>CM037631.1:51071771-51671771 GCA_015227895.2 Colaptes auratus
TGGTTTCAGCCCCTTCCCCCTCCGAATCTTGTTTAAAGCCCTATCAATGAGACCTGCCAATTGCCTTCCTACAATCTTTTTACCTTTTGGGATAGGCTATTCTCATATACTGTGACCTTTTCCCTCCTCTGGGACAGATGTATACCATTTGTTGTCAGCTGACCTGGTGCAGTAGAAAGTTCTCCAAGATTGAAAAACCCAAAATGCTTTTGATTGCATCAGCCTCTAAGCCACTTGTTGACTATAGCTGCCAACCTGTTCCTCCTGGTATTTCCCTCCTGCAACTAAGGCTATTGATGAAAAAATTATTTGCGCACCTGACCCCTCAACCAGAGCTCCCAGGGCCTTGAAGTTATTTTTGATAGCCCTGGGAGTTCTGGTTGCAACATCATCATTCCATAACTGCATAACTAGCATACGATAGTAGTCAGAGGGCTGCACCAGACTAGGCAGCCTTCTGGTAACACCTCTAGCTTGAACTCCCGCAAGACAGCAAACTTCCCTGTGAGAAGGGTCTGGCCGACATATGGGGCCCTCTATTCCCCTCAGGAGGGAATCACCAATAACAATTACCCTCCTCTTTTTTTGAGGGAGCAAGTCCTGATGCCGGGGGAAGGCTGTTTAACCTCAGGCTGTTTAGCCTCAGGGGAAAGCCCCAGATGGTGTGTCCTCCGGCATCAGAATCACCTCACCCTTGACCTCCAGTGCCCCATACTTGTTTTCCAAGGGCAGTGGGGAAGGTGAGAATACTCAAGGAGGTTTTATTTTGCTTGTTTTGAGAGGAACCTGCGTCCATTCCCTGCTGCTTTTTGAATAGCCAGCCTCTGCTGGGGGAGCCTGAAGAGCCTGGTTACTCAAGTTCATCTCTCTTCTACATTCCCTTACAGCTCTAAGTCTCGCAACCTTGTCCTTCAGTCTGGCCACTGGTAAGCTGATAGTCGATCTGCTCACACCTAATGCAAGAGTTGTCCCCACTACCCTGCATCTCAAGAGCCAGGCTCCAGCACTCTCTGCAGCCAGATACCTGGACACCTACCTGCTTGTGTTCCACCTCGGTCTGGAACGACACTGATTTTTTGAAGGAGTTTTTGCTGCAAGTCACAGCCATCTCTATCCCTGGCCATGTGACCAACTGGACAAAAAAATTAGAAAAAGTGTGGTGGCGTGTGCAGCTGGCTGCCACTGAGTGAGAGCATGGGCTGAAATGGAAGCCCCTGTGAGGGTGGCTGCCTTTTTAAATTTGCTGCTGGTGACGTAGGGACGTGAAGAGACGGCTATGCCAATCCTTGCAGCATGCCTTGGGATCACTGGGGTCCTGGCGGTTCCTGTCACCTGAAAAGGAGAGCAGTGGGTGCCTTCCAAGGCTGCTGGTCTCAGTGCGGTCCCGAGAGAGCTTCCCACTGAAATATGTACAATTGCACAGTAGCAGATATTCACAAGTTAGTGAACATAGAAACCTGAGGTAAGACAAATAGATCCTTAAGATTTTACATTTTTGGGTAGTACAGAACATATTATCTCTAAATAGAAAAAGAATAACAATAATGTTATGTATTTTCAAAGACGGGCAGATAATAATTTTCTGATTACTAAAACACTGATTCATAGGACTTACTTCCTGAATATTCCTTATGTGATTACTAACACTTAAATACTTACAGTTTATAATTAGGAAAAAGCATAATATCACAATCATAGAAGGCTTTGTTTAGCTTCCATGGAACAGTAAAAAGGAAGATTTGTTGAAGGAAATTCACTGTAAATTCTATTGGATTTGCATAGAAGATTTTGGCGGTGCAAAGGCTATAGAGGTGGTTTCTGTGAGAAGCTGCTAGAAACTTCCCTCACATCTGAAATAACTAGCTACAAGGCTATAGAAAGCCAAGCCATTAGTGACAGTGGTAGTGTCTCTGTGATAACATATTTAAGAATGTTAGTGAACATAAGCAACTGCAGCTGGAGAGAGAACTGAGAGTATGTGAAACAGCTCTGCAAACACCAAGGTCAGTGAAGGAGGAGAGGAAAAGATGCTCCAGGTGCTGGAGCAGACATTCTCCTGCGACCTATGAAGACTGTTGTAGGGCGGGTTGTGCCCCTTCCATGGTGGAGCAGATATCCATTCAGAGATCTTGGAGGACCCCAAGTTGGAACAGGTGGATGTGCCATGAAGGAGGCTGTGACCCCTTTGGAAGTCTACACTGAAGCAGGCTTCTGGAATGTGGTGGGTTTAACACCCTTTTCTGAGAACAAAAGAACAAAGCAGGGTGGAGGGCTTGCAGGTACTTTCCACTCCCCTGCAGGGCATTTTTCACCTGGGAAGCTGAGTCTGTTCCACTCCCCCCTCCCTGCCCAGCTAGGGTATAAAAAGCAGGACATCTTAGCTGTTGGCCCCGGCTTTTCTGGCTTCTGCCTCTGCTGGATGAGAGCTACTGCAGCTGCCCTCCTGCTCCTCTGCCACGTGGTCGGACCTGCTGCCTCCACGCTTCCTCAGAGAAAGACTGGTTTTGTATTATTCTCTTGTTTTTGTCCCCCTCCCATCCATCCTTGTTCCTTGTCCTTGTGAACCTTTTTCCTGTTATTGTTATATATATATATATATACTGCTTAAAGACAACTCTTTACCTCTCTACTTCCAAGCCGACTCCAAATTATTGTTTGGTGGTTTGGCGGATTTGCTCCTTCCTTTTCTCCCCTCTCTGTTGGGAGGGAGGGGGGGGGGAGTGGGGGAGAGATTCTCAGCCTTGCCCCCCACCTGAGCTCTTAAGTTCCGGTTAAGGCTCAAACCACTACAATTTTTGGCGCCTCCAATGTGGGGCTTGGAAATTAATCTTGTATTGGGAAAGCAATACTTTATCTGAAAAAAGAGACTGGAAGTAGAGATGGCAATTTTGAAGAACATGGTGGTCCAAGCCTTTGCGTGGGTGTTTGGCTGGATCTTTTGGACCCACATCTACAAATTAATAACTTACCATGTGGTGTGGTTAATGATAGAGATGCTGATCAAATGGATGAAAACTTTACCAATGAAGCTGGGCATGTATCTCCTGAATTCATTGAATTTCACTGTCAGTGGTAACTTTTCTAACACAGGAAATTTTCCTGCACCAGGCTATGAAACCAATGGTGTAGATAAAAGTGCCTGTGATGGAAAATTGCTGTACATTGCAATATGCTCCATATGCTTGAATGTAGTCCTTATAGGGGCATTTGCTGTGACCGTGTTGGGTGGGGGACGAGCTAACCCATTAAGAGCTGTTTGGAGGGTGATAACACACTCCTTTGCACTCTTTAACATCTGGGGGCATGTCTGCTGTGGGCATTGTAAGCACTCTGTAAACACAAAGAGGGAGGGGTCAGGTTGTAATGAGTGTGCCAGATCTCAGCCTGAGCCCCAGGCACAAGGGTCTGCCCCACCACCAGCAGCTCCACAGTTAACCCCTGATGCTCCTGCCAATGCAGTCTCTCTAGCACCAGTCACCACATGCAGGAAAAGAAGTCAAAAATCATCGCCAAGCACAGATGGTGAGGAAGGAACCTCAGCAGGCCCCAGCACCTCACAGAACCCAGCGGTGGATGAAGATGAGTCAGACCAGGAAATAACTGTCACATCGTTACCCAGAAAGGAACTAAGGCAAACTCGTCTGGATTATGCAAGGAAAGAGGGTGAGCCAATACTGAGCTGGGCCCTGAGATGCTGGGATGAGGGGGTGGACACAGTGGACCTGGATAAGAGGGAGGCAAAGCTTTTAGGCTCCCTGACTCGTGATGCTGGTCTGGACAAAGAGTTAGCCAAACTTGATGGAACACACACTCTCTGGGCCCGGATCCTCACTGCCATCAAGAGCCGGTACCGCTCAAGGGATGACCTGCCCTGGGCCCCAGTTAGATGGACAACTATGGAACAGGGCATTCGCTACCTGAGACAGATGGCTGTGCTGGAAATAATTTATGGGGATGGCCAGCTCCCTTCAGACCCAGATGAGGTGCCCATGAGACGGCCCTTCGTAAAGAAACTCACCCAGGGTGCTCCTCAGAAATATGCTCCCACATTAGGAGGGATACTCCTGACTGGACAGGATGGAAGTCCTAAAACTGTCTGTGAGTTTGCCAGTGATTTAAGGGAATATGAGGACAGCGTAAATCAGAACCCCCTGATCTCAGCCATAGAAATTATGGCCAAAGACATTGTCAAAGAGATCAAGACCTCCATGTCTGAACTGAAAAGGGGGAGCGATGCCTCTTTTTCCCCTTCTCCCTCAGAATGGATCCAGGTTTCAGCAATCAGGAACAGGCGACCTTCCCCTAGGAGATCACCCCAAGCCAATCGGGGGATGTCAAGAGGGTCTCTGTGGAGGTTCCTCTGTGACCACGGAGAGGACATGGACACCTGGCATGGTCAACCCACATCGGCCCTCTGGAACAGAGTGCGGGAACTGCAAGGTAGCCACACTGGGGATAACTCATCCAGAAGAAGGGCTGCCCCAGTTTCCCAGAGTGGTACCTCTCGCTCAAGAGACCCTTCCCCTAGTAACACAGGACCCTGTGACAAGTGTGGACATCACCACCAGCATTAGAGGTGCCCTACCTCCAGCCAGGTGGAGGCCAGGAATAACAGAGTATACTGGGATGTGTATGTAAAATGGCCTGGTACTTCAGAAGCCCTGAAGTACCGAGCTCTGGTGGACACAGGGGTCCAATGCACCCTGATACCATCGAGGTACAAAGGGGCTGAACCCATAAGCATTCAGGGAGTCACAGGGGGCTCACAAGACCTGACTGTACTGCAAGCCGAGATAAGCCTGACCGGGAATGAATGGGGAAAGCACGACATAGTGACTGATCCAGATGCACCTTGCATTCTTGGCATTGACTTTCTGCGGGAGGGATGCTTCAAGGACCCTAAGGGGCACAAGTGGGCGTTTGGGGTGGCAGCTGTGGAGACTGCAGGCAAAGAACAGCTGTCCACCGAGCCCGAGCTGTCGGATGACCCCTCCGTGGTGGGCAGCCATAAGGTGCAGGATTTGAAGCTACCTATTGCCTCTCACATAGTGCATCGCAGGCAATACAGGACCAACAGAGACTCTCTGCACCCCATACACCAACTGATTTGACGACTGGAGAGCCAGAAGGTGATCAGCAAGGCTCACTCCCCCTTCAACAGCCCGATATGGCCAGTGCAGAAGGCAAATGGGGAATGGAGACTGACCGTGGACTACCATGGCCTGAATGAAGTGACTCCTCCGATCAGCGCTGCCGTGCTGGACATGCTGGAGCTCCAGTACGAGCTGAAATTGATGGCGGCCAAGTGGTATGCCACAATTGACATTGTTAATGCCTTTTTCTCCATTCCCATTGCAGAAGAATGCAGGCCACAGTTTGCTTTCACTTGGAGGGGAGTACAGTATCAGTGGAATCGGTTGCCTCAGGGCTGGGTCCATAGTTCAACCATCTGCCATGAGGTGATCCAGACTGCCTTAGAGAAAGGTGGAGCCCCTGAGCATCTGCAGTTCATCGATGACATCATCGTATGGGATGAGACAGCAGAGGAAGTCTACCAGAAGGGTGAGAAGATAATCGATATCCTGCTGGAGGCTGGCTTTGCCATCAAGAGAAGTAAGGTCAAAGGGCCTGCCAGGGAGATCCAGTTCCTGGGTGTTCAATGGCAGGATGGCCGTCGCCACATCCCTCAGGAGGTGGTGAACAAGGTAGCCACTATGGTGCAGCCCACGAACAAGAAAGAGACACAGTCCTTTTTGGGGCTTGTGGGCTTCTGAAAGTGCACATTCCCGGGTACAGTCAGATTGTGAAGCCTCTCTTCCATGTAACAAGGAAGAAAAATGATTTTGTGTGGGGACCTGAGCAGCAGGTGGCATTCAACCAGATCAAACGAGAGGTGATCCACGCTATGGCTCTGGGACCTGTTTGAACCAGACCAGAGATCAAGAACGTGCTGTACACTGCGGCCAGTGAGAATGGTCCTACGTGGAGCTTGTGGCAGAAGGCTCCTGGTGAAACCAGGGGCAGGCCCCTAGGTTTCTGGAGTAAGGGGTACAAAGGCTCCAAGGCCAACTACACCGCGACAGAAAAGGAAATCCTAGCTGCCTATGAGGGCATCCAGGCTGCCTCTGAGGTAATTGGGACTGAGTCACCTCTATTTCTGGCTCCAAGGCTTCCAGTCCTGACCTGGATGTTCAAAGGAGGAGGCTCAACCCCACATCATGCCAAAGATGCCACCTGGATGAAGTGGATGGGCCCTGATAACGCAGCGAGCTTGAATGGGGAGCTTCGAACACCCTGGCATAGTGGAAGTGATCACCAACTGGCCAGAGGGTGCTGACTTTGGAATGCCACCAGAGCAGACAGTGACCCGTGCTGAGGAAGCTCCCCCATACAATGGTCTCCCTGACAATGAGAAGGGTTATGCTCTATTTACAGATGGGTCCTGCCAGCTTGTGGGGAGCAAGCGGAGATGGAAGGCAGCTGTCTGGAGCCCAACAAGGCAAGTGGCGGAAGCAAGGGATGGAGAAGGCGAATCCAGTCAGTACGCAGAGGTAAAAGCTGTACAGCTGACCCTGGATATAGCGGAACGAGAGAACTGGCCAGTGCTGTACCTCTACACTGACTCCTGGATGGTAGCCAATGCCTTGTGGGGGTGGCTGAAGGAATGGAAGAGGAACGGGTGGCAGAGAAAAGGGAAGCCTGTTTGGGCTGCTGAGCTGTGGCAAGACATCGCTGCCCGCCTGGACAGGCTGCCAACAAAGGTGCGGCACATCAATGCACACGTCCCCAAGAGCAGAGCCAATGAAGAGCACCAGCACAACCACCAAGCAGATCTGGCTGCTAAAATCTCCCAAATAGACTTGGATTGGGAACACAAGGGTGAGCTGTTCTTAGCTTGCTGGGCCCATGACACTTCTGGCCACCAAGGGAGAGATGCCACATACCAGTGGGCTCGGGACAGATCCGTGGACATCCCTATGGAGGCCATCTCACAGGTCATCTATGAGTGTGACATCTGTGCTGCCATCAAGCAGGCCAAGCGCATGAGGCCTCTGTGGTATGGGGGGAGATGGTCGAAATATAAGTACAGAGAGGCCTGGCAGATCGACTACATCACCCTGCCTCGGTCTCACAGTGGCAAGCAGTACGTACTGACCATGATGGAGGCAAGTACAGGGTGGCTGGAGACCTACCCAGTACCTCATGCCACTGCTCGCAACACCATCCTGGGCCTCGAGAGACATATCCTGTGGAGACATGGCACCCCCGGGTGGATTGAGTCCGACAATGGAACCCACTTCAAGAACCACCTCATAAGAGACTGGGCAAAGGAACATGGCATTGAGTGGATTTACCACATCCCATACCATGCACCAACTGCCGGGAAGATGGAGCACTACAATGGCTTGCTAAAGACCACCCTAAAAGCCATGGGGGGTGGAACCTTTAGGAACTGGGAAAAACACCTAGCTCAAGCCACTTGGTTAGTGAACAGCAGAGGATCTGTGAACCGAGCTGGTCCTGCCCAGTCCCACCTGCTGCAAACAGTGGATGGAGATGGAGTTCCTGTGATTGCTGAGAAGAACCTGCTGGGAAAGGCAGTGTGGGTTTTTCCTGCTGCTGGTGGGGGCAAACCAACCCGAGGGGTGGTCTCAGCTGAGGGTCCTGGTCACACCTACTGGGTCATGTTAGAAACTGGGGACATTCAGTGTATCCCACAGCAGAACATGACTCTGGCTGAGAGGGGATGAACTCGGGGGGGGCAACACTTATCAGTGTATTATAGTCATCGTGTAAATAGTTATAAGTTGTTCTAAGTTTCTCCCTCCTAGCCTAATACCAGCCTAGCATCCAGGACACAACGTACACACTGCACACCAGTGCACCAGAGAGCTCCTGCATCATCTCACCTGGACTGTACCCAATGTCCCTATAGCAGCAGACTGTTCCTGGCTTTTCCCTTCCAAAGACAAACTGATTCCTGATTTTTCTCCACATCCCTGCCCAGTTCAAGCAGCACCTACATTGACCATCACCAGAGAGAGAGAGAGACTTGCCCTGGGAGAGAGCAAGCCGGGATAACAAGGGACTTGCATCAAGGATCCGAATATCACGTGTCAAGATTGCATGAAGAAGGCTGTGGCAGGAGAGAGGAAGTGGAACAGAGGGGTGGATTGTGGTGGGTTAACACCCTTTTCTGAGAACAAAAGAACAAAGCAGGGTGGAGGGCTTGCAGGTACTTTCCACTCCCTGCAGGGCATTTTTCACCTGGGAAGCTGAGTCTGTTCCACTTCCCCCTCCCTGCCCAGCTAGGGTATAAAAAGCAGGACATCTTAGCTGTTGGCCCCGGCTTTTCTGGCTTCTGCCTCTGCTGGATGAGAGCTACTGCAGCTGCCCTCCTGCTCCTCTGCCACGTGGTCGGACCTGCTGCCTCCACGCTTCCTCAGAGAAAGACTGGTTTTGTATTATTCTCTTGTTTTTGTCCCCCTCCCATCCATCCTTGTTCCTTGTCCTTGTGAACCTTTTTCCTGTTATTGTATATATATATATATATATATATATGTATGTATATATACTGCTTAAAGACAACTCTTTACCTCTCTACTTCCAAGCCGACTCCAAATTATTGTTTGGTGGTTTGGCGGATTTGCTCCTTCCTTTTCTCCCCTCTCTGTTGGGAGGGAGGAGGGGGGGAGTGGGGGAGAGATTCTCAGCCTTGCCCCCCACCTGAGCTCTTAACTTCCAGTTAAGGCTCAAACCACTACATGGAAGAATCTGTAGAGTAAAAGGATCCCACATGGGAGCAGATTTGCTAGCAGTACTTGTGACTTCATGGGCGACCCACACTGAAGCAGTATGCTTCCAAAGGCCTGTACCCTGGGAAAGGCCTCATGCTGGAATAGTTTGGGAAAATTGCAATCTGTGAGAAGGACTCATGTTGGAGAAGTTTGTGGATAACTGTCTTTCATAAAGGAGATCCCATGGTAGAGCAGCAGAAGAGTGTGAGGACTCCCCTAAGTACAAGGGAGAAGCAGAGACAACATGACGAACTGACTACAACCCCCATTTCCTTTCTCTCTGTGCCACTTGGAAAGTGGAAGTAGAGAACTTGCTAGTAAAGCTGAGTCCAGAAAGAAGGCATAGGTGGAGGAGGGAGATGGAACACTGGAATAGTCTGACCAGGAGGGTTGTAGAGTCTTCTTCTCTGGAGATATTAAAAACCTGCATGGATGCATTTCTGTGTGATTTGGTCTGGCAAGGTGGTTGGACTAGATGATCTTTTGAGGTCCCTTACAACACCTAACATTCTTCAATTCTTCGATTCTGTGATCAGTAATTGTTGAGTGATCTCTCCTTGACCTTGTCTTGACCCACAAACCTTTCATTATGTCCTGCTGCATAGTAGTGTGATAGAATGGCTTTGATGGGCCCTTGGTGTTCAACCAGGGTCAGCCTACCACATAATGTAAATACTAGCGACATTTGCTGGTTTCAAATTGTAGAAGAGTGCATATGCAAAGCGTGAGAAGGCAGTAAGAAGAGTTCCCTCCTGGAAAAAAGGAACAGTAAAGTGCAGAACAAAGAAACTAAATTAAATGCATAGCGGCTGTGGAAATGAAATAAATTCATGCAAAGTAAGAATTTGACAGGAAGCTTGGACTTTTTTTCTAATTTTACAGAGAAGTAGGAAAGTGTCCATATGCATAATGTAATCCATTCATAAATATAACAAAGTTCCTTTTTAGAATCTGTATTAGGCTAGATGTAAACTACTTAATAAAGTTTGTGGAAAATAATTATAGTCTTCCTCAAGCTTTCTTTTACCAAGCCAAAGGAGCAATATTTTTTTAGGTTCTCTTATAATATAGTTTCTCTATGTCCGGTAACATCTTCTGAATCTAGTCATGTCTAAACAGCTTTATCAAAATGAATGACCATATCTGTAAGCAGTTTTCCAGATAATATCTTTTTCTTGCCTAGTCACATGGCACTAATATTAAAAAAAAACAAACAAGGTTATTTCCTAACCACTAGGTTTTTATAAGAATGCATGAAATTTTTTTCAATTACTTCCCATATACTGGTATGGGGTAATCCAAACTGTTTCTACTGATTTTCATATGTAACAGATTAAAGATCATAAACATAATGGGATGTAACAATAGTTAAAACATAATTGGAAACATGAGAAGTGTTAAGGACAACTAGCATGAAATAGCACCAGTAACAGGAAAACCTGCTTTCAGATGTGTTTTTTTTTTTGCTGTAATACAAACACTCTAAAGAAAGTTTACAGGATTATTCTGACTACAGATCCTGAACATCTTTCCATCAATCTTCCCTTCACAATGTTTCACTCCTATTCAGCTTCAGGTGAAAACTCAAGAAAAGAAAAAGTGCTACTTAACTGTTGCCTGAAAAAGAAAGGCATAGATTTTCAAGAACATTTCTGAGTAACAAACCCATACACACTTCTATAAAATGTAGTGTTAACAAAATAGCTGACAACATGAGTAAAAAGTAAGAGAAAGGAAGTAATTTCTTCATTCTGCTTACAACCAGTGAATGTCATCTTTATATCTTAAGAAAAACAGACATTTTGTGGAAAGCATTTGGAGGAAGCATGATCTGGGAGAGCTCACATCTGGTGCTAGATGTCAGGTTAACTGCACATAGGAATGTAACAGTGGGTTTGGTCTGCATATAGGGCCCTTCACTCCCCTCAGCAAGGAGACACCTACAACAATGACCCTTTGAATTTCTTTTCATGGTCAGGTTTTATGGCTGCCCTGAGGTGACTTGGCCTTGGTGGTACCTCTGGCCTTTGTGGCACTTTTGGCCTTCGTGAGCCCTCATCCTTGCTCACAACCAGTTCCTCTGCAGAGCCTCATACCTGTTCTGCTGGGGCACTGTGGCTGGTGTGCTTCTTAAAGGAGCACGTTTGCTCCATTTATATAATTTGTTCCATTGGGTAGCTACCTGTTCCCATTGAACCTGCACTACAGGAAGGCTGAGGGGCTTGATGATGAGAGGATATAGACTCCTCTGCTCCATTAAGAGTCAACTCCTGTTCTGTAATTGCAAAGATCGGTTTGTGACAGTTATCAATTTCCCTCTCCTTCTCACTGATGCTTCTTAATCTACTCACCTCTTTCCTGAGCTCCATCACTGCATCCTGCAGCTGTGCTCACACTGCACACATCCATAGTCAGTGTTGCCCCCTGCTGCCTGTGAAAGGCTGAGGCATTCCTCACTATCTGTGGCCTAGATGCCAATATCCATTTTGGTGGGTGCAGATAGCACAGTCTTCCTCCTCTGAGTAGCCACCATGATTCCTTCAGTAAAACTGAAGTGCCTTGTGTCTTGCCCACACGCCCTGCTTGTGCCAACTATTGAGCTAATTCAAAAGGAGTCCCTGGGGTACACTCAGTCCCTATTTGCTCTCCCTGTGCCTGTTAGCCTGCCTGTACCAATGGCCAGGAGCTCCCAGCTATCTGACCACACACCCTCCCTCTCACACCCCACTCATTGGGCTCCAATGAGCAAGAAGGCTGTTGCCTTGCAGCTTGAAGCCTGAGAGCCTCTGCTGGTGTTTTCAGGTCTAAATCTCCCGTGGCTTCTCCAGGAGCACCCCCAGTCATGCCACCCTTTCAGGCACCTTCATGAGAGATGCCAAGTCAAGTCAGGTCGTCTCCCCCCTACTCTCTCTCTCTCTCTCTCAGCCTCCCTGTCTCTGGGAGCCCTCTTTTCTCTTCTAAAGATCTCGGCACAGCACAGAGCTAGCCAGAGCTGATGCAGCTGCCTTGCAGCTCTCAATGAGCCCAGAACTGAACACAGTACTCTAGATGTGGTCTCACCAGAACAGAGTAAAGGTGCAGAAAAGCCTCCCTCACTTGCTGGGCACACTATTGATAGTGCATCCCAGGGTTCCACCGGCCTTTTTGGCCACAAGGGCACATTGATGTCCTGTGGATAACTTACTGTCTACCAGGAGTCCAAGGTCCTTCTCCATGGGGTTGCTTTCTAGCAGGTCCGCTCCTAATCTGTACTGGTACATGGTGGTGTTGCCCACTAGGTGCAGGACTCTACACTCACTCTTGTTGAACCCCATTATATTTCCCTTTATTCAGCTCTCCAGGCTGTCCAGGAATCACTGAATGGTGGCACAGCCTTCTGGCTTATCAACCAATCCTCCCAGTTTTGTATTATCATCAAATTTGCTGAGGGTATACTCTATCCCTTCATGAAGGTTGTTGATGAAGATCTTGAACAAGACCAGACACAGTACTGACCCCTCCCTGGGGACCACCACTAGTTACAGATCTCCAGCTGGATTCTGCACCATTGACTGCACCACTCTAAGCTATGTTGTTTAGCCAGTTCACAATCCATTTCACCATTCATTCTTCTAACACAGACCTCATGAGCTTTCCTATGAGGATGTTATGGGAGACAGTGTCTGTAACCTTGCTCAAGCCAAGGTACGCAACATCCACTGCTCTTCATGTATCTACCCATTCAGTCACACCATCATAGGAGGCTATCAGATTAGTCAAACATTATTTCCCTTTAGTAAAGCCATGCTAGGTGCTCCTGATAACCTTTTCTTCCATGTACTTAGAGAAGACCTCCACAATGATCTTCTCCATAGTATTTACATTTAACTTGTAAATACTACATTAAAAACACTTAAATTTTTGAAAACAAAAATCATATAACATACCTACCAGGACATTGTAACCATTTCTTCTACCTCTGTGGGTTTTCTGAAAGATAGTGGAAGGAGATTTCAAGAGAGCATATGTTTTGCCTTGTGAGGTAACAGTTCAGGAACAGAATTGCAATGTAAATTTAAATACAAAACTCTAGTACTAACAGTTCTAACTTGTCAAATAAAAAACATTACCACAGAGCAACTCCTGTAAAGTCTGAAAGTCACAAGGAAGACACCAAGTTAGAAAAGTGAAAGAAAAATATTTGAATCCCATTACAGAAATTGTGATATGAGGTGGTTCAGGTGTATTTTGAAAATAAAATATGCAACCCATATTGATGGACAGCAGAAATGGTATTTCCTATATGCATTTTCCAGGACACCTGAATACCTTTGCTTCCCACAGTACTCAGTATTTCTTCTAGGTATTCTCCCAGCCTGCTTCTCTGCTTAAAATGTGTTGCAGTTTTTTGAGTCACTGCCTCCAGAGTGTTCTGCCACTACCAGGTTTGAATCATCTCAGCCCTGAATCCACCTCCTTCCTCTCTTGGTATACAGTCCAACTGACTTGCTATCAGGTCTATCGACAAAGACAACTAGTACATTAGTTCCTGACTCTACAGGGAGTGACTTTATGTTTTACTTCTACCTTTCATCTGTTTCAGGCCATGCTCTCCAGTGTGCTCAGTCAGTGAGATTATCTACTCAGCGCCAGGCAGGAGGGCAGAAGCCTCTCTAGACATTTCTGCTGGAATCCCTGCAGCCATGTCATCCAATAAGACAGTAGCTCCACTGCTAATAAATCTGTGGTGCTCATTAGTGATGAATCCTAATCAATTAATAAAAGATTAATTGTTATGACTCAAAAGTCAGGAAAAGCAAATATAGGTGTGCTAGTTCTCTCTCACTTTAGACTCAGACATTTCACAGTTACCTTAATTTAATTGTCTTACACAGACAAGAGCAGTTGTGAAATATTCTCTACTGACCTAGGTTAAATAATTTACTGGGACAAACTTTTGATGCCTTTTCTACTTTCCTTTGGAGAAACTAGACAAAAAAAATCACAAAGCAATGGATCTCATCCAAAATAGTCGTAATCCAGTGGCTGGAGAGAAATGGCATGCACTATTCAGGCTCTTGTCTCTCTGGCTGGGTTTTAGGCTTGTTCTAGTTTCTTGAGGAATAGGGCTGGTGGAAAAGAGACTCATAGATTCATAGAGTGATCTGGGTCAGAAGGGATCTTGAAAAGAATGTAGTTCCAGCCCCTCTGCCATGGACAGGGACACCTTCTATGAGACCAGGTTACTCAAGGCCTCATCCAGCCTAGCCTTGAATACCTCCAGGAAGGGGGTGTCCACAGCCTCCCTGGACAACCTGTTCCAGTGTTTCACCACACTCACTGTAAAGAATTTCTTTCTAATACCCGGTCTAAACCAACTCTCTTCAAGTTTCAATCCATTTCTCTCCTGCTGTCACTACAAGGCCTTGTAAAATGTCCCTCCTAACTTCCTCATAGGCCTCTTTCAGGTACCAAAAGGCTCCCCAGAGCCTTCGTTTTGCCAGCATGAAAAGTCCCAACTCTTTCAGCCTGTCCCCATAGAGGAGCTGCTCCAGCCCTCTGATCATCTTCATGAACCTTCTCCAGCAGTTTGATACCCTTCTTACACAGGAGGCACCAGAAATGGATGCAGTGCTCCAGTTGTATCTGCCCTTACAGCTATAGTTTGCATTCTTGGAGTCTGCTTTAACTACTAGACAGTTTCATGTTCCAGTGTTATTTTGCTTCTCCATACTGTTCTGGATGTGAGAAAACTTCCTGATTAGGATGCTATCAAACTAATATACTTCTGCAACTCCAAAGATGCATTTGTAATAACAAAATGAAAAATAAGACCTGCTACAAAAAATATTCTGACACTTTTCTGCCAGACAGTAAAAAGAAACCCTATGATAGTGTCTAAAGGAGCACACAAACTTCACCAAATAAATCATGAATAAGTTATCATCCAGTCCCAATTAAGTACATGTATTGGGTCTGACTGAGATGGAGTTAGTTCTCCCCATAGAATCTTCTGTAGTGCTGTGTAGACTGAGGGGTGGGCAAGACCTTGGGAGAGGATACAGCTGGTCCAGCTGACCTAAAATGATCAAGGGAGTGTTCCATAACATATGATGTTAGCTTTCTTCTGCCTCAAACAAACAAAAAAATCTCTAAGCAACACAATTTTATCTTGTTCAGATTCCTCTCATCTTTTTTACCTTAAGACAACTCAAGTTTCTGCATCTTTTAAGTTTAGGAATAACTGGGTACTTGACTTGAAGTAAACACATGTTTAATTAATTTATTTTGGCATCTGAAGCCTTTCAGGAGGTGACTAAAATGATCAAAAACCTCCTAATATAACCCTTGACCAGAAATTACACACATTTTAAGTGTCAAATAGATAGGTCCCACAGAGACAAGGGACAAGAGCTTGAATTTCTTTGCAAAATAATTTTGTTGTCACCACCCATGAAAACAGAAGCTCTCAATGCAGTTGGTTAACATTGTATTTTTATTTTGACTATTTTATTCCAATGATATTTTTTTAATTTGTAGCCATGTAAATAGAAGTTAGCAGTATTCTAACATGTGGTCTTATAAATGACAATACATTGAAGTGGTTTACGTTGAATATCTAATATACACTTTATGAACTAATATATAATTCCAGTGTTCTTCTCATTAATAGAAAATGTACAAGTTAGTCTGAGCTACCTCACCATTTCACTCTGTCTAGGGATAATTCTAACCAGTAGAAATGCAGCATCTAGCATAAGTAGTTTTAGAAAAAAATTAGCTATAACTGAATAATTTAATGGCACTACATAACTTTGAATAACATTCAACCATAATAAAATCAAGCATCTTTTCTTATTAGATACATGTCAGTCATTACCATAACCATAACATTAACTCTAAACCCTAACCACAACCCTAACCATAACACTAACCCAAACTCTACCACTAAAAGTAACCTGTAACCCTAACAACACTAAACCTAAAACTAAACACAACCCTAACCCATAATGCAGTAATGCTAACCCTAAACCTAATCCTAACTCTATCCCCTGATGCACTCAAAGCCTAACCGTAAAACTTATACTAACCGTAACCCTAAGTTGAACCCTAAACCTAACCCCTAACACTAGCCCTAAACCCAACCCTAACCATAACACTAAACCCTAACGCTGGCTGTAACAGAAACCCTAACCCTAAATATAATGCTAACCCATAAACCTAACCATAACACAAACGTTAACGCTAACACTGACGTGAACCCTTACCTGAAAGCCTAACACTAACCCTAAACCGAAACCTAATGCCAATGCAAAACCAAAACACCAACCCTAACCACTACCCTAACCCAAATCCTAACCATAAAACTATCCCTAACTGTAACCCTAAATCTAACCCTAAACCTAAAACCTAGTCCTAACACTAATCCCTAACCCTAAACCTAAATTAACCCTAACAATAATATTAACAGTGAACATAACCCCAACCCTAATCTAAAGCTAAAAATGAACACTAACCCCTAACCCTAGATCTAACCCTAACCCTTAACCCTAACACTAACCCCTAACCCTAACCAAAATGCAAAATATAATCCCTAACCCTAATCCTAACCTAAATTTAATGCTAACCAAAACACTAATCCTAAAACACAAACCTAATGCTAAACCAAACACAAACACTAACTTTAACGCTAAACTAACCCTAATCCTGATCTTACCCTTAACACTAACCATAAATTAAAGTCAACACAAACATCAAACATAATCCCTAACCCTAACTCTAAGGTAACCCTAAATGTAAACATAACCCTACCCTAACACTAATTCTAACCCTAAACCTAAACCAGACCTCTAACCCTAAACCTAACTGTAACCCTAAACCTAACGCTAAGACTAACCCTAACCATAACCCCTAATACTAACCCTAACCCTAAATCAAACCATGAACCGTAAACCTAAATGCAACCCTAACCCTAAACATAACCACAAACTCTAACCCCAAACCCTAACACCAACCCTAACACACAAGCCTAACATTAACCCTAACACTAACCTAACCTGAATGCCAACGTGAGGCAATGGTAGCAATAAGCAGTGTGAGCAATCTGGCAGTATAAGCTTACAGCTTGACATTGTGGTAGGCCATGCTCAGCATAAGTGTAGAAGTAGCTAGCAGTTTTGCAAAACAGTGCTGTGCCTGCAGCATGGAACTAAAGCAAGCTACTGGTAGCTATAAACATAGAGAGTTGTCATGGTATAACAGGACACGTAAGTCGATCAATGACCTCTCACGATACTAGTAGTTTAACCAATAAGGAATAAACGTATGATGTGGGGTCAGCTGTGGGGAACCAATGAAGCTATGCCAAAGATGCTCTGTGAATCTGTATAAGCTGTAGAGGTTCCTTAATAAACGAACACTACTAGATCATACTAGTCATCCATATTGATTCCGTATGCCCTTGTCAGCACTAATGTTCTCCTAAAGCTAACACAAACCATAAACCTAAAGCCTTACCCAAACTAAAAGATAACATAAACCTAACCTAACCCTAACACTAACCCTAACCCTAAATCAAACCACTAACCCTAACCCCTAAACCTAACCCTAACACTAACCACAAACCCTAACCCCTAATGCAAACCCTAACACCAACCCTAACACACAAGCCTAGCACCAACCCTAACACTAATCTAACCTGATTCTAGCGTTCTCCTAATGCATACCCAAAACATAAACCTAATCCCTTACCCAAACTATAAGATAACCATAAACCTAACCTAACCCTAATACTAACCCTATCCATAACTCAAAACCAATCCCTATCGCTAAACCTAATCCTAACCCTATCCCTTACCCAAAACACTAAACTTAACTCTCAGCCTAACAATAATACTAACACACATTCCTAACTCTAAGCATAAACCTAAAACTAATCATAACACTAACCCTAAGACGAAATTTAATCCTAACACCTAACTCTGAAAATAACCTGAAAAATAAACAGTAACCCTAACTCTAACCTTAAACATAAAACTAACACTAACCTTAATACGAGAACTAACATAACAGTAACCGTAACATTATCCCTAGCGCTAACCTGAACACTAAACACAACCCCTTACACAAACTCTAACACTAATGCAAACCCTAATCTAACCCTATCCTTATCCCTAAAAGAAACCTAACCCAAATCCCTAACGCATTAACCCCTAACAGTAAGCCAGCAACCCCTAACACCAAACCTAACCCTAACCTCAAACCCAACCCTAATGCTAACCCTAACCATAACCCTAACCATAACCCTAACCCTAATCGTAACCCTAACACCAAACGTAACCCAAAACCCAAACACTAAGTTTAACACCAACCCTAACCCTAACCTCAAAGTTAATCCTAATCCATAAATCTAAAACTAATCCCCAACACTAATCCTAACACTAACTGAAAGCCTAAACCCTTAAAAAACCCCAAATGATGAAACATAAACCTAACCATAACACAAAGCCAAAACATAACACCAACCCTAATCTTCAACATAAACACTAACAATAATCATAACCCTAACAAAAACAGTAGCCCTACAATAAATCTAACCGTAACCCTAACGTTAATGCTAACCCTAACACTTATCCTTAACCCTAACCCTAACCTAACTCTAAGCTTAACACAAACCCTAATCCCTAAACCAAACAGTAACCCTAACCTTAAACCTAACCCCTAACCATAACCCTAACATTGATCCTAAAACTAAACATAACCACAAACATTAACCCTAACAGTAACCCAAACACTAACCATAACATACAGCCCTAATACTAACCCTAACCGTAACCTATTAATAAACTCAACCTTAACCCAAATGCTAACATGAAACCAAACCTAATCCCTTACTCAAACACAAAGTAAACCCTAACACTAACCCTAAACCTAACCTAACTCTAGCGCTACCCCAACGGTAACCCCAACACTATCCCTAAATCTGTCACCAACCCTAATCCTATACCTAACCCTAACCCCAACCTAACATCAACCATAAACCTAACCCATAACCACTAACCCTAACCTAACCATTAAGCCTAACTCTAACACAAAATCTAACCTAACCAGAAACATCTCCCTAATGCTAATTCGAACCATAAACCTAATCCCTTACCAAAACTCAACAATAAGTTTAAACCTAACCCTCACTTAAGCATAACCTTAAGCCAAACTCTACGATAACCCTAACCCTAACCTAACACTATCCGTGACTTGAAACCTAAACCTCTACCTAACCCTAACCCCTAATGCATTAACCCTAACCCTAAGCTAACCCTAATGCTAACACAAACCCGAATCTAACCCTAACCATAACTTAAATGTAACCGAATACCTAACCCTAACACTAAAACGAAGCCTAACAGAAAACAAACCATAAACCTAAACCCGAAACATAACATTATCCCTAACCCTAACCCCTAACATGAACCCCAACAATAACCCTAAACATAATCATAAACACTAACCATGAGCCCTAAAATGAAACCTCACCCTAAACCTAATCCTAACCCTAACATAACCACAAACACTAACCCTAACCCCAACACTAACCCAGACAAAACGCTAACACTAACCCTAACCTTAATGCTAACCTAAACCTAAACCTAAACCCAATCTTCTCCCTAGTGCTAACCCATGCCATAATAATATTCCCTTACACAAACACTCGGATAACCCTAGGCCTAAACCTAACCTGTTGTGAAGAGGTTATTACATTTATTAATATGAAATATTAATTATGAAAATATTATTTTTATTAGCAAATTATTAATAACCAATGAATCAACAACTTATATACATGTTCTAGTGCACCTTTTTGAAATACATTCCGTAAGTGGCTTAGTGTTATGATTAAAACTCAATTAAACTATCTACAGACTATTTCTAGATTTTATATATAATGAAGGGTGCAGTTCCGCTGCTTGGCCACTCAGCGGAACGCGGGTGGCTTCTGGCTATATATAGCAATATTACAATCTTTCTGTGTGTCAGCGATTACTCTGCTACATGCATACTTCGAACTGACTGCTAGTGGATGGAAAGCACGTGGAAGATACTCTGTAGCTGTTGTTTGTAGCAAGGTGGGGGTCCGGCTGACTACTGCTGCTGGACCAGTTCCTAGACGAGTTAGATGGTGGTGCTGGGTACTGTCTCCTCTTTCCGCAGCAGTGGAGAGGGAATGCTGGAACCTGGGCTTAGCTTGGAAGCAGGTTCCCTTCAGGACTTGGTTGGTTCCCTCCAGACAATAGGGATAGGTCCTGGTCGGGTTCGGCCAGTGGGGTCGGCCCTGGGAGTTGGCTCGCATGGCAGGGCGGGGCGACAGTTGCTGGTAGGGCGGCTTAGAGGTTCCCGGTCAGACAACAATGGCTATGGGGTTGGCCGCATGGCAATGGGTCTCGGGGCTGAGGTAAACAGCCTCGGAGAGAGAATGTGACTGCGATGAGCTGAGGATTCTCCGTTACTGGTCTTAAAGGAATAGCGGGACAGTCAGAGTGGTCCCGGGTGTGGTGCAGTATAGACACGAACAATACTTTAGTCTTCCCTGGGGTTTACAGGGCTCGGAGCGGCACACGAGGCGGCTCTTCTGCTATGGTGGGGCTAGGTATATGAGAACTTAATCTCTATCAAGTCCCTTCTCCCCGACAGCTGGGCAGATCTTACCCTTGGGGGCTGGTCCAGTCCTCCGGTAGCATGGCGGGCTCTCCCGGTCAGTACGACTGGCTGTGGCAACGCTGGCTTCTCGGGCTCAGCGAAGGTCCTCCCTCTGGGGTGATCCTCATGATCAGAGTGCTTCTCATGATTCAGAAGCTTCAGTATGCATGCATGTATGATAGAAGCTAACAACAATAAACTCAATGGCAGAGGATGTGGCTCGAGAGCTGCTCTCTCGAGCAAGTACAAAGTAAAAGAGGGGGCAACTTGTTTACCAACAGGGGTAACAGTTATAGATTCCTCGAGGCTGGGTTTGACCAATGGGCACTCTCAGAGACAACTGGCTTCAGCCTATAGAAAGTGTGAAGCTGGAATTATGACCATACTTGGTATTTGCACAAGCACTGCATGCGCTGAGTGCGTGCTGGCCTGGCTAATGCCTTGGCTTTTGTCTTCCTCCTGAAGGAGGGGAAACTTGTCCACATGCTGGGACCATATCTAGTATCTAGGCAGAATGTGTCTTCACCACATAACCTAAACGTAAAATTAAACCTAAACCTACCCCTAATGTGAAAACGATACCTAACCCTAACGCAAAAGCCTAAACCTCAGCCTCACCCTAATACAAAAACTAAATACAGATTCCGAAACATCACCCTAACCCTAGCCAAAATCTAAACCCAAACCTAACCCTAAGCCCTAAGACTAACCCTAACCCTATCTCTAAACCTAACCTTAAAGTCTAACCCAAAGCTTATCGCTAATACATAAACCTAATTGCAAAATAAAGCCTAAACACAAGATGACTCTGAATTTACCACAAACCTAACCCAAAACCTCACCCAAAGCCTAACAATAAAACGAACTCTAAACATAACTCAAACCCTAACACTAACACAAAACACTAAGAATAACACTTACCCAAAACCTAAACCGCAAACCTAACCCTAACCTCAACCCTAAACCCTACCCGTAACTCTAATGGCCCTAACCCTAATGATAGACCTAACCACTAACCCTAAAAACTAACCCTAACCCATAACCCAAACTCTAAACTCCACTCCTAAACCAAACCCCACTCCTAAACCAAACACTAAAAATAAACCAAAAAATTACTTCAAGCCTAACCATAAACATAACCATAAAACTAACCTTAACCCTGTGGTGAAGGCATATTTTTGCCCGGACATCAGATCTTGTCCCAGCACGTGGACACATTTCCCCTCCTTCAGGAGTAAGACAAAAGCCAAGGCATTAGCCAGGCCAGCATGCACTCAGCGCATGCAGTGCTTGTGCAAATACCAAGTATGGGCATAATTCCAGCTTCACACTTTCTATAGGCTGAAGCCAGTCGTTTATGAGAGTGCCCATTGGTCAAACCCAGCCTCAAGGAATCTGTAAGTATCACCCCAGTTGGTAAACAAGTTGCCCCCTCTTTCACTTTGTCTCTGTACTTGCTCGAGGGAACAACTTTGAGCCATAGCCTCTGCCATTGAGCTTGTTGTTGTTAGCTTCTATCATACGTGCACGCATACTGAAAGCCTCTGCATCGTGAGAAGCACTCGTGAGGACCATCCAGAGGGAGGACCTTCGCTGAGCCCAAGAAGCCAGCATCGTTACAGCCAGTTGTACCGACTAGGAGAGCCCACCGTGCCACCAAAGGACTGGACCAACCCCCGTGGGTAAGATCTGCCCAGTTGTCGGGGAGAAGGAACTTGATCAAGACCAAGTCCGCAAATGCCTAGCCCCTCTGTAGCATGAGAGGAGCCACCACATGAGCCCTGTAAACCTCAGGGAAGACTAAAGCACTGTTCATGCCTATACTGCACCAAACCCGGGACCACTCTGACTGTCCCGCTATTCCTATAAGCCCAGTAAACGAGAGGTGCCACTCAGCGTAGCTGCATTTTCTCTCCGAGGCTATTTACATCAGCCCCGAGACACGTTGCCACAGGGCCGACCCCATAGCTATTGTTTGCTGTCATTGTTCGACTGAGCCTGCCTACCGGAAACCGTAGCCCTGCCCTGACGTGCGGACCAACTCCAAGGGCCAAACCCCATGGGCTGAACCCAACAAGGACCTATCCCTATTGTCTGGAGGGAATCAATAATACAATACAATACACCAGGTTGGAAGTGACCTTCAAGATCATCGCATCCAACCCATCAACCAATCCAACCCACCTAAACAACCAAACCATGCAACCAAGCGCCCCATCAAGTCTCCTCCTGAACACCTCCAATGAAGGTGACTCCACCACTTCCCCGGGCAGCCGATTCCAATGGGCAATCACTTTCTTTGTATAGAACTTCTTCCTAACATCCAGCCTAAATGTCCCCTAGTGCAGCCTGCGACTGAGTCCTCTTGTTCTGCTACTGGCTGCCTGGGAGAAGAAACCAACCTCTGCCTGTCTACAATCTCCCTTCAGGTAGTTGTAGAAAGCAATAAGGTCACCCCTCAGTCTCCTCCTCTCCAGGCTAAGCAACCCCAGCTCCCTCAGCCTCTCCTCATAGGGCTTGTGTTCCAAACCCCTCACTAACTTCGTTGCCCTTCTCTGGACACATGCCAACAACTCATCCTTCCTAAACTGAGGGGCCCAGAACTGGACACAGTACTTGAGGTGCAGCCTGACCAGTGCCGTGTACAGGAGAATGACCTCCCTGCTCCTGCTGGCCACACTGTTCCTGATAGAGGACAGGATGCCATTGGCCTTCTTGGCTGCCTGACCACACTGCAGGCTCATGTTCAGTCTACCATCGACCAGTACCCCCAAGTCCCTCTCTGCCTGGCCACTCTCCAGCCACTCTGACCCCAGCCTGTAGCACTGCATGGGGTTGCTGTGGCCAATGTGCAGAACCCGGCACTTGGATGTGTTCAGTCTCATGCTGTTGGATTCTGCCCATCTGTCCAGCCTGTCGAGGTCCCTCTGCAAAGCCTCTCTACTCTCCAGCAGATCAACTCCTGCCCCAAGCTTGGTGTTGTCTGCAAATTTACTGATGATGGACTTAACGCCCTCATCCAGATCATCAATAAAGATGTTGAAGAGCATTGGGCCCAGCACTGATCCTTGGGGCACACCACTAGTGACAGGCTGCCAGCTGGAGGTGGCACCATTCACCACTACTCTCTGGGCTTGGCCTTCCAGCCAGTTCCTAACCCAACACAGTATGCTCCTGTCCAAGCCATGGGATGATAGCTTGGCCAGGAGTTTGCTGTGGGAGACAGTGTCAAAGGCCTTGCTGAGGTCCAGGTAGACTACATCCACAGGCCTACTCACATGCACCACGCAGGTCACCTGAACATAGAAGTAGACCAGGTTGGTCAGGCAGGACCTGCCCTTCCTAAAGCCATGCTGGTTGGGCCTGATCCCTTGGCCATCCTGTATAGTGCTGTGTGATTGCACTCAGGATGAGCTGTTCCATAATCTTGCCTGGCACTGAGGTCAGGCTGACAGGCCTATAATTCCCTGGCTCTTCCAAGTGGCCCTTCTTGTGGATGGGCACCACGTTGGCCAGCTTCCAGTCTTCTGGGACCTCTCCAGTGAGCCAGGACTGTTGAAAAATGATGGAGAGTGGCTTGGCACCCTAGGATGTATCCCATGTGGTCCCATGGACTTGTGGGGATCCAAGCGGCTGAGGAGATCTCTAACTATATCCTGGAACAGCGGGAAACTATGCAGTTCCCTGGCTCCATCTGCCAGCTCTGCAGGCGAGCTGTCTAGAAGACGTTGTGTCCTGCTAGCAAAAATTGAGGCAAAGAAGGTGTTAAATACCTCTGCCTTTTCCTCATCTTTTGTTACAATGTTCCCCCTCCATTTCAAGCAAGAATGGAGGTTGTCCTTGCCCTTCCTCTTACTATTGATGTATTTATAGAAGGACTTTTTGTTGTCCTTCACAGCAGAGGCCAGTTTAAGCTCTAAATAGGCTTTTGCCTCCCTAATTTTCCTCTTACATATCCTAGCAACATCCCTAAACATTCCATGGGTTGCCTCCCCTTTCTTCCAGAGATGGTACACCCCCTTGTTTTCCCTTAGGTCTTTTAGCAGTCATTGCCCATCCAGGCTGGCCATCAGCCCTGGCGGCTCATCTTCCGGCACAGCCTGTTCCTGCATCTTCAAGAGTTCTTCCTTGAAGCAGGTCCAGCTCTCCTGGACCCCTTTGTTTTTAAAGACTGTTTCCCAAGGAACCTTCTGAGTTAGTTCCTTGAGTAATCTAAAGTCTGCCCTCTGGAAGTCCAGAGTGGAGGTCTTCTTGCTGCCCCTCTTAGATTGACTGAATACTGAAAATTCAATTATCTCGTGGTCATTGACATCTAAACACCGTCTGGCCACCACATCACCCACCAGCCCTTCCCTATGGGTGGAGGAGGTTAAGCATAGCCTTACCCCGGTAGGCTTGCACAGCACCTGGGATAAGAAGCTGTCCTCCATGCACTCTAAGAACCTCCTAGACTGCCTCCTCTCTGCTGTGTTGAGATCCCAGCAGATATCAGGCAGGTTGAAGTCACCCATGAGAACAAGGTCAGGCGATCTTGAGACAGCCTTAAGCTGCCTATAGAATGCTTCATCAACATCTTCCTCCTGGTTGGGTGGTCTATAACATACTCCAACCAGGATGTCTGCCCTACCGATCTTCCCTCTATTTCTCAACAGCAAGCACTCAACCTGATCATCCCTGATCTCCATCTCATTGGCATCTAGTGCCTCCCTGATGTATAGGGCCACCCCTGCACCCCTTCTTCCTTGCCTGTCTCTCCTGAAGAGCCTGTAGCTGTCAATTGCAGTGCTCCAGTCATGTGAGTCATCCCACCACTTCTCTGTGATCAACCGAGTCCGGAAGGGAACCTGCTTCCAAGCTAAGCCCCGGTTCCATCATTCCCTCTCCACTGCTGCGGAGAGAGGAGACAGTAACCCAACACCGCCTTCTAACTTGACTAGGAACCAGTCCAGCGATAGTAGTCTGTCAGACATTCACCTTGCTACAAACCACAGCTCCAGGGTATCTTCCATGTGCTTTCCATCCACTAGCACTCAGTTCAATGTATCCGTGTGTAGCAGAGTAATCACTGATGCATAGAGATTATAATATTGCTGTACATAGCCAGAAGCTGCCTGCGTCCTGCTGAGTCACCATCTGGTGGCCAAGCAGTGGAACTGCTCCCTATATTATATAAATATAGAAATAGTCTGTAGATAGTTTAATTAAGTTCTAATCATAACACTAAGATGATTATGGAATGCATTTCATGAACGTGCACTAGAACATGTATGTAAGTTGTTGATTCATCACTTATTAATAATTTGGTAATTAGTAAAATTAATATTTTCCTAATTCATATTTCATATTCATAAATTTAATAACCACTGCATAACAAACCCTAAGCCTAAACCTAAACACTAACCCTAACTATAACACTAAATCTGAACCTAAACCACAAACCTAAACCTAAGCCTAAACCTAACCTTAACCATAAACTGAAACACTAACCGTAACACTAGCCCTAACCCTGAGCTATAACTCTAACTCTAAACCTTATCCCTATCCCTAACAGTAACCCTAACCCTGACCCTAAACTTAACCCTAACCACTAACCCTATCCCTAACCCTTACCCTTGTCATAATCCTAACCCTAACCCCAAGACTAAACCTAACGCCTAACCACTAAGCCTAACCCTAACCCTAACCCCTAAACCTAACACTAACCCTAACCCTGACTTCAAACATTAATGCTAAACCCAATCCTAACGCTAACCGTAACACTAAAACTAACTCCAACCATAAACCTCAACCTTGACATAACCCTAACCCTAAATCTAAACCCAACCCTAAACCCTAATGCAAATCTTAATGCTAACCTATAAACCTAATTATAAAATAAAGCCGAAACATAACATGACTCTAAACTCTACCGTAACCCCTAACACTTAAACTTAATCCAAAACTGACGCCAAGCCAAACCATAACCCTAAGTCTAACCCTATCCCTAAATCCAACCCCTCACACTTACCCTACCCCCTAATCCTAACCCCAACCCCTAACCCTAGCCATAATGGCCCTAACCCTAACCCAAACCCAAACCATAACCATATCCATAACCTTAACCACTAAAACTAACGCTAACCCTAACCCTAAAACTAACAACTACTAACCCTAACCCAAACCTGAAACCTTACCCTAAACCTAACCATTACCATAACTCCCTAACTGTAACCCCTAACACTAACCCTAACACAAACCCCTAACCCTAACCACAACCCTAACCACTAACCCTAACATTGACTCTAACCCAAACTCTAAACCTAATCCTCATTCCTAACCAAAGGTTAATGCTAACACATAAACCTAACTGTAAAATAAAGCCTAAACATAAGATGATCCTAACCTTTACCATAAACCCTAATACTAAACCTAACTGAAAACCTGACACCAGGCCTAACTATAACCCTAGCTCTAACGTGAAGCATAACCATAAACATAAATTAAACCCTAACCCAAATGACACCCTAAACCTAACCCCTAAACCCTAATCCTTTATCCTAACCCAACCCTTTCCCTAATGCTAACCCTAGTCCCCTAACCCTAACCCTAACCCTTGCCCTAAACCAAAACCAAACCCTAACCCTTATTGGCAACAGAGACTGGAGTCAATACAGACGACCAATATGATCTAGTATTGTTCCTTTATTGTTCCAGTATTGTATGGCTATAGTGAGAGCATATTGAGTAGAGCACAGCAAAGTAAAGTGAAGTGAAAGGAAAGCAAAGGAAAGTGAAGGAAAGTATGTATTAAGGGAACTTCTACAACTTAAATAAACTCGGGGAGCATCGTTTGGCATATCTTCATTGATTCCCCATGAGTGACCACACATTGCACTATTATGGATTATTGGTCAAACTAATAACACCGTTGATGCAGGTGCATGTCCTGCTATTCCCAGATAACTTTCTGTGTTCATAGCTACCAGTGTCCTGCTTTAGTTACATGGTGCAGGCACAGCACTGTTTTGCTACACTGCTAGCCACTTTTGCACTTATGCTGATGTGGTGGGTTAACACCCTTTTCTGAAAACAAAAGAACAAAGCAGGGTGGAGGACTTGCAGGTACTTTGCACTCCCTGCAGGGCATTTTTTGCCTGGGAAGCTGAGTCTGTTCCACTCCCCCCTCCCTGCCCAGCTAGGAGCTGTTGGCCCTGGCTTTTCTGGCTTCTGCCTCTGCTGGATGAGAGCTACTGCAGCTGCCCTCCTGCTCCTCTGCCACGTGGTCGGACCTGATCCTTTTCCCTGCTGCCTCCACGCTTCCTTAGAGAAAGGCTGGTTTTATATTATTCTCTTGTTTTTGTCCCACTCCCATCCATCCTTGTTCCTTGCCCTTGTGAACCTTTTCCTGTTATTGTTATATATACATATATATATTGTTTTGTGGTGGGGTGAGAGAGTTCCCTCCCCACACACAGGGAAAGAAAAACCACAGCTAGCTCAGTCGGAAAAGCAGATGAAAGCTATATTTACAGGCATAAATGGAATGCAATGAATATATATACACAAATATACAATATTTACAATATATACAGGAAAATATAACAATGAACACAATGCAGAAAAACCTTTTCCCTCCAGCCGGCCAGGGGGGTTCCCTGAACCCCCCTCTCTCCCTCCCCACCTCCCCTTTTTCCCAAAAAGGGTTAGAGAGAGAGAGAAAGGCAATTAAGGAGGAAAAAATTCTGTTAGCTAAAAAGCACATGCAAAATTAGTTCTCTTATCTGGTTAGCTGTTAACTCAAGGCCGTTCCTGCTTCAGAAAGAGAGCAGCACAGACTGCACCCAGCCTGAACCCAGACCAGACACAGACTGACCTAACAGAACCCAAACTCCAAACTGCACCCCACAAGCACCAATGAAATTAGTTTAGACTATCTTGTTTTTGTTCAAATATCAAAAACATTCAGCTAGAGTGTTCAGCAACTGTCTCTTTCTTAAAGGCATAGCATCAACCGGTCACATGTTTGAAGACAACTCTTTACCTCTCTACCTCCAAGCTGACTCCAAATTATTGTTTGGTGAATTTGCTCCTTCCTTTTCTCCTCTCTCTGTTGGGAGGAAGGAGGGGGGGGAGTGGGGGAGAGATTCTCAGCTTTGCCCCCACCTGAGCTCTTAACTCCCAGTTAAGGCTCAAATCACCACAGTTGAGCATGGCCTACCACCATGTCAGGCTCTAAGCCTACACTGCCAGATTGCTCACACTGCTCATTTCTGACATTGCCACAAACCCTCACCTTAAGCCCAAACTGTATCCCCAATTTGAATGCTAGCCCCAAACCAGAACACTAACAATAATGCTAAACCCTAACATTAACCCTAATGCCAACCTGAAATCTAAACTTACCCCTAAAACCCTAACTAAAACCCTAAAACTAACACTAATAGACAACATAATATTAAGCCCTAAAAGTAAAATATAACCCTAACCCAAATCATAACCAAAAAGTGCAAAACAAAAATATGAACCTAAACCTAACCACAAGTCAAATGCTAACAGTAACCTGACCCCTAACCCTAACCATAACCCAAACACTAACAGTAACTCTAACCCTATGTGGTGGTTTGAGCCTTAACTGGGAGTTAAGAGCTCAGGTGGGGGCAAAGCTGAGAATCTCTCCCCCACTCCCCACCCTCCTCCCTCCCAACAGAGAGGGGAGAAAAGGAAGGAGCAAATCCACCAAACAATAATTTGGAGTCGGCTTGGAAGTAAAGAGTTAAAGAGTTGTCTTTAAGAAATATATAAATATATATATAACAATAACAGGAAAAAGGTTCACAAAGGGCAAGGAACAAGGATGGATGGGAGGGGGACAAAACCAAGAGAATAATACAAAACCAGCCTTTCTCTGAGGAAGCGTGGAGGCAGCAGGGAGAAGGATCAGGTCCGACCACATGGCAGAGGAGCAGGAGGGCAGTTGCAGTAGCTCTCATCTGGCAGAGGCAGGAGCCAGAGAAGAAGGACCAACAGCTACGATGTCCTGCTTTTTATACCCTAGCTGGGCAGGGAGGGGGGAGTGGAACAGACTCAGCTTCCCAGGCAAAAAATGCCCTGCAGGGAGTGCAAAGTACCTGCAAGTCCTCCACCCTGCTTTGTTCTTTTGTTTTCAGAAAAGGGTGTTAACCCACCACACCCTAACCCTAACCAAACCCTAACCGCCCTAACCAAAAAAATAACCCTAACACTAAACCTTACACAAAATCCTAAACCTAACTCTTAACCCTAACACAAAAATTAAGACACAATCATTACCCTAGCCATAACCCTAAACCAAAACCTAACACCAAATCTAACCCTAAACATAACCAAAAACACAAACCCTAAACCTAACCCTAAAACTAAATGCCACACAGAAACCTAAACCTAATTCTAACCTAACCCTAACCCTAATGATATCTCTAACCCTAACACTAACCCTGACCCCAACCCTAAACTTAACCCTAAACCTAACACCTAACACTAACCCTAACCCCAAACCCCAAGCCTAAGCCTAACTGCTAACCCTAACCCTAACCCCTATCCCTAACCCTAATCCATAATATTAACCCTAACCCTAACCCTAAACCCAAGCCAGAAATTAAACCCTAACCGTAAACCTTGCCCAAAATCCTAAATCTAACTCGCACACTAACACTAAAATCAATACACAATCCTAACCCAAGCCATAACCCTAACCCAAAACCTAATACCAATTCTAACCCTAAAGATAATAAAAACCCCAAATCCTAAGCCTAACCCTAATACTAACCCTAACACAGAAACCTAACACTAATTGTAACACTAGCCCAACACTAACCCTAACCCTAACTCTAAACCTTACTCTAGCACCTAAGCCTAGACCTAAAGCTAAATCTAACATTAACTGTAACCCTACCCAAACCTAACCCTAATCCAAACATTAAACCTAACCCTAAACGCTAAAACAAATCTTAATGCTAACATTAATCCTAACCCCTAACCCTAACCCCAACCCCAACCCAAATGAAAACCCCAAACCAGAAGAATAACATTAACAATAACTCTAAAACCCAACCCTAAACCTAACACAAACCTGAACTCTAAACCTACCCATAACACCCTAAGTAAACCCTAAAAGTAACAGTAACAGACAGCAAAATACTAAACCCTAAAAGTAAAATATAACCCTAACACAAATCCTAACCAAAAACTGCACAACAAAAATATGATGCTAACCGTAACCTTAAACCTAACTCTAACCCTAATACTAAACCTAACCCTAAACCCAACCCAAAAAAATAACCCTAATACTAAACCTTACTCAAAATACTAAACTTACCTTTCACAATAACACTAAAATTAATACAGAATACTAACCCTAGCCATAACCATAACCCAAAATATAACAGAAACTCTAACCCTAAAAATAACCAAAAATCCAAACCCTAAGACAAACCCTAATACTAACCTCAACACAGAAATCTAACAGTAAATCTAACCCTAACCCCTAACCCTAACCCCTAACCCTAACCCTAACCCTAACCCTAACATAACCCTTACCACTAAAGCTAACCCTAACCTGAACACTAACCCTGACCCTAACACTAAAGCTAACCCTAACCCAAAACCTGATGCTAATACTTACCCTAACCCTAACCCTGACAATGACAATAAGCTTAACCCTAACCCTAACACCAGCCTTACCCCTAACCCTAACTCCTAACTGGAAACCTAACCCTAACCCAAATCCTAACCCTAACCCCTAACACTAGCCCCTAACCATAACCCTGATGCCCCTAAACCTAACACTATCTCTAACCCTGACCCTAACACTGACCCCAACCCTAAACCTAATAATGACACACACCCTAATTGTAACCCTGACCATAACACTAATCCTAACTCGAACCGCAAACCGCAACCCTAACCGTAACCCCTAACCTTAACTCCTACCCCTAACGCTAACACTAAGCCTAACCTTGACCCCTAACCCTTACCCTAACACTAACAGTGACCCTAACCCAAAGCCTAACCCTAATCCTAACCCCTAACCCTAACACTACCTCTAAACCCAACCCTAACTCAAAACCCAATCCTAAACCATAACCCAAAGCTTAACACTAACACATAAATCAAACTGTAAAATAAAGCCCAAACATAAGATGACCCTAAACTATACTGTAAGCCCTAAGACTAAACCTAACCCAAGACCTAGCAGTGTGGGGGTAAAGAACGAGCTCTGGGGGTTTTGGGCCCACCCTCGGGTGGGAATGGGATGTTTCTGGGTTTGCTTTGGGGTTTCTTGGTTTCTTTTGTCACTGGTTCTGGTTCTCTGTACATATTCACTTTTTTTTTTCTATTTAAACTTTCCATCACTTTTGTAATCCGTTTGTCAGAGTCGTTTCTGCCCGTGGTGGGGAGGGGGTCTGCCTCAACCCACGATATTTTTGGCAAGCCAACGTGGGGTTATTTGCTGTGGTGAACTGCAGATCGGATTGCAAGAGATGGACAGTTTCAATTTAGTTCTGGGCATCAGTTTGGGTTTGGGAAGGTGGGGCTCAAGTTTTGTTGCCGGGGTGATTGTGTGAGTTCTTGTGGATTGCAGGGGGACACCTGGTGCGTGGCTGATGGCATGGAGCCCCTCCTGTATTCTAAACAGGGGTGGTTCTTGACCATTGGCGCTGGGGTACTGCTTGAGAACGCGGAACCTGCCCTTCCTCCACCTTTTGCTCTCTGCAGGTGGTAGAAGCATCAGGAAGTGAAGTGGGGGAGGAGCAGTGGTGAGCAGATCAGAGTCAGGTCCATTCTCACTGTGAGGATAGAGCCAGCCACAGCGAGCAGGCGAGCCAGCTCCTGAAACCCAAGAGGGCGAATGGGGACCCCAGCTGGAAAGCCGTTTTCAAGGGCTCTGAGAATGCATTTATGGCTTTCGCTGGAGAAGCCATTTGAATGCCTGAGGGGTGGAGGTGATTTTGATTCTGTACTGTGGTGGTAGAGGTGGGCGGAGCCCTGCTGTATACTGAGCGGCGGCGGAGGTGGACCCCAGCCGTGCACTTGGGCTGCGGTGGGCCCAGTTCTAATCTCCTCTCCAATTTTTTTGGACAAGCTCCAAAAATGGCACTGAGCACCTGGCTCCACCTCCCTTCTTCTCAGTGGGCTGTGGTGCAGCCCCTCCGTCTTCCAGGGGAGGTTCGTGTAGCTGGATGCTGTTGTGCTGCGGTACGTGAACACCCAGTGTGGGGGCGAAGTACCCTGACATGCATCTGTGTAGCCTCGGACCGTGGTTGGAGGCGGTCAGTTGCGACACCCTGGTTGGATGGAAAAAAGCAGTCGTGGAGCCAGATTGTTCCGACTGGCTTGCCCCAGGGGTGGAGAATATGCTGCTGAGTTAAGATAGGTGAGAATAAAAGCTTGGCTGAGAAGTTGTGAGGCTTTTCCAGGTGACTAGGATGTCCAATGAATCCATGAAGAACCTGCACTGCAGAAGAGTGAACTCTGCATCACTGGGAGGTTCCATTGGATGAAAGAAGAAGAACTGGACTGGACTGATACTTGAGCCTGAATGAGAGACTGTTTGAGTGGATGCACAGATGAAGATATGGACCTTGCCGGACATGTCATCAGAAGATTTCTAATTTGATGATATGTTTGGGTGCAGGGATTATGATACGAGATAACGGGTGGCATGTAGTGGTTTGGGCTGGGTGCCCTCTGCTATGTGGTGTACTTCCTGTGTCCAGAAGTCCAGCCCAGTGGGTGGACACAGGAAACCAGGTATCTCCTACCATAATCCCCTGCACCGCTATAAAATCTAGCTCAGGGTCTAGCACTTCCTCTTTCTTCCCCTCGCTGGCACCTGGTAACTGGTTAGGCCCAAGGCCAGGGGGATGGGCAGTCTCAGGCCGGCCGAGACTAGCCTAGCAGTGTGGGGGAGGGAAGAACGAGCCCTGGGGGCTTTGGGCCCACCCTCAGGTGGGGATGGGATGTCTCTGGGTTTGCTTTGGGGTTTCTTTTGTCACTGGTTCTGGTTCTCTGTACACATTCACTTTTTTTTCTATTTAAACTTTCCATCGCTTTTGCAATCCGTTTGTCAGAGTCGTTATTTCTGCCTGTGGTGGAGAGAGGGTCAGCCTCAACCCACGACACACAAACACCGAACTTTAAAATAAAGATTAAACATAAGATCACCCTAACCATTACCTTAACAACTAATACTAAACCAAAGCCTAACCCTGACCCCAAGCCTAACCATAAGCCTAAATCTAATGTGAACCTTAACCCTAAACCTAACCCTAACCCGGACCCTAACCCAAAATCTAAGACTAACGCTAACCCGTAACCCAAACCCAAACCCTAACCCTAACCCTAACCCAAGCCTAAACCTAAATCTAACCATAAATCTAACCCTAACACTAAACTCAACACTAAACCATAACCCCAAATATAATGCTAACACAAAAACCTAACTGTAAAATAAAGACTAAACATAAGATCACCCTAAATATTAGCAAAACACCTAATACTAAAACTGACCGTAAACCTGAGCCCAACCCCAAAGCTAAACCTAGTGCTAAACGTAACCCTAACCCTAACACTGACCCTAACTCCAACACTGACCCTAACCCCAAACCCAACCCTAACCCTAACCCATACACAGAAACCTAACCCTAACACCAAAGCTAAACAGAAATATAGTATTAACCGTAACCCTAACCTAAACCTAAACATTAACCCAAATCATAACGCTAACACATAAACCTAACTGTAAAGCCTAAAAAAAGATGAAGCTAACCAGTACCGTAACCCCTAACACTAAAACTAACCCCCAACATGACCCCAAGCCTAACCATAAACCTAAATCTAACCCCAACTGTAACCCTAACTCAAACCCTAACCCTAATCCTAACTCCTAACCGTAAACCTAACCCCTATCACTAAAGCCTAACCCTGTGATGCCCCTAATTCTGATCTTAACACTATCCTATCGGTGACAGAGACTGGAGTCAATATGGACGACCAATATGATCTTGTATTGTTCCTTTACTGTTCCAATATTGTATGGCTATAGTGTGAGCATAGCGAGTATAGGGAAGGGCAGGAAGGGCAGGGAAAGGAAAGGAAAGGAAAGGAAAGGAAAGGAAAGGAAAGAAAGGAAAGGAAAGGAAAGAAAGGAAAGGAAAGGAAAGGAAAGGAAAGGAAAGGAAAGGAAAGGAAAGGAAAGGAAAGGAAAGGAAAGGAAAGGAAAGGAAGGAAAGGAAAGGAAAGGAAAGGAAAGGAAAGGAAAGGAAAGGAAAGGAAAAGGAAAGGAAAGGAAAGGAAAGGAAAGGAAAGGAAAGGAAAGGAAAGGAAAGGAAAGGAAAGGAAAGGAAAGGAAAGGAAAGGAAAGGAGAGGAGTATTAAGGGAACTACGACAGCTTATATAAACTTGGAGAGCATGGTTGGCATAGCTTCATTGGTTCCCCACGAGTGACCACATATCACACTATTATAGATTATTGGTCAAGCTACTACTAAAGTGCGAGGTTGTTGATGCAGGTGCGTGTCCTGTTATTCCCAGATAACGTTCTGTGTTCATAGCTACTAGTGTCCTGCTTTAGTTACATGCTGCAGGCACAGCACTCTTTTGCTACACTGCTAGCAAGTTTTGCACTTATGCTGAGCATGGCCTATCACCATGTCAGGCTCTAAGCCTACACTGCCAGATTGCTCACACTGCTCGTGCTGGCATTGCCACACTATCCCTGACCCTGACCCTACCGTTGACCCTAATCCTAAATCTAACCCTGACCCTGAATCCAATTCTAAGCCTGACCCTAACACTAACCCTAAGTGTAACCCTAACCCCTCACCCTAACCGTAACCCTAAAGCATCACCATAACACTAACCCTAACCCTAACCTCTCACCCTAACCCTACCCCTAACCCTAAACCTAACCCTGACCCTAACACTAACACTGGCCCTAATCCAAAACCAAACCCTAAATCTAACCCCTAACCCTAACCCAAACCAAAACCTGACCCTAACTCTAAACCCAACCCTAAAACCTAACCCAAAGCTTAATGCTAACACATAAACCTAACTGCAAAATAAAGTCTAAACATAATATGACACTAACTTTTACCATAACCACTAACACCAAACTTAACCAAAAACCTGACAGAAAAACACTAAAACAAAGTTAAAGGCTAACAAAAAAAACCTAACTATAAAACAAATACTAAACATAAGATCACCCTAACCATTACCTTAACACCTAATACTAAACCTAACCGTAAACCTGACACCAAGCCTAACCATAACCCAAAATCTAAACCTAAACTTAAGCATAAACCTAACCCTAACCCTACCATTAACCCTAACCCTAACGACATTAACCCAAAACCAAACCCTAACCCCCAACCCTAAGTCTAAACATAACCTTTAATCCTAACCCTATCCCAAACCCAACCCTAACTCTAAAGCCAACACTAAAGTCTAAGCTATAAACCTAAGTGTAAAATAATGACTAAACATAAGATCACCCTAACCATTACCCCAAGCCTAACCATAACCCTAAACATAAAACTAAAACTAAACCTAACCCTACCCCCACCCCAAACCCTGACAATAAGGGACCTAACCCTAACGCTAACCCTAAACCCTAACCATGAACCTAACCCTAATGGCCATAACCATGACCCTAAACATAAACCTAACCACTAACCCTAACCCTAACACTGACCCTAACCTATTACCCTAACCATAAACCCTAACCCTATACATAAGCCTAACCCCAACCCTAACCCTAACCCTAACCCTGACACTAACCCTAACCCTAACCATAAACCTATCCACTAACCCTAACCCTAACCCTAAACCCTAACCCTATCCCTATCCCTAACCCTAAAGCCTAACCACAAAGGCTAACCCCAACCAAAACACTAAGTCAAAATCCAACCCTAACCCCTATCCCAAACACTAACCCTAACACTAACACTAATGATAACCCCAAACCTAATGCAAACCATAACACTAACCCTAACTCTAACCGTAAACCTGAAGGATGCCCTAACCCTCACCCTAACACTAAACCTAACCCTAAACCCTAAAGAAAGTTCTTCCCCCACACACAAAGAAACCACAGCTAACTCAGTAGAAGCAAATGAATATAAGCTGTATTTACAAGCAGGAATGAAATGCAGTGAATATGTACACAATATACAGTATTTACAATATGTACAGAAATATACAGCAATGAACGTAATACAGAAGACCTTTTCCCCTCCTCCAGCCAGGAGGGGTTCCCCCTCCTGTACCCCCCTCTTCCTCCCTACCTCCCTTTTTTCCCAAAAAGGGTTAGAGAGAGAGAAAAAGATAATTAAGAAGGAAATTCTGTTAGCTCAAAGTGTATGCAAGAATTAGTTTTCTTATCTGGTTAGCTTTGTTAATTCAAGATCGACTCTGTCCAGCAGCTGCAGCTCAGAGAGAGACAGAAACAGACAGGTTGACAGGCACAGACAGAATAGACTCAGACTGAGACTCAAACTGAACTAAAACTTAAAGTTGCATTCTACCAATCTACCAATGAAAGTCGTTTAGAATATCTGAATGTTTTTCAAAACATTCAGCCACAGTGTTCCAGCAACTGTCCCTTTCTTAAAGGCACAGCCTAAACCAGTCACAATCCACCCCTGCTAAACAATTTCATTGGTTGTTCATACTGTCCATCCAATCAGAAACAATATCTATAATTTGTAAGTAAACTTCATAGTCCATTCCAGCTATCCTCAGGTGTAGATGATTCAGAAGTCCAAGAAAATTGGGAAACAAGGAAATGGAATACAGTTTGTCTCTTCGCAAAGGAAGTGAAGAAAAGGGAAACAGGGAAACAGGGACTCTCAGTTGACTCAGGGCTCTCAGGGTTCTCAGGGCTTGTGCACTGTAGATTCCTCATGGATTCTTCCTTTGGGCGTGATGCATCTGTACAACACTCTGAAATTAAAATCTGTCAGCTAAAGTTAGATTTCTTTGTGGAATGTACTGAATTTCACCATTCTCTTGCATTACCCAATAAGTGTGACCCGGACCTTCAGCTGAAACCACCCCTCGGACAGGTTTAGCCTCTCCTGAGGGAGAAAACACCCAAACAGTTTTACCTAACAGATTCTTTTGTCTAATAACAGGAACTCTATCACTTTCTACTTTTTGTAGCATATCAGAGTGTGCCGGTCCAGCTTGGTTCACTGAACCTCTACTATTTACCAGCCAGGTTGCTTGTGCTAAATGCTTTTCCCAGTTTTTCAAAGATCCACCTCCCATGACTTAAAAGAGGTCTTCAACAAACTGTTGTAGTGTTCAATCTTCCCTGCAGCTGGTGCATAGCAGGGAATTTGGAATATCCACTCAATGCCATGCTTTTTGGCCCAGATCTTTACAAGGTTATTTTTCAAATGAGTTCTGTTTTCTGACTCAATCCTCTCTGGAGTTCCATGTCTCCACAGGATTTGTCTCTCCAGACCAAGAATGGTGTTGCGTGCAGTTGCATGTGGAACTGGGTAAGTTTCCAACCATCCAGTGTTTGCCTCTACCATAGTAAGCACAAATTACTTACCAGAACAAGAATGCGGTAGAGCGATATAGTCAATCTGCCAAGCTTCACCATACTTGTACTTGGACCATCTGTCACCATACCATAAAGGCTTAATTCTTTTTGCCTGCTTAATATCAGCCCAAATGTCACAGTCATGGATGATTTGTGTGAAAGCATCCATGGAAATGTCTATGGATATGTCACGCACCCACTGGTAGGTTGCATCTCTGCCTTGATGTCCTGACGAATCGTGAGCCCACCGAGCTAAGAATATCTCACCTCGGTGTTTCCAGTCGAGATCAAGATGTCCATGTCTACTTGAGAAACTCTTGCAGCTAAATCTGCCTGATGGTTATGTTGCTGTTCCTCAGTAGCTTTGCTCTTGGGAACGTGAACATCAATGTGTCTCACCTTCACTTGAATTCTCTCGATTCGATCAGCAGTGTCCTGCCACAGGTCAGCTGCCCAAATAGGCTTTCCTTTTCTCTGCCAACCATTCCTATTCCAGTCCTTTAGCCAACCCCACAGAGCATTGGCTACCATCCATGAGTCGGTGTAGAGATAAAGCTTTGGCCGTCTCTCACGTTCAGCTACATTGAGAGCTAGCTGGACAGCTTTTACCTCTGCAAATTGACTGGACTCTCCTTCTCCATCCTTTGCCTCTGCAACTCGGCGTGTTGGACTCTACACTGCAGACTTCCACCTTCGCTTGTTCCCGACAAGATGACAGGAACTGTCTGTGAACCAAGCATATTTCTTTTCACCCTCAGAGAGGTCATTGTAAGGAGGAGCTTTCTCAGCACGAGTTACTCTCTCCTCTGGAGGTTTAGTACAGTTGGTGCCTTCAGGCCAACTTGGGATCACCTCCACTAGACCAGGTCTTTCTAGATTTCCCATTCAAGCTCTCTGTGTTATCAGAGCCATCCACTTAGACCAGGTGGAGTCTGTGGCATGATATGGTGTGGAACCTTTGTCTTTGAACATCCAATTCAAAACTGGTGATCTGGGAGCTAGGAGAAGTTGTGATTCAGTTCCAATCACTTCAGAAGCTGCTTTTACTCCTTCATAGGCAGCTAGTGTCTCTTTCTCTGTTGGAGTATAATTAGCCTCTGAACCTCTGTAACCTCTACTCCAGAAACCAAGAGGTCATCCACGTGTCTCCCCTGGAGCTCTTTGCCACAAGCACCAGGTTGGACCATTGTCACTTGCAGCCGTGTACAAAATGTTCTTAATGTCTGGACCATCTCGGACAGGTCCCAGACCCATTGCTTGAACTACCTCTTGTTTTATCTGGTCAAAAGCTGCTTGATGTTCAGGTCTCCAGTGGAAATTGTTTCTCTTTCGAGTCACATCATACAGAGGTTTCACAATCTGACTGTATCCAGGAATGTACTGTCTCCAAAATCCCACTATCCCCAAGAAATGTAGTTTCTTGCTTGTTCATGGGATTTGCCATGGTAGAGACTCTATTTACCACATCCACTGGAATGTGTTGGCATCCATCTTGCCACCACACTCCCAGAAACTGGATCCCTCTTGTAGGTTCTTTCACCTTTTCTCGCTTGATGGCGAAACCTGCATTCAGAAGAATGTCAATGATTTTGTTACCTTTCTTGAAGACTTCCTCAGCAGTTTTACCCCCAGATGACGATATCATCGATGAACTAGATGTATTCTGGAGCACCACCTTTCTCCAGAGAAAGATGCTGGAGCTGTGGATGCAGCCTATTTGCAATTTACTGAAACTGTACTGGATTCCTCTCCAGGTGAAAGCAAACTGAGGCCCGCATTCCTTTGCTATGGGAATAGAGAAGAAGGCATTAGCAATGTCTATGGTAGCATACCATTTGGCCTCTTTGGATTCCAGCTCATACTGGAGTTCCATCATGTCTGGTACTGCTGCACTCATAGGTGGAGTTACTTCATTCAGGGCTCGGTAGTCGACTGTCAGATGCCAGTCTCCATTCTGCTTTCGCACAGGCCATACTGGACTGTTGAAAGGTGAATGAGTTTTGTTGATGACTTTCTGACTCTCCAACTGACAAATCAGATTCTGAATGGGCAACAAAGAGTCACGGTTGGTTCTGTATTGTCTGTGATGCACAGTCTGAGAAGCAACCGGCAATTTGATGTCCTGTATCTTGTGTTGTCCCACAACTGCAGATTCATCAGAAAGCTCAGGTCTAACAGACAGCTTCAGCTTTTGTCCATCAACTTCTACAGATGCTACTCCAAAAGCCCATTTGTAACCTCTAGGGTCTTTGAAACGCACTTCCCTCAGAAAATCAATTCCCAAAATACAAGGTGCATCAGGTCCGGTCACAACTGTGTGCTTCTTCCGCTGTTTACCAGTTAAACTTCTATCAACCTCTAGCTTAGTTTACTCTTGAGATCCACCAGTGACTCCCAGAATAGTTATAGGCTCTGATCCCTGATAATTGGATGGCATTATGGTGCACTGAGCCCCTGTGTCAACCAAGGCCCTGTACTTCTGAAATTGTGAAGTGCCAGGCCACGGGATGTACACATCCCAATAGGTTCTGTTATCTCTGTTATCCCTCTCCTCCCCCTGGTGGGAGGCAGGGCACCCCTAGTTATGGGGAACATGCCCACATGTGCAATGAGCACAGTGTGCAGTGTTAGAACTGGAGCCACTGTTGGAGCTACTAGAGTTGTCCTGGGGAACTGCGGAAGTAACAGCTACCCTTCTGGTATTGCTACCTCGGGTTCTGCCACTCTGCAGTTCCCTCAGTCTCCTGAAAAGATTAGCAGTTGGTTGACCATCCCATCTGTTCATGTTCTCACCAAACTGATCACGCAGAGTTATCCAATTACTTGCACGTGATTGCCTTGGTGGTCTGTTTTGGTTGGATCTGTTTTGGAATGACCTCCTTGGAGGACATATATTCCTCACATATGAAACTTGTATCAATCTGGAGGAAGAATTGGAACTATTTCTTTGTGTCAATTGGGATATGGAGTTTTTAAATTCATCCTTCAGCTCTTTCATGCAGTTTTCAATTTTTCCAGACAGAGTTTCAATGGCTGAAACCAAAGAAACTTGTGTCTGGCTATCCTCCAATTGTCCCATTTGATCAGTGAAATGGCCAACCATAGGAGGAGCTCCACTATAATTTCTTGCCACAATTCTACTTGCCAGAATATTTGCATAATTAGGAGGAGCAAGTTTGATGATCTTTTTAGCAAGACCAGTTCCTACAGGAATTTCATCAGGATTCAGAGTTTCATGGCCACCATAGAGTACCTCTCTGACAGCAAATTCTCTCAGACGCTTAATTCCTTCATCTATGGTAGTCCAGGGTTTAGGATTCCATGGAAGATCATCTCGGGATGGGTACCTCATGAGAGTTGCCATTAAAAGGCGTATCCACAGAGTAACCTTACCGAGAGTCCTGCCTAGATGTCTATTCCATTATCCTTTGAGAGAGTTCCTAGCTGAGCTGCTGACTTGTCTCCCACTATTAGAGCTGAAGCGCCTGTATTGTAACATCTACCAAGCCAAGCTAGAATTGGCTCCTTATCTCCTCTGATGTAATCCTTACCCACGTTTCTAATCTCTTCCCTTGGTGAAGAACAGTTCTGAATATCATCTTCTTCCTCATCTATCTCATCTTCCTGAACATGTTGTCCCAATGATCCTACTGTCACTCTCCTACGAATCTCTTTAAGCTCAGAAGCACCACCACTAGCTGATGTCCTACCAGCAATTTTCCCTGCATCTCCATCGTGTGATGATATTAATAACTCAGCTATATCTTTAAGTCAAACCTTCTCCTCCTTCTCAGGAGGGTCTCTTTCAGCAGAAATTCCCTCACCAGCATCAGCATCTTGCTGTTCTCCCCCATCAGCTCCTGGATCAGCTTTGCTCTTTCCAATTCTTGTTTTTAAAACAGCTACCTGCTTAATTGGAGCTGTGTTTGAATTTACAGCTGCCTTAACAGAAGCTGACAGGTTTTGAGACAGATCAGCTGCTGTGGAAGACACTTCCGGTCCTGCCAAAGAAGAAGGAGGAAATGGCTTTGCCTCTCTATTGGCCGCCAAGGACTTGGGGGCCGCCATGTTAGGCGTTGCTACTGCCACTGGCTCATTGCCAGAACCACCAACAGCACCATTCAGAGCAACCTTTCCGATGGACTTTTTAGCTATATCTTTAACTGATACAGATTCTCCATTCTCCTCATTGCTAGATATCTCTGGAGTAGAGTTAGAGCTATGCTTTCTTCTCTTTGATCTACGCTTAATGATGAAACAAGCCTTAGATACCTTCCTCTCCCATATCAGAGCTACTAACAAGAACACATTACTTATCACCAACAGCAGGATTGCACACATCAAATAAATGACCTTTGGATCCCAGCCATCACTTAAAAGTACTCTTTCACCTACTGTAATCTTAAACTCCTTTATCTCTATGGGAAGAGTGCTCACCCTTACATTTCCATAAAGGCAGAGATACTTAACACCTTCTTTGCCTCAATTTTTACTAGCAGGGCAGAACGTCTTCCAGACAGCTGGCCTGCAGAGCTGGCAGATGGAGCCAGGGAGCAGCATAGTTTCCCCCTCTGTTCCAGCAGGAGGGGGTAGTTAGAGATCTTCTCAGCTGCTTCGATCCCAACAAGTTCATGGGACCACATGGGATCCATCCTAGAGTGCTGAGAGAGATGGCAGATGAACTGGCTTGGGACAGGTCCGTGCAGTTTATGAGACGCTCAGCATGTTGTTTCCTGGGGGGGTGGAGAAGCAGTCATAGAGCCTGATTGTTCTGACTTGCTTGCCCCATGGGTGGAAAAATGCCGCTGAGTAGATGTAGATGGAAATAAAAGTTTGGTTGAGAAGTTGTAAGGTTCTTCCAGGTGACCAGGATATCCTTTGAATCCATGAAGAGCTTTGCACTGCAGAAGAGTGAACTCTGCATACCTGGGAGGCTCCATCAGATGAGGAAGAACTGGAATTGACTGTTACCTGAGCCTCAATGACAGACTGTTTGGAAGCATGCCCAGATGAAGATTTGGACTTTGCCAGACATGTCATCAGATGATTTTTTCTGCCCTGGTGGGAGGCAAGGGAGGATCTGCCTCTAACCTGGGACACTCTTACTCCATTCTCTCTCTCCCTTTTATTTTCCTTCTTTCTCTGTTTTGTCTGCAATTAATAGTCTCACTTTGATGTATGACCTTGTCTATATCTTAATTTCGATCACAGGAATGTTCAAAAGAACTGTGTCTCCTTCCCAACTTCCAGATCAAGACAGAACATTCACCCTGTCCTGGACAGAGTAGAAGCCTGCAGCCCTCTTTTTTCTTGTCTGTCTGAGAGGAATGTTCTGTGAGAAATACAACATGAGCTTAAACCTTGTCAACTATTATTGGTAAAAGGGCTTCGTTCCAAATTATTAGGGAGGGTCAAACCACATTGCAGAAGGTGTCTAGGGTTGCCCAGATGAGAGCAAAGCTAATGGAGGCAATAACCTGGGCACAAGGGCATACAGAAATGAGACCAGAAGCTCTGATGAGAGCAGTACACACAGGTCCCTGTCACCAGCCTTGTAGCAAATATTCATGTGGCTGAGCCCGGAGGCAGAGAGAACTCTGGAAGGAAAATGCAGTTTTGCAGCTCAGGGGTTTGAGGTATTTGGTGCCTCTTGTTGAGGCAGAACTCCTCAGGAGTTCTGTACTGGGGGAGGCGCTGTGTCATTAAGGAAAGGAATTGTCATGGAGATCAGGAGGCTGCATGATGTCAGAGGTCACAAAAAGGAGAGTAACATGAACTTTCTGAGATACTAAGAGTGCAAAAGCCTGAGTTCCATGCCTGTATCAAAGCAGGCCCAGAGAAGGCTCTTGATGTAGCTGAACGTGAGATATGGCCAAAGCTTTATCTCTACACCGACTCATGGATGGTAGCCAATGCTCTGTGGGGTTGGCTAAAGGACTGGAATAGGAATGGTTGGCAGAGAAAAAGAAAGCCTATTTGGGCAACTGACCTGTGGCAGGACATTGCTGATCGAATCGAGAGAATTCCAGTGAAGGTGAGACACATTGATGCTCTCGTTCCCAAGAGCAAAGCTACTGAGGAACAGCAACATAACCATCAGGCAGATCTAGCTGCAAGAGTTTCTCAAGTATCCACAGACTCTGATTTTAATCTTGACTGGAAACACTGAGGTGAGAAATTCTTTGCTTGTTGGGCTCATGATTCATCAGGGCATCAAGGCAGAGATGCAACCTACCAGTGGGCTTGTGACAGAACCATAGACATTTCCATGGATGCTATCACACAAGTCATCCATGACTGTGACATTTGGGCTGCTATTAAACAGGCAAAGTGAATCAAGACCCTGTGGTATGTTGACTGATGGTCCAAGTACAAGTATGGTGAGGCCTGGCAGATTGACTATATCACTCTACCATGTTCTCGTTCTGGTAAGCAGTATGTGCTTACTATGGTAGAGGCAAACACTGGATGGTTGGAAACTTACCCAGTTTCACATGCAACTGCATGAAACACCATTCTTGGTCTGGAGAGACAAATCCTGTGGAGACACGGATCTCCAGAGAGGATTGAGTCAGACAATGGAACTCATTTCAAAACCAATCTTTTAAAGAACTGGGCCAAAGAGCACAGCATTGAGTGGATATTCCACATCCCCTACTATGCACCAGCTGCAGGGAAAATTGAACACTATAATGGTTTGCTGAAGACCACTCTGAAAGCCATGGGGGGGGTGGATCTTTGAAAAACTGGAAGAAACACCTAGCACAAGCAACCCGGCTGGTGAATACTAGAGGTTCAGTGAATCAAACTGGACCTGCACACTGGGATTTACTACGAAAGGTAGAAGGTGACAGAGTTCCTGTTGTTAGAGAAAAGAATCTGTTAGGCAAAACTGTTTGGGTATTTTGTCCTTCAGGAGAGGCAAAACCTGTCTGAGGTGTGGTTTCTGCTGCAGGTCCTGGTCGCACTCACTTGGTAATGCAAGTTACTGGTGAAATTCAGTGTATTCCACAAGGAAATCTAACTTTAGCTGAGAGTTTAACTTCAAAGTGTTGTACAGATACAACATTGTGGCCAAAGGAAGAATCCATGAGGAATCTACAGTGCATGAACCCTAAGAACTGTGAGAGCTCTGAGTCAACTGACTGTCCCTGTTTCTTTTCTTCGCCTCGTCTGCTGAGAGACAAACCATTTTCTGTTTTTTCTTGTTTCCTGTTTTTTTGGGACTTCCGAATCATCTATATCTGAGGACAGCCAGAATGGACTGTGAATTTATTTACTCGCTCTAGATATTGTTTTAGATTAGAGGGATAGTATTAACAGTCAATGAAATTGTTTAGAGGGGGTGGATTGTGGCAGTTTTAGTCTATGCCTTTAAAATTTAACTGCATTTCAAGCAGAAAAGTAGAAAAATATAAATAACTCACTATTGGGTGTAAAAAGGAAAACAAAAGATTATTCTGAACAAATTAATTGGACAAAGTCTGGGGTATAGAAGCAGCTGTACCATAACAATCTTTCACATTTCACTTCCATTCCCATTCCTTTTTTCCACCTGTTGTCTTGGCTGTTTTGCTTCACTCAGGTAGATAAATAGCTGCTTCTGTCTGGCCTTGAGAAAAGATAAGAACACTAACATTGCTTCTTTAAGCTAACATTCCTCTCTCTGAACTCATCTTTTCTTCTGTTACAGCAGGGGAGGAGGTTTTGGTGGGGAGCAGAGAAGCTTCCCTGCTCTCTGGGAATACCAGAGGGGGTGCAGGGGGGTTTCCATGTTATTTTCTAATTGTAAATATCTGTAAGATATTGTAAATACTATGTATCTTGTGCATATTCATTGCATTCCATTGTAGAGTGTAGGTTTTGATTCCATTTGCTTCCAACTGAGTTAGTCGTGCTTAGTTAATGTGAATGGGAAACTTCAACCCACCACAAGCCTACAGTATGGAGAACCAGCAAGAAAAAAATACAGTACTGTATGTGATTGCAGGTCTACAGCCTTGCTGGGTTGAGTGAGACATGGAAGGACAACTCACATGGATGGAATGTTGAAATTAATAGATTCTGATTTTTGGTATGGATAGGCCAGGATGACAAGGAGGGGAAGTTGTTATTTTTGTGAGAAGGTGATGAGTACACATGGAGCTTTGCTGAGGGAAGGGTAATGACTCAGCAAGAGCTACTTGATCATTGTTAGCAGGCAGAACATGGGTGACGTTCATGTTTGCTACCAGATGTTTTTGATTAAAAAAAAGTAGATGAGGACTTTTTCATACAGACGGAAGTATCTTTAAGTCTGCAGACCTTGGTCCTCTCATAGTGAACTTGAAATACACCCATATCACAGAAGGACACAGGAAATTCAGGAGCATCCAACATAGGAAAAGAGGCTGAGGCTGTGAACCTATTCAGCTTGGAGAAGAGATGTATCAGGGGGATCTTAATTACCCTGATATTTACACCAATATCCAAAGAGTGGAGAAAAGATGATGGAGTTAGGCTCTTTTCAGTGGTGCCCAGTGAAAGGATAAGGAACTACAGATGCAAAATTAATCAGAGGAAATTCTGGGCATAAAACTTTTTTCTTTTTTTTTTTTTTTTTTACTGTGAGCATAATTGAACTGGATAGTGCAGAGGGATGATGGCATTTCCATTATTTGAGATACTCAAAACCCAGCTGGATGCTGTCCTGGGCAGCCTGCTCTAGATGACTCTGCTGCAAAATAGGACTGGGCTAGATGATCTGTAAAAGTGCCTTCCAGCCCCAGACATCCTGTGATTCTACCAATATGACCTAGTTTTCTGAGGGGTCAGGTGTGCCTGCCCACAGAAACACAAGACAGAAATGTCACTCTGTAGCCAGGAATAGTGGATACTTTCCCCAAGGTAATGTACTTTCAGATTATTCATTTATGCCATGAAACCTCAGACAAAAATGAAAACAAGGTCCCTAGGGCATACAAATATCTTATTGAGAATGGTAGTCTCTTGTAATAGTTTGCATATATGCATATTAGCCATAATACTCTGGAGAACATCAGATATGAAAGAAACATAGACATGCACTTCAGTGCAGACCATGCAAAAATTTTAACTTACATACGTGGGATGATACTAGAAAATTGTATTAGACATGACTAACTGGGGGATTGAAGCTATGGCAGAGGGACTGGTGGTAGGAATTGAACATGAGGAAGAGTTATCACTCCTGTAGATGTTTACAAAGTGAATAACTGGATGTGTAATAACAACTAAGCTTACCATAAACTCTTCCCACTGCTGACCAGTGGAGGGAATAATAAAGTGGCAAAACACAAGTATGAAGGTGGAGACCCGTTGCTGAATGGAAATGAGTAATGCTGAACAAAATAAGGTAGGATGTCAATGGACATCAGACAGGGCGTAGGACACTAATGTCTACAGAGAGCATCAAGGAAATGATTGTAGAGAACAGGAGTCTTAGGTAACACAGAAAAAAAACAATATTAACATTTCAAGGAGCAGAGAGCATAGAAACAGGTAGAGAAGGTACAGAGTAGTAGTCATCCTTGAATGATTGCTTATTCTAAAATGTTGCTAAACAGAGACATTATTTTCTAGGATAGCAGTTTATGTATCAGAACGTAGTATTGAAGCTGGATAAGATATTCACATTTAGATTGATGGCTTTATCAATGTCTGCTCAAAACAGACCATCTATAAAGATCATCACATTCAGCTAGACAGTACAGATAATCAATACACAATTAAAGAAATAAATATTAAAATCACTAGAGAATTTGAATTCTCTTCTATGGTTCATTCATCAACTATTCAATGCCTGGAAGTTTATGTGATAAACTATGAATGTGTTCTGACCTGGTGTTGTATATAGGTGACAAAGATCTTTCATTTATTTTGTAACAGAAGTGCTCTTAACCTGAGGATATTTTGAAAATAAATGTCAACGGAGGAGCAAGGTTTTGTTTATCTAGAGTGTTATTTTATTTCATGTTACTAACATGATATTTTTACCTTTTGTTTCAGTATTATAACTAGAACACTAAGAGTTAGAGCTATTAGTGTTAATTCTCAGAAGTATGATACTCAAGCTCTGTGAGGAAACAGAGAAATTAGTCTTTTAAGTGGATTAATAGATGACAGAGAAAACAATGGCATATGCAAACACAGACCAGCAGAAAGGTTTAAAAAGAGTTAGGGTAAATACATCCACTCTGTGAAATTAAATGATAGCCAATTTACCTAATGACAGTTTGCATTTCTGCAAGTTCTTCATGGTGGAGGCTATAATCAAAGTCCTAAATTCATCAGGTTTAATTTTGCATTTCTGAAGTGGCAAAGAGGGTACTTTTAAGATACTATGACCAGTTTAATCAGTGTAGAATTTATCTTGAGTCCATAACAAGATCATTTACTTCCCATTTGGTTCTACTCTGAGCACTCAAATGGGACCTAAATATCCATAGACCTTGTACCTGCCCTTTGAAAAGAAGGAATTTGCTGTCATTGAGAGATAAAGATTCCCATTAAACAACCCTCTAGTATTAAAAAATTTTCCTCCTGAAACCATTATACAGGGGTGATCTGATTGTGTAGCCATAACAAAAGTTTTCCCATCATTGATCCATTGCAGGTTAGTGTGAAACTATGTCAGCACCTGTAGCTTTACTTTTCTCATATCGTGGGAAAACATCATGTCCTAAAATACACAGGGTTAACAGCAAAAGTAGTTCTTGTGTCCTACATTTTGTTCTGTAAAGCTTGGTAAATGTACCAACTTCCACAGACATTCGTAGTAGCCTGAAAGTAATACGGAATCAAAAGTTTGGTAGATATAATTATTTGGAAATGTAAGTACTTCAAAGACATAGCTCTTTATTCTTGGAGACATACTATAAAATCAGAGGGTACGAAGGCTCCATCTGACCCCATTCACGTTTGTTATTCCTAATACTAGAGTCTTTTAACTTTTATTCCAGAGAACAGAAGCTTTTCCTTTGTTGCTCTCTATATCTCATACTCTTTGAAGTACCATAAGGGAAATCAAATACAACTAGCCCAGCACAGAAATATAAATAGAATCTAGCAAATCAAATTTATTTCATTGCAATACAGTATGACAGGAAATGAATGTAAGAATAACACAGGAAATTTATATATGTAGAATGTGTTTACCCAACCTAAATACAGCTAGAAATTAAGCATATCTGTCTGTAAGAAATGACCACTACATACTGTCCACATAGAGGTTGTGCGTAGGATGTGCATTGCCAATACATCCAGAATCTTTTGCATAGTATCTCTTTCAGGAACGTTATTTTAGTGTTGATTCAAAGATATAGAGACATCTGACATGATTAGTTATCACCTCAGAGTTATAACCTTTGTTATCCTTCTTGTAAGATTTAACACTATATCACAGAGGGTGGATGGAATTTTAATCAACTCATTTTACTATTTATTATAGTAAAAATAATAGAGCATAGGCTCAGATGTGGATGCCTACATTATAGATATCTGAGTTTGACTGATAAAATTGTAAACCACATACTTGTTATTACACGATCATAGCCACTAGGTCAAGAGAAGTTTTCTCCCTCTGCTTGGTGCTGGTGAGTCTACACTGATAGACTGCCCAGTTTTGAGCTCTCTTGTTCAAGAAAGAAATTGATAACTTTGTTACTAATCAGCTGAACTTCAGGAACAAAAATTCACTATGTTCATCATGGAATGGCTTGCTCAGAGGGACTATGAAACTTCCCTCTTTGGAAGCCTTCAAGATTTGATTAGCCAAGCGAAGCTAAATGAGTTGGTGTACTCTTTGGAACAGTCATGCTTTAATTAGAAGATTTAAATAGTGAGATTCAGAGACCCCCTCCATCAGCATTTCTGCAATTATGTGATTTAAACCAGCACACATTAATGTTGGATAAACTGAAATAAAATGTATTACTATATATTTTGTGTTCAGTCTTAATGTGAAATACAGGTCTTATATAGGAGATCAGAGGGAATTTGTCCTTGACTGTTGTGGGGCTCAGAGGCAAAGTTATTTGTTATTGAGGAAGAGTAAAATTTTGCTTTAACATACATTAAAGAAAAAGATAAACTCGGAGGAAAACTAGAAACCTTGATAATGACTATCTTTCCTGTCTCAGTCATACCTCAATAAAGTCCAGGGACAGGTGCTATACAATCTAAGAAATACAAGTTAGTAGATTTAACGTATTTAAGTAATGATTCAGCATCTAATAACTATTCAAATATTCTATTTTGTGAATCTGATAATTTATCTGTTCTTGAATACTGTGTATCAGAAAGGAGAGTTTTCCAACTAAATAAAACGTACAGATGGACGTCTATTTTCTGTTCTCTGATCTAACACAATTCAAATAACTAACACTTTAAATCTCAGCTTAAAAAAAAAATCCTTTAACTTTATGCATATTAGGAGCATTATTTATTTAGTACCTGGAAAGTGTGTATATGACCTCTAACTAAAAATACAAAAAAGATCATCCCCTGAAAAATATCTAAATATAGATTACTTCATTACCCACAAATCAGTCTCAGAAAGGATGCTGTATGTGGATTGCTAAATGAGAACTGACTGGTTAAATGCTGTGCCTCTTGAAATCAGAAGAAATAACAATTATAGCAGATACTGCTAATCCTAAGAAATCAAAACACAGTTAAGCAACCACTAAATTATATTATAAAGTGTAATCATTATTATTAGACTTCTTTCAGAAAATGAAGGGATGGAAACATTATGCAAGTACTTAACCTTTTTTAGTAGCTAGGGCATTGTTCTTTACTCTGTTACTAAATACATTCATCTTTAAACAGAAAAAGGCTCTACATTCTAAAAACACTTGCTGATTCTTCTCTTTAATGCTTAATCAGAAATGTTGAGATATTTTATTTTTTCCTGAAATGGATCAGATTGCAAATGAAGATATGTCAAGCAGGCAGAACATGTAATAATGCTCTGCAACTAGCCCAACCTAGAGCTAAACGTATTACACTACTGATTTCTCAAAGGTGAAAAGGATCCTTGTGCATGAGTTGGTGGGGTTTTTTTGAAAGGGCTTTAAAGTAGGTTTGAAGTGGGAGGAGGATAAAACTAGGCACACTAGAGATGAGCCTAAGGACATTCTTCGGTCTGGCATTTCACTTGAAGTGGGAGATAGCGACAGCAATATTAAAACTGTCTGTGACAAGTGGCAGGAAGACACACCAGAGTTGGAAGGATGGGTGATAGTAAGGGCCTTCATCCTGTTGCCCTGAAGCATGCTGTGAACATTGTAGCAAAGGCAAGGTCTTACAGAGCTGAGCCAGGGGCCTCTGAGGTAATAGAAGACAGGAGGGTAGCTCCCATGAAAAACCTTGGGGGAGCAATGAGGTGCCCCTCTAAGAAGGTGACATGGCTGGCAGCAAATTCCAGCTCTTCTGGGATTTGGTAAATAGGACTCCGGGAAATCACCTTCAGAGACAAGGGAGCAGAACAGAGCTGGCAGAGCTTTAAGGATGCTTTCCATAGAACAGAGAGAGCTCAATTCCCAGGTGTAAGAAATCAAGCAAGGAAGACAAGAGACCACCATGGATGAGTCAAGACCTTCTGGGCAAACTAAAAGAAAAGATGAGAGTACACAGGCAGTGCAAGAGGACACAGGCATCCTGGGAAGAATGTAGAGACATTGCCTGGCTGTGCAGGGATGAGATCAGGAAGGTAAAGGTGCAGCTGGAACTAAACTTGTCAAGGGATGTAAAGAAAAGCAAGAAAGGTTTCTACAGGTATGTAAACCAGAAAATAAAGGTTAAAGAAAGTGTACCCCCCATGATGAGCAGCAGTGGTGAACTAGTAACAACAGACAAGGAGAAGGCTGAGATTCTCAACAACTTTTTTGCCTCAGTCTTCACTGGCAATCTCTCTCCGCATGGCTCTTGTGTTGATGGCTTATAAGATGGAGACCAGGAGAAAAAGTCCCTCCCACCATAAATGAAGACAAGGTTTGTGACCATGTGAGGAACCTGAAGATATACAAGTCCATGGGACCTGACAAAATGCATCCAAGAGTCCTGAGGGAATTAGCTGATGCCAAGCCACTCTCTATGATATTTGAAAAGTCCTGGCAGTCAGGTGAAGTCCATGGTGAATGGAAAGAAGGAAACATTACACTCATTTTTAAAAAGGGTAGAAAGGAACTGATCCTCCTAGATGACATTCTAAGACATGTGGAGGACAGGGAGGTGATTCAAGACAGCCAGCATGGCTTTACTAAGGGCAATCCTGCCTGACTAACCCAGTGACGTTCTATAATTGAGTGACTACATCAGTGGACAAGGGATGACCTCTGGATGTGATCTATCTGGACCTGAGCAGACAGTGTGCACTTGCAGCCCAGAAGGCAAAATCACATTTTGGGCTGTATCAAAAGATGTGTGGCCAGCAGATCAAGAAGGGTGATTCTGCCACTTTGTTCTGCTTTGGTGAGACCTCACCTGAAGTACTGCATCCAGCTCTGGAGCCCTCAGTATAGGAAGGATACAAACCTGATGGAGAGATTCCAGATAAGGGCCAAGAAAATGATCAGTGGGTTGGAATGGAATGGAATGGAATGGAATGGAATGGAATGGAATGGAATGGAATGGAATGGAATGGAATGGAATAGACCAGGTTGGAAGAGACCTTAAAGATCATCATGTCCAACCCATCATCCAATACCATCTAATCAACTAAACCATGGCACCAAGCACCCTATCAAGTCTCCTCCTAAACACCTCCAATGATGGTGACTCCACCACCTCACCAGGAAACCCATTCCAATGGGCAATGACTCTTTCTATGAAGAATTTCTTCCTAATCTCTGCTGGTGCAGCTTGAGACTCTGTCCTCTTGTTCTGGTGCTGGTTGCCTGGGAGAGGAGACCAGCCCCTGTCTGTCTACAACCTCCCTTAAGGTAGTTGTAGAGAGCAATAAGGTCTCCCCTGAGCCTCCTCTTCTCCAGGCTAAGCAACCCCAGCTCCCTCAGCCTCTCCTCATAGGGCTTGTCTTCCAAACCCCTCACCAACTTTGTTGCCCTTCTCTCGACACATTCCAGCAAGTCAACATCTTTCCTAAACTGTGGGGCCCAGAACTGGACACAGGACTCAAGGTGTGGCCTAACCAGTGGAGACTGGCACAGCTTCTACCCAATGTGTCAAGTGATCCACTAGAACTAGGAGGTATTTCCATCTATTAATCTGAGGTAGTTCAGCAAAATCTACTTGGATAGCTTGGAATGGGTGTAAGGATATGGTATGTCCCCCAGATGAAACCTGTCTCATGACTCTCTTGTTTACTTTTTGACCTACTAGGCATTTACTAGTTACCTGCCTAGCTATCTCATAAACTCAAATACAGCCATAATCCCATAGGTGTGGCAATGCCAGTGATGAGCAGTGAGAGCAATCTGGCAGTGTAGGCTTAGAGCCTGACACGGTGGTAGGCCATGCTCAGCAAAAGTGCAAAAGTGGCTAGCAGTGTAGCAAAACAGTGCTGTGCCTGCACCATGTAACTAAAGCAGGACACTGGTAGCTATGAACACAGAAAGTTATCTGGAATAACAGGACATGCACTTGCATCAACAACCTCGTGTGTTATTAGTAGTTTGACCAATAATCTATAATAGTGCGATGTGTGGTCACTCATGGGGAACCAATGAAGCTATGCAAATGATGCTCTCTGAGTTTATATAAGTTGTAGAAGTTCCCTTAATTCATACTTTCCTTCACTTTCCTTTCCATTCACTTCACTTCACTTTGCTCTGCTCTACTCACTATGCTTGCACTATAGCCGTACAATACTGGAACAATAAAGGAACAATACTAGATCATATTAGTGGTCCGTATTGACCAGTCTCTGTCGCCGATACCTTAGGAAATGATCACACAGAGCTCTTGTTCCCCAATGGGTGTTAAGGTGTAATCGCTCAAGGATTTTTCGGGCTCAGGCTTTTGAAATCAGTTGTCTCCCGTTCTCCAATTTCCAGATCCCTTTATCATTTTTCTTTCCCCCTATCTTTTGAAGTGCCTGTTCCTCTGTAGGAGTGAATACTGGTGATTCCTCCTGTTCATCTGATGCTGTTACCTTTACATGGAGATCCCTTTCCTCTCTATCTTCTGCTTTTTGCTTAGCTTCTCTGTCAACTAAGCTGTTTCCTCTAATGATTAATGATGTTCCTTCTGATGTCCTTTTACATGAACCACCGCTATTTCTTCTGGTAATTTCAATGCCCCCAAGACTCCCCTGATTAGGGCTTCATGAATCAAATTTTTCCCTTTTGAATTTAACATCCCCTTTTCTTCCCAAATTTTGCCAAACGCATGAACTATTCCAAAGGCATACTTAGAGTCTGCATAAATGGTTCCAAATTTACTCATTAAAAGGTGCAAAGACTGATTCAGTGCATATAATTCGCAGGTTTGAGCTGACCAATGAGAGGGTAATTTTCTTTTTTTCAGATATTTCCAGTCTTAGCCCATCAACCAGTGCATATCCTGACAAGCATTTCCCATTTACGCACCGTGAGGACCCATCCACAAAATAGTTCATAGTAGTATCATAGTTATCAGTCAGGGTTGGAAGGGACCACAAGGATCATCTAGTTCCAACCCCCCTGCCATGGGCAGGGACACCTCACACTAGATCAGGCTGGACAGAGCCTCATCCAGCCTGGTCTTAAACACTTCCAGGGATGGGGCCTCAACCACTTCCCTGGATAACCCATTCCAGGGCTTCACCACTCTCCTGGTGAAGAACTTCCTCCTCACATCCAGCCTGAATCTCCCCACCTCCAGCTTCATTCCATTCCCCCTAGTCCTATCACTACCTGATAGTAGGAGGTAGTTAAAGAGCTCCTCAGCCGCTTGGATCCCCACAGGTCTGTGAGGCCAGATGGGATCCAACCTAGGGTACTGAGAGAGCTGGCAGATGAGCTGGCCAGGCCACTCTCCATCATTTTTCAGCAGTCCTGGCTCACTGGAGAGGTCCCAGAAGACTGGAAGCTGGCCAACGTGGTGCCCATCCACAAGAAGGGCCAGTTGGAAGAGCCAGGGAATTATAGGCCTGTCAGCCTGACCTCAGTGCCAGAAAAGATCATGGAACAGCTCATCCTGAGTGCAATCACACAGCACTATACAGGATGGCCAAGGGATCAGGCCCAACCAGCATGGCTTTAGGAAGGGCAGGTCCTGCCTGACCAACCTGGTCTCCTTCTATGTTCAGGTGACCTGCGTGGTGCATGTGAGTAGGCCTGTGGATGTAGTCTACCTGGACCTCAGCAAGGCCTTTGATACTGTCCCCCACAGCAAACTCCTGGCCAAGCTATCATCCCATGGCTTGGACAGGAGCATACTGTGTTGGGTTAGGAACTGGCTGGAAGGCCAAGCCCAGAGAGTAGTGGTGAATGGTGCCACCTCCAGCTGGCAGCCTGTCACTAGCGGTGTGCCCCAAGGATCAGTGCTGGGTCCCATGCTCTTTAACATCTTTACTGATGATCTGGATGAGGGCATCAAGCCCATCATCAGTAAATTTGCAGATGACACCAAGATGAGGGCAGGTGTTGATCAACTGGAGGGTAGAGGGGCTTTGCAAAGGGACTTCGACAGGCTGGACGGATGGGCAGAATCCAACAGCATGAGATTGAACACATCCAAGTGCCAGGTTCTGGACATTGGCCACAACAACCCCATGCAGTGCTACAGGCTGGGGTCAGAGTGGCTGGAGAGTGGCCAGGCAGAGAGGGACCTGGGGGTATTGGTCGATGGTAGGCTAAACATGAGCCTGCAGTGTGGCCAGGCAGCCAACAGGACCAATGGCATCCTGGCCTGCATCAGGGACAGTGTGGCCAGCAGGAGCAGGGAGGTCATTCTGCCCATGTACACCTCATTGGTTAGGCCGCACCTTGAGTCCTGTGTCCAGTTCTGGGCCCCACAGTTTAGGAAAGATGTTGACTTGCTGGAATGTGTCGAGAGAAGGGCAACAAAGTTGGTGAGGGGTTTGGAAGACAAGCCCTATGAGGAGAGGCTGAGGGAGCTGGGGTTGCTTAGCCTAGAGAGGAGGAAATTCAGTGTTGACCTTATTGCTCTCTACAACTACCTGAAAGTAGGTTGTAGACAGGCAGAGGTTAGTCTCTTCTCCCAGGCAACCGACACCAGAACACGAGGACACAGTCTCAAGCTGCACCAGCAGAGGTTTAGGCTGGAGGTAGGACAAAGTTCTACACAGAGAGAGTGACTGCCCATTGGAATGGGTTGCTCAGGGGGGTGGTGGAGTCACCATCATTGGAGGTGTTCAGGAGGAAACTTGATAGGGTGTTTGGTTGCATGGTTTAGTTGATTAGGTGGGTTGGATGATAGGTTGGATGCAATGATTTTGAATGTCCTATTCTATTCTATTCTATTCTATTCCATTCTATTCTATTTTATTCTATTCTATCCTGAGAAGTCCCTCCCCAGCCTTCTTGTAGGCCTGCTTCAGATACTGGAAGGCCACAATTAGGTCACTGTGGTGAAGGCACATTTTTGCCCAGATATTAGATCTTGTCCCAGCATGTGGACAGTTTTCCCCTCCTTCAGGAGGAAGACAAAAGCCAAAGCATTAGCCAGGCCAGCACGCACTCAACAAGTGCAGTGCTTGTGCAAATACCAAGTATGGACATAATTCTAGCTTCACGCTTTCTATAGGCTGAAGCCAGTTGTCTATGAGAGTGCCCATTGGTGAAACCCAGCCTCAAGGAATCTATAAGTATCACCCCAGTTGGTAAATGTTCTGAAGAGGTTATTAATTTTATTAATATGAAAAATGAACTATGAAAATATTGTTTTATTAATTACCAAATTATCAATAACCGATGAATCAACAACTTATATACATGTTCTAGTGCACGTTCGTGAAATACATTCCATAAATGGCTTAGTATTATGATTAGAACTTAATTGAACTATCTACAGACTATTTGTATATTTTGAATAATGAAGGGTGCAGTTCCGCCGCTTGGCCACTAGATGGCGACTCGGTGGAACGCGGGCGGCTTCTGGCTATGTACAACAATATTACAATCTTTCTGTGCGTCAGCGATGACTGTGCTACACGCGGATACTTTGAACTGAGTGCTAGTGGGTGGAAAGCACGTGGGATATACTCTGTAGCTGTTGTTTGTAACAAGGTAAGGGTCCGGCTGACTACTGCCGCTGGACTGGTTCCTGGTCGGGTTTGGCCCATGGGGTCAGCCCTGGGAGTCAGCTCGCACGGCAGGGTGGGGCAACGGTTGCCGGTACGTGGGCTCAGAGGTTCCCGGTTGGACAACAATAGCTATGGGGTCGCCCTGTGGCGACGGATCTCAGGGCTGAGGTAAACAGCCTCGGAGAGAGAATACGGCTGTGCTGAGCTGCGGCTTCTCCGTTACTGGGCTTAAAGGCACAGCGGGACGATCGGCGTAGTCCCGGGTTTGGTGCAGTATAGGCACGAAACAATGCTTTAGTCTTCCCTGCCATTACAGGGCTTGGAGTGGCACACGTGGAGGCTCTTCTCCCGCCGCTCCCTTCTCCCCGACAACTGGGCAGATCTTACCCTCGGGGGCTGGTCCAGTCCTCCGGTAGCACGGTGGGCTTTCCCGGTTGGTACGACTGGCTGTGGCGACGCTGGCTTCTCGGGCTCAGCGAAGGTCCTCCCTCTGGGGTGATCCTCACGATCAAAGTGCTTCTCACGATGCAGAGGCTTCAGTATGTGTGCACATATGATAGAAGCTAATAACAATAAGCTCAATGGCAGAGGCTGTGGCTTGAGAGCTCCTCTCTCGAGCGAGTACAGAGACAAAGTGAAAAAGGGGGCAAGTTGTTTACCCACAGGGGTAATACTTATAGATTCCTCGAGGCTGGGTTTGACCAATGGGCACTCTCAGAGACAACTGGCTTCAGCCTATAGAAAGCGTGAAGCTAGAATTATGCCCATACTTGGTGATCGCACAAGCACTCCATGCACTGAGTGCTTGCTGGCCTGGCTAATGCCTTGGCTTTTGTCTTCCTCCTGAAGGAGGGGAAACTTGTCCACATGCTGGGACCAGATCTAGTATCTAGGCAGAATGTGCCTTCACCACAGTAAACAAGTTGCCCTCTCTTTCACTTTGTCTCTGTACTTGCTTGAGAGAACAACTCTCGAGCCGTAGCCTCTGCCATTGAGCTTATTGTTCTTAGCTTCTGTCATATATGCACGCATGCTGAAAGCCTCTGCAACGTGAGAAGCACTCGTGAGGATCATCTCCAGAGGGAGGACCTTCGCTGAGCCTGAGAAGCCAGCGTCATCACAGCCAGTCATACCGACCAGGAGAACCCGCCATGCTACCGGAGGACTGGACTAACTCCTGAGGGTAAGATCTGCCCAGTTGTCGGGGAGAAGGGACTTGATCGAGACCGAGTCTGCATATGCCTAGGCCCTCTGTAACGGGAGAGGAGCCACCACGTGTGCCGCTCTGAGCCCTGTAAACCTCAGGGAAGACTAAAGCACCGTTCGTGCCTGTACTGCACCAAACCTGGGACCACTCCGAGTGTCCCACTATTCCTTTAAGCCCAGTAAACGAGAAGCCGCCACTCAGTGCAGCCGCATTCTCTCTCCAAGGCTGTTTACATCAGCCCCGAGAATCGTCGCAGTCTGGTCAACCCTATAGCCATTGTTTGCTGTCAAATCCGACCAGAAACCTCCAAGCCTGCCTACCAGCAACCGTCGCCCTGCCCTGACATGTGAGCTGATTCCAAGGGCTGACCCCACAGGCCGACCCCGACCAGGACCGATCCCTATTGTCTGGAGGGAACCTGCTTCCGAGCTAAGCCCAGGTTCCATTTTTCCCTCTTCACTGCTGCGGAGAGAGGAGACAGTAAGCAAACGCCACCGTCCAACTCGATTAGGAACCAGTCCAGTGATAGTAGTCTGCTGGACCTCCACCTTGCTACAAACAACAGCTACAGAGTATCTTAATTTCATAGTTTCATAGTTTCAGTCAGGGTTGGAAGGGACCACAAGGATTATCTAGTTCCAACCCCCCTGCCATGGGCAGGGACACCCCACACTAGCTCAGGCTGGCCAGAGCCTCTTCCAGCCTGGTCTTAAACACTTCCAGGGACAGGGCCTCAACCACCTCCCTGGACAACCCATTCCAGGGCTTCACCATTCTCATGGTGAAGAACTTCCTCCTCACATCCAGCCTGAATCTCCCCATCTCCAGCTTCATTCCATTCCCCCTAGTCCTATCACTACCTGATAGCCTGAGAAGTCCCTCCCCAGCCTTCTTGTAGGCCCCCTTCAGATACTGGAAGGCTACAATTAGGTCACCTCGGAGCCTGCACTTGGTCTTGTTGAAAGTCATGAGGTTGGCTTGTGCCCACCTCTCCAGCCTGTCAAGGTCCCTCTGGATGGCATCCCTTCCCTCCAGCATGTCTGCTGCACCACACAGCTTGGTGTCATCAGCAAACTTGCTGAGGGTGCACAAGATGCCACTGTCCATGTCACCCACAAAGATGTTGAACAAGACTGGTCCCAGGACTGATCCCTGAGGGACTCCGCTTGTCACTGGACTCCACTGGGACATGGACCCGTTGACAGCCACTCTTTGGGTGCGGCCATCAAGCCAGTTCTGTATCCATCTAGTGGTCCATTTATCAAACCCATGTGTCACCAGCTTGGAGACCAGGATGTGGTGTGGGACTGTGTCAAAGGCTTTGCTCAGGTCCAGGTAAACGACATCAGTTGCTCGCCCCTCATCTATTAATGTTGTGACCTGTTCATAGAAGGCCACCAGATTTGTCAGGCAGGATTTGCCCTTGGCAAAGCCATGCTGACTGTTCCAAATCACCTCTTCACTACTCTTCTGAGTCACTAGTGCCTCCAGGAGAATCTGCTCCATGATCTTTCCAGGCACAGAGGTGAGACTGACTGGCCTGTAGTTCCCAGATTCCTCTTTCTTACCCTTTTTGAAAATGGGAGCAATGTTTGCCCTTTTCCAGTCTGTTGGGACTTCCCCAGTCTGCCATGACTTTTGGAATATAATAGAAAGGGGCTTAGCAACCTCATCTGCCAGTTCTCTCAGCACCTGTGGGTGTATCCCATCAGGTCCCATGGCCTTGAACACTTTCAGGTGATCACGAACCTGAGTTTCACTTATGATGGGCAGTTCTTCCTCCCCATCCCTGGTATCTTCTTCCATGACACCAGGAGTGTGTCTGTAGGCCCTTGCAGTGAAGACTGAGGTAAAGAAGTTATTGAGTACTGCAGCCTTTTCCACATCACTTGTGACCAATTCACCAGTTTCCTTTCTGAGGGGGTCCACACCTTCCCTACTCTTCTTCTTGCCATTAATATACCTGTAGAAATTCTTAGTGTTCCCTTTAACCTCCTTGGCTTGATTCAATTCAAACTCTGCTTTGGCTTTCCTAACCAGGTCTCCTGCTGCTCGGGCAGCTTCCTTATATACCCCTTGTTCTAACCGTCCTTCCCTCCACTTCCTGTAGAGTTTCTTTTTAAGTAATAGTGTGTCCAGGAGCTCCTTGCTCATCCAGGCAGGCCTCCTAGCATTCTTTCCTGCTTTTCTCTTTGTTGGTATACATAGCTCCTGGACAGAGAGGAGGTGGTCCTTGAATACTGACCAGCTGTCCTGGGTCCCTCTTCCCTCCAGGGCTTCATCCCATGACACTGTGGCTAGCAGATTCTTGAAGCGATCGAAGTCTTCATGCCTAAAGTCTAGGGTTGTAAGCTTAGAATAGGTCCTCCTGATAGCCCTGAGGATATTAAATTCAACTGCTTCATGATCACTGCAGCCAAGGCTGTCTCTGAGCCTCACATTGGTTACCAGCCCTTCCCTGTTGGTGAGAGCAAGGTCCAGCATAGCTCCTTTTCTTGTTGGTTCTTCTACCATTTGGAGGAGGAAGTTGTCTTCTATGCAGTCCAGGAACATCCTGGATTGCTGGTGCTGTGTTGTCCCTCCAGCAGATGTCAGGTTGGTTGAAATCACCCATGAGGACCAGGGCTTGTGACCTGGAAGCCGCTTCTACTTGCCTGTGGAGGGCCTCATCTGCTTGGTTCTGCTGGCCAGGTGGCCTGTAGGAGACCCCCACAGTAATATCTCCTTCCCCTGTTTTGCCTTTAATTCTAACCCATACACTCTCAAGCATCTTATCATCCCTCCCCAGGTGGAGTTCTTCTGATTCCATCTGGTTATTGACATAGAGAGCAACACCTCCTCCTCTCCTTCCCTGCCCATCCTTCCTAAAGAGCTTATACCCATCTTCCCCCACATTCCAGTCGTGGGAATCATCCCACCAAGTTTCAGTAATAGCCACTATGTCATGGCATCCCAGCAGCACGGTGGCCCTTAATTCATCCTGTTTGTTGCCCAAGCTGCGTGCATTTGCATACAGGCACTTCAGCTGGGTTGGCCCTGTCATCCTCTTGTGCCAATTCCCCTTGGTTTCCACAGGGTGTCCTGGTGCGTCATTTGTGTCCTGCCTCAGGGCAGCAAGTTGAGAGCTCTTACCAGCTCTCCATCCCTCTGCTTCTGGTGAGCTGCCCCTCTGTTTGTCACAGGCCAGCAGGGGACTATTAACCCCTCCCCCCTTCAAATTTAGTTTAAAGCCTTGTCAATGAGCCCTGCCAATTCCTGCCCCAGGATCCTTTTCTTCCTCTGGGACAAGTGTGTCCCATAAGTTGTTTGCAGCTCAGGTGCCTTGTAAACCAAGCAATGATTGTAGAACCCAAAGCCCTGTCAATGGCACCAGCCCCAGAGCCATGAATTGACCTGTTGGCTCTTCTTCAATGTTCCCTCTTCCATTAGAGGGATAGCGGAGAACACAACTTGATGTCCTGATCCCTTTAGCTGTTGCCCTTAGGTTCTGAAATCTCTTTTAATTGATTGTGAGCCTCTCGTTGTTGCATCATCACTACCCACCTGGAAGACCAGAAGTGGGTAGTAGTCTAAAGAACTCACAAGGTTGGGAATTTTACATACAGTGTCCTTTACTTGGGCACCAGGGAGGCAGCAGACCTCTCTATGAAATGGATTTGGTCTGCATATTGGCCCTCTGCTCCCTTCAGTAGGGAGTCTTCTGTAACAAACACCCTATGAGGTTTCTTTGCTGGATTAGTTTTGATGGCTGGCCTGAGGCAACCTGTCATTGATGCAGCTTCTGACCTTCTTGATTCCTCAACCTTACCATGACCTGTTCCTCCTGCAGAGCCTCATACCTATTCTATAAGTGCACTGTAGGCAGTGTGCTGCTAAAAGTAGCACGCTTGTTCCGTTTGCATTTCTTCTGTTTCCCCTTCTTGTAATTCCCGTTCAAATAAATCTTCCCTTATTTTTGTTTGTTATTGGATAACCTCTAGACAGCCGTCTACTAAAGCTTCAGTAGGTTCCTTGCATAAAAATTGAGCTGAATTTAGACTTTGGCTAGTGGTGATTGTTAGATCTGGACCATTAATCAATATTGCTTCGTATTTTAAAATCCTAGAATCAGTTAGCCATTTTACTGCTTTTTGGTTCAGTATATTTCTTACTGAATGGGGAGTATATACTTGCAACTTTCCTCCTAGCATTAATTTTGTAATTTCTTCCACCATTAGTGCTGTGGCTGCCACTGCTTGATGGCATGCGGGATCTAGTAACTTTGATAAGTATGCTACTGGTTTATCTGACCCTCCCCATTCTTGAGTCAGAACTCCATAAGCCACCCCTCCCTCCACATTAACAAAGAGTTGGAATTGCATATTCAGGGAAGGGAGGGTCAAAACTGGAGCGGTAGTCAAAGCCTTTTTAATTGTTTCAAATTTCTCCTGTCCAAATGAAGTCATCATCTCCTACTAATTTTTCATATAAAAACTCAACTAACTGACTATATCCCTCAATCCATAATCTACAATATCGTGGTACTCCTAATAATCTTCTGACTTGTCTCTTTGTTTTAGGGGCTTGGAGAGATCCAATCCCTTCTGTTCAGATAGATAAATTCTATACAGAGAGAGTGATTGCCCATTGGAATGGGCTGCCTGGGGAGGTGGAGGAGTCACCATCATTGGAGGTGTTCAGGAGGAGACTTGATGGGCTGCTTGGTGCCATGGTTTAGTTGTTTAGATGGGTTGGATTGGTTGATAGGTTGGACGCGATGATCTTGAAGGTCTCTTCCAACCTGGTCTATTCTATTCTATTCTATTCTATTCTATTCTATTCTATTCTATTCTATTCTATTCTATTCTGGATTTATCTTCCTAGCTCCATTAGTTAACCACTGTCCTAAATATTTAACTTTAGGCTCCACAAATTGTAATTTACTTTTGATACCCTTAATCCCATATTTCCCAGGAATTCAAGAGGTTTATGGTGGTCCTTCTAACGTTAACTGCCCCTTCTCCTGAGATTAATAAATCATCTACATATTGTGTGATTACAACAGCCTTTTCCTGTGGAAATGACAATAACAATTCTTCCAAGTTTTGACCAAATAGATTGGGAGATTCTGTAAAACCTTGGGGCAATCTGGTCCACCTCAATTGTTGCTTTCTCTTGGTGATTGGATCTTCCCATTCAAAGGCAAAGGTATCTCTACTGTTTTCAGCTAATGGGCAGGCCCAGAAGGCATCCTTAAGATCTATTACACTATACCATTTATGATTTGGAGGTATGTGACTCCACACTCCTGGAGTCATGGCAGATGATGCCAGGGATGGGGAGGAAGAACTGCCCTTCATAAGTGAAGCTCAGGTTCGTGATCACCTGAAGAACCTGAAAGTGTTCAAGTCCATGGGACCCGACGGGATACACCCACGGGTGCTGAGAGAACTGGCAGATGAGGTTGCTAAGCCCCTCTCTATATATTCCAAAAGTCATGGCAGACTGGGGAAGTCCCCACAGATTGGAAAGGGCAAATATTGCTCCCATTTCAAAAAGGGTAAGAAGGAGGAACCAGGGAACTACAGGCCGGTCAGTCTCACCTCTGTGCCTGGAAAGATCATGGAGCAGATCCTCCTGGAGGCACTACTGACTCAGAAGAGTAGTGAAGAGGTGATTGGGAGCAGTCAGCATGGCTTTGCCAAGGGCAAATCCTGCCTGACAAACCTGGTGGCCTTCTATGAACAGGTGACAGCATTAATAGATGAGGGGCGAGCAACTGATGTCGTTTACCTGGACCTGAGCAAAGCCTTTGACACTGTCCCACACCACATCCTGGTCTCCAAGCTGGTGACACACGGGTTTGATGGATGGACCACCAGATGGATAAGGAACTGGCTTGATGGCCGCACCAAGAGTGGCTGTCAATGGGTCCATGTCCCAGTGGAGGCCAGTGACAAGCGGAGTCCCTCAGGGATCAGTCCTGGGACCAGTCTTGTTCAACATCTTTGTGGGTGACATGGACAGTGGCATTGAGTGCACCCTCAGCAAGTTTGCTGATGACACCAAGCTGTGTGGTGCAGCAGACACGCTGGAGGGAAGGGATGCCATCCAGAGGGACCTTGACAGGCTGGAGAGGTGGGCACAGGCCAACCTCATGAGCTTCAACAAGACCAAGTGCAGGGTCCTGCATCTGGGTCGAGGCAATCCCAGGCACAAATACAGGCTGGGCAGTGACTGGCTGGGGAGCAGCCCAGAGGAGAGAGACTTGGGGGTGCTGGTGGACGAGAAGCTCAACATGAGCTCTCAATGTGCACTTGCAGCCCGGAAAGCCAATCAGATCCTGGGCTGCATCAGAGAAGTGTGGCCAGCAGGTCAAGGGAGGTGATTCTCCCCCTCTACTCAGCTCTGGTGAGACCCCACCTGGAGTACTGCGTCCAGTTCTGGAGCCCCTATTACAAGAGGGATCTGGAGGTGCTGGAGCGTGTCCAGAGAAGGGCCACGAGCACCTCTCCTATGAGGACAGACTGAAGGAGTTGGGGCTGTTCAGCCTGGAGAAGAGAAGGCTCCGAGGTGACCTCATTGTGGCCTTCCAGTATCTGAAGGGGCCTACAAGAGGCTGGGAGGGACTTTTCAGACTATCAGGGAGTGATAGGACTAGGGGGAATGGGATGAAGCTGGAGGTGGGGAGATTCAGGCTAGATGTGAGGAGGAAGTTCTTCACCGTGAGAGTGGTGAAGGCCTGGAATGGGTTGTCCAGGGAGGTGGTTGAGGCCCATCCCTGGAGGTGTTTAAGACCAGGCTGGACGAGGCTCTGTCCAGCCTGATCTAGGGTAGAGTGTCCCTGCCCATGGCAGGGGGGTTGGAACTAGATGATCCTTGTGGTCCCTTCCAACCCTAACTGAAACTATGAAACTATGATTAGAAACTACAGGAAACCGAGTCGCAGTTCTCTTATTCACCTCCTGCAGGTCCTGCACCAACCTGTAAGTTCCATCCTCTTTCTTTATTGGTAGTATGAGGGTGTTATGCGGGGATATACAAGGTTCCAAGGTTCCATCTTTAAGGAGGCAGTCTATAACTGGCTTTAATCTTTAATCACCCCCTTCCTTCTTTAGGTATGGGATACTGTTTTACTCTGATAGGATGTTCTGGTTGCTCTATAGCTACTTGCATAGGTTCAGTGTCTAAACTCCCTCTATTTTCTTCGCTGTACCTGTGTTTTATTCACAGGTTTCCCCAATGGGCCTGCTTCCATCACGCTGGCTACCATAATTTTGGCCTTTGCTTTTGCTTTTTCCTCATCTCTACACACATACACCGTCTGTGCTTTCCTCAATAATTCTTGAAGTCCTCTATCCTGCCAAGCTTCTATTTCTTCGAATTTCTTTCTAATATCTGGCCAGGAATGAATGACGAAATGTACCTTTAACTATATCTGGCCATCCTGACTGGTGGGATCTATTCTTGAATATCACTGCATATTTTTCTATAACCTCTCAAGTCAATCAGTAGGGGTTTCCTCCCTTCCTTTTGACTATCAAATGTCTTACTTGTATCTCGCCCCCTGGGTGTTGCTTCCTTTACACCTCTAATAATCAAGCTTTGATATTCATTCATGTTTTGTCTGCCCCTATCATCATTATGGTTCCAATTAGGAGGAGTTAGGGGCATCTACTGTATCAGTGCTGGGCCCCATCCTCTTTAACATCTTCACCGATGATCTGGATGAGAGGATTGAGACAGTCATCAGCAAATTTGCAGATGACACCAAGTTGGGAGCAGATGTTGGTCAGTTAGCGGGTAGAAGGGCCCTGCAGAGGAACCTCGACCAACTGGACAGATGGACGGAGTCCAGTGGGATGACATTCAACAAGTCCAAGTGCCAGGAGCTGCACTTTGGCCACAACAACCCCATGCAGAGCTACAGGCTGGGCTCGGAGTGGCTGGAGAGCTCCCATACAGAGGGACCTGGGGGTGCTGGTCAACAGCTGCCTGAACATGAACCATCAGTGTGCCCAGGTGGCCAAGAAGGCCAATGGCATCCTGGGCCTGCATTAGGAATAGTGTGGCCAGCAGGAGCAGGGAGGTCATTGTGCAGGGGCACACTGCATTGGTTAGGACACACCTTGAGTCCTGTGTCCAGTTCTGGGCCCCTCAGTTTAAGAAGGACATCGAGACACTTGAATGTGTCCAGAGAAGGGCAACAAGCCTTGAGCACAAGCCCTATGAGGAGAGGCTGAGGGAGCTGGGGTTGTTTAGCCTGGAGAAGAGGACACTCAGGGGCGACCTTTCAGGTAGTTGTAGCCAGGAAGGGGTTGGACTCTTCTCTCTTCAGCTCCTTCATGTAATTCTACATGTCACCAGAGTTTCAATAGCTGAAACCAAAGAAACACATGTCAGGCTATCCTCCAATTGTCTCATTTGATCAGTGAATTGGCCAACCATAGGTGGAGCTCCACCATAATTTCTTGCCACAATTCTGCTTGCCAAAATGTTTGCATAATTAGGAGGAAGAAGTTTGATGAGCTTTTTAGCAAGACCAGTTCCTACAGGAATTTCATCAGGATTCAGAGTCTCATGGCCACCATGGAGTACCTCTCTGACAGCAAATTCTCTCAGATGCTTAATTCCTTCATCTATGGTAGTCCAGGATTTAGGATTCCATGGAAGATCATCTCGGGATGGGTACTTCATGAGAGTTGCCATTAAAAGGCGTATCCACAGAGTAACCTCACCGAGAGTCCTGCCTAGATGTCTATCTATTCCATTATCCTTTGAGAGAGTTCCTAGTTGAGCTGCTGACTTATCTCCAACCATTAGAGCTGGTGCACCTGTATCGAAACATCTACCAAACCAAGCTAGAACTGGCTCATTCTCTGCTCTGATGTAGTCCTTCTGCACATGTCTAACCTCTTGGCGTAGGGCTGAGGTGCCCTGAACATCATCTTCTTCCTCATCTGTCTCCTCTTCCTGAACTTGTTGTCCCCATAATTCTGCTGACACTCTCCTAAGGATCTCTTTAAGCTCAGAAGCACCACCACTAGCTGCTGTCCTACCAGGATCTGCAATTTGCCCTGCATCTCCATCCAGTGATGGTCTCAATAACTCAGCTATATCTTTAAGACAAACCTGCTCTTCCTTCTCAGCAGGCTCTTTTTTAACAGACGTTCCCTCATCAGCAGCAGCATCTTGCTGTTCTCCCCCATCAGCTCCTGGATCAGCTTTGCACTTTCCACCTCTCGTATTTAAAACTGCTACATGCTTAATTGGAGCTGTGTTTGAATTTACAGCTGCCTTAACAGAAGCTGACAGGTTTTGAGACGGATCAGCTGCTGTGGAGGACACTTCTGGTCCTGCCAAAGAAGAAGAAAATGTCTTTGCCTCTCTAATGGCTGCTGAAGATGTGGAAGCCACCATGTTAGGAGCTGGCATTGCCTCTGGCTGATTGCCAGAACCACCAACAGCACCATTCAAGGCAGCCTTTCCGATAGACTTTTTAGCTCTATCTTTAACTGATACAGATTCTCCATTCTCCTCATCACTAGATGTCTCTGGAGTAGAATTAGAGCTATGATTCCTTCTCTTTGATCTACGCTTAATAACGAAACAAGCCTTAGATACCTTCCTCTCCCGGTACAGTGCATATAACAAGAACACATTATTTATCACCAACAGCAGGATTGTGCACATCAAATAAATCACCTTTGGATCCCAGCCATCACTTAAAACTACTCTTTCCCCTACTGGAATCGTAAACTCCTTTATTTCAATTGGAAGAGTGGTTGATGTCACATTTCTGTATCTATTAAGCCAAAAGAATCCCAGGCACCGGTCATAGAGAAGCTGAATCTTATAATTAAACCATAAATATAATATATACATTAAGTACCTGCAAATTAAGTACCGCAAATTAATCCTAGGAAGTACTTATAGATCGGTTCACTAAAAATTGAAAATATTAGACACTCTAAAATCCAAAACAGTTTCATTTTTGCAACTCCGACTCAAGCAGACAATAAATCAAGCAAATTTTGCCCTTCTTCTGGACAGCCATTATCCACAAGCCCCACGTTGGGTGCCAATAAATTATGTGGTGGTGAGAGAAAATTGTCCCCCCACACACAAAGAAACCATGGGTAACTGTCGGAGAAGCAGATGAATGGGCTATATTTACAAGCAGGATGCAATGCAGATGGATATATACACAATATAGAGTATTTACAATATATACAGAAATATACAGCAAAGAATATAATACAGAACAAAACTCCCTCCTCCAGCCAGGAGGGTCCCCACCCCCTGCCCCCTCTCTTCCTCTACCTCCCTTTTTATCCCAAAAAGGGTTAGAGAGAGAGAGAAAAGGTAATTATTAAGGAGGAAATTCTGTTAGCTCAAAGCATATGCAAGAATTATTCTTATCTGTTAGTTCAAGGTTAATTCTGTCCAGCAGCTATTGTTCAGAGAGAGACTGAAAGCAGATAGACAGGCTGGAACAGACAGAACTGAACTGAAATTCAAACAGAACTAAAACTTGAAGTTGCATTCTACCAATCTACCAATGAAATTCATTTAGAATATCTTTGTTTTCAATTATTTCAGCAAAACATTCAGCCAGAGTGTTCCAGCAACTGTCCCTTTCTTAAAGGCATAGCCTAAAACAGTCACAAATTCCCCTTGCAAAAGCCAAATATTAAAAACAATTTCTCACAGAAGTTTCTGTACATAATTCTCATCCTGCTTGAGGACAGTCTGGCTCACTCCCCCAGATAGTGACTCTGTCTGGAGCTGTCATGGTGCTGCTCTTTGCTGACCAAAAAGTAATTTTTTTTAAATTTTCTTTTATTCCATCTTAACACTTGGGTATTGGAAACAGGCTGTGGCTCTACAAAATGAAAGTTTTACCCCATAGCCTGAATCTATTTTGTCTCTTCTGCACCTTGATCTGTGCACTTTGAACATGTCATAGTTCCTCAACCCTACTGCTGGCTGTTTTTATAAGAATAAAGTTTAAGCTACTTACAGTCTGCAACTAGAAAATTAATTTGTTCAAGTGATTCTATTCCTACAAGGTTTCGTTTAACAGAACTGCATTAAAAGTTTTACAAAAGATAGGAGATTCATTTTAGGATGCTAGAACTTCCTTGGAAACTGCAATTACTTTGATACTGGTTAGGATACAGACATGAAAGTTTAGGAAAAAATGGTTCTAAACAAAATTTTAAAATAGGGCTTTGTATAGAGTACTTAAAATCTATATTAAAAACAGAACAGCAACAAAAAACATTGTGGTTTGGGCCTCGAAAAAATCTTTTGTTTTAATAATACCAGAAGAGAAAGACCCATCTATTGTGTGATGGTTGTTTTAAAAAAAAAAAAGAGTACATAACTGACAGTACACCCAGACTACCAGTAAGCACAAAAATATTTCATCTTCAGCTTTGTCCTACTACTCTTCTATAAAAAAGCATGAAGCATGTCAGATTAGGCAACAGCTCCCTAGACATTTTCATAACATTAAAGTAGCTCCTGTTATCCAAATTCATAGTATCATAGTATCATAGTATCAGTCAGGGTTGGAAGGGACCACAAGGATCATCTAGTTCCAACTCCCCTGCCATGGGCAGGGACACCCTACACTAGATCAGGCCAGCCAGAGCCTCATCCAGCATGCTCTTAGACACTTCCAGGGATGGGCCTCAACCACCTCCCTGGATAACCCATTCCAGGGCTTCACTACTCTCATGGTGAAGATCTTCCTTCTCATGTCCAGCCTGAATCTCCCCACTTCTGTTCTCTACATTGTTTTAGGGTTTTTATTGGTTTGTTTGTTTGTTTGCTTGTTTGCTTTTTTGTTGCTGTTTTCTAATCTGGATTCCAGATCAGCTTCATTGTGAGAACTGCCAACAAATGTGGTTAACACAAATAATTCACATGAATGGAAGGTTGGGGAATTTATTCAGCACACTTTCTAAAGTGCTGAAGACATGGGTAGGTACTTTGTAAAGTAGAGACTATGGAAAAAATAAAGATCTAAAGAATGAAGCAGATAGCAACTGTTCCAAGGAAGCTCTTGAAAATCATGGATGTTAATCTTCTTTGTTTTGCTCCTCAGCAAGCTAATTATACCTACAAGTATAATACCACGGGCAGGTACATTTTTTGCCATTCTAGCCTAGGAATCTCTCCTGACTATATTTCACCATTACAAGATGGCTTTTAAAAGTAGTAAATATTGGAGAAAAAGAAGTATCATTTCTGTAAATCTGAATTACAACTTTCAGATGCTTTTGTGGATCAGTCTGTGGTCTGACAGAACTGTTGGTTTTGTCTTCAAGTCAATTTTTTGAGTCCCAGCAGAGCATGGCTTTGGACTGTCAGTCTTAGATCATGAATCTGCAACAAAGTGATGCCTGGCATAGTCCCACTTCAAAGAGTTCCCACCCACCCGTCAACTCTTGTCTACTTTTTGCCTGTAACAGACTGCCTTTCTCACACCAGCGTTTGTGGGATGAAGCAACTGATCTATGTAAAAAAGAAAAGTAAAAAATTAAAAGGGAAGTATAAGTGGAAAATCTTTTAAAAATGTAGCAGCCCCTGACTGTCTTCCAAACTGAACTCAGAAGCAGTTGTTTTGGCACAACTGGGAGGTGTCATACAACAGTGTGGGAGTGAGAAGCCAAGTGGTAAGCACTGTGACAGAAGTGTTTCCACCAAATGCTCTAAATGGTGAAATTATGGTTCCCATTCATCACCTGTAGCTCCTCGAAAATAAATGTGTTTGACCTCTGAAATTTCCCAGAGAGCTTTAAGCTAGTTAAATTATGTATTTCATGGAAGTTTTCAGTCAAGCATAGCTAAAATTTTACAATCCTTTAAATCACATATATTTAGCCTACAAAGTATGACTTTTGTGCCTAGACTGTCTATAGAGTACTACCTATGGTTCCTTAAACCATAGGTAGAGATTTGGAAGCTATGTTCTCCAAAATTTAAACTTTTAGATTTTCTAAAGAGCAACTGCTAGGAGTTAGGAGATTTTGAGCTTCATGGTGTCTTTTGAGATTTCTGAAGGAGTTGCAAGTCGTTTGAAGGTTTTGTAAACTTTTTTGAACACCGCTATAATGTTTCTTAGCTCTTCGCAAGAAAAAGATGCATTTGCTCCCATCTGTATTATTATTATTATTTAAAAAAAAAAAATCCAGGAATTGAGGATATATAATTGTAGTAGGGTGAGTGAGTTCTCCCATACACACACAAAGAAACCACAGCTAACTCAGTTGGAGAGGCAAATGAAATAAGCTGTATTTACAAGCCAGGATTGAATGCAATGAATATTTACACAATATATACAGTATTTACAATATATACAGAAATATACAGCAATGAACATAATACAGAAGACCCCCAGCCAGGGGGATTCCCCTCTGTACCCCCCTTTCCCTCCCTCCCTCCCTTTTTTCCCAAAAAGAGTTAGAGAGAGAGAGAAAGGCAATTAAGGAGAAAAATTCTGTTAGCTCAAAGGATGTGCAAGAATTAGTTTTCTTATCTGGTTAGCTTTGTTAATTCAAGGTCACCTCCTTCCACCAGCTGTTGCCTCAGAGAGAGAAAAGCAGACAGGCCCACAGGAACGGAGAGCACAGACTGACTGAACTGACTGAACTGACAGAACTTAAAGTTGCATTCTACCAATCTACCAATGAAATTCGTTTAGACCTTATCTTTGTTTTTCGTTATTATCCCAAAACATTCAGCCAGAGTATTCCAGCAACTGTCCCTTTCTTAAAGGCACAGCCTAAACCGGTCACAATAATGACTTTCAATAAGTAAATTTTGATGTCCATTGAAAAGATATTGACCACACAACCACAGATATATTTATACAGCTGATGATTTGTGGTACTTATCTACATAAAGGACTAGAAATAGCATTTTTTATTGGGCAAACAAGTATGAAACTAACAACAATTATTAATTAGTCACAACAAAGTACTAGAACTAAAACCTCCAAGATTTTTAGAATTTTATTCCTCTCAGTCTAATCTAGCATAGCTTTTTCTATTGTGATATCTTCATTATGCAGGTATCTGAACCCAAATTTTGGATCTCAGGAGAAGCAGATCTCTTTAGGAAATGTGTAATTTATCTTCACTGTCACAACAAGGGAAAAAAGGCCCGTGTGAACCTCCAAGTAAAATGCTATACACCAAAGTTCTTAATTTCTATAAAAATTTCCTCCATCATTTACAATTTAGGCCATTCTCTTGGTTCCCTTTCAAGCAAAATTAATGTAAGCTCTCCCTAGATGCAAATTTTTAGAACTTCAAAACTCATTAGAGCTAGAGTATGTAGCAGGTATTACAGAAATAAATAGCATCTTGATTTCTGCAATTATTTTTTTTTTTAGGTAGAATAAATTCCATTCCAACATTCCCATGTTTGTTTTTAAAGAGAACAACATAGTGAGCTTAATTTGTCAAACAGATACAATTGAGAGCCATAATCAATCCCAGCCAGCTAATTAGCAGAAATTATAGCTGAAAGGTATCAACATCTAATCTATGTGACTACTGGTAACAATTTTAAATTAGGTTCATTGTGAGATGGAAACTATAGTCTATATAAATAGGAAAAAGGGTTTCTATTGAATTATTCAGAAACATTTTCTGTATGGCAGTGAATTTAGTTGTTGTTTTTTTAATAATGACTGAATAATGTCTTGGATAGTTTATTATCAAACAGTAATATATGCAGTAAATACAATCTCAGAGCTTCTGTAAGTTGTCTTTCAGTATTCACAAGTATGGAAGAGGACATTTGTATACTAAGATTGAGACTGCATTCAAAAGTATCACACTTGAAGTAATAATTCATCTTCTTATGAAGCATATCTCTTCTTTGGTGTGATAGATTGCGCCCATCCTGAAAGTGGGGGAGAGAGGGTTTGTGAGAGCCTTGCCCTCCCTGGAGGGGGGTTTCCACTCCCCCTCCCTGTCCAGCAAGCCTATAAAAAGGAAGACACTGCAGCCATTTACTATTTTTTACTTCTGCCTTGTGGAGATAAAAGGACGAATAGAGTTGCTGCTGGCTCCCTGCTTTTCTGCCATGTGGTCAGGCCTGGTCTTTTTCCTCCCTGCTTCATCTTCAAATGACTGTTGGTTTTCTATATGTATATTCTCACAATCTATCCTTGTTCCTTACCCTTGTGCCCTTGTGACCCCTCCTCCTTTTTTTCCTTATCCCCCTTTCTTGCCTTTTTTTTAGAGGAGGGGGAAGGGGAAGCAGGAGAGGGATTCTCAGTCTTGCCCCCCCATCTGAGCTCTTAAATCCCAGTCAAACCACCTCACCTGGAGTACTACATGCAGATCTGATGCCCTTAATATAGGAAGGACATGGACCTGAGCTGGTCCTGCCCAGTCTGACCTCCTGCAAACAGTGGATGTTTTCATGATTCAGTACACGTGTTCCATCTTTCCTGAATTCAGGTGTTTATTGAGGAGGAAAGACAAAATTATGCGAACCAAATTATCTCAGTATTGTGTTTGACTCATTAACTTACTCTACCTGGACTCCAGGTCATTCACCAAAAAAGTGCAAGTATGCAGTAAAGCTTGATTTGTATTCATTGTGCACACTAGCTGCACAGGTTCAGGCTATGGAATCACTTTAGATGTCTGCATCATTGGGACAGGATTCAACTGAGAATAAACTCCCTATTTTATGCATCTGTAGGAAGGTATTAATGGATGAGACAAGTGTCTAAGCTCTCTATCAAAAGAGGTGTAGTTAAAATAAAAGTAATATAGAGAGCTATCAAATTGTGTGTTACTTCTGCTGTACTGACATCCTGGATACAAGACGGTATCATAAGCATCATTGGAATCTCTGCTTCATGAATTGAACCAAACCTTACAAGTTTGTTAAAGTAATCTAACTAGGTTTATAGCATAAGCATCATGCCATTTAACCTGTGGACTCTTAGCTTTACTATTCCTCTCTTGAACAATGAGGTAGTTAACCAAATGTGGTGGTTTGAGCCTTAGCTGGGATTTAAGAGCTCTCAGATGGGGAGTCAAGACAGAGAATCCCTCCCCCGCTTCTCCCCTCCCCCTCCTCTAAAAAAAAGGAAAGAAAAGGGGATAAGGAAAAAAAGGAGGACGTAAATCTACCGAGAAATAATTTGGAGTTGGTTTGGAAGTGGTAGTCCTTTGAAGATGCAGCAGGAAGAATAAAGACAGGCCTGACCACATGGCAGAGAATCAGGGAGCCAGCAGCAACTCTCTTAATCCTTTCGTCCCTGTGGGGCAGAAGTAAAAAAGAGTAAATGGCTGCATGTGGTGGTTTGAGCCTTAACTGGGAGTTAAGAGCTCAGGTGGGGGCAAGGCAGAGAATCACTCCCCCCTCCTCCCTCCCAACAGAGAGAGGAGAAAAAGAAAAGAGTAAATTCACCAAACAATAAGTTGGAGTTGGCTTGGAAGTAGAGAGATAAAGAGTTGTCTTTAAACAATACACACACACACACACACACACATATATATATATATATAAAACAATAACAGGAAAAGGTTCACAAGGGCAAGGAACAAGGATGGATGGGAGGGGGACAAAAACAAGAGAATAATATAAAACCAGCCTTTCTCTGAGGAAGCATGGAGGCAGCAGGGAAAAGGATCAGGTCTGACCACGTGGCAGAGGAGCAGGAGGGCAGCTGCAGTAGCTCTCATCCAGCAGAGGCAGGAGCCAGAGAAGAAGGGCCAACAGCTTTTATACCCTAGCTGGGCAGGGAGGGGGGAGTGGAACAGACTCAGCTTCCCAGGCAAAAAATGCCCTGCAGGGAGTGCAAAGTACCTGCAAGTCCTCCACCCTACTTTGTTCTTTTGTTTTCAGAAAAGGATGTTAACCCACCACACTGCAGTGTCTTCCTTTTTATAGGCTTGCTTTTATAGGCTTGAAGGGGAATGGAACAGACTAACTCAGTTTCCCAGGGGGAAACCCCCCCTCCAGGGAGGGCAAGGCTCTCACAAGCCCTCTCCCCCATTTTCAGGATGGGTGTAATCCATCACAGTCCACCCCTCTGTTCCATTTCCACTCTCCTGTCAGCCCCTTTATCCAATTGTGACATGTGGTATTCGATTCCTTGATGCAAGTCCCTCTTAATCCTGGCAGTCTCTCTCTCTGGGCAGTCCCTCTCTGATGCTGGTCAATGTAGGTGGTGCTTGAACTGGGTAGGAATGTGGAGAAGAATCAGGAACCAAGAAAACATTCTGACTTTGAGAGGGAAAGGAAAAATCAGGAACAGTCTATTCTTGTAGGGAAACTGAAACAGTGTTTTGCTGTGGGGCATCAGGAACAGGTGCAGGTGAGATGATGCAAGGGCTCTCTGGACTGGTCTGTGGTGTGTTCATGTTGTGTCCTGGATACTAGGCTGGTATTAAACTAGGAGAGAAAAAACTTATAACAACTTACAATTATTATACAGCGACTATGTTACATTGGTCTGCGCTGCCCCCTCTGAGTTCATCCCCACTCAGCCAGAGTCACATTCCACTGTGAGATGCACTGAGTGTCCCCTCCTTCTAACATGACCCAGTAGGTGTGACCAGGCCCCTCAGCAAAGATCACAACTTGGGTTGATTTGCCCCCACCAGCAGCAGAGAAAACCGACACCGACTTCCCCAGCAGGTTTTTTTCTCAAAACTACTGGAACTCCATCTCCATCCACTGTTTGCAGCAGGTCAGACTGGGCAGAACCAGCTCTGTTTGCAGATCCTCTGCTGTTCACTAACCAAGTGGCTTGAGCCAGGTGTTTTTCCCAGTTCTTAAAGGTTCCACCCCCCATGGCTTTTAGGGTGGTCTTTAGCAAGCCATTGTAGCGCTTGACCTTCCCCACAACTGATGCATGACATGGAATATGGCAAATCCACTCAATCTGATGTTCTTTTGCCCAGTCCCTTATGAGATGGTTCTTGAAATGGGTTTCATTATCTGATTCAATCCTCCTGGGGGTGCTGTGTCTTCACAGGACATGTCTCTCTAGGCCCAGGATGGTGTTGCGAGCAGTGGCATGAGGTACTGGGTAGGTTTCCAGCCACCCTGTACTTGCCTCCACCATGGTCAGTACGTGCTGTTTGCCACTGTGAGACTGAGGAATGGTGATGTAGTCGATCTGCCAGGCCTCTCCATACTTATATTTTGAATTATTCTATAAGCAATTGGAGGCTGTCTCAAAATAATCAGATCTTGTCCTTGTGGGTGACTTTAACTTGCCAGATATATGCTGGGAACTTAATTCAGCAGAGAGGAGGCAGTCCAGAAGATTCCTGGAGCGCATGGAGGACAGCGTCCTGATGCAGCTGTTAAGAGAGCCTACCAGGGGTCAGGCTCTGCTTGACCTGCTCTTCTCCAATACAGAAGGGCTGGTGGGAGACGTGACAGTGGGAGGCTGCCTAGGGTGCAGTGACCACGAGATAGTGAAGTTTTCAATATGCAGGGAGATAGGGAGGAGCAGCAGCAGAACACTCACCTTGGACTTCCAGAGGGCAAACTTCAGCCTGTTCTAGAAACTTATTTTCAAAGTTCCCTGAGTAGCAGCCCTCAAGAACCGAGGGGTCCAGGATGGTTGGACCTATTTCAAACGGGAGCTCTTGAAGGCACAGGAACTGGCAGTTCCCATCTGCCGAAAGATGAGCCGGCGGGGAAGGCGACCAGCCTGGATGAGCAAGCAGCTCCTGGAGGAATTAAGGGAAAAAAACAGGCTTTATCACCTTTGGAAGGAGGGGAAGGCTTCTCCTGATATGTTTAAGGAAGTTGTTAGATTATGTAGGAAAAAAATTAGAGGCAAAGGCCCAGTTGGAACTGAAGCTGGCCACCTCTGTGAAAGATAATAAAAAGCATTTTTATAAATATATTAACACTAAGAAGAGGGGCAAGAAGAACCTCCACTCTTTATTGGACCTGGAGGGGAACACTGTGACTGAAGATGAGGAAAAGGCTGAGGTCCTGAATACCTTCTTTGCCTCAATTTTTAACAGCAAGGCGGGAGGAGTTCAGGACAAGTGGCCTCCTGAGCTGGGTGATGGGGTCAGGGAGCAGTGTATTGCCCTGGAAATCCATGAGGAATTAGTTCGGGACCTGCTGAGCCACTTGGACACTCACAAGTCCATGGGACTGGATGGGATCCATCCTAGGGTCCTGAGACAGCTGGCAGCTGACCTGGCCAAGCTGCTCTCCATCATTTTTACCAGTCCTGGCTCACTGGTGGGGTCCCAGATGACTGGAAATTGGCCAATGTGATCCTCATCCACAAGAAGGGTTGGATGGAGGAACCCGGAAACTACAGGCCTGTCAGCCTGACCTCAGTGCCAGGGAACATAATGGAGCAGATTACCTTGGCAGCAACAACTGTGCACCTGAAGGATGGCCAAGGGCTCAGGTCCAGCCAACATGGATTTAGGAAGGGCAGGTCCTGCCTCTCCAACCTGATCTCCTTCTATGATCAGGTGACTCACCTGGTGGATGTGGGGAGGCCTGTGGATGTAGTCTACCTGGACTTCAGCAAGGCCTTTGACACTGTCCCCCACAGCAAACTGCTGGCTAAGCTGTCAGCTCGTGGCTCGGATCGCAACACTCTATGCTGGGTTAGGAACTGGCTGGAGGGCCGAGCCCAGAGAGTGGTGGTGAATGGTGCCACCTCCAGCTGGAGGCCAGTCACCAGTGGCATCCCCCAGAGATCAGTGCTGGGCCCCATCCTCTTTAATATGTTCGTTGATGATCTGAATGAGGGGATTGAGTCAGTGATCAGCAAATTTGCAGATGACACCAAGTTGGGAGCAGATGTTGGTCAGTTAGAGGGCTGAAGGGCTCTGTAGAGGGACTACAGGCTACAGGCTCTTCAGGAGAGACAGGCAAGGAAGAAGGGGTGGAGGGGTGGCACATACATCCAAGTGCCGGGTTCTGCACATTGACCACAGCAACCCCATGCAGTGCTACAGGATGGGGTCAGAGTGGCTGGAGAGCAGCCAGGCAGAGAGGGACCTGGCGGTGCTGGTTGATGGGAGGCTGAACATGAGCCTGCAGTGTGCCCAGGCAGCCAAGAGGGACAATGGCATCCTGGCCTGCATCAGGAGCAGTGTGGCCAGCAGGAGCAGGGAGGTCATTCTGCCCCTGTACACTGCACTGGTTAGGCCGCACCTGGAGTCCTGTGTCCAGTTCTGGGCCCCTCAGATTAGAAAGGATGTTGACTTGCTGGAGTGTGTCCAGAGAAGGGCAACAAAGTTGGTGAGGGGTTTGGAACACAAGCCCTATGAGGAGAGGCTGAGGGAGCTGGGGTTGCTTAGCCTGAAGAAGAGGAGACTCAGTGTTGACCTTATTGCTCTCTACAACTACCTGAAGGGAGATTGTAGACAGGCAGAGGTTGGTCTCATTTCCCAGGCAGGCAACACCAGAACAAGAGGACATAGCCTCAGGCTGCACCAGGGGAGGTTTAGACTGGATGTTAGGAGGACATTCTATACAGAGAGAGTGATTGCCCATTGGAATGGTCTGCCCACGGAGGTGGTGGAGTCATCATCATTGGAGGTGTTCAGGAGGAGACTTGATGGGGTGCTTGGTGCCATGATCTAGTTGTTTAGGTGTATTGGATTGGTTGATAGGTTGGACATGATGATCTTGAAGGTCTCTTCCAACCTGGATTTATTGTATTGTATTATTGTATTGTACCTCGACTGACTGGACAGATGGGCAGAGTCCAACACGATGGCATTCAACAAATCCAGGTGCCAGGAGCTGCACTTTGGCCACACCCCATGCAGAGCTACAGGCTGGGGTTGGAGTGGCTGGAGAGCTGCCAAACAGAAAGGGACCTGAGTGTACTGGTTGACAGCCACCTAAACATGAGCCAACAGTGTGCCCCGGTGGCCAAGACGGCCAATAGCATCCTGGCCTGTATCAAGAATAGTGTGGCCAGCAGGAGCTGGGAGGTCATTGTGCAGGGGCACACTGCATTGGTTAGGCCACACCTTGAGTCCTGTGTCCAGTTCTGGGCCCCTCAGTTTAGGAAGGACATTGAGACACTTGAACATGTCCAGAGAAGGGCAACAAGGCTGGTGAGAGGCCTTGAGCACAAGCCCTATGAAGATAGGTTGAGGGAGCTGGGATTGTTTAGCCTGGAGAAGAGGAGGCTCAGGGGTGACCTCATTGCTCTCTACAACTACTTGAAAGGTGGTTGTAGCCAGGAAGGGGTTGGTCTCTTCTTTCTAACAACCAGCACCAGAACAAGGGGACACAGTCTCAAGCTGTTCCAGGGGAAGTTTAGGCTCGAGGTATGTGGGGGACTGTGATGTATCTGTGAACCCTTGGAAGAGCCTTGGTGAGAAAACATTGCTGTGCTCCCATGAGAATCTGGAAACTCCCTGGACAGACTGAGTGGGAATGAGAAACTGCAAGATAAGATGGGAGGCCACCTGGACTAACTTAACAAGTAACTATAGCAATGCTATCACTGACTCATGAGAGTCTTGAGAAAAGTTCATTAACCAATTACAGGCAGCCACACTAACACTACACACAATATATGAGTTGTGTGCTGGAATAAACGGGGCTTGCTTTTTGGCCTTCTGGGTGCTCTGCTTGTGTTTGATTCTTGTTGCACAGACCATCACCTTATCCTTACCCCGGCCCCTATACAGCGACAGAGGTATAGAGAAAGTTCTTCACAGAGAGAGTCATTCGTCATTGGAATGGGCTGCCCAGGGAGGGTGTGGAGTCACTGTCCCTGGAGGTGTTCAAGAGGGGAGTGGACATGAAACTTGGTGCCATGGTCTAGTCATGAGGTCTGTGGTGGCAGGTTGGACTCAATGATCTTTGAGGTCTCTTCCAACCTTGGTGATACTGTGATACTGTGACCATCTCCACCACCACCACAGAGGATTCATGCACTTACACTGCTTGATGGCAGCACAGATGTTACACTCATGGATAACCTGCAAGATGGCCTCCATAGATATGTCCACTGATCTGTCCCAAGCCCACTGGTATGTGGTGTCTCTCCCTTGGTGTTCCTGATTTTTCCTTTCCCTTTGATAACCCCTGTGCATGGGATTTTCCCCTGGTAAATTGAGTTTAGTCCGTTCCACTCCCCCTTCCTGTCCAGCAAGCCTATAAAAAGGAGGACACTGCAGCTATTAGCTCTCTTGGCCCCTGCCTGTGTCTGGACGAGAACTGCTGCTGGGTCCCTGCTTCTCTGCCACGTGGTACTCCCTGCTACATCTCTGCCTTTGCAAAGGACTGGTTTTGTATTTCATAGTTTTTTTTCCTTCTATCTATCCATCCTTCTTCCTTACCGTTGTGAATCCTAACTGTTATTGGGTTTTTTATATGTGTATATATATATATATATGTATATATATATATATATATATATATATATATATATATATATACACTGTTTAAAGAAAGCTGAATCCGTATTATTTCTTGGTGGATTTGCTTCTTCCCTTTCCTTTTCCTCTCTACTGGGAAAGAGAAGGGGGTAGTGGGGGAGGGATTCTCAGCCTTTCCCCCATCTGAGCTCTTAAGTCCCAATTAAGGCTCAAACCACCACAATGGGCAAAATATACATATACAAAGCCAGTCCTTTGAAGTCCTTTGAAAAGGCATGGTTGTAAGAGGGAGGAGGAGCAGGCCTGACCACTTGGCAGAGAAGCAGGAAGCCAGCAGCAGTCCTCTCGTCCAGGCAAGGTAGAAGCAAAAGAGCCCAAATGGCTGCAGTGTCTTCCTTTTTATAGGCTTGCTGGGCAGGGAGGGGGAATGGAACAGACTAACTCAGTTTCCCAGGGGGAAATCCCTTCTAGGGTGGGTAAAGCTCTCACAAGCCTTTCCCTCCCATTTTTCAGGATGGGCGTAACCCATCACAGGGAGTTACCACTCTCTAGCCGTACCATTTCTATATTGATTGGTGATACCTCAGGGCTATTATATTTGTACAACTTTGCTCCTTTACCTGCAGTGGGAATTAGCTACATGTTAAAAAGAACTAACAAGTCTTTACAATTCTAAATCTAATTGTCTAAGTCTTGCTGAAATGGAAGTGAACAATGATAAACAAGCTCTTATTTTTTTCCCAGCTTGATCCCAGTAGGAAAAGAAAAAAAAATCTTTCTTATCCCAAATAGAGACACCTCCAGTATCTTCTATCCATAACATGATGGATGCATGTCTCTTCATTCTTCAGCCCTGAAGAGTGAAATGACTAAAAATGCACAACTACTACAATGCTTTTGCTGGTCATCATGAATCAGCTATCTTGAGAGGGTAAAGGAAGGTTTATTCTGAGGCACTTAATTTTTTTCCTATCTTTTTCCTGGTCCATCCTTTGTAATCCACATCAATGGGCAAAATTGCTTTACTTTTAATGAATCATTGCTTTAATTTTGCTTAAAGATAGTAGAATTGGAAAGTATCACTCAAGGGTATTAACACCTTATTTTTCTGCATGGTTAATCTACTTTAGTCAGATACTGGAAACTCAGATTAATAACGCCATTCATATCTGCACATTTAAGTCTTAAATATACTGTAACTGATGAATGGAAAGTTGTAAAACCATTTGGTCGCATGAATAGTCACAGCATGCACTAGTGTAGCTGTGCTGAAAACAATAGAAATTTTACCTGCACAGAGAGAAGTAATGCAGTTGATAAACAAGATATTTATCTAGAATCATACATTCATAGAAAGATTTGTGTTGGAAGGTGTTATAGTTTATAAATTTGTTGGCCAGAAATATGATAAAACATGAATATTATTTATTAAATATAAAAAATTGTTTTCCCATGCCTATTTATTCAGGTTCATTTGCCCGGTCGATAACAAGTTAATTACACACAGTAGAAGGCTAATAAATAGTAGATTAACAGTCTAGAACAATCAGAACTTGGAATACAGAAGAACAAACTAGAATCTCCCTGCACACACAAAACCAAACTGCACTGCTCCCTCAGATGGCATAGATAAACCACTGTCGAGCTCACAATGGAGCTATCTAAGAGGTAACAAGCTATAAACCTCAGAAATAACCAGACAAAATAGCGTATTATACTCACAAACCGCCGAGCACTATCCACAGATTTAGAGGAAATGAGAGGGAGCATGCTGCTGTGGTGAAGGCCCAACTTTAGCACTACACTGCTAAACAAATAAGCTAATTGCTCTGGAGACAGGATCAAGTACGGTGCTTGTCGCCACCTTGAATCCCATTAACGAACAGGGGAGAGAGGTGAGAGAGTTGCAAGCTTTGAGTGCAACAAGCGAGCGAGCTATGAGCGAGCTACGAGCATAGGAGGTCTTGCTCTACAAATTCCCTTTTTGAAAACTGAACAGCCCAATGGCACATTAGCCATTCAAATCCTGCCAATCAATTCAAAATGTTTAGGTGGCAAGTAAACTGCACATGCCTTCTCTCATGGCATCTGACATGTGCAGTCACCTCTCTGAAACGTGAGGCTTGGGGCTCAGCTTCCACTCCCCTCCAGGCAGTCTTAAAGGATCCTGCCTATTAGGCTCCTCAACCTCAATCCAGACCCTGTGACAGAGAGGGAGGAGAAAGGAGCAGAGGCTCAAAACAGATTTAACTGTCTTATTAATTCTTTCAGGACAGAAGGGACCTCTAAAGGTCATCTAGCCCAAACCCTCTGCAATGTGCCGGCACATCCTCCACTAGATCAAGTTGCCCAGAGTCCCTTTGAGCCTGACCTTGATTAGCTCCAAAAATGGGGTCTAAACTACCTCCCTGGGAAACCGGTTCCAGTGTTCTATAACTCTCATGGTATAGAACTTCCTCCTAACTTCCAACCTAAATCTACTCTTACCTAATTTAAAACCACTACTCCTCTTCCTATCACTACAGGCCTTTGTAAACAGTCCCTTTCCAGCCTTCTTTTAGGCCCCCTTCAGGTACTGGAAGAACATTATGAAGTTTCCCCAGAGTCTTCACCAGGCTGTACAAACCCAGCTCCCTCAGTTAGTCCTCACAGGAGAGGTGTTCCAGCACTTTGATCATTTTTGTGGCACTCCTGCTCCATCAGGTCCATGTCCTTCCTATGTTAAGGGCATCAGATCTGCATGTAGTACTCCAGCTGAGGTCTTACCAGAGCAGAGAAAAGTGGCAGAATCGTGTCTCTGGATCTGCTGGCAACACATCCTTCGATGTAGCCCAAGATGTAATTTGCCTTCTGGGCTGCAAACACACACTATCTGCTCATGTACAGCTTCTCATCCATCAGCATCCCCAAGTCCTTTTCTTCAGGGCTGCTTTCTAACACCTCATTCCCTAGTTTACAATACAATACAGTACAATACAATACAATCAACCAGGTTGGAAGAGACCTTCAAGATCATCGCGTCCAACCTATCAATCAATCCAACCCACCTAAACAACTAGATCATGGCATCAAGCACCCCATCAAGTCTCCTCCTGAACACCTCCAGTGATGGCGAATCCACCACCACCTCCCCCGGCAGTCCATTCCACTGGGCTCTCTGTATAGAACTTCTTCCTAACCTCCAGTCTAAATCTCCCCTGGCGCAGCCTCAGACTGTGTCCTCTTGTTCTGGTACTGGCTGCCTGGGAGAAGAGACCAACCTCCACCTGTCCACAACTTCCCTTCAGGTAGTTGTAGAGAGCAATAAGGTCACCCCTCAGTCTCCTCCTCTCCAGGCTAAGCAACCCCAGCTCCCTCAGCCTCTCCTCATAGGGCTTGTGTTCCGAAGCCCTCACCAACTTTGTTGCCCTTCTCTGGACACGTTCCAGCAAGTCAACATCCTTTCTAATCTGAGGGGCCCAGAACTGGACACAGGACTCAAGGTGTGGCCTAACCAGTGCAGTGTACAGGGGCAGAATGATCTCCCTTCTGACACAGGTGTGGGATCCTGCACCTGCTCTTGTTGAATCTCAGGAGCTTCATGTGGGCCCACCTCTCCAGCTTGTCCAGGTCCTTCTGAATTACATTCTCTTTCTCCAGCACCACCCATGTTTATGTTATCTGCAAACTTGCTGCAAGTGTAATCAATCCCACTGTATATATCATTGATAAAAACATTAAACAGTACATGTCCTAGTATGGACCCCTGAAGGACATCTTCTGTCACTGATCTCCATCTGGACTTTAAGCCATTGACCACTACCTTCTTTCATAGCTGTCAGATTTTATCACTCAGTGTCCTGGTTTGAGGCCAGACAGATCCTCTCTTGCCCCTGAGAGGGGCAAAAGAATGACACTCGCCCAAATGGTTTGCAGGAGTGATGGAAAATTTAAATGGAAAAGCAGCCAGTGTTTTACAGAAAACTACAAGCATGGTGACAAAAGAAAACCAAAGCATACAGAGTCCCCTACAGCACACCCAAAAACCTCCCAAACACTTCCCTTCTCCCCACCTGAGGGTATACCCAAAAGCCCCAGGGCTCTTTCTTCCCCCTCCCCTGCTAGGCTAGTCTCAGGCAGGCCAGCTCTGAGACTGCCCCTCCCATTCTCCTCCTGGCATTAGGCCTAGACAGGCCTAAGAGATTTTGAGATAACTCCCCCACTGTTACCCAATAGGGAGCATCTCCCACAGGAGCAGATGGAAGAAAGAGGAAGAGAATGACTTTACAGCTGGTTTTATAGGGTGCAGGATATTATGGGTATGAAGTAAGCTATTTCTTGTGTCCGCCTGCTGGGCTGGACACCTGGGACACCAGAGGTGTAACTTCTGTGGCAGCAACAGGAGGCATCCTGCCTAAATTGCCACACTCAGTTAAGCCAAAATAGTAGTAGTCAAATACACTTTAATGATTTTTTTTTTCCTCATGGAAACAAAATGTGAAATAGAACTTTCAAAATATTCTATGAATCTATAATTTTTATCGTCATTAAAGTTTGGTTTATTTCTGGATCATAATATTTGCATGTTTTGCCTAAACAGGATCTTATGCAGGACTGAAAGAAATAAGTCAAGGGAATCTACATAGTTTCAGCTTTCCTGAAAGAGAACTTGCTTCAAAACTGAGAAAATCAGAAAGACAGATTTGTCTAGTTGTATGCATAGATCCTATTGTTTGGTATACAATTTCAACTTTTGAGATTTTTCTAGTCACAAAATATTATAGTTGTGTTTTTTTTCAATGAATTCTGAGTTGCTGGGGAATTGTTTTCTCTGCTCGGGTATATTGTCAATGCCATAGACAACTCCAGAGACACTGATTTCACAGCCTTTCTATTTGTTTTCTGTGGCTGGAGTACATTACATATATAAAATTTTTTTCCTTGAAAAAGAAGCATACTGGTTGTGAAAAATGCATTTTGCTCCTTTAGGGTGGCACAACTTTACTGAAAATGTTTGACAGAAAGCTATAGTACTCTGGATTTTCTCTTTATTGCTCTGATATTTTGGCTGCAGTGCTGATGGAAACCAGCACCGGGACTGTTCCACTTGGAACTGAGAGCTTTCTGCCTTGTTTTTTGCTTTCTTTTTGGCGCTTTGTGGGTCGGGAGGACCGCTGGTTGGCAGTGAGGTCCATCAGGATCGTCCTCTCCTGAGCCTGCTCAGGATTGTGACGTTGTTATGAATATGCCCTCAGAAATGAGCGGCAGAGATATCAATGAAAAATATATGTTAGGTTTATTTATTTTTATATATATATATATATATATATATATACAAACTCTACAACGGGGTATATATAGTCCCCCTTCACAGGTATCGATATTCGCTTAGTGGAACTATCTTTACAGAATGTTTAGGTATAGGCACTTAAACCAAATGATTCACAGAACTTAGAATCGAAACTGATTTGGAAAGCGGCAGGGGAGGGGGTTGGTCAGTGACCAGCAATCCTCCACCTGGAGCGATTTGCACGCTACCCCAACTGAAACTCTATGAAGAAAGGCTTGGCTTACTCACAAGTTGAGAACTTCGTGAAGTCTTCCCTTAATAATGTTTATAGTCCGCAGAACGTGGCACGGACATGCCGTAATAAGGACACAGGAAATGGTGCCAACCGCGTTGCTGCACCACGTGGCTGCTGCTTCTCCCAGGATACGGAGGTTCCCCGCTCGAGGAGGGGGGGCACTATGGCAGTTCAGCAACGCTGGTTCACAAGGGTTACCGGGTTTTCTCCTGCGGCGATGGATCATGCAGCGGTTGATCCCACGGGGTACTGTCCACAACACTGTATGCAGTCGGGTGATGGTGGCAAAGTACCACGAAGCCTCTTGGAGCACTGGCTTTAGTCCCGGGCAAGGTGAACCACAACAGCACTGGTGTGCACACAGATACAGGCTCGAAAACGAATGTGGGGGGGGTTCATCACCAAACAACCCCTATTTACCTTTTACCACAGTGAATACTGGTCCAATGAGCATCTGTTGCTAACACCAAGGTTAACCAATGAACTGGCAGCTACCAAATATGGTGTAAGCTTATGCTATAAACAGGGAAACAAACATATAGCTTGGCCCTTGCCTACCACAGGGGTGAGACCATGCCCAGGCAGGCAGTTTACCTGGACTCAGTGGCGCCAGGATCCCCCCTGCCTCCTTCAGAAAGAAGGGGGAAACAAAGGAGGGTTAACACACAGAAACGTATGTCCTAGAAATATTTGGGGCACAATCCTGGCCATAAACATCATCCACTACAGACGTCAGCTGCGGGAGGTTTAAAACCCACCCAGGCTGTGCGTGTGATGCCATTTTGGCTGCAGAGCCTTCTTGCTGCACAGATTTTTTTTTTTTTATATATAACTATCAATAAAACCCTGAACCATGGTTGTCACTCAGGTTGTCAGTCTGATCTCCTTCTATGATCAGGTGACTCGCCTGGTGGATGTGGGGAGGGCTGTGGATGTGGTCTACCTGGACTTCAGCAAGGCCTTTGACACCGTCCCCCACAGCAAACTCCTGGACAAGCTGGCAGCCCATGGCTTGGACAGAAGCACACTGTGTTGGGTTAGAAACTGGCTGGAGGGCCGAGCCCAGAGAGTGGTGGTAAATGGTGCCACGTCCAGCTGGAGGCCAGTTACTAGTGGTGTCCCCCAGGGATCAGTGCTGGGCCCCATCCTCTTTAACATCTTCATTGATGATCTGAAGGAAGGGATTGAATCAGTCATTAGCAAATTTGCACAAGACATCAAGTTGGGAGCAGTTGTTGATCAGTTAGGGGGCAGAAGAGCTCTGCAGAGGGACCTCGACCGCCTGGACAGATGGGCAGAGTCCAACATGATGGCATTCAACAAGTGCCAGGTGCTGCACTTTGGCCACAACAACCCCAGGCAGAGCTACAGGCTGAGGTTGGAGTGGCTGGAGAGCTGCTGAACAGAAAGGGACCTGGGGGTGCTGATTGACAGCTGCCTAAACATGAGCCAGCAGTGTGCCCAGGTGGCCAAGACGGCCAATGGCATCCTGGTGCCATGGTCTAGTCATGAGGTCTGTGGTGACAGGTTGGACTTGATGATCTTTGAGGTCTCTTCCAATCTTGGTGATACTGTGTGTTGTGAAGAGGTTATTAAATTTAATGAATATGAAATATGAATTATGAAAATATTAATTTTATTAATTATCAAATTATTAATAACTGATGAATCAACAACTTATATATATGTTCTAGTGCACGTTCGTGAAATACATTCCATAAATGGCTTAGTGTTATGATTAGAACTTAATTAAACTATCTACAAACTATTTATATAACATTTATATAATGAAGAGTGCCGTTCCACCGCTTGGCCACTAGTTGGCGACTCGGCGGAACGCGGGCGGTTTCTGGCTATGTACAACAATATTAAAATCTTTCTGTGCATCAGCGATGCCTGTGCTATACGCGGATACTTTGAACTGAGTGCTAGTGGGTGGAAAGCACGTGGGAGATACTCTGTGGCTGTTGTTTGTAGCAAGGTGGGGGTCCGGCTGACTACTGCCGCTGGACTGATTCCTAGTAGACTTGAAACGGTGGTATTGGGTATTATCTCCTCTCTCCGCAGCAGTGGAGAAGGAATGCTGGAACCTGGGCTTAGCTTGGAAGCAGGTTCCCTTCAGGACTCGGTCGGTTCCCTCCAGACAATAGGGATGGGTCCTGGTCGGGTTCGGCCCGTAGGGTCGGCCCTGGAAGTCGGCTCGCACGGCAGGGCGGGGCGACGGTTGCCGGTAGGCGGGTTCAGAGGTTCCCGGTCGGACAACAATAGCTATGGGGTCGGCCTCGTGGCGACAGATCTTGGGGCTCAGGTAAACAGCCTCGGAGAGAGAATGCGGCTGTGCTGAGCTGCGGCTTCTCAGTTACTGGGCTTAAAGGCACAGTGGGATGATCGGGGTACTCCCGGGTTTGGTGCAGTATAGGCACGAACAACGCTTTAGTCTTCCCTGTGGTTACAGGGCTTGGAGCGGCACATGTGGCGGCTCTTCTCCCGCTATGGCGGGGCTAGGTATATGCGGACTTAGTCTCTAGTAAGTCCCTTCTCCCCGACAACTGGGCAGATCTTACCCTCGGGGGCTGGTCCAGTCCTCCGGTAGCACAGTGGGCTTTCCCGGTCGGTACGACTGGCTGTGGCGACGCTGGCTTCTCGGGCTCAGCGAAGGTCCTCCCTCTGGGGTGATCCTCACGATCAGAGTGCTTCTCACGATGCAGAGGCTTCAGTATGCGTGCATGTATGGCAGAAGCTAATAACAATAAGCTCAATGGCAGAGGCTGTGGCTCGAGAGCTCCTCTCTCGAGCGAGTACAGAGACAAAGTGAAAGAGGGGGCAAGTTGTTTACCCACAGGGGTAATACTTATAGATTCCTTGAGGCTGGGTTTGACCAATGGGCACTCTCATAGACAACTGGCTTCAGCCTATAGAAAGCGTGAAGCTATAATTATGCCCATACTTGGTGATCGCACAAGTGTTCCATACGCTGAGTGCTTGCTGGCCTGGCTAATGCCTTGGCTTTTGTCTTCCTCCTGAAGGAGGGGAAACCTGTCCACATGCTGGGACCATATCTAGTATCTAGGCAGAATGTGCCTTCACCACACTGTGATACTGTGACTTGATATTTTTTCAGAGAGAGACCTTTGGCCTTGGGAAGCTCCCCTCTCTATGTAAATCCTATACTATGTATGCTAATATATTTAATCTCTTCAGTGCATTTCATTTGAATAAACTTGAATTGTGTATTTTCATATGTATAGAAAGGTTTCTTATTTCTAAACAGAAACATATTTTCCTTCAGTTTTGAATGCAGTAAAGTATTGCACAGTGTGCCATTGGTGATGTACACCTCTTGGCCAATATTTAATAATTAGCAAATACCTTAAGTAGTAGTTTTAGAGGGAAAACAAGTTTAGTCCCCTTTCACAAAGAACATTTTACTAGCTAGCAGAAGTGGCAAAACTGTAAATCGTTAACCACGTTTGTATCAAGTGTTATTCATCATTAGTTATTAATTATCTGGAAGACATGACTTCTAAGGATCTATTGATCTATACACATAATGCATTATATTCTTTAAATTAAAATACATTTTTTTTTAAAGTCTCATCTAACATGAAGGAATCCTATTTCCAATTCTGAAGACTGTAGAAGGATTTTGGTGGGTTTTTTTAAGAGGCCAATTTACGACAAATTGCAATTCTTGCAAATATATTTTTCACTTTTCACTCAAACCCTGATCATTACTCTATTTCCAGTGGAAACAGACTATAGCCAGCTAGTGTGATGCATTGTTTCTCACTTGTATTTTTACTTCTGTTGTTCCTTTTCAACACTCACTGTAGCCTGAAGCTCTGAATTGCTGGATCAGCCATTTTAAAAATTTATCCCAATAAATTCAAGAATTCGTAAATTTATAAAGTATCTACTTGGAAACAGGCACCTAGTAATCACCTTAATAGATGTGAAAATCCTCCTTATCACCATATGACTTTTTCTTTTTTTTGATGTGGTTGTGTTTTATGTTCATGTGACAAGGTTTTGGTAGTGATGGCACTGCAGAGGTGGCTTCTCTCAGACAAGGTTAGGAATTGCTCTTACATCTGCCAAAGTGTTTCAGCCAGCTCCAAAATGGCCCTTGTGATTACCAAAGCTGAGCCCACTTATGGAAGGGTAAAAAATGCTGAGCATTACCTGGAGTGTGGGGGTCCACTCTGGAGCAGTTTGATCCTAAAGGACTGTACCAAGATGAAAGGACTGACATTGGAGCTGTTCTTGAATAACTGCAGCCCCTGGGAATTGCCCATCTGGGAGCAGTTTGCAAAGTGTGGAAAACACTCTGAAGTAAGGAAAGAGTATGAGCAAGAAGGATAATTAGATACAAAATGTTATGAACTGACCACACCAGACATGCCTTGTTTGCCTTGTGCCACTTGGTGGGTAGGACGTAGAAGAGTCAGAAATTAAGTTGAGCCTGGAAGAAGGAAGAAAATGGGGGAGTGAGACATATTTTTAGTTTTGTTTTTGCTTCTTACTCTATTTTTAATTGCCAATAAATTAAATTAATTTCCCCAAAGATCAGTATTTTGTGCCCAGGATATCCCCTGGTGTGTGATCTCCCTGTCCTTATCTTGACCTACAAGCTTTAAGTTATCCCCTATCATGCCCAGCGTCTTCGGCGGCGGAATTTGAGAAGACGCAGCATGGCTTGCGGGGCTCTGCTCAGCAGCAGCCACCTTCTCTGGTATTCTCTGGTACTCTCGCACGCCGCCGCACTTCTTCTAAAATTTTTTTTGTTTTTGTTTTTGTCCAGTGGGTGCTGTGGCCAGGGGCAGCATGGTTGTAACTCGCAGCAAAATCTCCTTAAAAAAATCAGTTTCCACCCAGACTGAGGTAGAACACAAGCAGGTAGCTGTCCAGGTATCTGGCTGTAATGAGTGCTGGAGCCTGGCTCTTGAGCCTGCTCTTGAGATGCAGGGTAGTGGAAGCATCTCTTGCATTAGGTGTGAGCAGATCGGCTATCTGCTCAACCTGGTGGCCAGACTAAAGGACGAGGTTGCTAGTCTTAGAGATGTATGGGAATGTAGAAAAGAGACGAGCCAGAGGAGGAAAGAGATGAACCAGAGAAAGCAGGCTCCACAGGCTCCCCCAGCAGAGGCTGGTTATCCAAAAAGCAGAGGGGAATGGACGAAAGTTCCTCTCAAAAGACACAAATCAAAACCTCCTTGCCTCCCCCCAGCTTCCTCGCTGCCCTTGGAAAACAGGTATGGGGCACTAGAGATCGAGGGTGAGGTGATACTGATGCCGGAGGACACACCAACTGGGGTTTTTCCTGAGGCTAAACAGCCTAAGGTTAAACAGCCTAAGGCAAAGCAGCCTAAGGTTAAACAGCCTTCCCCTGGCATCAGGACTTGCTCCCTCAAAAAAAAGAGGAGGGTAATTGTTATTGGTGATTCCCTTCTGAGGGGAACAGAAGGTCCCATATGTCGGCCAGACCCATCTCATAGGGAAGTTATTAGCCTAGCAGGAGCACAAGTTAAGGATGTTACCAGAAGGCTGCCCAGTCTGGTACAGCCCTCTGACTACTATCCCTTATTGGTTATGCAGTTAGGGAATGATGATGTTACTACCAGAACTCCCAGGGCTATCAAAAATGACCTCAGGGCCCTGGGAGATCTGGTTGAGGGGTCAGGTGCACAAATAATTTTTACATCGATACCGTTAGACGCAGGAGGGAATACGATAAGGAACAGGTCGGCAGCTGCAGTCAACAAGTGGCTTAGAGGCTGGTGCAGTCAAAAGAATTTTGGGGTTTTTGATCTTGGAGAACTTTTTACTGCAGCAGGTCAGCTGGTAACAGATGGAGTACATCTGTCCCAGAGGAGGGGGAAGGTCACAGTATACGAGAATGGCCTGTCCCCCCAAAGGGAAAAAGATTCTGGGAAGGGAATTGGCAGGTCTCATTGACAGGGTTTTAAAGTAGCTTCGAAGGGGGAAGGGGCTGGAACCAGTCCCCTCAGGCAGGAGTCTGGGGGAGATAAGCTAGAGCTAGAGGTGAAACCAGCAGCCCAGCTGCAGTGCATGTACACTAATGCACGAAGCATGGGTAACAAACAAGAGGAGCTAGAAGCCTTGTTGCAGCAGGAAAGTTATGATGTAGTTGCCATCACAGAGACGTGGTGGGACGACTCACATGACTGGAGCGCTACAATTGATGGCTACAGGCTGTTCAGGAGAGACAGGCAAGGAAGAAGGGGTGGAGGGGTGGCTATGTACATCAGGGAGGCACTAGATGCCATTGAGATGGAGATCAGGGATGATCGGGTTGAGTGCTTGTGGGGGAGAATTAGAGGGAAGATCGGGAGGGCAGACATCCTGGTTGGAGTCTGTTATAGACCACCCAACCAGGAGGAAGATGTGGATGAAGCATTCTATAGGCAGCCTAAGCCCGTCTCAAGATCATCTGACCTTGTTCTCATGGGTGACTTCAACCTGCCTGATATCTGCTGGGATCACAACATAGCAGAGAGGAGGCAGTCTGGGAGGTTTCTGGAGTGCATGGAGGACAGCTTCTTATCCCAGGTGCTGCGTGAACCTACCAGGGGTAAGGCTATGCTTGACCTCCTCTTCACCAACAGGGAAGGGCTGGTGGGGGATGTGGTGGTCGGAGGGTGTTTAGGCACCAGTGACCATGAGATAATTGAGTTTTCGGTATTCAGCCAAGCCAAGACGGGTAGCAAGAAGACCTCCACTCTGGACTTCAGGAGGGCAGACTTCAGGCTACTCAAGGAACTAACTCAGAAGGTTCCCTGGGATACAGCCCTTAAAAATAAAGGGGTCCAGGAGAGCTGGACCTGCTTCAAGGAAGAACTCTTGAAGGTGCAGGAACAGGCTGTGACAGTATCCCAGAAGATAAGCCGCTGGGGCAGACGGCCAGCCTGGTTGGGTAATGAACTCTTAATAGAACTAAGGGAAAAAAAGAGGGTGTACCATCTCTGGAAGAAAGGGGAGGCAACCTATGGAATGTTTAGGGATGTTGCTGGGACATGCAGGAAGAAAATTAGGGAGGCAAAAGCCCATTTAGAACTTAGATTGGCCTCTGCTGTGAAGGACAACAAAAAGTCCTTCTATAAATACATCAATAGCAAGAGGAAGGGCAAGGACAACCTCCACTCCTTGGTTGACACAGAGGGGAAGGTTGTAACAAAGGATGAGGAAAAGGCAGAGGTACTTAACGCCTTCTTTGCCTCAATCTATCCTAGCATGGCAGAACATCTTCCAGACAGCTTGGCCTGCAGAGCTGGCAGAAGGAGCCAGGGAGCTGCATAGTTTTCCGCTGCTCCAGGAGGAAGTTAGAGATCTTCTGAGCCGCTTGGACCCCCACAAGGCCATGGGACCGGATGGGATCCATCCTAGGGTGCTGAGAGATCTGGCAGATGAGCTGGCCAAGCTGCTCTCCATCATTTTTCAGCAGTCCTGGCTCACTGGAGAGGTCCCAGAAGACTGGAAGCTGGCCAACGTGGTGCCCATCCACAAGAAGGGACGATTGGACGAGCCAGGGAATTATAGGCCCGTCAGCCTGACCTCAGTGCCAGGCAAGATTATGGAACAGGTCATCTTGAGTGTGATCACGCAGCACTTACAGGATGGCCAAGGGATCAGGCCTAGCCAGCATGGCTTTAGGAAGGGCAGGTCCTGCCTGACCAACCTGATCTCTGTCTATGATCAGGTGACCCGCCTGGTGGATGTGGGGAGGCCTGTGGATGTGGTCTACCTGGACCTCAGCAAGGCCTTTGACACCGTCCCCCACAGCAAACTCCTGGCCAAGCTGTCAGCCCATGGCTTGGATGGGAGCACACTGCGTTGGGTTAGGAACTGTCTGGAGGGCCGAGCCCAGAGAGTGGTGGTAAATGGTGCCACATCCGGCTGGCGGCCAGTCACTAGTGGTGTGCCCCAAGGATCAGTGCTGGGCCCAGTGCTCTTCAACATCTTTATTGATGATCTGGATGAGGGCATCGAGTCCATCATCAGTAAATTTGTGCACGACACCAAGCTGGGGGCAGTAGTTGATCTGCTGGAGGGCAGAGAGGCTTTGCAGAGGGACCTTGACAGGCTGGACAGATGGGCAGAATCCAACGGCATGAGATTGAACACATCCAAGTGCCGGGTTCTGCACACTGGCCACAGCAACCCCATGCAGTGCTACAGGCTGGGGTCAGAGTGGCTGGAGAGCGGCCAGGCAGAAAGGGACCTGGGGTTGCTGGTTGATGGGAGGCTGAACATGAGCCTGCAGTGTGCCCAGGCAGCCAAGAAGGGCAATGGCATCCTAGCCTGCATCAGAAACAGTGTGGCCAGCAGGAGCAAGGAGGTCATTCTGCCCCTGCACACTGCACTGGTTAGGCCACACCTTGAGTACTGTGTCCAGTTATGGGCCCCTCAGTTTAGGAAAGATGTCTTGCTGGAGCGTGTCCAGAGAAGGGCAACAAAGTTGGTGAGGGGTTTGGAAGACAAACCCTATGAGGAGAGGCTGAGGGAGCTGGGGTTGCTTAGCCTGGAGAGGAGGAGACTCAGGGGTGACCTTATTGCTCTCTACAACTACCTGAAGGGAAGTTGTGGACAGGTGGAGGTTGGTCTCTTCTCCCAGGCAGCCAGTACCAGAACAAGAGGACACAGTCTCAGACTGCACCAGGGCAGGTTTAGACTGGATTTTAGGAAGAAGTTCTATACAGAGAGAGTGATTGCCCACTGGAATCAGCTGCCCGTGGAGGTGGTTGAGTTACCTTCATTGGAGGTGTTCAAGAAGAGGCTTGATGGGGTGCTTGGTGCCACAGTTCAGTTGTTTAGTTGTTTAGGTGGGTTGTATTGTATGTATTGTATCGTATTGTATCATATCGTATCGTATCGTATTGTATTTAGGTGGGTTGGATTGATTGATGGGTTGGACGCGATGATCTTGAAGGTCTCTTCCAACCTGGTGTATTGTATTATTGTATTATTGTATTATTAATTCTATGCTGAGGAGGGTAAGCTGGAGAGCATCTTGATGAGTGGTTGGATGGCAACCAAAATCATCCCACCATCACAGAATTATAGCATGGCATGTATCATACATCATTATGTGAAACACAGTTTGACATTTTTGATATGGATGGAGTGCAGAGGTTCAGATTGATTTATTATGACTATTTGTTCGAAGCATCAAAGATTCAAATTTTTGACATGAACAAATTAAGTCTTATCATCTCCTTTAGTTAACTTCTCAAGCTAAATTTACATAGGTGAAGGTCAGTGTCTTTCCTACTTTTGCTACAGTGAGTTTGATATGTGCTTACTTGGAAAGGGTAACAGGCTTATGAAACCAGTCCCTCCTTCTGCTCTATTTTTCTTCTTTCATTCACCCTAAAGTTCATGAGCTACAAATTGTTTTATATGATCCTATTGCAACAGGGTCATTTTCCAGGTAATGGGTAGCTGTTCAAGGGCCCTTCACTTGGATCACAGAATTATAGAATCATTTCACATCATAGAGTACAATCGTTATTTCACAGATTTGGTGCTAAACCATGTCCCTTAGCACCACATCTATGTGTCGTTTAACCACATGAAGGGCTGGTGATTCAACCACCTTGCTAGGGAGCCTATTCCTGTGTTTGATAACACTTACAGTGAAGACTTGTCATCTAATATGAAGGGCTGGTGATTCAACCACCTTGCTAGGGAGCCTATTCCTGTGTTTGATAACACTTACAGTGAAGACTTGTCATCTAATATTCCATTTAAACTTCCCCTAGTGCAACTTCAGGCCATTGCCTCTTGTTCTATTGCTTGTTACTAGGGAGAAGAGACACACCCACCTCACAATAAGCTCCTTTCAGGTAGCTACATAGAGCAAGAAGATGAGGATCTGGACTTAGTCTTGTTGAATCTCATACAACTGGTGTTGGCCCATTAATCTATCCAGATCCTTCTGAAGAAACCTCTTACCCTGAAGCAGATCAACACTTCCTCCCAACTTACTGTTGTCAACAAACTTACTGAGAGTGTATTCAATACCCTTGTGTAGATCATCGATAAAGATGTTAAACAACACTAGCTCAAATACTGAGCCCCAGGGAACATCACTTGTCACCAACGACCAACTGGATTTAACTTCTGGATTTAACAGTTGGAACTCCATGATGAGCTTATGGGATATTGGTAAATGATCTGAAAGTGAATAGCGATTCTTCTTGATTGCTTCAGAGACATTGGGGTAGCTGGTGGGACCAAACAAATATTGTTATGTGCAGGAATGAAGCCGTTGGGGCCTACAATATTAAGGCAGTCCTGCGTGGGGTACATTTTTGTGCGAATTTCAGGAGAACCTCCATAACAGTGACATTATGTGTGACCATATTTAATATATTCCATTGCTTCCTAAAAGCCAAAGAGGGTGAAGCATTATCATGAATAGGATAGATTGTTACAGATTGTTAATAATTACACATGGAAATTTGCACAATGAAATTATGGTTTGTAGGATGTAGATTTCAGCAATGTACAGTATGTACGTTAGACTAAGTGTAACCTACATATTCAGTGAGCGGCATAGCAACAGTTCAGGATCCTGAAAACATAAATCCATACTCCTAAGTGTATTTTGAACTGTTAAATGTTTAAAGCAGCAAATGGCTACCTAATGAATGAATAAATAAATAAATAAATAAATGTAACATCTCTGAGATAAGATCCACAGAGTGAAAGCACTGAAAGTGCTGGGGAAGATAGATTCTAAATTCAACAAAGTTAATACAATTCTATTTCATGTATGAAAAATAAATACCTCAAAGCAAATACTATTTGAACTCTGTGAGGCATGTTGTTACCATCCCTCTTTGAGGGATTAGAGCCTTGAAAACCTGTGGTAGAGAGAAAAGTTCAATTCTACACACACATACAAACCACAGCTAACTCAGTCAGAGAAGGAGATGGAAAGGCTATATTTTTATAAGCAGAATGAAATGCAATGAATATATACACAATATACAGTATTTACCTGTGACCGGTTTAGGCTATGCCTTTAAGAAAGGCACAGTTGCTGGAATACTCTGGCTGAATGTTTTGAAAACAAAGATAAGGTCTAAATGAATTTCATTGGTAGATTGGTAGAATGCAACTTTAAGTTTAAGATCAGTTTGAGTCAGTTCATTCTGTTCCCTCTGTTCCTGTCGGCCTGTCTGTTTCTCTCTCTCCCTGAAGCAACAGCTGCCGGATGGACGTGACCTTGAATTAACAAAGCTAACCAGATAAGAAGACTAATTCTTGCACACGCTTTGAGCTAACAGAATTTTTCTCCTTAATTGCCTTTCTCTCTCTCTCTAACCCTTTTGGGGGAAAAAGGGGAGGTAGGGAGGGAGAGGGGGTACAGGGGCCGGGGGGGGACACAACCTCCTCTGGCTAGAGGTCTTCTGTATTACGTTAATTGCTGTATATTTCTGTATATACTGTAAATACTGTATATTTGTGTATATATCCATCTGCAATCCATTTCTGCTTGTAAATATAGCTTATTTCATCTGCTTCTCCAACTGAGTTAGCTGCGGTTTCTTTGTGTGTGGGGGGAGAACTTTCTCACCCTGCCACATATTTTTAATTGGCGGCCCAATGTGCAGCTTGTGGATAATTGCTGTCCAGAAGCAGGGCAAAATTTGCTTGATTTATTGTCTGCTCGAGTCAGAGTTGCAAACATGAAAGTGTTTGGGATTTTAGAGCGTCTGGTCTTTTCAATTTGTTCTGTACTGGTCTACAAGTACTTCCTAGGATTGATTTACAATCGCTTAGGTAGATACTTAATGTATAAATTATATTTATGGTTTAAGATTCAGCTTCTCTATGACTGGTGCCTGGGATTCTTTTGGCTTAATAGATATGAGGAATGTGACCTCAACCACTCTGCCCATAGAGATAAAGGAGTTTGAGATCCCAGTAGGTGAAAGGGTCATTTTAAGTGATGGCTGGGATCCAAAGGTGATTTATTTTATGTGTTCAATCCTGCTGTTGGTGATAAGTAATATGTTCTTGTTATATGTGCTGTACTGGGAGAGGAAGGTATCTAAGGCCTGTTTTGTAATTAGGCGTAGATCAAAAAGAAGAAAGCATAGCTCTAACTCTACCCCATAAATATCTAGTTATGAGGAGAATGGAGAATCTGTATCAGTTAAAGATAGAGCTAAAAAGTCCATCGGAAAGGCTGCTCTGAACGGTGCTGTTGGTGGTTCTGGCAATCAGCCAGCTGCAGCGGCAGTGGCAGTGCCTAACATGGTGGCTCCCACGTCCTCAGCAGCCATTAAAGAGGCAAAGCCATTTCCTCCTTCTTCTTCGGCAGGACCGGAAGTGTCCTCCGCAGCAGCTGATCTGTATCAAAACCTGTCAGTTTCTGTTAAGCCAGCTGTAAATTCAAACACAGCTCCAGTTAAGCAGGTAGCTGTTTTAAAAACGAGAGGTGGAAAGACCAAAGCTGATCCAGGAGCTGATGGGGGAGAGCAGCAGCATGCTGATGCTGGTGAGGGAACTTCTGCTGAAAGACACCCTGCTGAGAAGGAGGAGAAGGTTTGTCTTAAAGATATAGGTGAGTTATTGAGATCATCACTGGATGGAGATGCAGGACAAATTGCTGATAGGAGAACTCTCTCACCCTGCCACATTACGGTATATAAAAAAATATACAGGAAAGAACGTAACACAGAAAACTCCCTCCTTTGGGAGGAGAGTTCCCCACAAACCCCCTTTTCCCCCTTCCTCCTTTTTTCCCAAAAAGGGTTAGAAAGAAAATGGATATTAAGGGAAATTCTGTTAGTTCAAAGCATATGTTAAGGGAGAAAAGGTTAGTCTTCTTATGTCATTAGTCCAAGGTCAGCGCCGCCAGCACAGAAGAAAGACGACAGCTGTCCAGACTGACTGAACAAACTGAGCCCAGAGTAAAACCTTAAGGTTACATTCTGTGTTGGGGTGAGAAAGTTCCCTCCCCACACACAAAGAAAGAAACCACAGCTAGCTCAGTCAGAAAAGCAGATGAAAGCTATATTTACAGGCATAAATGGAACGCAATGAATATGTACACAAATATACAATATTTACAATATATATACAGAAATGCACAACAATGAACGTAATGCAGAAAAGCCTTTTCCCTCCAGCCGGCCAGGGGGGTTCCCTGAACCCCCCTCTCTCCCTCCCTACCTCCTCTTTAGGATTAGAGAGAGAGAGAGAAAGGCAATTAAGGAGAAAAATTCTGTTAGCTCAAAGCGTATGCAAGAATTAGTTTTCTTATCTGGTTAGCTTTGTTAATTCAAGGTCGCTCCTGTCCAGCAAAGCTGTTGCTTCAGCGAGAGAAACAGGCCCACATGAACAGAGGGAAAAGTACAGAAAGAACACAGCCAGAACCCCGACAGAACTGACAAAACTTAAACCTACCAATGAAATTAGTTTAGACTATCTTGTTGTCATTTAAATATCAAAAACATTCAGCCAGAGTGTTCAGCAACTGTCTCTTTCTTAAAGGCACAGCCTAAACATGTCACACATTCCTACTGATCTACCAATGAAATTAGTTTAGAATTATCTTGGTTTTCCTTTTTACACCAAAACATTCAGCTAGAATGTTCAGTAGCTGTCCTTTCCTTAAAGGCACAGCCTAAAACTGTCACAAAACCCTACTCTGAATTTTATATCTTACATCCATTTTCAAATTAGAAGCATGTAAGTGCAATCTCTTTTGAGACAGGGACAATGTTATGCTCAGTATGTTAGTGTATTAATACAACATTCAGCGCCAGTAGTACTTCAGAAGCATGAAATAATATCATACAGAACTTCATATGATTATGCCATCCAGGCATCTTTAACAATGTACATAACTGTCCTTAGAAATGTATCCCAAAATATTTGCATATACTTGTGGATGTTGAGAAGTTAAATGATAGCTGTGCACTGCTTTTTCCCAAATTAGTTACAAAAAAGTCCACACAGTCTTGAAAACTATTGTTTTCTAAAAAAAACAGTTGTCAGAATCATCTCAGGAATCATATAAATTAAATACATACATTTTAAATAGAAACTTGTGTCATCCCCATGGAGCTTGTAGGTTTCTATTCTCTTTGACACGCACATTCCTTATGTTCCATCGGACATCTCCTAAATTGCTTGGCCTCCTTGTGTGGAAGAAGTGAATGCTAGCTTACCTCTATACTGCTAGCAAGCAGGAAGAGAAGTTGACTGACTGAAGCTGTTCTGTTTACAAATTCTATGTTAGAATGCAGGCTTTAATGGAGACACAACGGGTTTCTTGTAGAACAAATAAAATCTCCAGTGAAGGCAGATGATTATTTCTCTTTCTCATCAAAGAACCACTTCAGTAACTCAGAAGCTCACAAAAAATAATAATAATCACCTTTCACAGATTCTGTGCCCTGTATGTATAAAATGCAGAGTTGTCACCTCACTAAGTCTTCAGTTGTAGACTTGACAAAGACAGAGTCTATGATTTGTCTTCCACATAGATGCATCCCAAATGTTTAAAATCTCTCTTCTCACACCCCCTCTTTTTTTTTCCCATTCTATTTTATTCTGTGGCCTTTAAAGTGCAGATCTACATGCAGCTGCAGGATGAGATGTCTCCATTGTAGGGAAAGGTGAGAGATTATCTCTGCATAATCTGCAGTGGACCAAGAGAGATTTCTAAAAGGTTTGACTGAAAATCCTTTTCACCCTGTAAAGATCTACTTTGTTTCCCTTTGGTTTATGTGACAAGTAGCTATGCCACATGGGTGGCAGAGCGTGTCAGTGTTAAGGACACATACTTTATCAGGGTGAAAAATTTTCTATGGCAAAACAGCAGCATGATATAAAAATTCAAATTCTTTTGACAACCAGCATAGGAAGTGAGTGTAGATGAATAAATGGAGGTGACACTCACAGTGTTTTAGAGCAACATTACTGATTCTTCTAATTGTACCCAACAGCCAATCTTGTACCTGGGCAATTGCAACCATAACCAGCTGGCATACTTTAGAGGAAAAGGAGGCAACATACTAACTGGACACATGAACTTTCTAACTACATGACAGATTCTTTTGGTATGCATGTAGGAGAACTGGAGCTTCACATTTCCTGAATGAAAGCAAATAAATGAACAAAAAAAAAATCTTATATATTTATTGTATGGAAGTTTTCAAATTGTGTAATTGTAAGTTTCTGTGGCAATACAATTTATCAACAAAATTATTAGTTTCCTTTTTGTGTGTGTGTGTGCCAATTACAAAGTACATTCAATCCTTAACTTAGATCAAGTACACTATGTGGATGAAAACCTATGCAATTTTAACCTCCAAATTTTCTGATTGCATTCTTCTTTCACCTTGAGTCATGATATTTAACACTGAGGAGTATTTTTAAAAACTGTTTAATGAGCATAGAAACATTCACCTGTCCTTCAAAAATTGTTTTGTGATGATTAATCAATGTTCATAGGGCACCTCTGAGGTTTTCAGCACCAAGTACAAGTTAAGTGCTATTATTTGTCAGTTCTTATGAGAGTTTTCTCCCTCTTTATAAGCCTTTGGGGAAAGTAAATATGATCAAAGCCTGTTTCAAGGAAAGTCTTTCAGACTGCATGTTTTTAACACAAAGATAACTCATCACTTTAATTCTCTTTCCATGGGCATTGCTATCCTACTCCTTTCTCCAGTGTGATGGAGGACTGATGTGCAAGATATAATAGCATGTAATGAGTTGTTCTACATATTATTTGCTTCACTTCCCAACAGCTTTTGTGGGTGGCTTTCATACTTCTGGATTCAAACTGGACAGTTAAATTCAAAACTGGTCAAAACTCAGAATTCTGAGAGAAAAATCAATCAGTTCTCATTTCAAAAGAGAATCTTTTCAGTAAGTCCTTTAAGAAATGTGTAATACTAAGAGATATCCTCTGTCTGGAAACCTTTTAAATTGAATAACAGTTCAACTTTTAAAAATTTATATTATAAAATTGATTATATTTTCAATATTTGTTAACTAGTTATGTGGCATAAGTGACATAAGTGATGAAATTGTAAATTATTACCACAATGCCACTCTGTAATTAATAAACTATGCTGTCTTCTATATAAAGACCAAAGAAATAAACACACTTGATACTGACTTTGAAATTATTGATATTATTTTCTTCATAAAACTTATTTCTATTTGTACTGAAAATGTTAGACAGAAATGAGAAAACCAAAAGGATTTTTTAAACAGAGCTGTTTTCACTTTTCTTATTTTCCCATCACTTTTCTTTGTCAATGAAAATAACCTAAATCAATTTCCCCCTTCCCACATCAAAACCAAAAGTTATAATTTTATTCCTTCCATAAATCTACTCTGGGGAAGGAATAATCCTTAAATTGTATTGTTGCAAAGCTAAGCAAGCTTTTTGGCAGCCAGTTTGGCTGGAGAGCTGATCGGGACTGGCACTGGGACCAGTGTGCTTGAGCTGAGATCTTTCTCTTTTGGTTTCTTTTTGGGGCTTTGTGGGTTGGAAGAACCCCTGGCATATGGCGAGGACTGACAGGGTTGTCTTCTCACGTGCCTGCTCGGGATCATGACATCAGCCATGGGAATTTTAAAACCCAACAGGGGTGAGCACGCGATGCCATTTTGGCTGGAAAGCCTTCTTGCCCCACTGCACGTGCCAGGTCAGTTGACAAAGTACAGAAGCCTCTGTGGTAGCTCAGATAAATTGTAGACATTGGTGGAATATATATTTTTAACAACTGACAATAAAACCCCTGAACCATGCTAACAACTTGGCCAAAGGCTATGAGAAAATCAGTAGGTACCCAGACAGAGTTGGTGCATAAGCACACAGGTGTCCAGTCTGCTAGCTGCAGAGTGCTGGAGCTTGGTACTTGGTGTTGTGAAGAGGTTATTACATTTATGAATATGACATATGAATTATGAAAATATGTTTTAAATTATCAAATTATTAATAACCAATGAATCAACAACTTATATACATGTTCTAGTGCACGTTTGTGAAATACATTCCATAAGTGGCTTAGTGTTATGATTAGAACTTTATTAAACTATCTACAGACTATTTCTATATTTTATATAATGAAGGGTGCAGTTCCACCGCTTGGCCACTAGATGGTGACTCGGCGAAACGCGGGCGGCTTCTGGCTATATACAGCAATGTTATAATCTCTATGCGTCAGCGATTACTCTGCTAGACACGGATACTTTGAACTGAGTGCGAGTGGATGGAAAGCACGTGGACGATACTCTGTAGCTGTTGCTTGTAGCAAGGTGGGGGGCTGGCAGGCTACTGTCACTGGACTGGCTCCTAGTCAAATTGGACAGTGGTGTTGGGTTACTGTCTACTCTCTCCACAGCGGTGGAGAGTAAATACTGGAACCTGGGCTTAGCTTATAGGCAGGTTCCCTTCAGGACTCGGTCGGTTCCCTCCAGACAACAGGGATAGGTCCTGGTCAGATTCAGCCCCACGGTCCCGCCCTGGAAGTTGGCTCACATGGCAGAGTGGGGCAACGGTTGCCGGTAGGCAGGCTCGGAGGTTCCCGGTTGGACAGCGACAGCAAACAATAGCTATGGGGTCGGCCCTGTGGTGACGAGTCTCAGGGCTGATGTAAACAGCCTCGGAGAGAGAATGGGGCTGCGCTGAGCTGCGGCTTCTCATTTACTGGGCTGAAAGGAACAGCAGGATGCTCGGAATGGTCCCAGGTTCAGTGCAGTATAGGAACGAACAATGCTTTAGTCTTCCCTGAGGTTTACAGGGCTCAGAGCAGCACATGTGGTGGCTCCCCTCCCGCTATGGCAGGGCTAGGCATATGTGGACTGAGTCTCTATGAAGTCCCTTCTACCCGACAGGTGGGCAGATATTACCCTCGAGGGCTGGTCCAGTCCTCTGGTAGCATGGTGTGACCAGTTTAGGCTGTGCCTTTAAGAAAGAGACAATTGCTGAACACTCTGGCTGAATGTTTTTGATATTTAAATGACAGCAAGATAGTCTAAACTAATTTCATTGGTAGGTTTAAGTTTTGTCAGTTCTGACGGGGTTCTGGCTGTGTTCTTTCTGTACCTTTCCCTCTGTTCATGCGGGCCTGTTTCTCTCGCTGAAGCAACAGCTTTGCTGGACAGGAGCGACCTTGAATTAACAAAGATAACCAGATAAGAAAACTAATTCTTGCATACGCTTTGAGCTAACAGAATTTTTCTCCTTAATTGCATGTATGACAGAAGCTAACAACAACAAGTTCAATGGCAGAGGCTATGGCTTGAGAGTCGTTCTCTCGAGCAAGTACAGAGACAAAGTGAAAGATGGGGCAACCTGTTTACCAACTTGGGTAATGCTTATAGATTCCTCGAGGCTGGGTTAGACCAATGGGCACTCTCATAGACAACTGGCTTCAACCTATAGAAAGTGTGAAGCTAGAATTATGCCCATACTTGGTATTTGCACAAGCACTGCATGCGCTGAGTGCTTGCTGGCCTGGCTAATGCCTTGGCTTTTGTCTTCCTCCTGAAGGAGGGGAAACCTGTCCACATGCTGGGACAGGATCTAGTATCTGGGCAGAATGTGCCTTCACCTCACTTGGAATAGAGGGGGAAGGAGACAACAGCTGTGTCAGGTGTGACCAGGTGAATTGTCTCCTCAACCCGGTTGCTGAGCTTAAGGATGAAGTGGCTGAGCTAAAGGATGAAGTATCTAAGTTCAGGACTATATGGGAATGTGAAAGGGAGCTAGATATGTGGGAGCAGGCTTTGCAGACCTCCCCTGTTGAGGGAGGCATCCCTGGAAACAAGGAGGGATGGATATAGGTCCCTGTTAGGGGAAGCAAGGGGAATCCATCCCAGCCCTCTCCCCCTCTCCTGTTGCCCTTGCACAATAAGAATAGAGTAGAATAGAATAGAATAGAATAGAATAGAATAGAATAGAATAGAATAGAATAGAATAGGTTGCAAGTGATCTTCAAGTTCATCACGTCCAACCTATCACCCAACACACCTAATTAACTAAACCATGCAACCAAGCACCCTATCAAGTCTCCTCCTAAACACCTCCAGTGATGGCAAATCCACCACCTCCCTGGGCAGTCCATTCCAATGGGCAATCACTCTCTCTGTATAGAACTTCTTCCTAACTTCCGGCCTAAACCTCCCCTGGTGCGGCCTCAGACTGTGTCCTCTTGTTCTTGTGCTGGTTGCCTGGGAAAAGAGACCAACCTCTGCCTGTCTACAACCTCCCTTCAGGTAGTTGTAGGGAGCAATAAGGTCACCCCTCAGTCTCCCCTTCTCCAGGCTAAGCAACTCCAGCTCCCTCAGCCTCTCCTGATAGGGCTTCTCTTCCAAACCCCTCTTTGTTGTCCTTCTCTGGACACGTTCCAGCAAGTCAACATCCTTCCTAAACTGAGGGGCCCAGAACTGGACACAGGACTCAAAGTATGGCCTAACCAGTGCAGTGTACAGGAGGAGAATGACGTCCCTGCTCCTGCTGGCCACACTGTTCCTGATGCAGGACAGAATGCCATTGGCCTTCTTGGCTGCCTGGCCACACTGCAGGCTCATGTTTAGCCTACCATCGACCAGTACCCCCAGGTCCCTCTCTGTCTGGCCACTCTCCAGCCATTCTGACCCCATCCTGTAGCACTGCATGGGGTTGCTATGGCCAATGTGCAGAACCCGGCACTTGGATGTGTTAAATCTCATGCCATTGGACTCCGCCCATCTGTCCAGCCTGTCAAGGTCTCTCTGCAAAGTCTCTCACCCTCTAGCAGATCAACTCCTGCCCCCAGCTTGGTGTCATCCGCAAATTTACCGATGTTGTTGGTCTGTTAGAGGGTAGAAGGCCTCTGGAGATGGACCTTGACTGGCTGGACAAATGGGCAGAGTCCAACATGATGATATTCAGCAAGTCCAAGTGCTGGGTGCTGCACTTTGGCCACAGCAACCCCATGCAACACTACAGTCTGGGGTCGGAATTGGCTGGAGAGCAGCCAGAGATGGACCTGGGCGTACTGATTGACAGCCAACTGAACATGAGCCAGCAGTGGGCCCAGGTTGCCAAGACAGCCAACGGCATCGTGGCCTGCATCAAGAATAGTGTGGCTAGCAGGAGCGGGGAAGTCATTGTGCCCCTGTACTCTGCACTAGTTAGGACACACCTTGAGTACTGTGTCCAGTTCTGCACCCCTCAATTTGAGAAGGACATCGAGCCTCTTGAACATGTCCAGAAAAGGGCATCGAAGCTGGTGAGAGGCCTCAAGCACAAGCCCTACAAGGAGAGGCTGAGGGAGCTGGCATTGTTGTTGTAGTGTGATAGTTTAACCCACCAACATCAACAGAAAAGAGCACAGCTGAACTCAGTCAGAGAAGTGAATGAAGCAAAAATGGAATGCAATGAATATATACAAAATATACAGTATTTACAATATTATACGAGAATTTACAAAAATGAAACAACACAGAAATCCCCCTTGGAGGAGGATTCCATCTCGGGTTTCCCCCAACCTCTCTCCCTCCCCTCTCCCTCTAGTTAATTAGAAGAAAAAGAGAAAAAGGAGAAATATGTCAGGGAAATTTCAGTTAGCTCAAAGCTTTGTCAAGAAGTTATTTTTTTTTAATCTGAGAGTTCACTAGATAAAAGGCATTTCTGTCCAAGGTCAGCATGCATTCGAGCCAAGAGACAGAAGACAGAGAGACTGAGAACAGAATGTAAGATCATAAAACTACATCCCACTCATCTACCAATGAAATTAATTTAGAATTATCGCCCTTTTGTTTTCTTTTTACACTCACACATTCAGCTATTGAATTTTGCAGTTATCCTTTTCTTAAAGGCACAGCCTAAACTGTCACAATTTTTTAGTGTGGAGACGAGGAGGCTCAGGGGAGACCTTATTGCTGTCTACAACTACCTGAAGGGCGGTTGTAGCCAGGAGGGGGTTGGTCTCTTCTCCCAGGCAACCAACACCAGAACAAGAAGACACAGTCTCAAGCTGTGCCAGGAGAAGTTTAGGGTCAAGGTGAGAAGAAAGTTCTTCACAGAGAGAGTTGTTAGCTGTTGGAATGGTCTGCCCAGGGAGGTGGTGGAGTCACCATCCCTGGAGGTGCTCAAGAGGGGATTGGACGTGACACTTGGTGCCATGGTTTAGTAGTCACGAGGTCTTGGGTGGCAGGTTGGACTTGATGATCTTTGATGTCTCTTCCAACCTACCTTATTGATTCTATGATTCTATGAAGCTACCATCTATGAAAGAAACAAAGTTTCTGAAGATATTTTTGTCAGCAAGTCAATGAGTCTTGAGGAAGGATTGTTACTAGAATAAACCTATAAATCACAGAATCACCGTTTGAGACTATGTCCTCTTGTTCTGCTGCTGATTGCCTGGGAGAAGAGACCAACCCCCACCTGTCTACAACCCCCTTTTAGGTAGTTGCAGAGGGCAATAAAGTCTCCCCTGAGCCTCCTCTTCTCCAGGCTAAAATACCACTTTATTTTATCACCTAAGCATATAATTTACACTGTTCCTGTAATTGTTTTTACTAAAAACACAGAAGTTATTCATATGAAAATCTCGTAGCATGTGCTGCAATCTTGAAAAACACGTAACTTTAAAACAGCCACCAACAACTCAGGAAGGGCATGACTGTGATCCTGGAACCTCAATTGAGAAAATTTGTCTTAATGGGGATTTAAGATCTAGGCATTTTAATTCATGAAAAGATCAGAAAATAGACAGACAGAACATGCACTTCTTTAAAGTAAAAATAATACCTCTTTATTCGTTCAGTGGTTAAGCTCCTGACTGCCCAAAAAGATAGCTGAATAGGCTGGAACTTTATTTTTTAAAATTGTTTGTCATTCTCAACTAAAAGCAATCTTCAAAAGCACCCCAAGTGTTCACATATTCAACTAGTGGACACAGGAGTACTCTCAAGGCCCTTAGACCTGAGAGTACTATGAACACTACTCTGTTTGTCTTCCTCACTGAAACAGGACTGTTAACTAATCTGTGGAATAATCAGGTCTAACTGTACTATGCTGTCATGAGTCTTACCTTCCTAATACCATATACAGTGGTATAGTTCAAGATCAATGACAGCCCAAGTTGATAGTCATGTTTGTTTGAATATACAATACAATACAATACACCACCGGGTTGGAAGAGACCTTCAAGATCATTGCGTCCAACCCATCAACCAATCCAACCCACCTAAATACAATACAATACAATACAATACAATACAATACAACCCACCTAAACAACTAAACCATGGCACCAAGCACCCCATCAAGCCTCTTCCTGAACACCTCCAAAATATCATCTACCTAACAGCTAAAACAGCATAAAGAAAAAAAAAAAAAAAGCAGCACATCAAATCCAATATCCAGTAAACTATAAATTAGGTAAGACCTGCAGATGATACAACATTCAGGCAGGACGGAAGGTAGAAAATGACACATCTGATAGAACCATCATAATAGGTCTCATTGATATATCTCACTAATTGTTTTAGTCTGTTTTTCTCCTATCTGACCTATGTGCTTTCCTTTTGGAAGGAACTCTCGTGCTTCTCCTGCATCTGCTTGTGTATTCAGCGTTGACAGTTCCTCCCTTTGTTTTGTCAGTTGTTTTTTGCCTCAGTCAGAGAGAGCTTTTAAGTCAAATAGCCATCTGGCAACTTCACTGCTCTTCAAACTTCTCTGAAAGGGAATTCATTTAGCAGGTGCACAGTAAGCCATTGGCAAGTTATTGAAAAATTAAAATTAGAGGTCTGCCTAGACTGACAAGAGCACCCTTCTACATTACATGCCTTATAAAATAAAAAGAAATGACAGTCAGGGGACACAGACTCAGAAGACAGAAATGTATTTTAGCAAAGTTGCCCCTACTGTGCTGACTTCTGGGAAAGCATTTCCCGTGGCAGGTGTAAAACGTTGCTTGTTTCTCTCCAAGGAGCAGGTAGCAAAGAGACAATGTATCTCAGATGATGAGTTCACTCCCCTCTTATCTAGTCCTTTTCATATCTGTTTCAGTTCTGTTGTACTTGTTGAACTCATTTATTCCTTCACTCACTGAAAGATATATGCTTGCTAGAGGGGATGTTTATACTGCTGGGGTTGACAAAATGTATGATTTACTTAGCACATACATTGCAAAAGCCTGATGAGAAAAGCTGGGTTTTGCATCTGTAGCCTGTTTATTGAAAGAAGGGATGGACAGAGGTCATTTCAAGGCATTTGGCACATCAGCACATGGCAGTGCATAGTAAAAACATTTCTATAGTCTCCAGTATTTTAAATTCGCTTTCATATGCCCCCTGATTTGATACTATTCTAGAACACAATCCTCTGTGAAGTTAAATGCTAGAACTTTCAGTGGTCCTTTTTTGGGAGGAAGCATTCATATTTTATTTAACATTATTTTATTTATCATTATTTATTTACATGATACATATTATATATATTACAATTTATTTAAGATTAATGCAAGTCACCAATTATATACAAAAGTATACATGAATACAGAAGGGTATCAGACACACAAATATGTATCAAGCAGTTATAATGGAATTACATGTCAGTTAATTTTTACTGATAATTAATATAATTAGAAAGAAAATGTTGCAATTTATTGTAAACTAGTAAAAAATGGTGTAGTTTTATTTTTAAAAGAATAATAGTAAATTTTGCTTTAAATACATTCATAGTGGGATCAGTAGAGCTGAAACAACTTGTTTATATGGGACTGGGGTACAAATGTTGATTTTATAGTGTGACCTCCCCAAGAATTCTCAGTACCCTCTTTTGGGAAACCCAGTTTTCGTGATATTTGTAAAGTGTGCATTCTCTTAGGGGAAGTGTGGCTTCCCCGAGAAGCCCACTATTGAAGCAAAAGTTGAGAAACTTTTGCAGGTGTGTGTTCTCTCAGGGAAGCAAAGTGACTCTTTCCTAAGAAACGCAGGTTTTTTCCTGGTGTATGTGGTGGGTTAACACCCTTTTCTGGGAACAAAAGAACAAAGCTGGGTGGAGGGCTTGCAGGTACTTTTCACTCCCTGCAGGGCATTTTTCGCCTGGGAAGCTGAGTCTGTTCCACTCCCCCCTTCCTGCCCAGCTAGGGTATAAAAAGCAGGACCTCATAGCTGTTGGCCCGGGCTTTTCTGGCTTCTGCCTCTGCTGGACGAGAGCTACTGCAGCTACCCTCCTGCTCCTCTGCCACGTGGTTGGACCTGCTGCCTCCACGCTTCCTCAGAGAAAGGCTGGTTTTGTATTATTCTCTTGTTTTTTGTCCCCCTCCCATCCATCCTTGTTCCTTGCCCTTGTGAACCTTTTTCCTGTTATTGTTATATATATATATTGCTTAAAGACAACTCTTTGCCTCTCTACTTCCAAGCAGACTCCAAATTATTGTTTGGTGGATTTGCTCTTTCCTTTTCTCCCCTCTCTGTTGGGAGGGAAGAAGGGGGGGGAGCAGGGGAGAGATTCTCAGCCTTGCCCCCCACCTGAGCTCTTAACTTCCAGTTAAGGCTCAAACCACCACAATTTTTGGCGCCTCCAACGTGGGGCTTGGAAATTAATCTTGTCTTGGGAAAGCAAAACTTTGTCTGAAAAAGGGACTGGAAGTAGAGATGGCGATATTAAAGAGCCTTTGCGTGGGTGTTTGGCTGGATCTTTTGGACCCACATCTACAAATTAATAACTTACCATGTGGTGTGGTTAATGATAGAGATGCTGATCAAATGGATGAAAACTTTACCAATGAAACTGGGCATGTATCTCCTGAATTCATTGAGTTTCACTGTCAGTGGTAACTTTTCTAACACAGGAAATTTTCCTGCAGAAGGCTGTGAAACCAATGGTGTAGATAAATGTGCCTGTGATGGAAAATAGCTGTACATTGCAATATGCTCCATATGCTTGAATGTAATCCTTACAGGGGCATTTGCTGTGACCGTGTTGGGTGGGGGACGAGCTAACCCATTAAGAGCTGTTTGGAGGGTGATAACACACTCCTTTGCACTCTTTAACGACTGGGGGCGTGTCTGCTGTGGGCATTGTGAGCACTCTGTAAACACAAAGAGAGAGGGGTCAGGTTGTAATGAGTGTGCCAGATCTCAGCCTGAGCCCCAGGCACAAGGGTCTGCCCCACCACCAGCAGCTCCACAGTTAACCCCTGATGCTCCTGCCAATGCAGTCTCTCTAGCACCAGTCACCACACGCAGGAAAAGAAGTCAAAAATCATCACCAAGCACAGATGGAGAGGAAGGAACCTCAGCAGGCCCCAGCACCTCACAGAACCCAGCGGTGGATGAAGATGAGTCAGACCAGGAAATAACTGTCACATCGTTACCCAGAAAGGAACTAAGGCAAACTCGTCTGGATTATGCAAGGAAAGAGGGTGAGCCAATACTGAGCTGGGCCCTGAGATGCTGGGACGAGGGGGTGGACACAGTGGACCTGGATAAGAGGGAGGCAAAGCTTTTAGGCTCCCTGACTCGTGATGCTGGTCTGGACAAAGAGTTAGCCAAACTCGATGGAACACACACTCTCTGGGCCCGGATCCTCAATGCCATCAAGAGCCGGTACCGCTCAAGGGATGACCTGCCCTGGGCCTCAGTTAGATGGACAACTATGGAACAGGGCATTCGCTACCTGAGACAGATGGCTGTGCTGGAAATAATTTATGGGGATGGCCAGCTCCCTTCGGACCCAGATGAGGTGCCCATGAGACGGCCCTTCGTAAAGAAGCTCACCCAAGGTGCTCCTCAGAAATATGCTCCCACATTAGGAGGGATACTCCTGACTGGACAGGATGGAAGTCCTAAAACTGTCTGTGAGTTTGCCAATGATTTAAGGGAATATGAGGACAGCGTAAATCAGAAACCCCTGATCTCAGCCATAGAAACTATGGCCAAAGACATTGTCAAAGAGATCAAGACCTCCATGTCTGAACTGAAAAGGGGGAGCGATGCCTCCTTTTCCCCCTCTCCCTCAGAATGGATCCAGGTTTCAGCAATCAGGAACAGGCGACCTTCCCCTAGGAGAGCACCCCAAGCCAATCGGGGGATGTCAAGAGGGTCTCTGTGGAGGTTCCTCTGTGACCACGGAGAGGACATGGACACCTGGCATGGCCAACCCACATCTGCCCTCTGGAACAGAGTGCGGGAACTGCAAGGTGGCCACACTGGGGACAACTCATCCAGAAGAAGGGCTGCCCCAGTTTCCCGGAGTGGTCCCTCTCGCTCAAGAGACCCTTCCCCTAGTAACACAGGGCCCTGCGACAAGTGTGGACATCGCCGCCAGCATTAGAGGTGCCCTACCTCCAGCCAGGTGGAGGCCAGGGATAACAGAGTATACTGGGATGTGTATGTGAAATGGCCTGGCACTTCAGAAGCCCAGAAGTACCGAGCTCTGGTGGACACAGGGGCCCAATGCACCCTGATACCATCGAGGTACAAAGGGGCTGAACCATAAGCATTCAGGGAGTCACAGGGGGCTCACAAGACCTGACTGTACTGCAAGCTGAGATAAGCCTGACCGGGAATGAATGGGGAAAGCACGACATAGTGACTGGTCCAGATGCACCTTGCATTCTTGGCATTGACTTTCTGCGGGAGGGATGCTTCAAGGACCCTAAGGGGCACAAGTGGGCATTTGGGGTGGCAGCTGTGGAGACTGCAGGCAAAGAACAGCTGTCCACCAAGCCCGAGCTGTCGGATGACCCCTCCGTGGTGGGCAGCCATAAGGTGCAGGATTTGAAGCTACCTATTGCCTCTCGCATAGTGCATCGCAGGCAATACAGGACCAACAGAGACTCTCTGCACCCCATACACCAACTGATTTGACGACTGGAGAGCCAGAAGGTGATCAGCAAGGCTCACTCCCCCTTCAACAGCCCGATATGGCCAGTGCAGAAGGCAAATGGGGAATGGAGACTGACCGTGGACTACCATGGCCTGAATGAAGTGACTCATCCGATCAGCGCTGCCGTGCCGGACATGCTGGAGCTCCAGTACGAGCTGGAATCGAAGGCGGCCAAGTGGTATGCCACAATTGACATTGCTAATGCCTTTTTCTCCATTCCCATTGCAGAAGAATGCAGGCCACAGTTTGCTTTCACTTGGAGGGGAGTACAGTATCAGTGGAATCGGTTGCCTCAGGGCTGGATCCATAGCTCGACCATCTGCCATGAGGTGATCCAGACTGCCTTAGAGAAAGGTGGGGCCCCTGAGCATCTGCAGTTCATCGATGACATCATCGTATGGGGTGAGACAGCAGAGGAAGTCTACCAGAAGGGTGAGAAGATAATCGATAACCTACTGGAGGCTGGCTTTGCCATCAAGAGAAGTAAGGTCAAAGGGCCTGCCAGGGAGATCCATTTCCTGGGTGTTCAATGGCAGGATGGCCGTCGCCACATCCCTCAGGAGGTGGTGAACAGGGTAGCCACTATGGTGCAGCCCACGAACAAGAAAGAGACACAGTCCTTTTTGGGGCTTGTGGGCTTCTGGAAAATGCACATTCCAGGGTACAGTCAGATTGTGAAGCCTCTCTTCCATGTAACAAGGAAGAAAAATGATTTTGTGTGGGGACCTGAGCAGCAGGTGGCATTCAACCAGATCAAACGAGAGGTGGTCCACGCTATGGCTCTGGGACCTGTTTGAACCGGACCAGAGATCAAGAATGTGCTGTACACTGCGGCCGGTGAGAATGGTCCTACGTGGAGCTTGTGGCAGAAGGCTCCTGGTGAAACCAGGGGCAGGCCCCTAGGTTTCTGGAGTAAGGGGTACAAAGGCTCCAAGGCCAACTACACCGTGACAGAAAAGGAGATTCTAGCTGCCTATGAGGGTGTCCGGGCTGCCTCTGAGGTAATTGGGACTGAGTCACCTCTATTTCTGGCTCCAAGGCTTCCAGTCCTGACCTGCATGTTCAAAGGAAGAGGCTCAACCCCACATCATGCCAAAGATGCCACCTGGAGGAAGTGGATGGCCCTGATAACGCAGCGAGCTCGAATGGGGAGCTTCGAACGCCCCGGCATAGTGGAAGTGATCACCAACTGGCCAGAGGGTGCTGACTTTGGAATGCCACCAGAGCAGACAGTGACCCGTGCTGAGGAGGCTCCCCCATACAACGATCTCCCTGACAATGAGAAGGGCTATGCTCTATTTACAGATGGGTCCTGCTGGCTTGTAGGCAGCAAGCGGAGATGGAAGGCAGCTGTCTGGAGCCCAACAAGGCAAGTGGCGGAAGCAAGGGATGGAGAAGGCGAATCCAGTCAATACGCAGAGGTAAAAGCTGTCCAGCTGGCCCTGGATATAGCAGAACGAGAGAACTGGCCAGTGCTGTACCTCTACACTGACTCCTGGATGGTAGCCAATGCCTTGTGGGGGTGGCTGAAGGAATGGAAGAGGAACGGGTGGCAGAGAAAAGGGAAGCCTGTTTGGGCCGCTGAGCTGTGGCAAGACATCGCTGCCCGCCTGGACAGGCTGCCAACAAAGGTACAGCACATCGATGCACAAGTCCCCAAGAGCAGAGCCAATGAAGAACACCAGCATAACCACCAAGCAGATCTGGCTGCTAAAATCTCCCAAATAGACTTGGATTGGGAACACAAGGGTGAGCTGTTCTTAGCTCGCTGGGCCCATGACACTTCTGGCCACCAAGGGAGAGATGCCACATACCGGTGGGCTCGGGACAGATCAGTGGACATCTCTATGGAGACTATCTCACAGGTCATCCATGAGTGTGACATCTGTGCTGCCATCAAGCAGGCCAACCGCATGAGGCCTCTGTGGTATGGGGGCAGATGGTTGAAATATAAGTACAGAGAGGCCTGGCAGATCGACTACATCACCCTGCCTCGGTCTCAAAGCAGCAAGCAGTACGTACTGACCATGGTGGAGGCAAGTACAGGTTGGCTGGAGACCTACCCAGTACCTCATGCCACTGCTCGCAACACCATCCTGGGCCTGGAGAGACATATCCTATGGAGACACGGCACCCCCGGGAGGATTGAGTCAGACAATGGAACCCACTTCAAGAACCACCTCATAAGAGACTGGGCAAAGGAACATGGCATTGAGTGGATTTACCACATCCCATACCATGCACCAACTGCCGGGAAGATGGAGCACTACAATGGCTTGCTAAAGACCACCCTAAAAGCCATGGGGGGTGGAACCTTCAGGAACTGGGAAAAACACCTAGCTCAAGCCACTTGGTTAGTGAACAGCAGAGGATCTGTGAACTGAGCTGGTCCTGCCCAGTCCCACCTGCTGCAAACAGTGGATGGAGATGGAGTTCCTGTGATTGCTGAGAAGAACCTGCTGGGAAAGGCAGTGTGGGTTTTTCCTGCTGCTGGTGGGGGCAAACCAACCCGAGGGGTGGTCTCAGCTGAGGGTCCTGGTCACACCTACTGGGTCATGTTAGAAACTGGGGACATTCAGTGTATCCCACAGCGGAACGTGACTCTGGCTGAGAGGGGATGAACTCGGGGTGGGGCAACACTTATCAGTGTATTATAGTCATTGTGTAAATAGTTATAAGTTGTTCTAAGTTTCTCCCTCCTAGCCTAATACCAGCCTAGCATCCAGGACACAACGTACACACTGCACACCAGTACACCAGAGAGCTCCTGCATCATCGCACCTGTACCCGATGTCCCTGCAGCAATGGACTATACCCAATGTCCCTACAGCAATGGACTGTTCCTGGCTTTTCCCTTCCAAAGACAAACTGATTCCTGATTTTTCTCCACATCCCTGCCCAGTTCAAGCAGCACCTACATTAACCATCACCAGAGAGAGAGAGAGACTTGCCCTGGGAGAGAGCGAACCGGGATAACAAGGCACTTGTATCAAGGATCTGAATATCATGTGTCAAGATTGCATGAAGGGGCTGTGGCAGGAGAGAGGAAGTGGAAGAGAGGGGTGGATTGTGGTGGGTTAACACCCTTTTCTGGGAACAAAAGAACAAAGCAGGGTGGAGGGCTTGCAGGTACTTTTCAGTCCCTGCAGGGCATTTTTCACCTGGAAAGCTGAGTCTGTTCCACTCCCCCCTTCCTGCCCAGCTAGGGTATAAAAAGCAGGACCTCATAGCTGTTGGCCCGGGCTTTTCTGGCTTCTGCCTCTGCTGGACGAGAGCTACTGCAGCTACCCTCCTGCTCCTCTGCCACGTGGTTGGACCTGCTGCCTCCACGCTTCCTCAGAGAAAGGCTAGTTTTGTATTATTCTCTTGTTTTTTGTCCCCCTCCCATCCATCCTTGTTCCTTGCCCTTGTGAACCTTTTTCCTGTTATTGTTTTTATATATATATATATATATATATATATATATATATATATATATTGCTTAAAGACAACTCTTTGCCTCTCTACTTCCAAGCCGACTCCAAATTATTGTTTGGTGGATTTGCTCTTTCCTTTTCTCCCCTCTCTGTTGGGAGGGAAGAAGGGGGGGGAGTGGGGGAGAGATTCTCAGCCTTGCCCCCCACCTGAGCTCTTAACTTCCAGTTAAGGCTCAAACCACCACAGTGTAACAGAAAATTTGAGGAACAAAAGCTGTGAAGTTTTTGCAAGTGTTGGTTCTCTCAGGGAAATAGTGTGTCTTTCCCTCGAGAAGCCCAGGTTGATTGTTTTTCTTGTGTGTGACTTCTCCTGGAAAATCTATTGTGTATTTTTCCTGGAGAAGAATATTTTGGAGTAGTCCTTTTAAAAGTGTACGTTTTTCCAGGGAAGATTTTCTTGATACAAACAGTGGTTTTGGTCTGACTTCCCCACGAAACTTAGTGCCCTATTAAGAAATGCTTTTTGAAACAAAAGAGATGGCCCGGAGTGAGAGGCTTTTTAACCTTTTAGAAGCTCATGGTGCCCGCCCATCTGTACAGGTACTTGACTGGGCCCGTGAAAATTGGAATTATTTCCAGAGTGTGGCTGATAGAATTGTGGCCCGGCAGAAAGATGCAAGAGTAAAAGCCGGAAAAGGCAAAGCTTTTATTTGTGCGGTTTTAAGTGCCTGTTTAGCTGCTTCAGTGAACGAAAAAGCGGTATGGCATGAGCAAGAGAATAAAACTGTTTCCTCTTTGCAGGACTTAGTTTTGTCACTACAAGGCTATGTTCCCACTTTGAAAGACATAGTGGCAGATCTTAAAATTCAATTGGAAAAGGAGAGGAGGCAAAATTCCTATTTGGACTCAAAGCAGGATGTGAATTACCTGGAGTCTGCCCCTATGTACCCTCGGGCAGAATTGACAACAGCTAAGGAAGCTGCTGTGCCTGTCAGACCTCTCATAAAACCTGAAATTTTATATGAGGGTAGGGAAACTACCCGCACTGTCACAACTAAAGACGTGCCTTTCTCCTACACTGTGCTGGCCAAAATTCATAAAGAATTTGCATGCACTGCTGGGGAATCTGAGGTGGAATGTGTATGGCGAGTTTCAAAAACTGGAGGTGATCAGATTATGTTAACAGAAGCTGAAGCCATGGGCTATTGGGGTGATAATGTTTTTCTAACTATGAAAAACAGAAGTGGACCCTGGAGCCTTACCCAGTGAGCTGCCTATTGTGCCTATTGTGAGAGAGTGGAACCTGTAGTTCTGCAGGGAGGATGAATCAGATAACGGAGAATGTGCAAAAAAAGGCTGCATGCCTGCAAATGATATATGGAAGAGAACTAAAACATCATTTTGAATCCCCCCTTTCTCTCCTGGTGGATGCAAACAGAATGACTCCTTTGATCAGGGGTCTCCCTGACTCGCTTAAAATAAGACGTATCCAGCTCCAAAAAGAAATAGCTGATACCCACTTTCTTCCAGGATGCAAGCTGCTCTAAGGGAAAATTCAACTGGAGGGAGCCAGCCTGACTTGAAGCCATGGACATGGGAAGAAGTGGGAAGGGAGTTATTAGATTATGCTAGGCAGTACAGTATACCTGAGGAAATTAAAAAACCTCAAACTAGAGGCTTGAGGCATGTGAAAATGATTCACCCACCAAGCCCCCAGGGCCAGTGGCACCTTATTCCTAGTAGGCACCTGGCTAGGGGCAGGGAACACTTGAATACCCAGCAATATTGGTGGGGGGTGGGTCAGAAGAAAGGTATTCCAAAAGAAGTGATTGATGGGATATCCACAAGGCAATTAGAAATGATTGTGAACTGCTGGGCTGAGCCTAAAGAGAGGAAGAGAGGGCTGAGGTCACTGCTCCCCTCTTGGTGGGACCATTTGGTGAGGGGAGGGGTATGCCCCCCAGGGTTATTAAGGGCTTCACTTCTCAGTGATGAACAGGGGTGTGTGTGTGTGAGAGTGTGTGAAGCATGAGTCAGGAGATCACCAAAAAAAATTGTACATGGTTTGGGAAAAAGCTTTTGTTTGTGTTTAGCTTGGCTTTGAGAGAATCTGAAACAATCAACACTACTTGCAGGCCCATTCAAAGTAATTAAGCCAACTCTTTCAGGGACATCACCTGAGAGGGTGGCTCAGAGAAACTCTGTATAGAGAACCTGGAAATACCAGTTTTGTATATATTTGAGGTCGTGTTTATTATTAAAGTTCTAATGCTGAAGATTACCTGATGTATTGTCAGAAGGACTTGTCTTGTTACAATATAGAAGACCTCTCAAGTTTTGCATCACAGAAGACATCTTTTCAAGGCCTGGCCTGGCCTGGCCTTGCCTTGCCACTTTTATCTTTGATTGACGGGGTGGTGTGAGAGACTAAAGCTTGTCTCTCCTGATGTGACTCAACAAAGATAAAATCACCTTTCCTGCTTGCCCAGACAACAGCTGATGTGTATTGGGCAGAACCACTGGAACAATGCATAAGACAAGATAATCTCCATCCATCAAGTACCCCAGAAAGGGAGGATGGTGAGACAATGGATTCACCACCTGGCCCCTGATTTCCTGAGGGACAATACTTGGACACATAGCTAAGGACTAAAAAACTGTATAAAAGACTTGAGCAACTATTGTCTCAGTAGAAGGAAAAACACAGAACCAAAAACACAAGAGAAGAAAAGCACAGAAGGAAAACACGGATGAAGAAAAACACAGAAGGACAACACCGCTGAGAAGGAAAGCATGAGAGAAGGAAAAGCCCAGAACAATGCTGCCCTGAAGAAAAGAGGAAAAATGAAAGAGACATCACCATGGAGCCTGGAAAGAGCAGACCGAACCCTCTCTCCGTGTACTAAGTTCCACCTACTGCAACTCATGGAGCTGAAGAGGTTGCCCAGAGGACTACATCTCTTCTACAGCCGAAGCCTCAGCACCCTTTCTCTACAGACCCAACATCTCCTGTAGCACCTTTCCTCCACAGACTCAAATTGTCTTGGGGGGTGAGTGGTGTGGTAATATAATTCCTTTCCTTTTCTCTCTCTCTCACTCTTTATTTTCTCTCTCTCCCCTTCTGATCCATCCACTTTATTTATGTAATAAATAGTCTGGCTGTTTGTGCCTCTAATTTCACAATATGGGAATACCCAAAAGAAATTTCACAATATGGGAATACCCAAAAGAACTGAGCCTCTTTCCCTCTCTGGACCGAGACAAGCACCAGAAACCAAAGTTCTATATTTTGTCTTTACCCATTCATTAACATTATTGAACAAAATTTAATGGTAATTGATTGTAAATCCATTGTCATAATGTTTTGTGTATTTAAGAGAGAAAATAGCAATCTTGTAGTCACATACTGGGGACTTCTAAACTGCTAATATTCAAGATCTCTGTGCTACAAAAAAACTCTTCCTGGTAGGAAAATTATTTTATATCAATATTCATGGAGATCTTAAAAACATATCTTTAGTGATATTCTGCATTTCATTGGCTAAATTATTTCACCTCATTACTTTGGTTCATGCAGTTCTGAACTGGTCAAAATTATGAAAGTAATAGATTGTAGTTTCATGTTTTCCCATACAGACATTTCATGGCAATTTGTGATGAAGAGATTATTAATATATGAATATGAAATATGTACTATGTTAATATTAATGTTATTTATTATTAAGATTGTTAATAACCAATTAATCACTATTTTATATGCATGTTCTAGTGCACAGTTGTGAAATACATCCCATAAGTGGTTTAATATTTATTATTAGGACTCAGTTGGAATATTTACAGAATTACTTTCTATTTATACAATGGAGGGTGTAATTCTGCCACTTGTCCACCAGATAGCAACCTGACAGGATGCTGGGGGAATTGCTTAACTATATACAGAGGTATTACAATGTCTATCAGAGGACTGGAGTGGAAAGATTATCCTGGTAGACGCAGGTGCTTTGAACTGAATGTTAGTGAGTGGAAAGCATGTGGAAGATACACTGTATCCTTTGTTTGTAGAAAGGTTAGGTTGCAGCAGACTACCGTTGCCGGGCTGATTCCTCAGCTGGTCCGGATGGCAACAGTGGGTGGCAATCCTCTCTCTGTGGCAGCAGAGAGGAGATGGATCCTAGGCTGCCTGGTAGGCAGGTTCCCTTCGGACGGCAGGGAGTGGTCCTACAGGGTATAGTGGGGTGAGAAAGTTCCACACACACACACAAAGAAAGAAACCACAGCTAGCTCAGTTGGAAAAAAGCAGATGAAGGCTATATTTACAGGCATAAATGGAATGCAATGAATATGTACACAAATATACAATATTTACAATATATATACAGAAATGCACAGCAATGAACGTAATGCAGAAAAGCCTTTTCCCTCCAGCCGGCCAGGGGGGTTCCCTGAACCCCCCTCTCTCCCTCCCTACCTCTCCTTTTTCCCAAAAAGGGTTAGAGAGAGAGAGAAAGGCAATTAAGGAGAAAAATTCTGTTAGCTCAAAGCAAATGCAAGAATTAGTTTTCTTATCTGGTTAGCTTTGTTAACCAAGGTCACTCCTGCTTCAGAAAGAGAGAAGCCGTCCAGCCCACAGGACAGAGAAGCACAGACTGAACTAACAGAACCCAAACTTAAAATTGCATTCTACAATCTACCAATGAAATTAGTTTAGACTATCTTATTTTTGTTTAAATATCAAAAACATTCAGCCAGAGTGTTCAGCAACTGTCTCTTTCTTAAAGGCATAGCCTAAACCGGTCACACAGGGTCAGCCTGGCAGGGCCAGTAGGGCTGGTCCCAGGGTTGGCCCTCATGGAGTCAGCCCGCATGGCAGGGCAGGGTGACTGTTCCTAGTAGATGGGCTCGGAGGTTTCCGATCTGGTGCGATAGCAGGTGGGGCTGGACTCGGTTGGGTTGGCCCTGCAGCAACAGGCTTCGGGGCTGGCATGGACGGCCCCAGGGAAGAAGCCTGGCTTCACGGAGTGGTGGCTTCCCCTTTGCTTGGCTTGAAGGAGAAGCAGGACCCTCTCAGAGTGGTCCCAGCTTTGAAGCACAGGCATGGACAGTGCTCCAGGTTTCCCTGAGATTCACAGGGGATGGAGCGGCAGAAGTGGCGACTCCTCTCCTGTGATGTTGGGGTTATACAGGCATGCAATTATGCGATGATTCTGCTTTCCGATCTGGCACACAGGGTTGTGTCTGCTCGTCGGTCTGCTGGCTAAGGCTAACACAGATGTGTGGACTTCCAGACTCAGCTAAGTCCCTTCCCCGGCAACTGGGCAGATCTTACCCTCGGGGTCCAGACCTCTTGTGACACAGTGGGCTCTTCCAGCTGGTGAGACTGGCAATACAATGCTGTAGCTTCTCAGGCTCTCAGCATTTGTCCCTCCTCATGGCTGAGAGTATCAACAGGCCTGCCTGGATGCTGGCTTCTCCTCGTCATGCAGAGGCTATTAGTTTGTTTGCATATATGAGAGAGAAGACTTAATAGCAATGAGCTCAATGGCAGAGGCTATGGCACGAGCTTTGTCCTCTCAAGCATGGAGAGAGAACAAAGTGAAAGAGGGGGCAACGAGTTTGCAAATTGGGGTAATATTTATAGGTTTCTTGAGGCTGGATTTGGCACTCTCATAAACAATCTGCTTCAGCCTATAGGAAGTGTGAGGTTAGAATTATGCCCATACTTGGTATTAGCACCAGCATTCCATGCAATGGGTGCTTGCAGTGGTCTGTGCTGGCCTGGCTAATGCCTTGGCCTTTGTTTCCCTCATGAAAGAAGGGGAATTTGTCCATGTGCTTGGACAAGTCTCAATATCTGGGCATAATGTGCCTTCACCACACAATTATACATGTAGAAGTCTATCCAAATTTGGTACACAAATGCTTGGACAAGGAAAGTGATGTGGAAAATGATTCAGAAACATCATTATTCATAGAATAATGATAAAATAATGATGTTGTGTGGCAGTTTAGGCTGGATCCCTCCTGTTCCTGCCACATAAGTTACACCTCTACTGTCCAGAGGGTCCAATCCATTAGGTGGACACAGGAAATAGCATATTTTATACCCATAATATCCTGCACCCTATAAATCCAGCTGCAAAGTAATTCTCTTCCTCTTTCTTCCCTCTCTGCTCCTGTGGGAGATGCTCCCTATTGGGTAACGGTGAGCAAGTTATCTCAAGGCCTCTTAGGCCTGTCTAGGCCTAATGCCAGGAGGAGAAGGGGGAGGAGCAGTCTCATAGCTGGCCAGCCTGAGACTAACCTAGCAGTGAGGGGGGAAGGAAGAGCCCTGGGGGCTTTGGGTATACTCTCAAGTGGGGAGAAGGGAAGTGTTTGGGAGGCTTTTGGGTGTGCTGTAGGGGACTCTGTATGCTTTGGTTTTCTTTTGTCACCATGCTTGTAGTTTTCTGTAAAACACTGTCTGCTTTTCCATTTAAATTTTCCATCACTCCTGCAATCCATTTGTGTGAGTGTCATTCTTTTGCCCCTCTCAGGGGGCAAGAGAGGATCTGTCTGGCCTCAAACCAAGACAGATTTTTGGTAGCAGAGGATTTTTTCTGCAGTAACTCTGCAAATTGGATTGGAGAAGTGCAGAAATGGAAAAGTGAAAATGGAAATCTTGGCATTGCTAGTTTTTGGTTGAGGCTCAAGGTTTTTGTTGAGGCGATTGTGTGGCTGGTTTTATGGGTTCAGAAGGGACACCCAGTGTGTAGCTGTGATGTGGAATCTCTTCTGCTGTTTCAAAATGGCAGCAATGACTCTGTAGCCATCAGCATGGGAGAAAGCTTAAGAATGCGGTGCTTGCCCCTTTCCCCTTTGTTCCATGTAGAGTGGCAAGCAGCATGGAGTGGGGGAGGTGTCAGTTGCAAGAAGACCAGAGTAAGCTTGTCCTGCAGGAAGGTGAGCAGTGCCTTTAGCTGAAAGCTGCTCCCGAGGCTCAGGGAACGAGTTATGGCTTTGGCTGGAAAAGCTAATCTGTGGCCAGAGGGGTGGCAGTGGCTTTGAACTGTACCATGGCAGCAGAGGCAAAGGTGGCTCATCTGTTCCATATATCAGGTGGCAGTGGCGGTGGCAGTTGGTACCTCTCCTCTGATGTTCAGACGTGTTCTGAAAATGGTGCCTAGCACCTGACTCCACCTCTCTTCTCAGTGGGTTGTAGTGCAACCAACCCCTCCCCTGGGGGAGGGCTGTGTAGCCAGATATAGCCATGCCTCAGTATGCTATCACTCAGTGGTGATATGCCCTTACATGGTGCGCATCCATGTGGCTTGGGGACGCAGCTGTAAGCACTCAGCACTGGGCTTGGGAAAGGTCCATGCAGCTTTTGGAAGTTTCAACGTGCTGTTTCCTGGAGGGGTAGAAAGGAGTCAAAGAGCCTGATTGTTCTGATTCAGTTGCCCCAAGGGATGGAAACATGCCGCTTGAGTATATGTGAATGGAAATAGAGGTTTGGTTGAGAAGTTATGAGCTTTTTCCAGGTGACCAGATGTCCATCGAGTCCATGAAGAGCTCACACTGCAGAATAATGAACTCTGCATCACTGGGAGTTTCCATCATATGAAGGACAAGAACTGGAATGAACTGTTACCTGAGCCTGAATGAGAGACTGTTTGGAAGGACGCCCAGATGAAGACTTGGACTTGGCTATACATGTCATCTAAATATTGTTTCTAATTTGATGATATGTTTTGTGTGCAGGAATTATGGCATGAAATAAGGAGTGGCATGTGGCTGTTTAGGCTGGGTCCTTTCTGTTCCTGCCACATAAGTTACACCTCTGGTGTCCCAAGTGTCCAGCCCAGTAAGTGGACACAGGAAATAATATATTTCATACCCATAACCAGCTGCAAAGTCATTCTCTTCCTCTTTCTACCCTCTCGTGGGAGATGCTCCCTATTGAGTAACGGTGGGGGAGGTATCTCAAGGCTTCTTAGGCCTGTCTAGGCCTAATGCCAGGAGGAGAAGGAGGAGGAACAGTTTCAGAGCTGGCCAGCCTAAGACTAGCCTAGCAGAGGGGGGAAGAAAGAGCCCTGGGAGTTTTAGATATACCCTCAACTGGGGAGATGGGAAGTGCTGGGTGGCTTTTGGGTGTGCTGTAGGAGACTCTGCATGCTTTAGGATTCTTTTGTCACTATGCTTGTAGCTCTTGTAAAACACATGCTGCTTTTCTATTTAAATTTTCCATCAATTTTGCAATCCATTTGTGTGAGTGTCATTCTTTTGCCCCTCTCAGGGGAAATAGAGGATCTGTCTGGCCTCAAATCAGGACACATTGAAATGGAAGGATTGTGTAAGCCAGAAGAACCATCAAAGATATTTCTTACTGATTATTATGAAAATCAGTTTGCTTGGTAATTGTTTCTATGATGAAAAGAAAGGTTAACATAGGTGTCTTTATTGCCAGAAATGAGGACTGTGTTTTTGTTGAGACAAAAACCCAACCAAACAAACAATAAAACCACAACCTAGCTAATAAGGTCTGCATGCTATAGTATTGTGGAGATTATCATAAAGAAGAAATATAAAAAATTTGGAAAATAAAATACCTCTCTTTTGGCCATGTAAAGTGAATTCATAAATGGACAACTAAAATAAGGTATTTGTCATGGAGCCAGTAGGAACTAAAGGAGGTAAAACTCTGATGACAGGTAAAATCTGTGAGTTCTGAAAGTCAAAATGTGAAACTATACATGCAAGCATTATTACAGAGAAATCTTGAGAAAACAAGATAGTATCCTAAAGACTCCCAAAACAACACAGAGCAGAAGACTGCCAAAATATATGCACTAAAGAGAGATAAGAGTGGAGAATCAAGTACAAAAGTCTAGGATAATCATAATGAAATTTGGCTTTTAGAAACTTGCTAAAAGATAGCCATAGCTTCTAATTCAGCATTTCTATCATAAGGATACTGCAGCAGTTTGGGCTGGGTGCCCTATGCTGTGTTCATATGCGGAACGCTTCCTGTGTGCCAAAGGAGTCCAGCCCAGATGGGTGGACACAGGAAGCCTGGTATTTCATCCCATAATACCCTGCTCTCCTATAAAATCTCAGTGGGAGTCCTGGCACTTCCTCTTTTCTTCCCTTGCCACCACCCGGTAACTTGTGAGGGGTGTCTCCCAGCCTTTCGGGCCTGGCTAGGCCCAAGGCCAGGGAGATGGGCAATTTCAGATTAGCTAGCAGTGGAGTGTGGGGGGGAAGAAGGAGCCCTGGGGGTTGTGGGTGTATCCCCAGGTGGGGATGGGATATTTCTGGGTGTGCTTTGGGATCTCTTTTGTCACTGCGCTTCTGGCTCTGTGTAAACATTCACCACTTTTCATTCAAACTTTCCACCACTTTTGCAATCCGTTTGTCTGAGTCTCATTTTTGCCTGTGGTGGGGAGGGGGTCTGCCTCAATCCATCACAAGCCATTTAAGAGACTGAAAAGCCAAAAGGGAAAATAAAATGTCCTTTCAACTTCACAGTTTAATGAAATTTGGTATTAAAAGCCATTCAAAACAGAATTTAAAAACCATATGTAAATAAACTCACCTTCTCTGAGGAACGTGGTCAACAGCATCCCAGCCTGTATCAGGAATAGTATGGCCAACAGGACCAGCATTGGTGAAGTAACACCTTGAGTACTGTGTTCAGTTTTGGGGCCCTCACGACAAGAAAGAATTTGAAGTACTGGAGCAGGTCCAAAGAAGGGTAACAAATCTGTTGAAAGGTCTGGAGAACAGGTCATCTGAGGAATGGCTGAGGGAACTGGGGTTGTTTAATTTGGAGAAAAGAAGGCTGAGGAGGGACCTTATCATTCACTACACCTACCTGAAAGGAGGTTGTATATAGGGGGTGTTGGTCTCTTCTTCCACATAACAAGGAGTAGGACTAGACAAAATTGTTTCAAGTTGCACTAGGGGAGGTTTAAAATGGGTATTAGAAGAAACTTCTGTAGGGTTATTATACACAAGAATAGGCTCCCCAGGAAGGTTGTTGAGTCACCATCTCTGGAGCTGTTGAAAAGATGCATAGATGTGATGCTAAAGGATATGGTTTAGCACCAGACTCAGTAGAATTAAATAATGATTGGACTGGATTTTCTTAGAGGTCTTTTCCAATTGAAATGATTATATGATTCTACTGGTTTTGACTCTGGGTCACCCAGCACAAGAAGGAAATGGACCTGGTGGAAAGGATCTGGAGGAGGCAAACAAAAATGAGCAGAGGGCTGAAGCACCTGGCCTATGAAGACAGGCTGAGATATTTGATGTTTTTCAGCCTAGAGAAGAGAAGGCTCTGGGGATACCCTATAGCAATGGCCTCCAAGAAGGCTGAGGAGGGACTCTTTACAAGGGCATGTAGCAATAGTACAATGGGTAGTGGTTTTAAACTAGAGAAGGGTAGATTTAGATTGGACATTAGGAAGAAATTCTTTACTATGAGAGTGGTGGAACACTGAAATAGGTTGCCCAAGAGTATGGTGGAGGTTCCATTCCTGGAGACATTCAAGGTCTGGCTTGATGGGGCTCTGTACAACCTGGTCTAATTTAGGATGCTCTAATTTGCTTCAGGAGCTTGGGCTAGATGACCTTCAAGGGTCCCTTTCAACCCAATGCATTTTATCATTCTATGATTCTATGATCATTGAGATTAGTGAATAGTGTGGATGAGTCACTTCTGTATACTACAAAAATTGTTTGCAAAAAATATTAGTGGCATGGATTTGTGCCTGCAGCAATCCCACGGCAAAATATCAGTTGCTTACCTGAAATATGAGATGAATGAATCTTAGTTTCTTCAGAAACTAGAGAAGGCAACCTTTATATGAAATTCTGCCATATTCATATTGCACATTACATGAATGTTGTCTTGCCACTAAGTTTGAGGCTGGACTGCTCAGCTGAAATCTCTGATTCATTTGTAGGGATTCAATCTTTTATTGATGGCCCAGCACTGTAAAACATAATACCATTCTCTTACTATCATATATATCTTTCCTTACAATTGCAAGAAAGAAGTTTTACAGTAAAAAATGTAGAATAATTTCTGACCCTTCAAACTATATTTTTCACTTTTGAAGGTATTTCAACACCTCTGTTGGAGTTGTTAATAGTAGCAAAGTGACAATGACTCAGGTAAAGTAGAAATAGAGAATGCTGTAAAGGAATACTCTTTTGAAATGTGAATAAAAATGTCTGTACATTTTGCTGCAGATAGGTAACCTATTTTAACCCAAAGGCTTTGGAATTGAGCTTGTGGCACTGGCATGCCAGGAATAATACATATGTTTTAATGCTCATTTTAGGTACACATTTCAGATTAAAGAAATAAATCAAATTATTCCAATAAGTGGTGCTTCATAACAAAATCTATTTAAAAGTAAATTGTGCCATCTTTCGTGGTTGTTTGTTGTGTGCCTGTTTCCTTTTTACTGTGCAACAAGGCTGGAGATTTTAATTTCTACAAACAGAAAGCTAAAATGCTACAAGTCACTTGACTTTTAAATAGTCTTCATTTACCCCAGTATTCTGTGCTTAGTGAGCTTCTACAAGACAAAGGAAGAGCTATGCATGTGATCTATCTGGACATCTGTAAAGCCTTTGACATGATATCTCACAACATCCTTCTCTCTAAACTGAAGACATATGGATTTGATGAGTAGACCATTTGATGGATAAGGCTTAGTTTGATGGTCACATCCCACAAGTAGTGGTCACTGGCTTGATGCCCAGATGGAAAATGATGTCTTTCAGTGGTCCATAATGGGACCAGTGCTATTTAACTTCTTCATCAAGATGATGGGATCATATGCATCCTCAGCAAGTTTGCAGATGACATCAAGCTGATTCATGCAGCTGATGTGCCTGGGGAAGAAGTTGCCATTCTAAGAGACCTGGGTAAATTTGGGAAGCAAACCCATGTGAATATCAAAAGTCTAAGATCCTGCATGTAGGTGGGGTCAGTCTTCAGAATCTGTGCAGGCTGGGTGGATGAAAGGATTGAAAGCAGTCCTGTGGAGAAGGATGTGTGTGTAGTGGTGGATGAAAAGCTGGACATGAGCCAGCAATGTGCAGTCATAGCCTAGAAAGCCAGCTGTATCTTGGGCCATATCAAAGGAATTGTGGCCACCAAGTCAAAAGAGGTGATTCTCCACCACTCTACTCCATTCTGGTGAGACCTTACTTGGAGTGTTGTGTCCATATTTAGAGTTCTTACCAGAAGACAGACATAGACCTCTTGGAGCAGGTCCAGAGGTGGGACACAAAAATTATAAAAGGGCTAGAGCACATCTCCTTTGAAGAAAAGCTGAGTGCTGGGGTTGTTCAGACTGGAGAAGCTACAATAGGACTTTGTAGCATTTCAGTACTTAAAATAGGTCCATAAAAAAGAGGAGGACAGACTTTTCAGAAGGGCTTGTTGTAATAGAACAAGGCACAATGGTCCTAAACTAAAACAGGGTAAATATAGCTTTTTACAAAAAGTGTGGTGAAAAAATGGAACAGGTTGCCCAGAAAGGCATTAAATGCCCCATCCTTGGAAAAATTCAAGGTCAAACTGGATGGGGGTCTGAGTAACTTGATTTGTTTAAAGATGTCTCTGCTCAATGCAGAGTAGGTTGGATAAGAAGCCTGCTATCCCAAAGCATTCTATAAGATTACGATTCTATGATTCTCCAGTGTGATAATTTCATAGTTTAGTGCAATGATCTGAGCATCCATTGAGAATGTAGGAGATCAAAGTTCTATTCTGTGCAAGGAAATTCAGTTTCCTCCTATTTCCTAGTAGGCTGGCTAATCAATAACCTACAGGGATTTTGTGGATGTTCAGTATTATAATCAATCAATGTTGTTCCATCTATAACTTCACAGTCTATACAAGGGTCATTCAGAGATAGGAAACACAAGGATCAATAGTGTTTTGTTGTCTGATTTCCTAAATGTTCACATGCAAAGGGAAATAAAGCTTGACTGACCAATCCTGGGATTTTTCAAGAATTTACTTTGTGAAAACTGCTACTGTAAAACAGTAAGGAAGCAGGGAGAAGCACTCAGAATGCTTCCATCTTTAACTAACATTCCTAAAGGTAGATGACTATAGTATATACCCTTCTCCTTGCCTAATATATTGTTCATCTATTGATCCATATATGTAAGGATATTTAGAAAAGTGGCATTTACATTTCTTCACATTGGAGAAGAGGTAGAGTGTTTTATCCTTCTCCTGGTATTGAAAGTATAGATTAGTCTGATATCATCTGGTTTTAAGCATCTTGAAGTCTTTAAAGATTAAGGTAGCATGAAACACTATTAGCTATTTGTAGTACTACTGACTTTTCTATCTGTATTGTGTTTGACTGAGTTGGAGTTACTTCTCCTCAGAGCGTCTTTCTAGTGCTGCGTTTTGCAATGCTATAGCTGGGTGTTGATAACACACCAAAGTTTTGGCTACTGCTGAACAAGCATCCGGTCTGTGCTTTTCCAACATTTCCTTGCCCCAAGAGTACACCAAAGGGTGGGCAAGATCTTGGGAGGGGACACAGTTGGGCAGCTGACCCAAGCTGGCCAAAGGGGTATTCTGTGCCAAATGACATCAGATGTATATACTAAGTGAAAGAAGGAAATGTGGGGGATATTCACCCATGGTGTCTGTCCTTCAGAACAACCACTGCATGTGTTAGAACCCTGCTTCCTGGAAGTGACTGAAGATTGTCTTCTGATGGGAAGTGGAGAATAACATCTCATTTTGCTTCTGTGAATGGCCTTTGCTTGTGCTTTGCATTATTAAATTGCTTCTACCTCATTACTGGCCGTTTGGTATATTTTCCCCTCTTCCTGTTCATCTAAGAAGTCAGGACCAAAGCACCACATTATCACCTTTCAAAAAGTCCATTACATCTACATAGCTAGAACAAATCAAGTAGAAGACATGGTGTATCACAGTGATTTTGTGTATTTGGGTGTAAGAGGTTGGATCTATTGCCGTGATCAGCACAAGAGTGTTTTTTCTTTAAATTATTTCCATCATGACTAGAATTTCCTTTTGTGTTGTGAAAGAATGTTTCAGTGGTGACACAGCTCTTGCCTTAGGCAACATTGTGCTTTAATTTGTGCTAATGAGTTAGGGAGTAGTTATAATTAATATGCTTGCTTACACATGAGACAGAATGTTGATCAGAATGACTTTCAGAGGACGATTGAGGCTTAGGGAAGTCCCTGTCTCTCAGTACTTATCTCCTGGATAAATATTCTGGGAAATAGAATCAGTCAAGGAAAACAAGCAAGCAAACAAATAAACAAATCCCAGTACATTTTTTGGTGCAAAATACGATCTTGTCAAAACAACAAAAACATTTGATTCTTTCTAATCCTTGCCATTCTGTAACATTTTGGAGAAATTCTACTAAATGAGGAGACTGATTTGAGAGAGAGCCTGGTGTAGTGGAGCTGTCAGCTTGTCCTGGAAGATGCTGATGTTAACGTCTTTGCTCTTATTGCCAGAGATTTCAGTTCCATTTGTCTAGGTGATCCCAGATATGACACAGCTCAAAGTGTCTCTTTCAGACATGTTTCTATGACATTTGATAGGTTCAGTTCTCCAGAGTCTTCTAGTTAAAGAAAGCATGTAGATTTTCAAAGTACTTTTTAAGGAGGACAACAAATGTCTGACCCTGATACTTTTTCTTTGTATTTCAAAGCACACATTTGTTGTGTGTGAAGTGTTTTGGTTTTCATTCTTCTTTTTTTTTTCCCCTCCCCCCTTCTATATTTTAAGTTTCTGTTTTCATTAGACAGAAATTCAAACTTTTTCAAAATATTAGAGACTTCCATACATGGACATTTTGAACTCCTCTCTGCAGAAGCACAGCTTGAATTGGCAGAGACACAAGAAGTGATTCAATGGATTCTCCTTCAAACACTCATTCATTCCCTCCAAGTAAAAATCACAAAGTTAAAGACAGTTTCTATATTTGTAGAGAATCTATGAAGATCATGAGATCTGAAACATAGATTTTAAATACATTTGTGCACTTAGGTATGCATTATGATTAGAAAAGTCTTAATTATAAAGAAAGCTAAATGACAAACCTGTAACAGAAGAGGAAAAATAAAAAGCAGAAAGAACAAGCAATTCCATTAAGTTCACTTGTCAGTAGAGGGACTTTAATAATTTTAAGCTAACTTTAAAGACACAACAGAGAAAGACTAAATATGAAATTCAGATAGAAAATCAAAGAGATGCCTTGTTACTTCCCTGTAAATTAAGTGTTTCCCTTAACACTTATAACCACTTATCATTTCTTAACCATTTTAGATCTGCTAACAGAAATCTATGGCAACTGAGGTAATAGATTTTACTCATTAATGTCCTAGAACTAAATGAAGCAAAGACATATTTTATATTAAAATAATTATGTTTAATTCCTTATATTTTAATACCTTTTTTTGTGTGGAAATAAATATATAAATTAACATAATATTCCTAGTTTCAGATTTCAATACATGTATCAATTGTGCAACTATTTATTTTCATTTTTCCTCAACTGCTTTCTAGAAGACTTACCTTTCAGGTTTTCATACATTTTCTCAAATTGCCTAGTTTTTGGTTGGATTTTGTTTAGTTGGTTTTTTGTTGATGTTTATTTTCTTTTTTATTTGACCTTCAAAGCAAAGACTTGATATTATCCTATAACCCTGTATATTTCTAAATGTTGTAAGCCCATTACTTTCTACAAGTACTAGAAGCTGTTGCATGACTCTCAAATATTTCTCAGTCATGCTTTATATTTCAGGATTGCAGTTCTGAAAAATGTAGCATAGATGGTTCTTCCCATTTTAGTTCTTTTCACGTCTAGTATTCTTTACAGATTATATTCAATTGTTTTATTCATGCATAATTTCAAATAGAAACTTTTTACTCAAGTCTGATCATACTTCAGCATTTGTACATTCTTTCTTATTAAATATCTATGAAGAATCATCCATTATACAAGTAAAACAGGTTAGTTATATTCTACTGAACTTTTTTAACAGAAACTGTGGACTTATAAAAGAACTTTTCACCATCTGAGAAAGACTTCATTTAGGTAAGTGTTCTAACAAAAAAAGAATTTTTGACAATGAAAGATAAAGATTTTAAAGATAAAATATTTTATTCTAACATTTTAAAGTAAAAATTTTATCCATCAATTTGTAATATCTTCCTTCTGAGAATGAGTAAGTTATTAAGAAAGGTTAAAGAATAAGCATTTCAACCTTGAAAACTTTCAGCTACCTTGATCAACTTTTGTGGTTTGTAATGTGTTCATGAAAACCTAAGATATCAATTTACTTTCCCATTTCAGAATGTGAAAAAAGTCATATTCTAAAGTGCTTTTGTGAAGCAGGAAGATTTTTTTTCTGCACAGAAATAGGTCAAAATTGACAGATGTGGCCAAAAGTGCAGTACCAGTGTTGTAGTTATGTATATTTATTGGCCATAAATATGATAAAATATGAATATTATTTATTAAATATTAAAAAATTGCTTTCCCAGGCCAATTTTATTCAGGTTCATTTGCCCAGTCGATGACAGGTTGCTTACATATGGTAGAAGGCTAATAAACAGTAGAGTAACAGTCTAGAACAATCAGAACTTGGAATACAGAGGAACAAACTGGAATATCCCTATGTGCGTGAAGCTAAACAGCAATACTGCCTTGGGTGGCATAGACGAACCACTGTTGAGTTCACAATGGAGCTAAGAGGGTAATAAGCTACAAACCTCTACAAACAGACCCCAGCGCGTGGCTGAGAGAGCAGGCAGCGGCGAGGCACTCGGCTCTGAGAGCTTGCTTTGGCTTTGCTTTCCTTGCTTTTCAGGAGGTAGGGGGCTGGTGGCTCGGGACCTCCTGGAGAGGGGAGGAGGGGCAGCAGGCTCGGGTTGCCTACGTGCCTGAGGGCAGTGACGTAGCAGGGGGAGGGGTTGCCGCGGAAACCGCGCGCAAACTAAACAGACCCCAGCGCGTGGCTGAGAGAGCAGGCAGCGGCGAGGCACTCGGCTCTGAGAGCCCGCCTTCTCACTGAGGGAGGGGAAAAAAAAAAAAAAAAAGGCAAAAAAAAAAAAAAAAGGCGCCGGGTGGAGAGGGTGGTTAAGAGGGTGGTTACAGCAGCATTACACCAACATGGTTACTACTAGACGTAAGGCTAGTAGAAGAACAGTGGGCACCCAAACAGAGGCCACTCACAAGCATGCAGGTGTTCAGGTGGGTGGCTGCAGTGAGTGCTGGGATCTGGCACTTGACATGGAGGATGGAAGGAACAGCTCCTGTGTCAGATGTGAGCAGATCAGTGATCTGATGAGCATGGTGGCTGAACTAAAAGAAGAGGTAGAAAGGCTAAGAGCTGTAAGAGACAGCAAAAGGAACATTGACTATTTCCAAAATCTAACCTCTACTAAACTAGAACAGGGGGTGACTCTTAGTGGAACAGGGAGTTTGGTACCTTCTCATCAGCAAGCCTCTCAGCCTCCCTGCAGTAACCCACAAGGGCAGGGCCAATGGGAGCAGGTCTCTGCCCGACGGAAGAAACGCAGACGGAGCAAGCCTGCTACTTTGAGCAACACACTGCCTACAGTGCAGGTACAGAATAGGTATGAGGCTCTGCAGGAGGAACAGGTCATAGGTGAGGACGAGGACTCAAGGAAGGCAGAAGCTGCACCAATGACAGGTTGCCTCAGGCCAGCTATCAAAACTAGACCAGAAAAGAAACCTCGCAGGGTCATCGTTATAGGAGACTCCCTACTGAAGGGAGCAGAGGGTCCAATATGCAGACCAGACCCCTTTCATAGGGAGATCTGCTGCCTCCCTGGTGCCCAAGTAAAGGACATTATAGGCAAAATTCCCAACCTCGTGAGTCCTTCAGACTACTACCCACTGCTGGTCTTTCAGGTGGGTAGTGACGATGCAACAACAAGAGGCTCGCAATCAATTAAAAGTGATTTCAGAACCTTGGGGCACCTGCTGAAGGGATCAGGAGCTCAGGTTGTGTTCTCTGCTATCCCTCTAATGTCAGCGATGGATGAGGGAACACTGAGGAAGAGCCAACAGGTCAATTCATGGCTCCGGGGCTGGTGTCATCGACAGGGATTTGGGTTCTACAATCATGGCTTGGTTTACAATGCACCAGAGCTGCAAACAACTAATGGGGCACACTTGTCCCAGAGGGGGAAAAGGATCCTGGGGCAGGAATTGGCAGGGCTCATTGATAGGGTTTTAAACTAGACTTGAAGGGGGAAGGGGGTAATAGTCTCCTGCTGGCCTGTGAGAAGCAGAGGGGCAGCTCACCAGAGGCAGTGGGATGGAGAGCTGCTAAGGGCTCTCAACTTGCTGCCCTGAGGCGAGACACAGATGACACACCAGGACACCCTGTGAAAACCAAGGGGAACTGGCAGAAGAGGACGACAGGGCCAGCCCAGCTGAAGTGCTTCTATGCAAATGCACGCAGCTTGGGCAACAAACAGGATGAATTAATAGCCACCGTGCTGCTGGGAGGCCATGACATAGTGGGCATTACTGAAACTTGGTGGGATGATTCCCATGATTGGAATGTAGGGATAGATGGGTACAAGCTTTTTAGGAAGGATAGGCAGGGAAGGAGAGGAGGAGGTGTTGCCCTCTATGTCAAGAACCAGCTGGAGTCAGCAGAACTCCACCTGGGGAGGGATGATGAGATGGTTGAGAGTATATGGGTTAGAATTAAAGGCAAGACAGGGGAAGGAGATATTACTGTGGGGGTCTCCTACAGGCCACCTGACCAGCAGAACCAAGCAGATGAGGCCCTCTACAGGCAAATAGAAGCGGCTTCCAGGTCACAAGCCCTGGTCCTCATGGGTGATTTCAACCAACCTGACATCTGCTGGAGGGACAACACAGCAAGGCACCAGCAATCCAGGATGTTCCTGGACTGCATAGAAGACAACTTCCTCCTCCAAATGGTAGAGGAACCAACAAGAAAAGGTGCTCTGCTGGACCTTGTTCTCACCAACAGGGAAGGGCTGGTAACCAATGTGAGGCTCAGAGACTGCCTTGGCTGCAGTGACCATGAAGCAGTTGAATTTAAGATCCTCAGGGCTATCAGGAGGACCTATTCTAAGCTTATGACCCTAGACTTTAGGCGTGCAGACTTCGATCGCTTCAGGAATCTGCTAGCCACAGTGTCATGGGACAAAGCCCTGGAGGGAAGAGGGACCCAAGACAGCTGGTCAGTATTCAAGGACCACCTCCTCTGTGTCCAGGAGCTATGTATACCAACAAAGAGAAAAACAGGGAAGAACGCTAGGAGGCCTGCCTGGATGAGCAAGGAGCTCCTGGACACACTATTACTTAAAAAGAAACTCTACAGGCAGTGGAGGGAAGGACAGATAGAACAGGGGGGATATAAGGAAGCTGCCCAAGCAGCAAGAGGCCTGGTTAGGAAAGCCAAAGCAGAGTTTGAATTGAATCTAGCCAGGGAGGTCAAAGGGAGCACTAAGAATTTCTACAGGTATATTAATGGCAAGAAGATGAGTAGGGAAGGTGTGGGCCCCCTCAGAAAGGAAACTGGTGAATTGGTCACAAGTGATGTGGAAAAAGCTGAGGTACTCAATAACTTCTTTACCTCAGTCTTCACTGCAAGGGCCTCCAGCCACACTCCTGGAGTCATGGCAGATGATGCCAGGGATGGGGAGGAAGAACTGCCCTTCATAAGTGAAGCTCAGGTTCGTGATCACCTGAAGAACCTGAAAGTGTTCAAGGCCATGGGACCCGACGGGATACACCCACGGGTGCTGAGAGAACTGGCAGATGAGGTTGCTAAGCCCCTCTCTATTATATTCCAAAAGTCATGGCAGACTGGGGAAGTCCCCACAGATTGGAAAAGGGCAAATATTGCTCCCATTTTCAAAAAGGGTAAGAAGGAGGAACCAGGGAACTACAGGCCGGTCAGTCTCACCTCTGTGCCCGGAAAGATCATGGAGCAGATCCTCCTGGAGGCACTACTGACTCAGAAGAGTAGTGAAGAGGTGATTGGGAGCAGTCAGCATGGCTTTGCCAAGGGCAAATCCTGCCTGACAAACCTGGTGGCCTTCTATGAACAGGTGACAGCATTAATAGATGAGGGGCGAGCAACTGATGTCGTTTACCTGGACCTGAGCAAAACCTTAGACACTGTCCCACACCACATCCTGGTCTCCAAGCTGGTGACACATGGGTTTGATGGATGGACCACCAGATGGATAAGGAACTGGCTTGATGGCCGCACCCAAAGAGTGGCTGTCAATGGGTCCATGTCCCAGTGGAGGCCAGTGACAAGCGGAGTCCCTCAGGGATCAGTCCTGGGACCAGTCTTGTTCGGCGTCTTTGTGGGTGACATGGGCAGTGGCATTGAGTGCACCCTCAGCAAGTGTGCTGATGACACCAAGCTGTGTGGTGCAGCAGACACGCTGGAGGGAAGGGATGCCATCCAGAGGGACCTTGACAGGCTGGAGAGGTGGGCACAGGCCAACCTCATGAGCTTCAACAAGACCAAGTGCAGGGTCCTGCATCTGGGTCGAGGCAATCCCAGGCACAAGTACAGGCTGGGCAGTGACTGGCTGGGGAGCAGCCCAGAGGAGAGAGACTTGGGGGTGCTGGGGAAGGAGAAGCTCAACAGGAGCTCTCAATGTGCACTTGCAGCCCAGAAAGCCAATCAGATCCTGGGCTGCATCAGGAGAAGTGTGGCCAGCAGGTCAAGGGAGGTGATTCTCCCCCTCTACTCAGCTCTGGTGACACCCCACCTGGAGTACTGCGTCCAGTTCTGGAGCCCCTATTACAAGAGGGATCTGGAGGTGCTGGAGCGTGTCCAGAGAAGGGCCACGAGGATGATCAGAGGGCTGGAGCACCTCTCCTATGAGGACAGACTGAAAGAGTTGGGGCTGTTCAGTCTGGAGAAGAGAAGGCTCCGAGGTGACCTCATTGTGGCCTTCCAGTATCTGAAGGGGGCCTACAAGAAGGCTGGGGAGGGACTTTTCAGACTATCAGGGAGTGATAGGAATAGGGGGAATGGGATGAAGCTGGAGGTGGGGAGATTCAGGCTGGATGTGAGGAGGAAGTTCTTCACCGTGAGGGTGGTGAAGGCCTGGAATGGGTTGTCCAGGGAGGTGGTTGAGGCCCCGTCCCTTGTGGTGTTTAAGACCAGGCTGGACGAGGCTCTGTCCAGCCTGATCTAGGGTAGAGTGTCCCTGCCCATGGCAGGGGCGTTGGAACTAGATGATCCTTGTGGTCCCTTCCAACCCTAACTGAAACTATGAAACTATGAAACCTCAGAAATAACCAGGTAAAATAGCATGTTTTACTCCTGAACCTCCAATCTGCTAACTACCAAAACTAACTTTTGCTGAACAAAAAGGTGTTTGAGTTCATAATTATAGTCCAAAGGGCAGTATCCACAAATTTAGGGGAAATGAGAGGGCAGGCTGCTGTAGTGAAGGCCCAACTTTAGCACGATGCTGATAAAACAAAAGAAGGTAATTGCCCTGAAACTAGGAGCAAGTAGGGTGCTTGTTGCTGCCTCGAATCCCATTAACAAACAGAGGAGAGAGGTGAAAGAGTAATGAGCATGCAAGTTATGAGTGTAATGAGCCAAAAGGTAGATGAGGTCTTCCCCTATAAATTCCCTTTTTGAAAATAGAACGGCCCTATGACATCAGCCATTCAAATCCTGCCAATCAATTCAAAATGTTTATGTGGCGAGTAAACTGCACACACCTTCTCTCATGGCGTCTGGCACGTGCAGTCACCTCTCTGAAACGTGAGGCTCAGGGATCGGGTTCAGCTTCCACTCCCCTCCAGGCGGCCTTAACAGCGCCTGCCTATTAGGTTTCTTGACCTCAATCTGAACCCTGTGACAGAGAGGGAGGAGAAAGGGGCAGTGGCTCAAAACAGATTTAGCTATCTTGTTAATGCCTTGTCCAGGACAACCAGCACCCAGGGCAGTGAACAGCTTTGGTACCTGAGAGAGTAGTGGAATTTGCCATGAAGAGAAGATATGTGAGATTTCTAATAGCAGCTGCTTCTGACTTGGTGAGACAAGAAGTAGTTTGTGGCAATGGCAGATGTAAGGAGTCCAGAAGGCCATCCAGAAGGCCATCACGGTATGTGGGTCCGAGAGGAAGAAAACCCTGGAGGTGTTTTTGCCTCTGAAAACAGCAATGCATAATGCAACTTCTACACAAAAGCCTGATCATAAGCATAAAATACACACAAATACAACTTACTACATTGACACAACCAGCTGACTTAAGCATTATAAGCTGATAGAAGAGGGAGGAGAAAGTGAAGATTGCACATTACAAGAGTGCAGGCATGATACCATCATGAAACCTGTAGAGGAGGGTTGTGACTGTGGGAGTATTTTCATCATCACTGTTTAAAGACTGTCCCCTGGGAAAGATCAAAGACAGTGTGAACTAAACACAGGTAACAAAGCAACTGCAAAGAAAGTGGAGCTAGTTCTTCATGCTCCAACATATAAGTTGCGTTTCTAAATATTGTTAAGGAAGGTACTAGTGTTTATTGGTTTTGCAAGAACAATGAAGTGTTTTGTTTTCAATATTAGCTTAATTGTACTCATTAATGTCAGAGTCAATCATTAGCCAAACACTATTAATGCAAAATCATACCACCTGTTACACCTATCTTCCAAAGCAACTCTTCAAGCAAATGCTTCATATTCATTTATCCACTTTTTTGAGTTATATTAAAAGACTTGTAATCTGTACATATAGAATACTAGTTTTTAAAACAGAAATAAAAGAGAAGGAAAGCACTCAGCACTGCGGATGTTTGGACATGTGCTAAGCTGTGGCATGGAGCTGTTTGGAAAGACAAGAACTTGGATCATGTATAAATTCTATAATCCAAAACTTAAAAGGTTTAGGGCTTTACTGAGACAATTTTGAGGATAGCCTCTGATAAATTGAAAAGATTTATGGTGATGCAGGATTATATGTCAGAAGGCAGGGAAAAAAAAAACAAATCAACTTTGTGAATGAAAAAATAGATGTCCTGTACCAAGTATAAAAAAAAATAAAAAGTACGACAAAACAACCATGTAATATTAATCAACTTAATCAGTAGGTTACAAGTTTAGGCTGATTAACCCTGCAGATGTAACTGTGTTGACAGTGATTTCCTTACTTAGAAAAGCATGATCAGATTTGTTAGACTCCACAGAAACTTTGGAAATTGTTGGGAAGATCACAGAAAATACTTTTCTGACTATCTGAAAAGAGTTAAGTCACAGAAAAAATGTGTAGGAATAAAATGTGGTTTATTTAATGAGGTGAACTGTGTGAGAGGCCCATGCTAGGGTGTTTGCTTATCTCTTCAAACTCCTCCTAAGGAAATTAGGAGTACGTCCATACACCAAAGGTCAAACTTTGGTAGTCTGTATCCTTTAACATCCCCAGCTGAGTTTCCAAATTCTAAGCAATACAGCAACCAAGAGAGAAGGGTGGCTTTTGAGGGATTGCTGTCAACATCACAATCCCATAGGGAATGTTCTTTGAATTTGCCAGTATATTTGGATCATAATCTTTATGATGACCACAATCTTCTAATGACACCTGCAGATGCAAAATCATGTGATGATGGCAAATGAACATGCAACCTCTCAGCTATGAAGACTTTTTGCATTAGCTGCAATGCAACAGGTCTTAAAATTAACTTAGTGAGAAGAAAACACTCTGCTCCAAATTTGTTGGTCAAGATATGGTCACCAAGAGCAATCTTGCTAAAAAGATACTATATAAACAACTCATCTTACCCAGAAATTACATTTAGAGAGAATATTTCTATCTAAAAGTAATAGTCAAAAGTATTGCTGCTAAACAGTAGTGCCATTATTGACTGTTGCTTCCACAGGTGCAATGAAATGATGACCAGGAAAACTGCAGCTTTCCAGTGGAGCATAAATGACATCATTTCTCCTCCTTCTGTAAACATTTCACTGGCTAAAATTTTATCTCAAGAATCAAATTTATAAGCTGTTTTCAATATATGAATATGAGGACTTAATAATCTTCAAGTTTATTTCCAATCTCAACAATTATATAATTCTACTATCATACTTGAATATTCTAACCATCATTTTTGAGTAGAGACATCAAAAGAAGTTTTGACTAGTTATAGCAATTACCAAAAGACAGATTCAGACTATTCAAAGCTCCTTAGATGGTTTTTATTCACACTGAAAATCAACTGAGAACACGGGAAAGAACAAGACATTTACTTCCTAATATAAAGCTGGGCAGAAAACCAAATAATTTAGGCCTTGGGATAAAATATTATGCTAAAATAAAAAAGGACTCTAAAAAAATCATTCATGAGAGAATTCATTAACTTTGTTTCTTTAGTGAGCATGCTACACATTCTGTGTTGGTTTAATAAGCAGATTGCCAAGAAATACTTAACATGATGAGAAAGTAAGATATAAAGTAAAATCACAAAACCAGAAAAATGTAGCTAGCTTTTAGTATCCATATTGCCTTGAAAGAATATATTAAAAATAAAAACAAACAAACAAACAAAAACACAGAAAAGACACTGTTACTATGGCCACACAACCAGAGAGAGAGAAATATATAAATTCAGTTTATTAAGGCTTACATCCAAGAAATATAAATATATGCAAAACCAGCTGCCCTGTGCTTCAGAGCTGAACACGCTGTATTAAATATCTGTGAAAAATTCTTATGAAATATTTTTGAAAAGACAATTTTTATTCCAAGGAGTTTCTGAAATAATCACTTGTGAGTCTTGCATATTACTAAGGTCTTGAGTGTGCATCTAATTGTGTAGCTATATTACAATTAACCTTCTTTGGAACAGAAAACCAAGAAACTGAGCATACAAAAAAATTGCAACCCTTAATTGCATTCTCCTGGGTACAAAGAATAGCTGCTGACATATTTCCAATACTCTTGACTCTTTTGTGAAGACTCTCAGGAAAAGGGCACCCTAATCTCTTGTGCCACTCTGTGAACAGGAATAATCTGGCAAAGACATTCCCTAGGGTTTTTTCTTGCAGATTCAGAATTTGCCTTACTAATATACTAATAATACAATGCAGGTTACTGTGAAAATATTTCTTCCCTCATGTTCCCTCATAACATCTTGTTCTGCAGTGATGGGCATTGGTGAAATATGGCAAAAGAGATGCATTTCAAATTGTACCCCAGAAACAGCATATCTGCAATTTACTAGTCACTGCAATCTGGAAATATCATTACACATCAGATACAATCATGCAGAGCCATGTCTCACAGGTAACAAAGGAAACTGTCAAAAGCTGGAGTTTATCTTGTCTATAGAGTGAAGAATTTGACTAGAATGTTTTCTGAAAACAGTGTGGGGCAAATTAAATATCTGTATGCAACTTTATACTGAAATGAGCAATGAAGTCTCAGTTGCATTCTACACAAATATATTGAGTTAAAAAAATGTTTCATTCTCAGTTTCCCAAAAACCTGGTAAAACTGAGTTGGAGATTCATGATCTAATCTTTTAGGACTAAGGAACATCATGATGCGTATCCAAAAGAATTTGAAAAAGGAGATCTTATTTTGTCTAATTACAAAGCATGTATGTGTTACTGTCAGAGAAAAACACAGTGACCACAAAGGACAATCTCTGGGCTTAGATTTATGAATTCTTACTTCTGAGGCTCAAGATAGCTCTTATAAATGTATCAACAGTCAGCTAAATATTTAATAATTATGATGTGGAAGGAGGAACCAGGGAACTACAGGCCAGTCAGTCTCACCTCTGCCCAGAAAGATCATGGAGCAGATCCTCCTGGAGGGACTACTGACTCAGAAGAGTAGTGAAGAGGTAATTGGGAGCAGTCAGCATGGCTTCACCAAGGGCAAATCCTGCCTGACAAACCTGGTGGCCTTCTATGAACAAGTGGCAACATTAAGAGATGAGGGGCGAACAACTGATGTCATTTACCTGGACCTGAACAAAGCCTTAGACACTGTCCCACACCACATCCTGGTCTCCAAGCTGGTGACACATGGGTTTGATGGATGGACCACTAGATGGATAAAGAACTGGCTTGATGGCCACACCCAAAGAGTGGCAGTCAACGGGTCCATGTCCCAGTGGAGGCCAGTGACAAGCACAGTCTCTCAGGGATCAGTCCTGGGACCTGTCTTGTTCAACATCTTTATGGGTGACATGGACAGTGGCATCTTGTGCACCCTCAGCAAGTTTGCTGACAACAGCAAGCTGTGTGGTGCAGCAGACACGCTGGAGAGAAGGGATGCCATCCAGAGGGACCTTGACAGGCTGGAGAGGTGGGCACAAGCCAACCTCATGAGCTTCAACAAGACCAAGTGCAGGGTCCTGCATCTGAGTCGAGGCAATCCCAGGCACAAATCCAGGCTGGGCAGTGACTGGCTGGGGAGCAGCCCTGAGGAGAGAGACTTGGGGGTGCTGGTGGACGAGAAGCTCAACATGAGCTCTCAATGTACACTTGCAGCCCGGAAAGCCAATCAGATCCTGGGCTGCATCAAGAGAAGTGTGGCCAGCAGGTCAAGGGAGGTGATTCTCCCCCTCTACTCAGCTCTGGTGAGACCCCACCTGGAGTACTGTGTCCATTTCTGGAGCCCCTATTACAAGAGGGATCTGGAGGTGATGGAAGGTGTCCAGAGAAGGGCCACGAGGATGATCAGAGGGCTGGAGCACCTCTCCTATGAGGACAGACTGAAGGAGTTGGGGCTGTTCAGTCTGGAGAAGAGAAGGCTCCGAGGTGACCTCATTGTGGCCTTCCAGTATCTGAAGGGGGCCTACAAGAAAGCTGGGGAGGGACTTTTCAGGCTATCAGGGAGTGCTAGGACTAGGGGGAATGGAATGAAGCTGGAGGTGGGGAGATTCAGGCTGGATGTGAGGAGGAAGTTCTTCACCGTGAGGGTGGTGAAGCCCTGGAATGGGTTGTCGAGGGAGGTGGTTGAGGCCCCGTCCCTTGAGGTGTTTAAGCCCAGGCTGGACGAGGCTCTGTCCAGCCTGATCTATTGTAGTGTCCCTGCCCATGGCAGGGGGGTTGGAACTAGATGATCCTTGTGGTCCCTTCCAACCCTAACTGAAACTATGAAACTATGAAACTATGTTTTGTATAAATACCTTGAACTTTTCAAAACATAGCATACAAAATCAGAATAACATTATTTCAATAAACTTTGTTAAAAATGTTATGAATGATGCTAATAAATATGAAGTGAGCATTTTTAAGCAGTATCTCACCATAAAAAGAAAACTAAGTGTCTTTTATGTTTTATATATCTGCTTTTAATATACTAGTTAGGGGGGGAAAAAGTCTCTAATACCAAAGAGAACTCTGATGCATGTTTTACCCCATGGATTCCTTCAAATTTTGTTAGTACCTTTATTAAAAAAAATATATAATCTAAATGGATTGAACACATTTCTTAGAAAGGTTTGTTTTGTTCAAATTTTAAATTCTTATTATAAAAGAGGGAAGTAAAAAAAGATAAATGATCCAACAAGAATGAGAAAATTGTCTTATATATATAAAACACTAATAGGTGGCTTAAAGACTTATACATCAATTCTGATTTGAAGGAAGATTCTTTTTCTCATGCCAAGAATACACTGAAAATACAAATATGTGATAAGAATAGCTAAAGAAATACAAATATGTACATAACCCAACAAAATTAAGATAATTTACACTTTCGTGTAGTGGAGTGAAATCTAACAGGCTGTAGAAACAGCTATTAATTTAAAAATAGTCTGCATAGAAAAGTATGCAATTAGAAAAAAAAAAAAACCACACAACAAACCTGTATGAATTTAGAGATGATGACAAGAAAGATCCAGAAAGACATTAATGTGACAGTGTAATTGGACGTGGGACCAGGTTATTGTCATCTTTTGACTTCCATGGTAAAGCAGTATGAGTCCATGCTCCGTTACTTCCTTTGTGTTAGGGACAATCAACAACCACATGCCCTTTCTAGAAAATACATACAGGATGTTTTGGAAACCACTGAGTGTAAGGAATATAAGTACACTTAGGACGCTTTTTCATTTATCTTTGCTACTCCTTTAATTGTAGTCAATACTTATTTAAAGTGCAGAATTAGCCTGAAGTACAATACCATTTTATTAATCTCAGGTGTATTTTCATATAATTTTATAGTATAAAATATTTCAGTATATGATAATGATTTTTCTTTAAGAATGCATTGCACATTTGACAGAAATTATTTTATGTGAGGAATTAAATCTGAATAAAATAAAAGGGGGTATAAAAAACTGTTGTGGAAAAATACACCAAAAATGCTATGCCACTTGTACTGGAAATTATTTTGAACTTTTAACTTTAAGGTTAAGCACTTCTTTCCCCTTCTTCTTTCTCCTGTCCCTTCTGAACAGACTGTAGCCATTGATATCCACACTCTAGTCATAGGATTCATCCCAACAAGTTTCTGTAACTGCTACTATATTGCAGGTTTCCTGTATCAGGGTAGCTTCCAGCTCCTCCAGTTTATTGCCCATGCTACATGCATTGGTGCAGAGACACTTCAGCTGGGCTGCCAGCTATGTCACCTTGTTAGAGGTGCACCCAATTGTTCCCCCAAGGTGTTTCATGGTAGTTACCCTCTTGTCTCTTATTACCTCAGAGGCCCCTGGATCAGCTCTGTAAGACCTTGCCTTTGCTGCAGTGTTCACATGTAATAAAAATGTATATTTTTATATATTTTATAATTAATATTTCCTGGTGGTATCTTCAAACACCATTGTAACTTATTTACAAAATGTATTCACAGGTTCAATTATTCAGTTCTGGGTTTTACACTGCACATATAGACAGTTAAATGATTTAAGCACCGATCTAACTCTTCCAATACAGCAATTCAAATTGGAAATACAGGTGCTGTGGTCTGTGGTTTTCCCACAAATGGGATTCTGTGGCAGATTGGCCAGGTACTCACGACTTGCTCCTCTGTCTGGTATCTTCCCAGATGCTGTGGCTATGATTTGAGCAGTCCTTGTCTCAGAGAAGGCTAAGAGGCCTCTCTGTTGTCATGCCCAGTCTGTACAGCCCAGGCTGTAGCTTCTTCTGGGATTCAATTACCTTGGAACTTTTTCCCTTTCTACCTTGGTCCAGGTGCAAGGCCTGAGCGAAGTTGTTGGTCTGCTAGAGCAGGTTCTTCATCTGCTACTCAGGCAGCATTTGGCAACTCTGGTGTGTCGTTCTGCCACTTGCCACAGACAATTTTCATATTGTCATTATCTCCCACCTTAAGTGAAATGGCAGACTGAAGGTTATCCTTAGGCTTCTCTCTAGTGCAACTGTATTTAACCCCCTCCCTCTTCTAGCCTAGTTTAAAGCCCTTTCAACGAACCCTACCAACTCATGTGCCAGGATCTTTCTCCCCTTTTGAGACAGATGTATTCCATCTGTTGTTAGCAGACCCAGTGCCATATAAAGTTCCCCAAGATCAAAAAACCCAAAATTCTGTTGGTGGCACCAGCCTCTGAGCCACTTGTTAATCATACCTGATTTCCTGTTCCTTTCAGTATTCCTTCCTGCAACTAAGGGTATTGACAAAAAAATTACCTGTGCTCCCATGCCCTCAACCAGTTTTCCTGGTGCCTTGAAGTCCCTTTTGATTGCTTCTAGACTTCTGTTTTTGACATCATCCTTTCCCACCTGCATAACTAGGAAGGGATAGTAATCAGAGGACTGTACCAGTCTAAGCAGCCTTTTGGTAACGTCTCTGACCCCGGCCCCAGGGAGGCAGCAGACTTCCCTGTGGGAAGGATCTGGCCGACATATGGGGCCCTCTGTTTCCCTCAGAAGAGAATCACCAATAACAATTACCCTCCACTTTTTTTTTCTTTAAAGGGAACAAGTCCTGATGCAAGGAGGGGGGCTGATTTGCAGTCATCTGGGCAATCCCCCAGATGGTATCTCTTCTGCATTCTCATTCACCCCATGCTCAGCTTCCACAGCATCTTGATAGTAAAGTTATTCTCCCTTTTAAGCTATCAGAAAGAAATAGTTGTTTGTAGATTGTGGTTCATATCATTCCTCAAATAACCATCTAAAACAGGTTGGATGAATCATATTCTAAAATTGTCAAGATACCTCTCATTGACTGTAAGGGTAGATTAGGTGGCTGTTTCAGTAGGTAATAAAGTTTGGTAATTTGAACTCCCACCTTTCCTCCAAGCCAGTACCTTGACTGAAATATCATGCAACAGCAGCCTACATTCCATCTCTACATGCTTTTTTAAACTATCAGAAAAGGACAATGATACTGTCAAGGCTTATTGGTTTGTTTTACCACACTGCAGTATTGGTGTAAAGATCAATGAAAATTCAGAAACATAAAAAAAGGATAATCTAAAAAGTAAAAGGAAATAAAGGCATCTTATTATATAAGCACTGGATAATAGAATATACTAATATGTTGCCATTGGCATTATTGGTTTTGTTCCATTTCTCTGTATTACCTTTTAGTCTTATAATACATAATTTGAGCTGTTCAACGCAAATGATTAATAGAGCCAGAGCCTTCCTTATGTATACAGATTAATAAGCAGAGAGTTGTGTGCCTGCCATAACAGGACCTGTCTTCCACTGATGTGGGGGCTTCGAGAGATGGGATTTCTCACTTCCTTTTCAAGCCTCATTCCATTACCAGGATTATGTTGAAACCCAGGCTGCCCGCTGATGCAGATTTTCCTGGTGAGGAGTTACATCAGAATATCACAGTCACATTACACTTTAAAGTATAATGTAGAGCCAAAATGATGCATTTCTGAAATCTTGGTAGGTGCTATTTTCATGTGTAATTAGGCAGTATTAGAGTACAGAAAAAAAAAATCTAGAAAAATCCATCTTTAGCTGGATGCATACAATCTCTCTGCTGCACATTATGACACTAAAGCCTTCTTGCACAGCTGTCCCATGCTTCTTATCTTCTGCATGCCCTTGTCCCTCCCCAAGCTAAAAAGATAAGGAAAGACTCATGATCACATAGCTTTTTTACCATAGCAGACTATGAACTTTCACCCCATGCTGACAGAGATTTCTGGAGTATTCTGGGCATAATTTTAAAATGTTTGTACTGAAAAGATTAGTAAAAGGAAGTGCATTGGAGGATCTGCTAATGAATGCACCAATAAGGAAGAACTGATCAGCTGATAGCAGTCTTGATTGAAGTGACCATGAGATGGTAAAATCAGAGAAGTTGAGGTAGTAAGTTGGTTCCAAAGTCATGCTAGGAAAGCAAAATGACAATTCAGAAACAGCTGGACACAACTGGACATGTTACTTGCAGTGTAACTCCATGCAGCTTGAGGACTGTAGTAAATGTGCCCTCAGGAATAAGCGGCACAGATATCAATGAATATATATATTAGTTGATTTATATACAAACTATACAACAGGTTACTTACAGTTGCTATTTACAGGTATCAATATTTGGTTGGTGGAACTTCCTCTACAGAATGTCCATCTGTGGGCACTTCAAATAAATCAAATGCTTTATAGAATTTAGAATCGAAACTGATTAAAAAAGCAGTGGGGGAGGGGTTTGTCAGTGACTGGCAAACCTGAAACCCGAAGTGGTTTAGCACTACCTTAACCAAAATTCTATAAAGAAAAGGCTTGGCTTACTCATGAACTGAGAACTTTGTGAAATCTCTCCTTGATAATGTGTTTATAGTCCAGAACATGTGTCACGGATGTGCCGTAATAAGGAAATAGAAAATGGTGCCAACTGTGTGGCGCTGTGCCGTGTGGTTGCTGCTACTCCCAGACTACAAAGGTTCAGGAGCCTCCCAGGGGAAACTTCAGAGGCTTTTGCAGTTTGGTCCATGAAACACTTTGCCTGGCAAAGGTTTCACACTCTGGGGGGTAGTGGTTCAGGACTGGTGGTACCTAATTCTGGATGTTTTAAGGAATAAAAACCACTTTGAATTACTTCTTTTCCCCCTCTTTCATACTTACTCCTTTATTTATTTTATTTTACTTTGTTTTAATTATTTTTTCCATTACAGAGATGACATAATGCAACTCCAAACTCTGCACTGGAAGAAATTCCTTCTGACTTCACTGCAGTGAACAACATGTGCCAGAGGCATGATATCTAATTACCATACACTTTCTTGACTAGTACTGTGGGGAGAGAAAAGGTAGTGTGAGATCAATTGAGGCATGAAACAATAAAACAAACTAAACTGCACACAGCAAGAGGAGGAAAAATTAGATGGGAGATGTTTTTGTTAAATGCATACACTGCCTGAGGCTTAAATTCTTGACTGTTAGAGAACTTTACAGTTTTATGGACACAATCATAACATATAAAGTATAGTGGTATATATTGCAGTGCTTTTGAAAGTACATATTCCCTGCTTCTCAAATACAGCATCTGACTTGGTAGTTTATTCTGCATTTCTTGGAAAATCATTCTTCAGCCTCTCTTATCTTTAAACACCGCCATAACTAGCCTGATTCATCAAAAAAACCCAAATGTCATCAGAAACTCATTGCAATCCTTCTTGCTTTTTATGATCTCACTCTTTTGTTCTTCTTCATAATTCACTTGGCAAAACCCTCTGCAAAGCCCCTGGTTTCCAATAAACGAATAGTTGTGTCAAGAGATTGAGAAAATATTCTGTCCCTGGTCATGTTTTTGTAATTGCTTCCTCAAGCTCTGTCTTGTATTAGCTATGATTTTATTCAGAAAACAGCCTGTTCTTCAACAGTTTAGTAATAAAAAAAATAACAAAATTTTTTTTGTATAGAGGAGAACACGTGTCAGGTGCACAAATAATTTTTATGTCTATACCCTTAGTTGCAGGAGGGAATACAAGAAGGAACAGGACAGCAGATGTAGTCAACAAGTGGCTTAGAGGCTGGTGCAGTCAGAAGAATTTTGGGTTTTTCGATCTTGAAAAACTTTCTACTGCAGCAGGTCAGCTGGCAACAGATGGAGTACATCTGTCCCAGAGGAGGGGGAAGATCACAGTACATGAGAATGGCCTGTCCCCCAAAGGTAAAAAGATTCTGGGAAGGGAATTAGCAGGCCGCATTGACAGGGCTTTAAACTAGTTTCAAAGGGGGAAGGGGCTGAAACCAGTCCCCCGAGGCAGGAGTCTGGGGGGGATAAGCTAGAGCCAGAGGTGAAACCAGCAGCCCAGCTGAAGTGCATGTACACTAATACACAAAGTATGGTCAACAAACATGAGGAGCTGGAAGCCTTGTTGCAGCAGGAAAGATATGATGTAGTTGCCATCATGGAAACGTGGTGGGACAACTCGCATGACTGGAGTACTGCAATTGATGGCTACAGGCTGTTCAGGAGAGACAGGCAAGGAAGAAGGGGTGGAGGGGTGGCCCTGTACATCAGAGAGGCACTTGATGCCGTTGAGCTAGAGATCAGGGACGATTGGGTTGAGTGCTTGTGGGGGAGAATTAGAGGGAAGACCATCAGGGCAGACATCCTGGTTGGAGTCTGTTATAGACCACCCAACCAGGAGGAAGATGTTGATGAAGCATTCTATAGGCAGCTTAAGGCTGTCTCAAGATCGCCTGACCTTGTTCTCATGGGTGACTTCAACCTGCCTGATATCTGCTGGGATCACAACATAGCAGAAAGGAGGCAATCTAAGAGGTTCTTAGAGAGCATGGAGGACAGCTTCTTATCCGAGGTGCTGCGCAAACCTACCAGGGGTAAGGCTCTGCTTGACCTCCTCTTCACCAACAGGGAAGGGCTGGTGGGTGATGTGGTGGCCAGACGGTGTTTAGGTGTCATTGACCACGAGATAATTGAATTTTCTGTATTCAGCCAAGCCAAGAGGGGTAGCAAGAAGACCTCCACTCTGGACTTCAGGAGGGCAGACTTCAGGCTACTCAAGGAACTAACTCAGATGGTTCCTTGGGAAACAGCCCTTAAAAATAAAGGGGTCCAGGAGAGCTGGACCTACTTCAAGGAAGAGCTCTTGAAGACGCAGGAACAGGCTGTGCCAACGTGCCGGAAGATGGACCTCAGCAAGGCCTTTGACACTGTCCCCCACAGCAAACTCCTGGCTAAGCTATCAGCCCATGGCTTGGATGGGAGCACACTGCGTTGGGTTAGGAACTGGCTGGAGGGCCGAGCCCAGAGAGTAGTGGTGAATGGTGCCACATCCAGCTGGCGGCATGTCACTAGTGGTGTGCCCCAAGGATCAGTGCTGGGCCACATGCTCTTCAACATCTTTATTGATGATCTGGATGAGGGCATCGAGTCCATCATCAGTAAATTTGTGGATGACACCAAGCTTGGGGCAGGAGGGAAGAGAGGCTTTGCAGAGGGACCTCGACAGGCTGGACAGATGGGCAGAATCCAACGGCATGAGATTTAACACATCCAAGTGCCAGGTTCTGCACATTGGCCACTGCAACCCCATGCAGTGCTACAGGCTGGGGTCAGAGTGGCTGGAGAGCGGCCAGGCAGAGAGGGACCTGGGGGTGCTGGTTGATTGTAGGCTGAACATGAGCCTGCAGTGTGGCCAGGCAGCCAAGAAGGCCAATGGCATCCTGGCCTGCATCAGGAAGAGTGTGGCCAGCAGGAGCAGAGAGGTCATTCTGCCCTTGTATACAGCACTGGTTAGGCCACACCTGGAGTACTGTGTCCTGTTCTGGGCCCCTCAGTTTAGGAAGGATGTTGACTTGCTGGAACGTGTCCAGAGAAGGGCAACAAGGTTGGTGAGGGGTTTGGAACACAAGCCCTATGAGGAGAGGCTGAGGGAGCTGGGGTTGCTTAGCCTGGAGAGGAGGAGACTCAGGGGTGACCTTATTGCTCTCTACAACTACCTGAAGGGAGATTGTAGACAGGCAGAGGTTGGTCTCTTTTCCCAGGCAGGCAGCACTAGAACAAGAGGACACAGTCTCAGGCTGCACCAGGGGAGGTTTAGACTGGATGTTAGGAGGAAGTTCTATACAGAGAGAGTGATTGCCCATTGGAATGGTCTGCCCAGGGAGGTGGTGGAGTCACCATCATTGGAGGTATTCAGGAGGCGACTTGATGGGGTACTGGGTGCCATGATCTAGTTGTTTAGGTGTATTGGATTGGTTGATAGGTTGGACACGATGATCTTGAAGGTCTCTTCCAACCTGGATTTATTGTATTGTATAAAAATTCTATCCTTCTTGTATGGATAGATTGATTTGTGTCCCTTAGGAAGGTTAATCCAAACACAAATCATTAGCACTTTTCCTTTCTTGCTTTGCTTTATATTGTGCACATGTCGACAGAAAGATTGCTACATATTAACTGGTACACTCATTATGCAAGCAAGCAGACGTAAGTAAACAGGCACTGACTGCTTTGCATCTTTGTACATAAGTAGGGGATTGCTTGCACAGAGTAATCTACATTTAAAAGTCTTAGATGGATAAGATATCTGATGATTTCCCAAAATAATGGAATGTGCAAATATCTGCACGTCATTTCCACAATACATGACATTTGAATTTATTGCTAATATAAGCAAGTGCACGAGAATGCCAGTATAAACTTATGACATCATTTCTCATTGTGCAGGTAATTTTCCAAGATTCCTCAGGATCCTGTCCAGAAATCAGAATTTGTGCATGTTACCTTTCTCATAGAGCAAATGTCAGTGACAAGAGCACAGTCTCCACATCAGGGAAAAGAGTAATTCACAAGTTGTCTGAACTAAAGAACCTTTGGCAGAGGAAGACATTTCTAATAAATTCAGAAAGATTTTTGGATCTTCATTTTAATGGCAGATTAGCTATGTGGAGTTAATTTGCAATTATATGACCTAACGATCCTTTCCAGGTACACACTACAGTTTCATTTGAAAAGTTGAAACTATTGTTGTAAACCCATGACTGCAAAGAAATAAAAATAAAAACCAGAGGGTCTTGATCAGAAGTAGAACAAATTGATAAACCAAATCTGTCCCTGTATATCTTGTAATTAATCTGGTTTACACTACATAAATTATAAATGGGAGGAATGGGACCTTTTATGGGCTCAGCATAACATCAGACTGGAAAATTCATCAGCCATGTAAGGGAAGAGGTAGTTTTGCTTCTCAGTCTGAAGTCCTTTTTCCTGACAGTGCACATATATTTGGTCTGCATAGAATATTACCTTCTGGATTAAAGTTTGTTTCAGACAGGAAAGTAATCCTGTTCTGTACAAGGGAGGTAGGACTGAATGACTGTGGTGAAGGATGATGCTAAAGGCAAATCGAAATTTCATTTATCCTCTCTACAGCATTTTTTTTCTCTCAGTAGAGATATGTTTAGTAGATATTTAGGCATAAATATATTTTTTTCATTTGAGATTCACCAGACTTGTTTTCCCAGGAATGCTGAAACTCCTATAGATAACACTGCTAGAGGGAATGGAATGGAATGGAATGGAATGGAATGGAATGGAATGGAATGGAATGGAATAGAGTAGAGTAGAGTAGAGTAGAGTAGAGTAGAGTAGAGTAGAGTAGAGTAGAGTAGAGTAGAGTAGAATGGAGTAGAATGGAGTAGAATAGAATAAACCAGGTTGGAAGAGACCTTCAAGATCATCGTGTCCAACCTATCATCCAACACCACCTAATCAACTAAACCATGCAACCAAGCACCCTATCAAGTCTCCTCCTGAACACCTCCAGTGATGGCAACTCCACCACTTCCCCAGGCAGTCCATTCCAATGAGCAATCACTCTCTCTGTATAGAACTTCCTCCTAACCTCCAGCCTAAACCTGCCCTGGCACAGCCTGAGACTGTGTCCTCTTGTTCTGGTTATTATATTATTATATATAGAATGTTAGCTTTAGGAAGGAAAATGGTCTGCTGTAGTGCTTCTCAAGGATAATTGCTTTCATGGATTCTTGCTCCAATTTTCTTGTAATTTAAGAACTTTCTAAATCATTCTTTTATGGTCGAAGGTACATATATAGGACCAATTGCTATTGTTATCTAAAAGTCCAGTATTAGCCCTCTTTTCCTTTCCCTCATTAAGGAGTTAATATGCTCAATGACTACTATATTATAATTGGTTCCTAAGCACTATGCAGTTTCTTGAAAAAAAGCAATCTGAAAAAGTCAGAATGCTTCCATTCTATGCTGACAAACATCTGTATTTTTAATAACATTAATAAATTTATAAATATCTTTATTTTATACCTATTTTAGCAATTTAATAAGAAGGATATTACTGGACTATATTTACACTTACTAAGAGTACTTGTTATCTATGTTACTCTTTGTTTTAAGGCAAGAAAAACATTTTCAGAAGATTTTAGATGACATTTAAGTTGAACAGAGTGCATAATTGCTGAGAAAAAATCAAATGGTTTGCAAAACAATTCTGCAGCAATATTACTGATCAGATATTAAATAACAATGTTTTAATTGTTTACTTGAAACAAATCTTTAATTATTAAATATAAATATGCTATGGGAAGCCAGGAATTGTATTTAATGAAATTACATTTAATTAAAATATATTTAATGTAGATTGTAGTTAATTAAGTGTTTCCAATTTTATTTCAGAGCAAGGTGATTCTGGCAGTAGAGTAAGGCTGGGAAATGTTGTATGTTCACAACTGTACTCTTTATTTTAATGTTAATACCCAAAATACTTGTTTACAATAGCCATTTTTTTAATGAGACCTTTCATATCAGGGAACAGACTATGAACAGCAGGGATTTGTTTTCCTTTTATTTACTTCATTAGCAGCACTACAAATGTTGCATATGAAGCCATCTGGAAAAACGGAACACTTTTGTATACTTACTTTCTTCTTAGTGAAGCCACAGGACAATATTAAATTACACATGGAATCTGGTACTTTTTATTGTGCTAGATAACAGCATGACACCCTATCTGTGTTAAACTACAAGTGAATGTATCACTGTCTTCCATTTGACCACACTTAAATACACTACAAATGTGTTACAATGATTTAACTTAAATTCTTTTAGATAATAGTAATTTAAAAAAAAAATAATATAGAATTCCATAACACTATAGTGTTTTTTAAAAAAAAATGGGACTGTTATACTAATGGTAGAGCACAAAAGGAAGAAAAGACATTTTCTCTATTTAAATAATAAAAGGATGTGGTAAACCATCTTTTCTTATATATATCAAATTCCTTTTTATTTTGATAAGGACCTCTACCCAATAACTGATTGACAGGAAGTTTGCATGTAATTATCTCTGTATTAATATCTGAAAAAATAAGCTACGTTTCCAGGTTTCACTTCCACAAACCAAGGAAGAGTAATTTAATAAAGCATCTATTGAATAAGGGAAAACCTCCTAATTCTTAACAAGCTGTAGTACAAACAGAAAAGTTACATAAAATACTTTCAGAAGAACTGAAGAAGATCAAGATTTCATTTATGCAACATGGGAAGAGGTTGGGAAAGGTTATGTATGAAGCTATTACAAATAATATAGATAAGATCACAACCATACACCCCTTTCTTCATAGCTACTTACCACAGAGTGGAAGGAAAGAGTAAGATAGAACCGAGAAATAAGAAGACATGCAGCAGTCTCTGATAAGAAGTCAGTTCAAGAAGTCAGTGAGTAGGACTCTTCATGTACTGCTCCAAGCAACAATTTACCTGTGTGCTTAGCTCTGTGTACCCACCAATTTCTCACTTGAAATCTCACAATTCTCTGTAAGTTTTCTTTGGAACACAAATGCTTGGGTTTCCAGTGATAGCATTAGCTAATGGTGGCCACTCCAGCTGCCACATTTCAGAAGAATTCCTAGCCTTTAAAAAAAAAAATTGAACTGCACAGCAACCAAAGGGATGGAGCAGGACAATTGTCTCAAAACCTCACATATTGACTCAGCTTAACTCCACACTTCCTGCTAACGTGTCTATGCAGGAAAAGGTTGTTACGATGTGCTTAGCGATGTTGAGCTCTTGCAAGCGACTCTTCCATTTGGTCAAACTCTAGTAAAGTGAGTTTGACTATTGTGGTCTTCTCTTTCACACCAGAAATTATATTGAAAATGCAAAGCAGTTGCTATTCTATTTTTCTACTATCTATCTCTGGCAGAACTGGTCCATATCACCTCTGTGGTGTTGCCAAGCAAGTAATATGACCCTACAGGGCTTACTCAGACTTAACAATCCAGTAAGAGTTTCTATCCTAGAATAGAGTTATAACTCTATGTCTTGGCATAGCCAGAAATGTCTTCCTAGCCAAGATATTAGGGCCAGCACAGTGACTTATCAATAAGCTACTGCAGCTTTCTGCCCTTCCCTTGGCAAACAGAAAACTACTTTCGGTAAAAGTAGTTTTAAATGTCTTCAGAGACACTGAGTTTTCCCAGACTGATGGGGCCAGGCTACTGATTTGCAGGATAGCAAATACCTGTTCTCTAATGGGCTAGATCCATTGCCTCTGAGTGAGCTGGGGCATGACTGAGTCTGAAGAGAAATGCGATGTGGTGTTTCATAGAAAGAAGAAAATTCTTAGTGACTAAAAAGAGTCTATAAGCAACACCTAGAAATACATACTAAGTACACATTATATCACATAAATCCTCATGTGGTCAAACTTTGCTATGTGACACGCTAACACTTTACATTGTTTCCATGAAAACTTGGTTTTGATTATTCACCTTGCTCTTGTCTGCTGGATATCTCTAAACCCAGATACAGGCAAATGTGTTTGTTAGTGCTATTTTCAGATTATTTTTATTTTTAGGAACTTATTGATGCCCTGTGGAATCCACTCCAGAACTGTTTGAGAACTAACAACAGCTACATAAGAGGCAAAAGTATGGTGCAGATATCACAAAGTAGTAAGTGAATCAGCCTAAGTGATTTGGGCTGTCCTTGCTACTTGTTTGGTGCAAGTACAGTAATACTAACATATATCACTATCTGCTAACTCAGCATAAATGTGAATGCTGATGCTGCACACAGTCTGATTCTGAGGGAGCTGTCAAGACTGATTTCTGCCAAGTACTAGAACATCTGCAACATCATACTTGATGGGAATTATGTGCTGCTTCATGAAGATCAGTGAATCATAAGCTACTACTAAAAGCAATATGCTCAGAACACAATTAATAAGCAGCCTATGGGCAGAAACATAGTTACTTAAATCAGTCAGTGGAAAATAATTTTGGACTAGAAGAGCATCTCAGTTAGGAAAGCCAATGCTCAACTGTAGCTGAAAACATTAAGAAATAGGAAGGATAAAAGATTAAAAAAAAAAAAAAAAAAAGAAAAGGTGATCAAGAAAAGTCAAGTCCATGGGTTAATGGGACAGAGGATGTTATGCAAATAGGTATAGGAAAGGTAGAGGTTCTCAATGCCTGCTTTGCCTTAGTTTTCTTTGATAAGCTGAAAACTTGCCTGCAGCCCAAATGACCGTCTGCAGGAGTGAACATTACTCAGAGCAGCTAAGGATGGAGGGAAAGATCACTTTGGACAGTTTAACATACGCAAGTCCAGGGGTGTGGTGAAGGCACATTCTGCCTAGATACTAGATCTGGTCCCACCTTGCTACAAACAACAGCCACAGAGTATCTCCCACGTGCTTTCCACCCACTGGAACTCAGTTCAAAGTATCCGCGTGTAGCAGAGTCATCGCTGACGCACAGAAAGATTGTAATATTGTTGTACATAACCAGAAACCACCCGCGTTCCGCCGAGTCGCCAACTAGTGGCCAAGCGGCGGAACTGCACCCTTCATTATATAAACATACAAATAGTCTGTAGATAGTTTAATTAAGTTCTGATCATAACACTAAGCCATGTATGGAATGTATTTCACGAACGTGCACTAGAACATGCATATAAGGTTGTTGATTCATCGGTTATTAATAATTTGATAATTAATAAAATTAATATTTTCATAATTCATAATTCATATTCAATAAATTTAATAACCTCTTCACAACAGAATGGCGCAGCGAGCAGGGTGCACAGCTGTGAAATATTTCCATAACTTGGGATACAAAATTACAGCCCCAGACTTGGAGTGGGCAAAATCAAATTGTAAAAATATAGATGGCATTTTCGCAAAGCTAAGCAAACCCAGCAGCGAACACGTTGTCCTGATGGCATCTTGTATTATACAGATGCAGGAGGAAATTACATTTTTTGATCAAAAAGTTTCCCAATTGGAAAGGGAACTAGCAAAGTCAGAGGCACAAAGTCAGAGACTTCATGATTTATTTGAGCTGCACATAAAAGAGACCATGTCTCTCTTTAAGTCTCAATGGCAATCACATGCTACCCATGAAGTAGCCAGGGCATATGATTCACGAGAGCCAGGCTCTCCTATTCTGCCTGTTCCAGCTGACAAGCAGAAGCCAGCTGACTTTGATTCAGCAGCTGCCCAGTGTCAGCACATGAGCAATGTTAGCTCACCCACATCAGACAGGTCAGCAGCTACAGTACCGGTGCAGCAAGCCAAGCCAGGCTCCACATCACCGGGTGATAACAATGATGCTACCAGCTTCAACCAGCAACAAATCCCCAAGAAGAAGGTGAGATTCAACTTAGCATCGCTAGATGACTCCCAGGCCAGCAGACGACCAAGCTTCCCACAGCATGGCAGACCAAGAGGTAACCAGGGAAATAGAAGCTCCTGCAATAAGGTAGCCAAGCCGACTCGACAACAGCTTGCACAGCATCCCAGCAAGAGAGCTTACGGTGATCCCAGAGACACACGGAGCACCACATCAGACTCAGATTCTGGATGTGAGTCTAGCCTACAGCATCACCGCAAACTGCGGAAGAGCCAAGCTGCCACAGAGGCCAATAAGGCTAAACCTCGCAGCATCCTGAAAGCAAAGCTCCAGGAAAAGACCTCCAAAAGGAAGAGTTCCAGAAGGGACCACAGACCCAGCAAGGAGGGACACCAGCAAAAGGTATATACTGCCAGCCATAAAGCGATATCGCATGGCCAGGGAAGGGAAGAGCAACGCTCTCAAGCATCCCCTTCTGCCAACCCAGGCAGACACAAACACTGCACTGGAAGACAACGCTCACGAGGTTCCTGCAGCCCCAGTAGAGGGAAAGGAAACACGCAGAGCGACAGGGAATGCTCTAATTCATGAGATTCGCCTGACTCAGACCCATGGTATGAGCTACTCCTCGACATGGAATGGCCCGAGGAAACTGCATTGGCTGTGAAACCAAAGGAGAGGAAGAAAGTAGTGAAAATTTTAATCTCTGGCCTGGTAAAAGCAGCAAAGGAAAAGTATTGTTCCTCATCTCAATACTGAGAAAGTCCTGTCATAATGACAGAGCCCATCCTATCAAGGGGGTGGGAAATTGACAAACCCCGCAGACACTTTGATGGCTTCAGTGTCGTATGGGAGTCAAACCCCATCACTCGTCAAGGAGGTGGTGGGAGATAAATAATCAGGAGTACCAATATTGGTTTCGGAGCAAACATTTGTTCCACACTGCTAAGGCAGCACTCTCTGTTAAGAGTACAGTCTAAAGTTTGTATACTGTTCATATAGTGCTAAGGTATTGTAAGTCACTATGTTTGAACGTGTAATCTTTCAAGCAGGTATGAGATAGCTTAACCTGTATGTGATAAACCTTGTTAAGGGTAATTCATACTCGAGGATTATATATGCCCATGGGCAAGGGGGTGGTAATGTGGTGAAGGCACATTCTGCCTAGATACTAGATCTGGTCCCAGCATGTGGACAAGTTTCCCCTCCTTCAGGAGGAAGACAAAAGCCAAGGCATTAGCCAGGCCAGCACGCACTCAGCGCATGCAGTGCGTGTGCAATTACCAAGTATGGGCACAATTCCAGCTTCACGCTTTCTATAGGCTGAAGCCAGTTGTCTCTGAGAGTGCCCATTGGTCAAACCCAGACTCGAGGAATCTATAAGTATTACCCCTGTGGGTAAACAACTTGCCCCCTTTTTCACTTTGTCTCTGTACTCGCTCGAGAGAGGAGCTCTCGAGCCACAGCCTCTGCCATTGAGCTTATTGTTATTAGCTTCTATCACACATGCACGCATACTGAAGCCTCTGCATCGTGAGAAGCACTTTGATCATGAGGATCATCCCAGAGGGAGGACCTTTGCTGAGCCCAAGAAGCCAGTGTTGTCACAGCCAGTCGTACCGACCGGGAAAGACCACCGTGCTACTGGAGAACTGGACCAGCCCCCGAGGGTAAGATCTGCCCAGTTGTCAGGGAGAAGGGACTTGATAGAGACTAAGTCCACATATACCTAGCCCCGCCATAGCGGGAGAGGAGCCGCCACGTGTGCCGCTCCAAGCCCTGTAACCGCAGGGAAGACTAAAGCATTGTTTCATGCCTATACTGCACCAAACCCGGGACTACCCCGATCATCCTGCTGTGCCTTTAAGCCCAGTAACTGAGAAGCCGCAGCTCAGCACAGCCGCATTCTCTCTCCGAGGCTGTTTACCTGAGCCCCGAGATCCGTCGCCACGAGGCCGACTCCATAGCTATTGTTGTCCGACTGGGAACCTCTGAACCCGCCTACCGGCATCCGTTGCCCCGCCCTGCCGTGTGAGCCGACCCCCAGGGCCAACCCCACGGGCCGAACCCGACCAGGACCTATCCCTATTGTCTGGAGGGAACCGACCGAGTCCTGAAGGGAACCTGCTTCCAAGCCAAGCCCAGGTTCCAGCATTCCTTCTCCACTGCTGCGGAGAGAGGAGATAATACCCAATACCACCGTTTCAAGTCTACTAGGAATCAGTCCAGTGGCAGTAGTCAGCCGGACCCCCACCTTGCTACAAACAACAGCCACAGAGTATCTCCCACGTGCTTTCCACCCACTGGAACTCAGTTCAAAGTATCCGCGTGTAGCAGAGTCATCGCTGACGCACAGAAAGATTGTAATATTGTTGTACATAACCAGAAACCGCCCGCGTTCCGCCGAGTCGCCAACTAGTGGCCAAGCGGCGGAACTGCACCCTTCATTATATAAACATACAAATAGTCTGTAGATAGTTTAATTAAGTTCTGATCATAACACTAAGCCATGTATGGAATGTATTTCACGAATGTGCACTAGAACATGCATATAAGTTGTTGATTCATCAGTTATTAATAATTTGATAATTAATAAAATTAATATTTTCATAACTCATATTTCATATTCAATAAATTTAATAACCTCTTCACAACAAGGGGATCAAATCAATTCATTCAAGGGTGCTGAGGAATGCAGCCAATGGCACTGTGAGCCCACTCTCTAGCATCTGAAAGGTCACGGTGGTTGGAGGAGGTTCCTAAAAATGAGAAAAACTCAAAACACATACATATTTGTGAAAATTTTAGGCTGTGCCTTTAAGAAAAGGACAGCTACAGACTTCTCTATCTGAATGTTTTGGTGTAAAAAGGGAAAACACAGGGAAGATAAGTCTAAATTAATTTCATTGGTCAGATGTGAGACTACCATAGCAATATAGCCCTCAAATTCCTTTCTCCAGTGTCATTCTGTCTTTTCCTTTTCTTGGCCAGAGTACGTGCTGCTGACCCTGGGCTGGAAAAGATAAGGCACTAACTTCTCTAACAACTGCTTTGAACTAATGAATTTGCTTAATATCTATTTCTTTCTTTTATCATTTTTTCATCTAATTAGCTTGGACAAGAAAGGGGGAGAAAGAGAGAGGTTTTGGGGGGAACCTGAGGTGAAACCACCTTGGGAGGGTCTTTATGTGTTACATTGTTTCCTGTTGTGGTGGTTTAGGCTGGGTGCCAGCCCAGATGCCACTGCACAGACCATACCTGAGAGGTCCCAAAAGGATGCAGCCCAGTGGGTAGTCACAGGAAACCAGGTATTTCACCCATAATTCCCTGCCCCTCTTTAAAACACCCACACAGGGGTCATCTCGCTGTCATTTTCATCCCGCGCCTCTGCCTAGGTAAAATGGCGTGAGCTCCCTCACTTGGGCCTGCCCAGGCCCAAGGCTGGGTTGGGGGGGGAAGAAAGAGCCCTGGGTGGGGGGGTTGGGTGTACCCCCAGGTGGGGATGGGACGTTCTTGGGTATGTTTTGGGATATCTCTCTCTCTTCATCATGGTGCTTGTGGTTTTCGTAAAACTTTCATTGTTTTTCCATTTAAACTTTCCACCATTTTTGCAATTCATTTGTCTGAGTCTTTCTTTGCCTGTGGTGGGAGAATTGGTCTCCCAAACCACAACAGTTAATGGCATAGCCAGGCCAGGAGTTGGTTGCTGTGACAAACTGCAGATCAGATTGCAAAAGATGGAGAGTTTAAAGACAGATGTGGGGCATTGCTGATTTGGAAATTTGGCTCAAGTTTTCTTGTTGGGGTGCCAGTGTGAACTCCTGTGGACTGCAGAAGGACACCTGGTGCACGGCCGATGGCACATAATCCCTCCTGTTGCTTGAGAGCAGCGAGGGGTGGCTCTTTCTGTGACTTTCTGTTCAGAGTAGCTTAAGAATGTTCAGGGTAGCCTAAGAAGGTGAGACCTGTCTTCTCCTCCTTGTTCTCTGCAGAGCAAAGAGCAGCAGTGGAGGAGGGGCAGCAGCAAGCAGAGCGAAGTCAGCCCATTGTTGCTGCAGGGGAGGGCCACCCGCGGTGAGGGGACAAGCGATGGCGTCCAAAACCCGAAAAGGCAAGAAAGGACTTCAGCTGGAAAGCCGTTCTCCAAGGCTCTGAGAACGCGTTCGTGGCTTTGGCTGAAATAACCGTTTGGGTGCCCGAAGGGGTGGAGGTGACTTTTGATTCTGCATTGTGGTGACAGAGATAGCGGGAGCAGTGCTGGGCTGCGTTCAAGCAGCTGCGGTGGCACTGCCTGTGCCATGCTGCGTTTAGGTGGCGGTGGCAGCTATAAATATTTTCTCTGATGTTTTCAGATATGTTCTGAAAATGGCGCCTAGCACCTGGTTCTTCCTCCTCTCTTCTCAGCAAGTTGTGGTGCAGCCGCTTCCTCTTCCAGGGGGAGGGCTGTGAACTGGATGTGGTCATGCCTTGGTATGCCAACGCCCAGTGGGGGGGCGATGTGCCTGCAATGTGCATTTGTGTAGCTTCAGACCGTGGCTGGAAGCAGTCAGCTGTGGCTGCCTGGAGGGATGGACAAAAGCAGTTGTGGAGCTTGATTGCTACGACTGGTTTGCCCCAGGGGTGGAAAAAAAGCCGCTGAGTAAATGTAAATGCGAATAAAGGCTTGGCTGAGAAGTTGTGAGTTATTTTTCAGGTGACCAGGATGTCCCAACGAGTCCACGAAGAATTCATACTGCAGAAGAATGACTCTGTGTCACTGGGAGGTTCCATCATATGAGGAAGAAGAACCGGAATGGACTAATACTTGAGCATGAATGAGAGACTGTGTAGAAGGATGCCCAGATGAAGATACGGACTTTCGCTAGACATGTCATCAGAAGAGTTCTAATTTGATGATATGTTTTGGCTGCAGAGATTATGGTATGAAATAAGGGGTGGCATGTGGTGGTTTAGGCTGGTTGCCAGCCTGGATGCTACTGCACAAGCCACACCTGGGAGGTCCCAAAAGGGTCCAGCCCAGTGGGTGGTTACAGGAAATCAGGTATTTCACCCATAATTCCCTGCCCCTCTATAAAACACCCACACAGGGGTTGTCTCGCTCTCTTTTTCATCCCCCGCTGCTGCCCAGGTAAAATGGCATGAGCTCCCTCACTTGGGCCTGCCCAGGCCCAAGGCTGGGTTGGGGGGGGAAGAAAGAGCCCTGGGCGGGGGGGTTGGGTGTACCCCCAGGTGGGGATGGGACGTTCTTGGGTATGTTTTGGGATCTCTCTCTCTTTTTTTCACAGTGCTTGTGGTTTTCTGTAAAACTTTCATTGTTTTTCCATTTAAACTTTACACCATTTTTGCAATCCATTTTGTCTGAGTTTTTCTTTGCCTGTGGTAGGAGAGTTGGTCTCCCAAACCACAACACATGTATATATCTGTCTATATTGTAAATAGTGTATATTTTATATATATTCCTTGCATTCCATTGTAGAGTGTAGTTTTGCTTGTAAAAAACAGCTTTTTGTTTGCTTCTCCAACTGAGTTAACTGTGCTTTATGTGGTGGGAGGATCAAACCTTCACATTACCACAATACTCTACAAGAGCAGAAAGGAAAGTCTAAGTGGAAAGAGACTGATCAGTCTCACCTCAGTACCTGATAAAGTGATGGAGCAACTATTGCTGGAGGTGGTTGCCATTTAGATGCCTGGCCTGTGGACAACAGGAGTGCTGTGCGTGTTGGTTACCTTGATTTGAGCAACGACTTCAATATGGTCTCCCACAGTATTCTAATGGCCTAGCTGTTGATATAAGAACTGCATAATTCAGCTTAAAAAGGCAAAATTAGCTAGATCATCAACAGCAAAGGATTGTGATTAGCAGTGCAAAGTCTCTCTGGTGGTTATAAGCAATGTTCCCCCAGGGATGAATACAGGTGTAAATACTTTTAAATGTATTTATTGCATAAATAAATTGACACCTGGGTGGCAGGGACAGTGCAAGTTTGAGTATGATACCAAATTGGGGGACAGAAAAACTTCTGTGTTTCTATGATTTGGAAACAAGCAAGGGAAATCAAGGAACAGCAAGAAGCTAATGGCTTAAATAGGAATCAGATGCTGAGATCAGCATCCAGGGAGAAATTTGAACTGCACAAATATACTAGATTCAGAAGCTGTAAAAATCAGAAAAAATACTATGAAACAAATAATTGTTCATTCTATCTTAATTCTAACTTCATTCCTTATTCCACCATTGCTTTTGCATTTCTTATTTTTCCAGTGTTTGATTCAGCAACCTTCAAAGACTCTTTGTTTTGCACAATCTGTCAGGCATAGGTTGTGTTTCCTATTGCATGTATTAGAAAATACTTCTCTTTTTATCATGAAATTAAAGCCAAGGGAAATGATGCTATCAAAGTGTTCAATTTCTGCATGAAAAAAATAGTTGTAATTTAGAGATTTTCATAATTTACTTTCTCACCAAAACATGTCCTGAATGTACAATAGAAAAACAAACAAACTATAGTTAAGCTATAGAAACGGAGGACAGAAGGCAATAGAAATAGTTCAGCAGGTGGGATAAAGGAGCCTTGGTTCATTCATATACTACTTTGTACATTATTTAAATTAAGGCAGTTATAATATGTGCCTTGAAGTAGTCTGTGAATGTCATTGTCTTACAAGTGCATCTATTGGCAGGTGGTTTTCCATAGTTTGTGACAATTAATTAGATTTTGCTGACAACAAACCATTCTTTTGAGGAGTCTGCTTGATTTCAACATTTAAGAACGGAGAAGGTTTTCCAAAAATGGCTTGAATAAAAAATAAAGATGACAGCTGGTGGATAAACAGGTCCATTTTTCTCATTAAAGTACAGAAAAAACATACTGATGCATACAGCCTGCCCTTCTCACCTACTGCAGTGAAGGCAGAATGGTCTTATCTTGTAAGGTCATTCTGAATGACAGCTCTGCAATTTCTGTCTCACCCCTCATTAATCCACAGGGGTAACCAGTGGGAATCCAACACCTCTTCATCACTTCAGTATTAAGTGACATTTCCTTCCACCTTATGTGAATAAGATAGAAGAGCAAAAATCCAACAAACAAAACAAAAACACAACAACAATAACAAAACAAAAACCCAAAACCAACAAAAATCAGTGAAGGTTTTACTGATGGGAGGGAAGTTATCTGCTGCATATTCTTTCTTAGTCTGATTATCAGTAACATTAATCACTTTCATACTCTAGGAGAAAGCTATACAATAATTTCAGCATGGTTTTGCTGCTAAAAGACCACTTTCATAGACCTTTTCTTTTTCTGTTCAGAGTTCAATATAAATGTGTCTCTTGATACTGAAGTTAATAGATACCTCTATCTAGATACCACTTACCATAAGAAGATGGTTAAATATGGGCATTTAGAACACGATCATCATAATACATTCTTATCTGAAGAACTTCTATCCTTAAAATTTCCATAAACTAATAGTCTGAATTAACCTTTTTCCACAAGATGTTCCACATTCCTGGTTCAATACCTCATGTGTTAAGATAACCTTTCATAACACTGTAATTTCATATTAGCAAAGACATAACATTATTGTGGATTTCCTTAATTTTAGTGTAGCAATTCTACAGAAATATAAGCAAGATATCAATAACCTACAACAGAATTTGGGCAGAAATTTTTGCCTGACGCCAGGGAGGACAAAATCACTAAGAGTGTGCTGATAAATTCCTAAATCATTCATTCCTCATATCAGTGCAGTGTGCTTCTCCTATCCATGATGTTTATTTCATCAGCTTGATGCTCCCTAGTGATAGAATATGAATAAAAGAACAAGCAGTAAACTGTCAATTTATCACAACTCTGCTAATGCAAACTCCATGTGATATTTTATTCCTCTTCTCTTCCTTAATGCTTCTTATCAATGTTTCAGAGCAATTACCAAAAGCAGTTAAAAAATCTGTTATACTTGTGTGGTGGTTTGAGCCTTAACTGGGATTTAAGAGCTTGGGGGCAAGGCTGAGAATGCCTCCCCCATTTCCCCCTCCTTTTTCCCAATTGAGAGAATAAGAAAGGGAAGGAGAAAATCTACCAAGAAATAATTTGGAGTCTGTTTGGAAGTACAGAGGTAAACATTTTTTTTTAACCAAACCAACCAACAAACAAACAAATAAATAACAATAACAGGAAGGGTTCACAAGGGTAAGGAACATGGATGGATGGGGAAAATATGTGTATACAAAACCAGTCCTTTGAAGAGATGTAGCAGGGAGAAAAGACCAGGCCTGAGCACATGGCAGAGAAGCAGGAAGCCAGCAGCAACTCCATCCTCTCATCCTGGCAAGGCAGAAGCAAAAGAGCCCAAATGGCTTCAGTGTCTTCCTTTTTATAGGCTTGCTGGACAGGGAGGGGGAGTGGAACAGACTAACTCAGTTTCCCAGGGGGAAAACCCCCTCCAGGGAGAGCAAGGCTCTCACAAGCTCTCGCCCACCCTGCTTTCAGGATGGGCGTAACCCATCACAACTTGCATATCATGGAACTTACTATACACTGCAGAACTCCAGTAGAGACTGCATATGCAAAGCATAATTTGGCATTCATTCACAATAATTCTTTAAGAGGACATAATGTAATTTTGCACACCATACAATATAAGTCTTAACACAAAATGTTTTTAAGTGGCAAATAGTGCAAACATCAGGTTAACTAGCAACAGACAGACAATAAAGGGGAATGAAGAAACTACAGAACAAGCATTGCTGGTCCAAAATTGGGAATAATTGAGTCAATAATGCAAATAATGTAGGAGGGCTGTTGCAGAAGGCAGAACATGGATTAGAAAAATGTTTACATTAAACAGTGAGAGATTAAGTGATTGAAGAAACATGTTATTACTGCCAACACTATTTTCTAAACCAATCTATTTGATGTTTCATTGTTGCACTGAATGTGTTCTGCAAACAAGTAAAGCAGAAGGGAAAATAAATATAGAAAGAGCTACCTAAAAAGAGCAAATTAGGAAAGAAAAAAAGATCAGGACCTAGAAGTAAAATTCTAAGTTAAGTTTTTACCTCGGCTCCAGTACACAGCTTTTTTTCCTGCTTGAATAGCCATAAAACATATGACAAGCAAAGCTTTTATGGTGAAAAACCAGAACAGAGAAAAGAAGATTCAAAATGGATAATTGTCAAAAAAAATTATCTTAAAAAATCCCATCGATTTTCTTTTGTTTATGGCTTCATCTCTGCTGTTCAAGATTTGTACACTGATTTGATGGGAACTTCCGGACTTCTTGCAACAAAAAGCATCAGAAACTGTGATTGTTAGTCCCATAGTAATTTAGTGTTACTTAAACAACTTTCTCTAAAAATTTATATTACCTTGATACCTTCATCTTACTATCAGTGCATAGCAATCATCATTTTTAATTGTTTGCTCATTCTATCAAGGAGCAATTTTTTTTTTGTAATGGAGAAATCTATCTGAACTGGTTTAACTAACTTAAGAGATGTGAGTCTGAGCCACTGTTCTTGCTTTGTTACAATAATACAATACAATAAATGCAGGTCAGAAGAGACCTTCAAGATCATCGCGTCCAACCTATTAACCAATCCAACCCACCTAAACAACTAGATCATAGCACCAAGCACCCCATCAAGTATCCTCCTGAACACCTCCAATGACGGTGACTCCACCACCTCCCCGGGCAACCAATTCCAATGGCCAATCACTCTCTCTGTATAGAACTTCCTCCTAACATCCAGTCTAAACCTCCCCTGGTGCAGCCTGAGACTGTGTCCTCTTGTTCTGGTGCTGCCTGCCTGGGAAAGAGACCAACCTCTGCCTGTCTACAATCTCCCTTCAGGTAGTTGTAGAGAGCAATAAGGTCACCCCTGAGTCTCCTCTTCTCTAGGCTAAGCAACCCCAGCTCCCTCAGCCTCTTCTCATAGGGTTTGTGTTCCAAACCCCTCACCAACCTCGTTGCCCTTCTCTGGACACATTCCAGCAAGTCAACATCCTTCCTAAACTGAGGGGCCCAGAACTGGACGCAGGACTCCAGGTGTGGCCTAACCGGTGCAGTGTACAGGGGCAGAATGACCTCCCTGCTCCTGCTGGCCACACTGTTTCTGATGCAGGCCAGGATGCCATTGGCCTTCCTGGCTGCCTGGGCACACTGCAGGCTCATGTTCAGCCTCCCATCAACCAACACCCCCAGGTCCCTCTCTGCCTGGCCACTCTCCAGCCACTCTGACCCCAGCCTGTAGCACTGCATGGGGTTGCTGTGGCCAATGTGCAGAACCCGGCACTTGGATGTGTTCAATCTCATGCCGTTGGATTCTGCCCATCTGTCCAGCCTGTCGAGGTGCCTCTGCAAAGCCTCTCTTCCCTCCAGCAGATCAACTCCTGCCCCAAGCTTGGTGTCATCCGCAAATTTACTGATGATGGACTTGATGCCTTCATCCAGATCATCAATAAAGATGTTATGTTTTCATGGTACAGTGTTATTTTTCATCATTTTTCATCAAAATCTTATTTTTCTCATTAATTGCTGTATTTTCATTAGTGGCCTCTCATTTAAAGATTAGTATATCACCCCTAATTTAAGAAAAGAAACACATTTGCAAAAATCATAACTAAATGACCATAACACGAATCAGACTTAATTTACTTAAGTATAATTTTACAGCTTCTATAGCCATATTTTTCAGAGAGCAGGATGTGATTAGCAAGGCCTGTAAAATTTGCCTATGAGCTAGAAGTGTGCATGTTCTGGAGCTCCCTGAACCTAACTTTGCTACACTGGAAGGTCAGTCTATAGTGCCACACAACAAACTGTAACAGAAGCAGATGAAAAAGGAAGCAAAGTATCAAGGAGAAAGTGTTTATGCCACTTCATTGCTCAGGTAATGCACTGCAAAACCAGGAAAGAGAAGAGGATTCCACTTTTGGGATTACTTAAATGCTAATGGGTGTTTTTGCTTGCAGGTGTTCCATATCTTCCTTTGCTGAGAACAGCAGGCACACCTCATCCTTGGACTGCCTGGATGTGGCTTTCTTCAAACTATGGTTAACTTAGTAAAATTGATGATGAGGGCTGTAGCTATGGGAATCTGTATGCCTTCAGAAATCAGCACATCTGTACTGACCTGAGTTTTTAAACATGATCACATTTGAGGCTTTGATTGTCAAATGAATATTTTATGAATTTTTTTTGCATGTTTACCAGCCATTCCCTTCTCCACTCATGATCTTTCATAGATAATATTATAGTCACAGTTCCATATGCACCCTGTTCTAAACAAAGATGTTTCCCAAATCTGTCGTCTTACTAATACATAACAGTTTGTGTTTTCAGGAATAGAGAGGACTTCTACCTGTAAAACTCCTATGAACCTGATTTGGGCTTAGTGAATGGAAAAGGAGATGGTTCCAAATTTTTGAACAGAGCATGAAAATATTTCGTTGTAAATTTTACCCAATACTTAAGGTGAGTGCATCAGTATGACTTAAAAACCTCCTAATATATTATTAATATTCTTTGTGATTTTCCTTGAGGAAATCAAAGTTTTCTCTTCCTCTTGATTATGCTTCACATTGACATAATACTGTCTATTTTTTCACTGAGATATATCTTTAAATGAGCTTCATAGAACAGTAAAAAGACACACTTCCACTACAGATACCAGTGGTCAAATTCTGTTGCCTGGCTGTAAAAGTTCATCATGTATGGTCTACATGGGGAAAATTTCTAGTCCATTAAAAATGCATAGAAACAAAAAATCATTACAGAAATGCCTTAACAGGGGAAAAAAAAAAAGAGAGGAAAAAAGAATACTTGGGCTATTTTATATAACATCTTCCAATAAAATTGTCTCTAGAAGACTGTTAGAGAGTAGAAAGCCTACAGTACTGGCACATAATAGTGAGATGAAGTGAGATGACAGTGAGAATGTGAACAACACAGCTTTAGAGGATTGTCTGGATGACAAGAGAACTGTTTCACAGGGTTTTGTGCGGGCGGTATACTTTTCACTTTTTACTGTTACATTCTATGTACGGGCTCCCCCAACAGGGATTAGGTGGCAATAAAGGATAAGGGACATTGACTGTCAAATCAGCTGTCAATGCCTCATTCTTTCTAGGAACAGAGTCCCATCTTTTCATAATCCAGTTCTTCTATTATGCCAAGATTAAGATGAAAAACTGGGAATGGAGCTGTAAGGAGAGGGCAACCTCAGAATAATTCTTCATACTTCCTACCTTCCTTCTTTGTACTTTCTCATCTCAGTTGGGAGGCAAACCACCACCACCTTATTCTTTTTAGATTTAAAGGTTATTAACAACTGCAACATTAACCTACTCAGATCTTATTTTCATTATCTTAGACAGGAGGGTTGGAGTAAGATAGCTGGTATGAGCATGATGTGATTTAGTTCTATTTGATGTTTCTGCCTTAGCAAATGTCAGAAGCAGGGAACAGAGTATTAATAATCATTTGAATCCAATATGCTAGCAGCAGATCTCCAAGAGAATGTACTCATTAAAATAAATCTCCAAGGTAGAAAACCCCCACCTTGCATTTAACTCAACCAGAATGTAAATGCAAACAAGCCCACTCAAGATATATATTTAACAAATACAGGGTTAAATAAAAACATTAGTATCTATTTAAAAGCTGTTTGCCAGAGCAGTTATTTCATGTTAATCACTTTGTATTTACTGCACTTTGAGAAAGACGTGTTTGTTATGCAGACAGTGTTCATTGTTGTAGCTTGCTCATTAATGCACTGCTGCCAGCAACAAAATGAATTAGCTCTCTGAATACTAAACTGGGAAACCAACATTGAACCAGAGAGTGGCACAATGACACATACAGGATTAAAATATATTATCCAGCTATGAGAGGGTGCATTTATGGCCTCTGATAGCTATCATCTATTTTTAGGATTAGTATTAGTAGGGAACTTCTCTGGAATGGTTGAAAATGGTATGACAAACAATAGTGATCATTTATGTTCCCATGGGAGTTTATACTCTTTCTGGAATACAAATATCTCATGGATTATTTCCCATGCTGGACCACAGCCATTTTTTCCCATCAACAATTTATCATTTATGCCTTTACATGCATACTTCGAATTTCTGCATACTGTAGATCCATAGTAGCACTGTGGAAAGTACATGAATACCAAACACTGAGGAATCAAAGCCCTAGTGTGTCTGTGAAGATATGTCACAGACGTGCAAAAGCAGAGTAACAAAGCAAATGCCACCTGTCACTCTGAATGTTTTTATAATTGCTTTTGATGTCCCTGTGTCACAAGAATAACATTAATCTCATAATAGTAGGTTGTTACTTTTAGGCATAACCTACTCTGTACAGGTCAGTAAACTAGAAAGGGCTGATTCTATGTTTAAAATAAAAGGGGGGAGGGATGGGAGAGGCAGTGAGGAGGAAGAAAAACAGAGGGCAAAAAATGGGAGAAATAGCTCTGTCAGCTAATATCTTGGTAGCTTTACACTGCATCTATATCTATTTCAGTGGAAACTTAGGATTTGCCCCATAATAATGTGTGTTCAGGTCAGAGCTGAAGGCAGCATCTTACTCTGCATCTCTGAAAAACTCTGGGATTGTTCCCCGAGATATTGCTAGCACAACACCCTCCAACATTCAGAAGGGAGGAAAAAGCATCCTATTAAAACAAAAAACCAACAGCAACAAAAAATTCATATGTTTTAGGAATAGTATCATGCATAAAATGGTCATAAATTGAAGTTTGGGTAACAAAATCTTGGTTAAGATATACAGAAGAAATTCAGATTCTAGTTTAATTATCTTTGTTCTCCTAGAATCAAAAACAAATAAGTGGCACAATATTCCCAGCTCTTATGGGAGCTTTTTATATCACAATTAGAAATAAAATATGTGAACATGCATATGCAAAATCGAACATATCAGAAAACACATCATAGTCCAAACATCTCATATAGAAAAATGTTTTAAAACAGTTGCATAGTTGATATTAATGGCTGGTTATTTTTGCAGATTAGCATGTTTTAAAGCTAATATTTTAAAACATAAATTATATTTGATTCCCTTGTTCTATTTATTTGTGTATGTTCCTTTGGAGAAATGCAGACCTTTAGATTTCTGAAGGAGAGGGGATTGTCAACACCATCATGTAACTTTCTGACCTCAAAAATTATTATATAAAATAATAATAGTGTTCATTTACTAGTGAAGTAATATTTTGCAGTTAATTAGATGTTTTTACAGTACTATGAAATTATTAAATAATATATACCATAAATGCTAGAGTTGCATGGCTCATCTTTTTCTTGCCCTTTTTGAAACACAAGAGCATCAAGATCTTCAGAAGTTTTTCTCCTCTCATTTGTCACAACACTCCAACCATTTCTTTAATAGAACATATCAACTGGTTAGCAGGAGATTGTGTAACACAGGATAATACAAAATTAACAAAATGTTTTCACAGAATCACAGACTTGTTAGGGTTGGAAGGGTCCTCAAGTACGATCTAGTTCCAATCCACCTGCCATGGGCAGGGACCCCTCACACTAGATCAGGTTGCTCAGAGCCACATCCAGCCTGGCCTTAAAACCTCCAGGGATGGGGCTTCCACCACCTCCCTGGGCAACCTGTTCCAGTGTCTCACCACCCTCATGGGGAAGAACTTCTTCCTAATACCCAATCTGAATCTACCCATTTCTATTTTTGCTCCATTGCCCCTGGTTCTATCACTACTTGACATCCTAAAAAGTCCCTCTCCAGCTTTCTTGTAGGCTTTCTTCAGATACTGGAAGGCTACAGTAAGGTCTCCTTGGAGCCTACTGTTCTCCAGACTGAATAGACCCAACTCTCTCAGTCTGTCTCTGTAGGAGAGGTGCTCCAGCCCTCTAGTCATCCTCATGGCCCTTCTCTGGACATGCTCCAAGACGTCCAGATCCTTCTTGTAATAGGGGCTCCAGAAGTGGACACAGAACTCCAGGTGGGGTCTCACCAGAGTAGAGCAGAGGGGGAGAATCACCTCCCTCTACTGCTGACTGTGCTTGTCTTGATGCAGTCCAGCATGTGATTGGTTTTCCTGGCTGTAAGTGCATACCGGTGGCTCATGCTAAGCTTCTCATCCACCAGCACCCCCAAGTTCTTTTATTCAAGATTTTAATCAATTTAAAGGCACTAGAATACAATACAGAATACAGAATAGAACACAGAATTAACCAGGTTGGAAAAGACCTTTGAGATCATCAGGTCCAACCTATCACGCAACACCATCTATCAACAAAACCATGGCACTAAGTGCCTCATTAGTAACTAGTATCTTTTGAAAGCAGAATGCAGTTACTGGAAGTTGAATTTGCCACAGATGTAATTGTAAACACTGTAATTAAGCTCACACACCCCTCAAAAAAAAAAAAAAAAAGGAAAAATAAGAGAGGGGGGGAAATTTCGTGGGTGCAAAACGCATGTTGAAAAATTCTGAAAGATGAAGAAACATTTCACTATTATAAATCTGCATCAATGCACAGATTACGCTACACAGTGTAGGTTCCATTTCTAAAAATCTTTATAGCATAACATGTTAATTGATCACAACATGCTGCAAGTGATTAAAAAATAATAATTTTCCTCACTGAATAATTAGATTATGCCACTCCAGAATGGTGGTTGTGCTTTTTTGCTACACTTTTTCTTGAGGGCTCTGAAATTTACTGAACCATAGCATCATTTGTGTTGTGGTTGTTTTAGTTGTCTTTGGTTAGGCACCTTGAGACCCACAGGCACTGAAGTCATGATGGTTATCACTACTATTGAAGGAAAGGACTTCATATTTAGTTATGTTATCTTTCTCTTGGCTGACTGAGGATTTGAAAGGAAAGAATAAGTGCTATCAATGTTCCTTATTTGTATCTAGTGTCAGAAATTAAACACTACACTGTCTGTAAATGTGTATATCCCTTAAATAGAAGAATAACAAAGCTATAGGCTATGCCAGAGAAATTAAAAATAAATTTAAAAAAAAATCCATTTAGTGTAGGGAACAGGTTTCCTTGTTTTAAGGAAAAATAAGTCCACATCTTAACGCTATCCAAAGCTGTGTGAAATAACAGAAAGTAGACATACAAGTCTACTAAGGCCACTCCCAGTACAAGAATGATTTCTTACAAATCTTGTCCCATGTAATAGTGGAATTTCCACTGACATTGCATATCTATTCCTTTGGGTTATTTTGCCTAATCTCAAAATTGAGTCTCAAAATATAATTTATAAAATTATTTATTTGTTTTATCCCTAAGCTATCATATTTTCAGCCTTAGAAATAAATTCCTCTGTTTCCAAATTTTCCAAAAGGCTTTTGGTAAAAATGTTGGCATTGGTATATTCCTTTTATTATATTTAACCTTTAGACAAAATAAAAGTTCAGTACTCCACACTGGTGGTAGTGGGTTATTTTGTGGGGGGTCTCCCTCCTCCTTCTCAATTATTAAGACTTGCCTTTCATTCATTTTAGAATTTTTAGCCTCATGAAGAGGCAAAACATTCTACTGAGTGAGGCAATTGTGGTCTTACTCCTTAGTCTTCTATCTTTAATACATCTTCGTGTGTGTCTTTTCTCCCTATATCAACATCATAAAAACCTTGATCTTTCCTTTAGGATTCTGGTCCATAAACAAATCACCCCTGCCCCTCTCTCCACCTTTTCTTAACCAGTTCCTTGTTTAGTAGAACTTCTATTTTCTTGTCCACTACAGTTTTCTTCTTAGGGGATTTGTAGATTGTTCTATCTTGCTTCATTAGGTACTTCTAACAAGATCTTTCAGTCTGTCTCCAGTCTCACAAATTTTATTGGTTACTCTCACTACCCCATTAATTTTTCTCTCAGATTTGCAAAATTTCCTTCCATGAAATGAAACTCACATTTGTTGCTGCACATAAGGAATTAACTCACTCAACTAGGATAAAAAAAAAAGGGGGTGGGGAAAGGTGGGGGAAACAAGAAAAAAGAAAAAAAAAGTCAAACTAAAGCAATCTCTCAAACAAACAAAAATTGAAATGGGAGATTGGATTAAACTAACCAGCAAATTCCAACTATCCCAGAAATACGAAGACTCTTAAAAGAAGCAGTTACTTCACAGCTGTTATTAAATCCTCCTCTTACGGCAATCTCAAGCTCTGATAGCATTTTTTTTGTTTTATTATATGTGCATGACCTGAGAATGATACCCACACCTCAGAAAACACCTCTTACCTATATCCTAATTTAAAAAGTTTGTCTGAAGCAGCTGCTGCATAAATGCTAAGAATACTTGCATACTAATGATGCATTATTCACCCTCTTTGCTGTTATATCACATTGGTTATCCATCTCCAGGCACTGTAATACAAAATGTGCTTGACTGGGACGAGAGATTCAGGAAGAAAATAAAGGGATACTAGAATTAATGGAAATATGTAGAAAATGTTCTCATTGGAATGGTTAGGGAAGATTATTTCCATTGTCCCATTATTTGTCATCAAAAATTCTGTCTGCTATTAACCATATCATTCATTCCCTTTTCCAGGTGAAGCAATGTGCTGATGAGCAGTTTCTAGTGAATCTCCAAACATTCTGCTGTAGAGTAGTTCTTTCAAATAATGCATGTTTTTATAATAGAGAATCAAAATACTGTTTTGCATTAAGAGACAGAAATTAGCCATCTATGAATTAGTCAAATACATAAAGATATGTGCATGTGTGTGTTTTTGTGTATGATCATTTTTCTGAAACAAGAAAGCAGAATGGAAAAATTATGAGAACAAAAACTAAAGAGGGAAAATCCTCGAATGACTATAACAAAGTAAATTTAATTCTATGACTTACAGTTCTGTACACCAGCTGTCTTATTCATTGCATGACCTAGATCTTAAGGGTTGTAGTCAAAGAATAAAAATTAGGACATCATATTGATAGCAGATGTGTACAACAAAAAGGTTGGTGTGGCAGACTCAACCTACACATTGCATGCATTTTTAAGGTTTCACTTCAGACTGTCTTTAGGCTAGTTCAGCAGAGTTATTACACAGTAGCAGCTGGGGTTTAGGTACATGACTGGAGCAGATCTTTTTGTTTAGCTTCATCTGATCCTGTGTGATCTGGTATAGGTGATCCTGCTCTGGCAGGTGGGTTGGACTAGATGATCTTTTGAGTTCTCTTACAGCCTCTAACATTCTGTGATTCTGTGAGAACTTGTATTGGAACTGAAAATGCAGCTATATCGTCATTTGCTCATGCACATGCTATAATCAAGTAGCAGTTGATCATAAAAGTACCCCCATTTCTTTGATCAATGTGAATGATTTCACATATTTATATAATTTAAGTGATAATGTGAGCCCAGGTCCAACAGAAAATATATATTTGATTTTTTAATTTTGATTTTTTTTTAACCTTAGCCAGTCATCTTCAGCACTGAACTTCATAAACTCATATATCTGAGTGTTATTTTTTCCTCTTTTTGGAAGACATTTTAATCTGACATCTGTTAGTTGTTCTCACTTAGGAGCACAGATTCACACAAGTATTTATGCTGAACGTATCCCTGCTGCAGGTCCAAGAGTTTTAGAACAGTCAACAGAAACACCAAAAAAAGAAAAGTGGATTATGACATTCATCTCATACACCTTTATTCATATGGGAACTTATACACTCAGTTTCACTTAGTAATTTAGGTTGCATGCACAGCCATGGAAATTGAGAGGCTCTGTTAGACAGTGGTTTAGCTTCAGTCTAGGCTGGTATAGGGGAGTGTGGATACCACCTTCTCAAATCATATCAGCATTTCCTCTGGAGGGAACAAGACTGCAAGGTCATCTCAGACAGCACTGAGTAACAGCTTGCAAGAAATTGAACTGAACCCCTGTGGTGGGTTAACACCCTTTTCTGAAAACAAAAGAACAAAGCAGGGTGGAGGACTTGCAGGTACTTTGCACTCCCTGCAGGGCATTTTTCACCTGGGAAGCTGAGTCTGTTCCACTCCCCCCTCCTTGCCCAGCTAGGGTATAAAAAACAGGACATCGTGGCTGTTGGCTCTTCTTCTCTGGCTCCTGCCTCTGCTGGATGAGAGCTACTGCAGCTGCCCTCCTGCTCCTCTGCCACATGGTCGGACCTGATCCTTTTCCCTGCTGCCCCCATGCTTCCTCAGAGAAAGGCTGGTTTTGTATTATTCTCTTGGTTTTGTCCCCCTCCCATCCATCCTTGTTCCTTGCCCTTGTGAACCTTTTCCTATTATTGTTATATATATATATATATATATATATATATATATATATTGTTTAAAGACAACTCTTTACCTCTCTACTTCCAAGCTGACTCCAAATTACTGTTTGGTGAATTTGCTCCTTCCTTTTCTCCTCTCTCTATTTGGAGGGAGGAGGGGGGAGTGGGGGAGAGATTCTCTGCCTTGCCCCACCTGAGCTCTTAACTCCCAGTTAAGGCTCAAACCACCACAACCCCAGATGACTAGCTTGAATGAAGTATTTAGTCTCTAAGCAGGAAGATACCTACTGTCATTTTGAAGGCCTCTGAGTAACTTCTCCAGCCCTAAACTGCCCCTCCAGGTGGACAAGGATATCTCATCATATCTGTCAGACCTCTGTGAATCTCAGGTATCTCTATAAGAATCACAAAACCCATAAACTGTCCATATTTGAACTATTGAATGGTAGAATTAGGTGTGCTGAATTAGTGCATTTCTTGAATTGAGAAAGACAGTCTAGGTAGGAAGATGAAATCAGGTGTTCACATCCTCACTTAGTATCTAATCACATTTCTTTATCTGATATTACTTTTAACACCATTATTACGACTTTCGGAGTAAACTGATCACTTAACACTAATCTCTCAGGAATCTTTGATCTGTTGAATCAGTTCCTACAACAGAATAATTTCCTTGCTCTTGCCTTTTTGTTCTGTGGTATTATCACTCTATGCTGTAGCAGTTTTATCTAGATAAAATGCATCTGTACTTTATACATTCCCCTTTTTACTCCCCTTATCTGATCTGCAGACTCTGAGGTTTTTTTGAGCCTTGGATAGGAATGTAATTACAGTAAAACAAATTAATTCTGTAATCTTAAAGGCAATAGTGCTGAAAGAAGTGCACCAACATGGAAATTATGTCAGTGAATTTTAAAAGAACTAAGTTTTGTTGATTTTAAGTTTTGGCTTTTTCTTATGAATAAAATTGCTGACACCTTGAAGAAGATTAAAGTGTATATTTCTAATAGTTATTTTATCCAATAGTTATAGACTCATAATGTATACTTAACATGGTACACAAGGAAATTCAAAAGACACATTCCTTAGTAGAGAGTTATCTACTAATCATAGATGCGATAGAAGAAATAGGTGTAAGCTAGAAATTGGACCAAAGATGTATTAGGATTGTGGCATACCATTCTGTGATAATTTAGTTTACAGATAGAAGTACACAGGTCAAGAGTCATCCATAAAATTCTTCCTATGGGAGATGGGAAGTGAGTTGATTTTCCTAGATAATAAATTAAAAACTTACGACTTTTAAAATAATTTTAACCAAAATAATCAACTTATTTTTGATGAATATTATTGATAATAGCAGCACCATTAGCCTAAAAGAAGATGAAATCATAATGCAAACAAATTATTTTAGTTCTTTGGTCTCCATGCATATAGTTATATGTCAATGCACTGACCAGCTACAGAAAAAAATCTCCCCATAAGTAGAAATCACACAAAATATTCAAAATATTGTTCTATTCCTCAGATGTAAACCTTTGTATTTCATTGACTTTAATGCATATCTTATATACCAAGTATAAAACAGAAGTATCATTTCATGAAATATTTCTACATTCAAGCTTGATTTTCTATTTTAGATTTGAATTATGTAACAATTTTATGTAAGAAAAAATATTGTGCTGGGTTGGAATTACCCCTCCTAACATAAAATTGCCAGACCAGCTCATCTGAAAGCAAATGAAGCTGTACTTGCAAGCAGAACTACAATCTATCAATATGGACTGCAATGAATAGATATAAAACATGCAATTTATAAACAGCACAAGAACCCCCCTGGACAAAACCAGAGGGCTACCAACAGCTTCCCCTTCCCTGTTCCCTTCCCTCCCCTCTGTACATGGGACAGGGGAAGAACTCATTTGCAGTTACTCATTCTACTTTTACAGCAAAATGCAAATTACTGAACATCACATTCTGGACCAGCCAGCAAAGTAATATCCAGAGATATGCTGTATAGAAAAGTATCGCCAAGGAATAGTTTCATTTCTAAAAGCTCTAATTTTTCTTTATTTCTTCTGCAATTCTGTGACTCACAGAAAGGAAAAAAAAACTCTCAGTACTAAATAGCACAAGTGACACTACAGAAATAAGAAGTAGAAGATGCTGTTCAACTGTGGGGTTTTGTGTGTTTGCTTTTAAGTAGGTCTCTTTCTATATCTGTATTGTCCTTGCAAAATTGTTGTCTTAATCCACTTTTCCAGTCACAATTGTTTTAGCCCTTAACAGGACTTTCCTCATTCTTTCTACTTAAACTTACTTTCCCCTTAATAGTTGAAGGACACTTAGACAGCATCACATTTATTTCAGTGGACATTGAGTTTTATCTATTTCAGCAAGCCAGCCTTTATTAATTAGACCTCACAGGACAAGTGATTGTGAAGAACATCTCTAACTGTCACTGATCAATACCTGCAACAGAAGCAGTCAATTACCTATGTTTCTGAGAAGGAAGAAGAGTCCTATTCTTGTTATCTATTGTGATGGGTTACGCCCATCCTGAAAGCAGAGCGGGGGAGGGCTTGTGAGAGCTTTGCCCTCCCTGGAGGGCATTTTCCCCCTGGGAAACTGAGTTACTCTGTTCCACTTGCCCTCCCTGTCCAGCAAGCCTATAAAAAAGAAGACACTGCAGCCATTAGCTATTCTTTTGGCTCCTGCTTTGCCTGGACAAGAGGACTGCTGCTAGCTTCCTGCTTCTCTGCCACATGGTCAGGCCTGGTCCTCCTCCTCCCTGCTACATCCACGCTTCTTCAAAGGACTGGTTTTGTATACGTACTTTTTGTATACGTACTTGTATATATCTTTGTTCCTTACCCTTGTGAACCCTTCCTGATATTGTTTTATATATATATTGTTTAAAGAAGAGTTTTTACCTCTCTACTTCCAAGCCAACTCCAAATTATTTCTCGGTAGATTTGCTCCTTCTCTTTTTCCCCCCCTCTCAATCGGGAAAGAGGAGGAAGAAGTGGGGGAGGGATTCTCAGCCTTGCCCCCATCTGAGCTCTTAAATCCCAGTTAAGGCTCAAACCACCACAACTATCTACAGCTTACCTTCCTATCAGGTTCAACACAATGCATGCAAATTATATTTCCTCCTTTTAATGCAGGTTCGTTCCCAGCGAAGTGCTTTGCAGCCCAGCTGTGTTGTTTAACAACATCTTGTGCTTATTAAGTCATGAGCTTGACTGATGGGGAAGTCAACACTCCAACACTAGCAGAGATTTGCTGTTTAAGCCTAGAGGCATGGGTTCTGTTTGATTAGGTCCCAGAAGAACAAGAATATGGAAACTAATTTAACAAAATAACAAAGGTCTTTTCCAACCTGGTTAATTCTATTTTCTATTCTATTCTATTCTATTCTATTCTATTCTATTCTATTCTATTCTATTCTATTCTAAAATGCTACCCTGCAATCTTCCAAGATAAAGAAGAAATAGGAAGAAAAACAAAGCCCAGTGATTAACATTTACTGGTCATTTATTTCAGTGAGGATATATATAAAATGTATGCATTTCCAATGACTGAAAATACTCCTTTCTGCTTTCTAAAACCCATTTTTTCAATGACCTTCTGTTGTTTGCTGTGGAGATTATGAAGCTGTCATTCTTGCCATTGAGTAATTAGGGTTTAAAACCCCCAATTTCTAAAGCCATTTCTGAATTGTTATAGTACCTGATAAATGGCTAATCACTCTAAAAGAGCTGTTGATGGGAAATTCCTGAGAATCTAAAAATTTTGCCATTGTACATCATGCATTTTCAAAACCAATTGGTGATGAAACAAAGTGCAAAACTGTAAAGAGACTGATTTCACTTCTACACTGAAAACATCAATGTTTAAAAGTGGAATCAAGACTGGAAAGGTTTTTTCTCTTTTTCCTACTTTGGTCCCTTTTGTAGCCTCCTCTGAAAAGTTGGTTTTAAGTACAAACAGAAAAGCATTGCTTGTTAAGTTGTAGGTGAGAGATTATACACTGTAAATATAAACATAAAAAGAGTTATGAGCAGATAAGTATCATTATTCCAGATGGGATATAATTACTTTTCTTCCTAGTAGCTGGTAAAGTGCTGTGTTTTGAATTTAGAATGAGAATAATGTTGATAAAACTGTGATTTTCAGGCTATCAGGTAGTGATAGGACTGGGGGGAATGGAATGAAGCTGGAGGTGGGGAGATTCAGGATGGATGTGAGGAGGAAATTCTTCACTGTGAGGGTGATGAGGCCCTGGAATGGGTTGTCAAGGGAGGTGGTTGAGGCCCCGTCCCTGGAGGTGTTTAAGGCCAGGCTGGATGAGGCTCTGGCCAGCCTGATCTAGTGTCGAGTGTCCCTGCCAATGGCAGGGGTGTTGACAGGGGGGTTGTGGTCCCTTCCAACCCTAACTGAAACTATGAAACTAAACTATGAAACTATGATATTTTGGTTGTTGCTAAGTAGTGCTTATACTAAGTCAAGAATTTTTCACCTTCTCATGTCCTGCCTTCAAGGAGGCTGGAGGGGCTATAAAGTGATGCATCAGGTGACTCCTACTGGACAAAGGGACATTCCATATCGTATGATGTGATGCCTAGCACATGAACTGGGGGAAGAGCCGGCCAAGGGCTGCTGCTCTGGAACTGGCGGGGAATCAATTGGCAAGTGGTAAGCAACTGTATCATGCATAACTTGTTTTATATTTTAATTCTTTTATTATTAGCAGTAATATATTTTTTAAATTTTATTACTATTATTTTATTTCTTTTCTGTGCTACTAATCTGTCCTTATCTCAACATAAGAATTTTACTGTTTTATTTTTTCTGATTCTCTCTACTGTCTCACTGGAGTGAGTGAGTGAGTGAGCAAGCAGCTGTGTGGTACTTAGTTGCTGGCTGGAGTTAAACCACAACAAAAGGCTAAACATTCAGTGAAAGATAAGCACATCTAAGTTTGGATGTTGACAGTTGAATATGCCAAAGTGCCTAGCAAAGAGAAATTATGCACTTAATTGAGTTTTGAGTAGAATTCAGCCATTAGAAACTCAGTTCTGTTGCCCTTGCATAGCAAGCTAGTGTCTGGATTCTGAAATCTGAGATGCCTTAGGTATCCTGCCAATACTTCAGCTGCCACCACAGAATGAAATGTTTCCTACCAATTTTGCATCACATCTGGCAGACTTGTGCAGATGTCCTGGATACTGTAGGCTATAGCTATATACACATTTGTGGGGAACACAATTGAACCAAAGATGTTCACCTGAGAGTAAGGTGAATTATTCTCTCATCTCCATTGTTTTTGATGGTTAGGGATGGGATCCAGTTGATATTCATATAATCATTTGCAATCCTCCAGGGAATCTAAGACATCTTCACAAAAATCTTGTATATCTGGCTGAAAGATACAAGACTTAGTGAGGTCATGCACCCTTTTGAGCAGCAGTTGTTGGCCAGGCAGGACATCTGCAACATACAAAAACATTGACTCTTTTCCTAGTTCTATTGTTTGCAGTAGGAGTATAGATACCTGATTTACATGTTACACCTGAGTTTAGGTATCTTCAAATAGACTTGAATTCCTCTCAAAGTGAGTATGCAGTTAGATACCTTAAAGTCATGTCTGTAGTGTTCATCTGCCAGAGTATGTGGAATTTTCATGGCTTCATGCTGATCCTCCCAGAACTAATTATTTAGGCTGGGGGTATTCACACATCGTATAACTGCCAATATCATATAATTGACAAATATTTATTGTACCAGCCTATGTAGCTATCTGACATCTATGTAACATGCTAGTTGCAATTACAGTAATAATGGAATATAAATCTAAAAGAGGTAAAATCTGTAGATACCATGGAACATAGTGGTGCTGGCCAGGGAATTGGAGCTTAAACCTGAGAAGTGAAGAATATTAGAGAAAGTCCAAATTTAAAAACATTGAACAATCTGAAATGTATTGATATACATAACAGTTAGTGTAGAAAAGAAAGAGATGACAGGCAATAAGTTAGAAGTTTAACCATGACTGCTGCATGACTGTTATGCATAATTTTTCAAGTTTAGGTTAGTCCAAGTGTCCAAAAATATCTAAATATTTATGCAATTTAGGAATTTTAGGTGGTTAGATTTATGAAACTAACAACATCTACAATATGCATCCAATTTAATCTGATCAATGCACAAATTCAGATACAGACTCCACCTTTCACTAAGGCATGAATGTTATGATAGAATACCAGTATTTTTTAGACAATGTGCTTCCTTAAATTTATCCAAAAGTAATTTATTTCAGACTTTTTTCTTTCATTAGTTTCAAAAATGTTTTGTATCTTGCATGTTAAATGTAAGCTATATTTAAGTTTCAGCATATAGATCATCTAGGTAAATTTTTTTCTATTTTTCATAATCACCTGTTATTGGCCTGTTGTCTGCCTGCTCATCTCTCATTCATGTTCTCTTGTCCACGTTTAGAGTGGGACAGATGCTTTGTCACCCTGAGAGGGGAAAAAGAATGATGCTTACACAAGTGGATTGGATAGTGATGGAAAGTTTAAATGGAAAAGGCAGTGTGACAGTTTTAGGCTGCGCCTTTAAGAAAAGGAGAGCTGCAGAATTCTCTAGCTGAATGTTTAGGTGTAAAAAGGAAAACAAAGATTAATTCCAAACCAATTTCATTGGTCAGATGTGAGATGTACCATAGCAAATATCACTAACATTCTTTCTCTCACTCACTTCAGCTTCAGTCTCTTCTGACTTTTGTTTCTTGGCCAGCCTGCACACAACTGACCTTGGACTGAAACTGATGAGATAAGAAAACGAACTTTCTTAACAACTTCTTTGAGCTAACACTTTCCCCTAAATATAATTTTCTTTATCTTTCTCCTTTTTCACCTAATTAACTACTAGGGGAAAGAAGAGGAGGGGGGAGAGGGGTTTTGAGGGGAGCCTGAGGGGGATTCTCCTCGGGAGGATCTGCGCTTGTGTTATTTCCTGTAAATTCTTGTATAATATTGTAAATACTGTATATTTTGTATATATTCATTGCATTTCATTATTGCTTGTAAAATACAGCTTTCCATTTGCTTCTCCAACTGAGTTTGGCTGTGCTTTATGTGGATGTAGGTGGATTAAACCATCACACCACTGCAGAGAAAAACTACACAGTATAGTGGTAAGCATATCCCAAAGCATGCAGAGTTCCTCTACACCACACCCAAAAGCCCAATTCTTTCCCTCTCCCCACCTGAGGGTGTACCCAAAACCCCCAGGGCTCTTGCTCTCACATCCTCATTCTAGGCTAGACTCAGACTGGCATTAAGCCTATACAGGCCAAAGAGGCCTGAGATACTCCCTCACTGCTTACCCAATAGGGAAGCATCTCCCATGGGAGCAGAGTGGGAAGAAAGAGTGAGAGAATTACTTTGCAGACAGATTTATAGGATGCAGGATTTTTCAGTAGAAATACACTATTTCCTGGGTCCATCTACTGGGCTGGACTCTCTGGACACTGGAGATGTAACTATGTGGCAGCCTAGGAGGAATCCAACCTAAACTATTAAATCTCTTTAGCCTCTTTTCCTAATTTGATGTCACCCTTCCTAAGCCACCGCTGGAATGATCACGTCTCGCTGATGTGATCAAGCCCATTTTCTCTAAGAGTCACCTTTGCCATTTTCTTTTAAATAACAATCAACCTGTTCTATCTGCACAGTTTTCCTTTTTGTATCATCTTTATTATGCCTTTCAGACAGTTTAACATTTGTATGCCATGCAACAGCTTGTGATATCACTGTACCAGGCCTCAGGTATTAAAAAGATTTTAAAAAAAAAAAATTGTTATTCAATGTCTCGGTAGTTCCAATAGTTCTAATCTAAGCATTTATTATAAGGAGAAAAATAAACAGTTCAGAGCTTGCATAGTGGGAAGACTCATTCAAAGTAATGTTTTTTCCAAATGAAAACATATATTCCTGTTCTATGTCCGACATCAGAGAAGGACTTTCTTTTCTCTTCTGCAATGGTTGCATATCATAAATAACTATGTCAGATCAGAGAAATTATTTCTTTATTTTATAGGTATTAACAATTCCATTTATTCCTGTAAGTTAACAAAATTGTGCTTCTAAAGCTTAAAACAGTTCTCAAAACACCTTCCAAAGCAATCAAATCCTGTATGCAAAAGTACCTGAGAAGTATTTTCATGTACATTTTATTACATTTTTCAAATCCAAGTTACCTTTAAATTGCAATGTAGTGTTTTGATTAGAAACAGAGCTATTACACTATTTACAATACTTACCTGGACACAATACAATATCTTGAGAGCCTGAGAGATTAAAAAAAATCTTTAAAAAGAAAAGAAAAGCTATCCTGAAAAATGAAAAATAAAATTAAAAAAAACCAAATCAAAACCCAATCTATTTACGATGATATTGAGAAGAGGCTTTGACAACAGCATCAAATGTTTCACATGGAAAATAAAAGTTTCAATAATTCGTCTTTTAAAACAAATCAAATTGTACAGCACCATTTGCAAGCTTCAGGGGTTTGCAACTCCAATGCAAAATCTTAACATATTAAAGAAGTGAAAAATATCATATTATGTTGTAGACATTCTCAGTATGGTAAAGGAAAAAATATTCAAAGGAACTCTAATTTGAAACAAAATAACCTTTTTTCAGTTTCAAGAATATTAAGGCCAGGATACAAAGAAAATAAACAGCAAAACACAAATAATTTATAGTGATTGTGCACATTTGATTCCTTTTGTGTATGAGAAAATATACATGTTATGACTGAAACCAGAATCCCAGGACAATTATAAAATATTTAGGGTTTAGGAACACTATCTAAAGATAATACAAACTTAATTGTAAGGCATCTGTTTCAGATCAAAAGGCAAATTTCTTAAATATATTTATATTTATATTTATATTTATAAATATATTTCTATTTATTTTTATATATAATGCAATAAAAGAATTTTTATATCATTTGAAAGTAAGATTTTGACCATGTAAATATGACAGAGGAGTAATTATTTTAATCAGATTCTAAAGGTGTCTGAGTATTGTGTCAGGGGCCAGAATCCTAGAATCCCAAAATCCTAGAATCCTAGAGTCACAGAATGCTTTGTGTTGGAAAGGACCTTTAAAGGTTATCTAGCTCAAGCCTCTGTGGTGAGCAGGGATATTTTAACTAGATGAGGTTGCTCAGAGTACCTCGTCTTGAACTTCACTTCCAGGGATGGGACATCTAACATCTCTCTGGGCAAGCTGTTCCAGTATTTAGAAAAGACTTGCTAGAACGTGTCCAGAGAAGGGCAACAAAGCTGGTGAGGGGCTGTTGCAGTTTGGGCTGGGTGCCCTCTGCTACATGAGGTTCTTCCTGTGTCCAGAGGTCCAGCCCAGTGGGTGGACACAGGAAACTAGGTATTTCTACCATAATTCTCTGCACCACCACTATAAGATCTAGTGCGAGGTCTGGCACCTCCTCTTTCTTCCTCGCCGCCGCCCGGTAACTGGGGAGATGTTGTCTCCCGGCCATGGGCCTGGCTAGGCCCAAGGCCACGGGGGGATGGGCAGTCTCAGATCTGGCCAGCTGAGACTAGCCTAGAGTGGGGAGGGGGGAAGAAGGAGCCCTGGGGGTCTTGGATGTACCCCCAGGTGGGGATGGGATCTCTCTGGGTATGTTTTGGGATTTTTCTTTTGTCACTGCTCTTCTACCTTTCTCTGTAAACATTCACTGCTTTTTCATTTAAACTTTCCATCACTTTTGCAATCCATTTGTCTGAGTTGTTATTTTTGCCCCTAGTGGGGAGGGGGCTGCCTCAACCCACTACAGGGGCTTGGAGCACAAGCCCTATGAGGAGAGGTTGAGGGAGCTGGGGTTGTTTAGCCTGGAGAAGAGAAGGCTCAGGGGTGACCTTATTGCTCTCTACAACTACCTGAAGGGAGGTTGTAGACAGGTGGGGGTTAGTCTATTCTCCCAGTCAACCAGCACTAGAACAGGAGGACACAGTCTCAAGCTGTGCCAGGGGAAGTTTAGACTGGATGTTAGAAAGAAATTTTTCACAGAGAGTGATTGCCCATTGGAGTGGGCTGCCCAGGGAGGTGGTGGAGTTGCCATCACTGGAGGTGTTTAGAAGGAGACTTGATGGGGTGCTTGGTGCCATGGTTTAGTTGGTTAGATGGTGTTGGATGATGGGTTGGATATGATGATCTCAAAGGTCCAACCTGGTCTATTCTATGGACATGATGATCTTGAAGGTCTCTTCCAACCTGGTTTATCCTATCCTATCCTATCCTATCCTATCCTATCCTATCCTATCCTATCCTATCCTATCCTATCCTATCCTATCCCATTCCATTCCATTCCATTCCATTCCATTTCACAATCACATAGTAAATAAATTCTTCATTGCATCTAATCTAAATTCACCCTCTTTTTGTTTAAAACCATTGCCCCTTCTCCTGCTGCATTTCTTCACTACCTGTTATACATATCAACAATTTTCAGATTCTGTGGCTTTAAATTTGAGGTTTCTTTAACATTCTTCACTCTCATGTTTAAGTTCTAATACTTTTTCCAGTCTCAACATGTTCCTCAGTATCTACATCTGTGGCTATTGATATATTATCTTCTTAGATGAACACCTCTTAATTCCCTTGAAGTATTTCAGAGATGTTTCTCTGTTGTCTCCCAACACCTCAGGAATCTGTGGCTCATCCCCATGAAGATTTCACTTATGCTGCAGCATCCCCAGCACACCTCAGGAAAACAAGTGGAGGGACCTTACTAACACCCTGTCTCTCTAACCACAGTTTGTCATACCACAGCTTGGCACTGTCAAGCCTGATTTTATCCCACTCTAATTTAAAGCCTGGTCAATGAACCCTCTTTGACTCTCTTCCCCCTTGAGAAAGGTGAATCCCATTTGATGTCAGTAGTCTTGGTGCCAGGTAGACCATCCCATTGTTGAAAACACCTGCATTGTGGCTGTAATACCAGCAATGGAGCCATCTGTCCCTTCCAATGTTGGTACCTGCAAATGGTAATAAAAAAAATAACCTGTTCCCCAGTGTGGTGAAGGCACATTATGCCTAAATATTGAATCTTGTCGATATTGAGGAAGTCCTGTCATAGTGACAGAGCCCATCTCTATCATGGGGGTGGGAAATTGGCAAGCCCCACAGACACTTCAAGAGCTTCAGTGTCATATGGGAGTCAAACGCCTTCACTCAGTCAAGGAGGTTGTGGGAGATAAATAATCAGGAGTACCAATATTGGATTTGGAGCAAACATTTGTTCCACACTGCTAAGGCAGCACGCTCTGTTAAGAGTACAGTTCAAAGTTTGTATACTGTGCATATAGTGCTAAGGTATTGTAAGTCACTATGTTTGAAAGTGTAATCTAACAATTAGGTGAAAGTTTGGTCTACATGGGATAAACCTGATTAAGGGTAATCTATACTCGAGGCTTATATATGCCCATGGGCGAGGGGGTGGTAATGTGGTGAAGGCACATTATGCCTAGATATTGAATCTTGTCCCAGCATGGGGACAAGTTTCCCTTCCTTCATGAGGGAGACAAAAGCCAAGGCATTAGCCAGGCCAGTACGGCCCACTGCACGCTCCCATCACATGGGATACTCATGCTAACACCAAGTATTGGCATAATTCTAGCTTCACACTTTCTATAGGCTGAAGTCAGTTGTTAACAGGAGTGCCCATTGGTCAAACCCAGCCTCAAGGAACCTATAAATATCACCCCAGTTGGTAAACAAGTTGCCCCCTCTTTCACTTTGTCTCTCTACTTGCTCGAGAGGACAATGCTCAAGCCATAGCCTCTGCTATTGAGCTTCAGCCCTGAGAATTATCTCCAGAGGGAGTACCTTTACTGAGCCTGAGAAGGCCAGCATCGTCACAGCCAGTCACACCAACCAGGAGAGCCCATCGTGCCACTGGAGGACTGGATCCACCCCACCCAGAGGGTAAGATCTGCCCAGTTGCCAGGGAGAAGTGACTTGACCGAGAACGGTAGTCCACACATCTGGCTAGTACCCGCTGTCATGGGAGAGGTGCCCTGTAAACCTCAGGGAGACCTAGAGCACTGTCCGTGCACCAAACTAGGAGCACTCTGAGAGTCCTGCTGTCCCTTTAAGCTAATTAAATGGGAAACCGCCACTTTATGCAGCTGCACTTCTTCCCTGAGGCTGTTCACATCAGCCCCGGGTCCATCGCAGCAACGCCGACCCTCACCAGGTCCAACCCCCTGCTGCCGTGCCCAATAGGAAACATCTGACCCCGCAGCCCCATCTGCTGCCGTGTCTGATTAGAAACCTCCAAGCCCGCCTATCCACAACTGTCGCCTCACCCAGCCATGCGAGCCAAATCCAAGGGCCAGCCCTACCAACCCTGCCTGCCCAAGGGCTGACCCCGCCAGGACCGCTCCCTATCATCTGGAAGGAGCTGGCCGAGTCCTGTGAAGGGACCTGCTTACTAGCTAAGCCCAGGTTCCATTTCCTCTCCACTGCCGCAGAGAGCTGACCCTACCAGAGCCACCATCCAAACCAGCCCAGGAACCACTTCAGTGACAGTAGTCTGCCGGAACTCAGCCTTGCTACAAACAACAGCTATAAAATATCCTTCACATGCTTTCCATCCACTAACTCTCAGTTCAAAGTATCCATGTCCAGCAGAGTAATCTCTGACGCACAGAAACATTGCTGTATATAGCTAGAAGCCACCTGCTCCCCATCTACTCACCATCTAGTGGCCAAGCAGCAGAACTGCACCCTCATTATATAAATTTTGAAAGTAGTTCTGTAAATAGTTCAATTGAGTTCTAATTATAATACTAAGCCCCTTATGGAATGTATTTCACAAATTGCACTCGAACATGTATATAAATTAGTGATTCATTTTTATAATAAAAATAATTTTTCATAATTCATATTTAATAATAATAAATTTAGTAACCTCTTCATCACACCCAGATTCCCTCACTAACTATCCCAAGGCCCAAAAGTCCCTTTTGATTGACCTTGATCTATGGGTTGCAGTTTCCGCTCCATCAACATGGAAGATTGGTAACAGGTAATAGCCCCAGAGCTGTATCTAGATAGGACACATTCTAGTGATGCTCTTAACCTGAGCTCAAGGGAGGCAGTAGAAGTGAAGAAGCCCAGCATATTGGACCCTCTTCTCTCCTTGGAAGGGAGTGACCTACAAATACAACCTTTCTTTTCCTCCTTGTGGATATGGTTGGGATTCAAGGGATAGACCTTTTTGACCTAGGAGAGATCTCTGGTGTACATGGACTGTCAGACACATTCTCCATTAACTGGCATTCTTCAACCAGCAGCAGAATGATCATGAACCAGAAATGTGCCCTTGTGGCCAAGAAGGCCAGTGGTACTTTGGGATGCCTGAAGAGAAGTGTGGCAAAACAGGTTGATGAAGGTTATTATTCCCCTCTACTGTGCCCTGGAGAGGCCATGTCTTGAGTAGTGTGACCAGTTCAGGGCTTCCCAAAAGGACATAGAACTGCTTGAGAGGGTACAGCAAAGGACTGTGAGGATGATTAGGGGATTAGAGCATCTTCCTTAAGAAGAAAGGCTGAGGTACTTGGGGCATTTTAACTCAGAGAAGACCAAGAGGGGGATCTTATCAATGATTATAAATACTTAAAGGATGGATGTCAGGAGGATGGGGCCATGTCTCAGTCCAGAGAACGAAAGAGACTCAGTTCTTTTGAATGTTCCCGTGTTATTAAATTAGAGGTACAAACGAGGCCAAAATATCAACAGCAAGGCTATTTATTACATAAATAAAGTTGATGGATCAGAGGGAGAGAGAGAGAGAAAATAGAGAGGGAGAGAGAGAAGAGGAAAGGACTTATGTTGTCACATCACTCACTCCCCAAGACAGTTTGGGTCTGTGGAGGAAGGCTGCTGCAGCTTTGGAGTGGAGGAGATGTTGTCCTTCTTGGCTGTGCTGTCCTCTGAGCAGCCTCTTCAGCTCCATGAGTTGTAGCAGGCAGAACTTAGGACACAGAGAGAGGGTTCCTCTTGGTCTGCTTCTTCCAGGCTACATGGTGATGTCTCTGCCATTTTTCTCTCCTGGTATTCTCTCGGGTTTTCTTCAGAGCAGCATTGCCCCAATCTTTTCCTTCTCTTGTGTTTTCCTTCCCAGTGGCATTGTCCTGGTCTTGTCCTTCTGCTGAGCCAGTAATTGCTCAGATCTTTTATACAGTTTTTAGGTATGAGTCTAAGTGGTGAATATGCATAGTATTGATAGCAGTGGCCTCTGCCCATTATTTCCAGGGCACCTGCAGTGTGGTGAGCAATCTTTATGCACCTTCCAGAGAGTCTTTATCCATTGGCATCTGCCCAATACACATCAGATATTGTCTGGGCAAGCAGCAAAGGTGATTTTCTCTTTGTTGAGTCACATCAAGAAAGACAAGATTTAGCCTCTTACAGGCCAGTATTTTTCAGCAGTGCCCAGTGACAGGACAAGAGTTAATGGGCACAAATTTGAACACAGAAAGTTCCATCTATACTCTTTACATTGAGGGTGGTGGAGCACTGGAGCTGGCTGCCCAGAGAGGTGGTGAAGTCTCTGTCTCTGAAATCATTCAAAGCCTGCCTGGATACCATCCTGTGCAACCTGCTCTAGGTGAATCTGCTCTGTCAGAGGGTTGGACTAGATGGTCTCCAGAGGTCCCTTCCAATCCCTATCATTCTGTGATTCTGTGAACCAGAGCCTCATACTTGTACACCTGGGAGGACAGGGGCTTTGCCTGCCATCCTGAGTATGGACATGGACATTTTGCTTCTCATAGGCTGCTGCCTTCATCCTGGTGGGGTGAATCATATAGGGTTGGTCCCCTTCGTTATGGGTATTTTCTAAAGGATGTTCTAGGGCTTGGCTCTACCAGACTATGTCAGACTATGTCCTGCTCATCCTCACAACACCATAGCTTTAAAAATTCTAAATAAAATGCACCATGATGAGGTTACACATTCCAACACCCCAGTCCTTTATCCAAGATTGTTCTGTAAAGGGAATCTGAATTTTTAAATACATAAATAATATAGGCCACGTGTCAGAAGTATGACCCAGAATCTGCATACAACACTTGACCTTTAGGCTACACATAGTTACCCTAACTCCCAAGAATTATTTGTATGAATTATGAGTACGAAAAAGCAGTATAAGGCAATAAATAGGTTTAATAGACGACTACATCAGAGCAAAGTAGATAATCACTAAAAAAGTGTTTATACCAAGTACATCTAAAATGCATGAACATTTTAATAAGACATCAAAAAAACCCAAAATTCAAATAACAAAAACATCTGCCAAAATTGTTTCCTTGTCTTTGAAAATAGTGTTTAAAAGTTCAAAAAGCAAATCATCACGCAACAGAATGTGTGGAAACTGATTTGCATGAAAAATCGGAGTCAGTAAGGGACAAGAGGAGAAACAGGACAGAGACTCAGTTCTGGTCAAAACAGATCTTGTTTAGCAGAAAATGGGCCTTGTTTTGAAGGGTGGGAATAATCTATAAAAACGAAGTTAGGGAAAATGCAAGGATTTGTGTTGTGTTTTTTTTTTCCATGAGGTGAAAACTGCATTTGTATGTCTTAGTTGCTAAACATACAGCTTTAGTTTGACATAATACCCTCCCATAAAATAACTAATACAAAGTAATACCAGACTGCATACCAACAGTTGTGCTCAGTGAATCATCCTGACCATTTCATTATTTATTTCATGTTTTCCAAAATCTCCAAAACAAATCACCAGATTCAAAGTTAGAAGCAGCACAAGAGATTTTAAAAAACTTAGAGAACTAAGTGGTCATCTGATTCTTCACTAGGAAGGACTTTATTTTTTTTTACACATAAGGCTTTATAAAAAAAATCTACTGGAAATTCCAGGATCCCCTAAAGAGTTGATGATGCATTCCTAGAACACTAGCTATTATTAACATTTTGATAATCAGTCTATAAAGGGAGATATTGGAAAGGTTAATTATCACACTGAGTAAGTTCATAGATTCTGTGGTTCTGTGACATTAAATTAATACCCAGTTACGCATCATCAATCTTCCTGTCATTTAAAAGAAATGAAGTAACAACAATTATCATTCTCATACTTAAAGAAAAAGAAAGACCTTAAGGCATTTTGGTAAAATTCTGTGTGTTTTCCCCACTCTGTATAAGCTCTTTGTGGGATGATGTTATCTTTCATGGAATCATGTATAAACAAAGACTGAAATCACTGTTAGAGGTCTGAGCAGCTGATTAATTGTGTTACTTTGGATAAGGTTTAGAAATAATATTTATATAAATAAAAGGCACTGTTTTGATTGAAAAATCAGATGGCAGCATGGCCATCTACAGAGATGTTACTAAAGAATCACAGGATCATATATTTTGGTCTGTAAATATGAAGACAGATTGCATGAAAAGCATCTTACTGCCATTGTTTATTTACTGCATTATTTGCTTCATTGAGATCATAGCAAATACTTTCTCCATCTGCTTTCATTTATATTGCATTCATACTACTGAATGTCTAATTTAAAAATAAAAGTATTGCAAATAAATACTAATTCTAATTGGATAACTGAAATTCAGTTTCTATAAGAATGTATAAAAATAATATCTAAGAGAATGTTTTCCATCTAAATATTCTTAGGTAAGATTTTGGTTTCATTATTATTAATGATTATACATTATCCAGCAAACTTCTTTTTGATGAAGATTATTTTCTACACTCGCATATACTTGATTAGCTCAGAAATGATAAGAAAACTAACTAAATTTTTCTTCTTGGTCACACTTTTATCTTCTTGGGTTTTGCTTGTTTGTTTGTTTTTGTTTGTTTGGTTTGGTTTTATTCATTTTTGGAAAAAGACCTTCAGCAGGAAAGCAGGCACTCAAATAGAGAAATGTTTGTCCTTCAACACTACAGTGCAATAAATGCCTGCTGTGGAGCAGTAAGATTATTTTGAACAGTTCTCGAAACTCAGCAGTTCCAAATGCACACACTCAGTAAATTCTAAATAAGTTTGACAGAGTGGCGAAAGGTCTAGAAAGATTATCAGTCTGATGACCTTGTTTACAGTTTGCTTTCATCCCAAAATATCTGTGATACATGGAGTTAGTAATACAAGACAGTATTTTTCCCTTGTGCAGCAGTTTTCATCTGAGGTGTCAAAGAAGTTTACCAACATCAATTCATCTCTGTAATGTTGTTTCCTAACAGATTGTTATCTATTCCATTTTACTACGGATGAACTCTCCTGCAGGATACTCTACAAAATCCCTGGGCTAGATAATTTGCTAATTAACTATAGTTTTGATTAGGAGTTTGCACTTAAATATCAGAACTAAATATCTCATTGAGTGATGGAATTCAACAGCAACTTCTGTCTTCTTTAAACATGCTTATTAAAAAAAAATACAAAGTTTTATTTTTATCTTTTGTTTCCTAAGCTGCCATTGATTTTTTTTTTTTTTTCTGAAAACATTTTAAAATTGTTCGTATTCAGTCCGGTCTTAATATAATATATATATTTTGCAATAATATTTGTTTCTCCGTAACAGCATGATATTGCTAATGTTGGGAATCACTGTAACTACTAGATTGTTTTCTATTAGAAAGATGCTGGCAACATCCCAGTGGTAACTACTCCAAGTAATTTTCCAGTTTTATACTCTTTCAGAAACTCAGGTGAAGTATTTTTTACAGTTTTCTTATCTGACATCATATATAAAAAACCACTATCAGAATCCTAGTAAATTAAAAATATAATGTATGCTTCTTATTATTTTCCTGAAAATCCTGTTGTGGAATTTTGTAGAAGACAATTAAGTTTCACGCTACATTTTTATTAGAGTTATTTTTATATATTTTATATATATATAATATATATTTATATTTTAATATTTTATTAGAGTTATTTTTATTAGCATTTCAGTCTATATTTTTTTATTAGACACTTTATTCCTTTGAATTCTCCCTGATAACTATAATTATTTTATTTAGTTCTCTTAGTATCCAAGGGTGAATTATTCACATTTAAATGATTACAGGTCTTTAAACTTACCAAAGCAGTTTCTTGCCATTTTTATTTAATGTATAGTTCAGCCTACAAATTGTTTTATCTGTCCGATCATAGTAGAAAGTAGTATTCAGAAAAAAAACATTCAGTGCTTCAACTGGTCAGCATAATCTTCAATGGCTTTGCTTCTTCACTGTGTAATGAATTATCTCTCATGTTGCCATGGTATTTTTTTTCTTCTAATGTAGTGAGAATGACCTTTTGCTTCTCTTGTGATGTCCTTGGCTTGAGGTACCTCATTCTGTGCCTCAGACTTTCTGATTTTGCTAATATTTCACTACTCTTCAATTAGTAATTCTTAACTTTTCATTGCTTCCATTTAGCAATTCCATTTATTTAGCAATTTAGCCTACTATTTAATTTCTGTATGCTCTTTTTTTTCAGTTTGATTGTTCATTATCATAAATTTTGCTCCATTTAATTCAGTTTGTTACCTGTCAAATTCCTATAATTCTTTTCCCAGCAATTATTTGCCTTTGTGTTCCTAATATTGCTTTTTTTATAAGGAATCACCAGTTCTCTAAAGCACCTTATTCCTTAGACTTCCTTTCTGTAGGATATTGCTTCTCAAAGCTTCTATGGGTCTGTAAAAGTCTGCTGTCCATTATAATTAGTTTGCTTTTTCTTCTTTCCTTTGTAAGGATTAGGAGCCGCCTTCTATTTCAAAATTATCATAGATATCAGTAAAAGTAAAAATTTCTATTTTACTTCAGAACATTAGATTATAATAGAATTAATCTATGAGAAGTATACATTTCTTTGCTAAAATACCAGTCCTCCACACGTTATTTTGAAGATATTAATCCAGAAGGGGCCTTTTCTGGCTTTACTCCACTCGGCTTTACCTAATATTTTTTTCTGTAGCACATTGTAAACATTTTTCATTTCCTGTATGCCACTCAACAATGCTCTCAGATGCACACTGTATAGCAGAAGTCCTTAATGATTCTTGATCTTTCCAGACTCATTTTATTCAAATAGCATCAGATCCTTGTAAATCTCGAATTATCCTTATGACCATACACACTTACACACAAGAATGGATGTTCAGACACTTAAACTTATTTTCCAATGCTCATCATCTTCTACCATTAAACCTATACATGTCAGTATGTTTCTCATCCTTGAAAATAGGCTTAAACAAATAGGTCAACATATGTAGTATCTGCAAAGCACCTGGAAATAAAACTCTAAAGCAATGACTCCAGTAATATTTGTTCACAATTTCCAAGAATATTTAAAACAGATTACTTTAACTCCATCAATAAATTAGCATAGTTCTTTTTTGAAATGAAAACTGCCAGATATTCCTGTTACAGAGCACAGTTTCCTAAATGCCTGTGAGAGACTAAAAGCTTGTCTCTCCCGGTGTGACTCAACAAAGATAAAATCACCTGCTGCTTGCCCAGACAATAGCTGATGTGTGTTGGGCAGAGACACTGGAATGACTCTTGGAAGGTGAAAAGATAACATTGCTCACTGGACCACAGCTGGCCTCACAACAATGGACCGAGGCCACCTTCGGGAATATTCATAAAACAAGATAATATCCACCAATCAAGTACCCTGGAAAGGGAGGATGGTGAGACAATAGATTCACCACCTGTTTCCTGATGTGTAATGAGTGTGTGGGCAGGTAGATGGAGAAGCGGAGCCCCCCTCCCTTCATCCAGACCCCTGCCCAAACACACAGGAATACACAGAAAGATGACCTGGAGAATGATACCTGGATACTTACCTAAGAATGATTTCCTGGCCCCTGAATTCCTGAGGGACAATACTTGGACACATAGCTGAGGACTGAAAAACTGTATATAAAAGACTTGAGCAACTACTGGCTCAGCAGAAGAAAAACATGGAACCAAAAACACAGATGAAGGAAAACACAGGAGAAGGACAATGCCACTGAGAAGGAAAGCATGAGAGAAGGGAAAGCCCGAGACAATGCTGCTCCAAAGAAAAGAGACCATGGAGCCTGGAAGAAGCAGACTGAACCCTCTCACCGTGTCCTAAGTTCTGCCTGCTGCAACTCATGGAGCTGAAGAAGTTGCCCAGAGGACCACATCTCTTCTACAGCCAAAGCTGTAGCACCCTTTCTCTACAGACCCAATATCACCTGTAGTACCTTTCCTCCACAGACTCAAACTGTCTTGGGGGGGGTGAGGGGTGTGGTAATTTAATTCCTTTCCTCTTCTTTCTCTCTTCTCTCTCTCCCTCTCTATTTTCTCTCTCTCCCCTTCTGATCCATCCACTTTATTTATGTAATAAATAGTCTAGCTGTTGATATTTTTGGCCTCGTTTGTGCCTCTCATTTCACAACACGGGAATATTCAAAAGAACTGAGTCTCTTCCCTCTCTGGACCGAGACAGTGACTCTGTCAGTTTTGCCTGCTAGTTACAGCCTAGTAAGAGATCCAAAAACTCTTTACAGTCATTGTCTTAATGTGCATGCTCGCAAAGAAAGGTAGAAAAATGCTGTGTAGCATCAGTAGGAGACAACTCTACCACTATGAAAAAGCTTGTCTGGGGTACAGCATACAGGTTTGATCTGTGCATCTCAAGAGAAATTAAATGGAATAGGATGGATTATAGGAGGTAAAAGGAGAGCAGTACATAAGGGAATGGGAAAAGCACCAATTTAAAATATGAAAAATACTTGATAGTCTGAAATGTAGAGAAAAGAAGGGATCAAGACTTAAAAAAATGTAATGGTGTTAAGTAGGAAGAATGAAGATTCTTAATTTATCAAAACACACAGTACCAGAACCTAATGCACTTAAAGAAATTTGTGACAAAAAAAAAATCAGAACAAACACAAAAAGAAAAAAAAATCCCAAAGGATAGTGAATTTCCAGAATTTATTGCCACAGGAGGCTGTGGACATATCAGCAGGTTTATTGATAAGTTCATGAACAGATGATAAAGGCATGAGACAGGGTCATACTTTTTAGAATTCCTAGCCCAACAGTTATAGATTTTGGAGGAGTTAAAAGAAGATGGACCAAGGAAAGTGAACAGACTTACATATCCCCCTGAACTAGTTGCCTCCTTCTGTTACTTTCTGCTCCATGGGACACTTGTGTTCAACACATAAAGGCACAATACTGAAGTTAAAAATGAGGACATGGCAAAAACCTCTAGTAAACACAGGTTTTGTTTGTTTGTTTCCCTGAATGACTGCTAAGTGTTAAATGCAATAACTAAAAGAATCTAGGAGAAAACACAAAAACTGTCCAGAAATTTGAAAGCTAATTGGGGGAGTTTTAAATGAAGCTCGATCTATACGCCATGTGAGTTAACTAAATGGAGACTAGTCAGATGATGGCCTGAAAACATGAAAGTAAATCAGTTACTTAAGAATTGGCATCTAGTACTACTCTAGTTGCACTAGACTATCTCAGATACTTCTACTAGGCTGGAAGATACAACCCAGTAAATAACTGTACCACCTTAGAATGGTAGCTGAAGAACATGATGAATTAATGCCCTACAGGTATTTTAAATGGTATAAGAGTTATATGTTTAGATACATCAGTCATTTCTTGTTCATCTTTAATAGATCACTAATAATAAATCTTCAGCACAAAGATTTGGGATATATGACATTCCCTGTAAAGATGAAATATATAACTGATAGGGAGAGAATACTAAGAAATATGAAAACCTTGGTGACCATACTAGGCAGCAACTGCAATGATGCTTATAAAGCCACTCACTGTAAAAAATTGTACTAATACAAATTCCTTCAAAGTGCATTTTAGCAGCACCCTGAAGGCTTCTAGCAATCTGTTTTTCTCCATACATGATAATAAGGAATGCTTTCTAGAAATGTTTTGTAGTTACTGTACATATTTTTGTTATGTTTTATATTACTTTGTTGAAAACATCTAGTATAAACTGGCTCAACATGGGGGTAAAGGAACTACAAATACATGAAAAGCAGCAAGAACTGTAAGAAAGAAATCAGTGGTAGAAATGCCAACCAAGCTGTCTAACTTCCATTTTACAGAAACCAGGAAGTTCGTCTGGAACATTTTCAAGTTCAGATAAAGTTCTAAAGGCAAATTTAGCAGAAGAGAAGCACCAACTATTGATTGAAAAGCAATCCAGTTTTTAAGACTTGAACTATCTGATACATGTTGAAAGAAGACTGAAAGTATAGAGTTCTTGGAACACATCGGAAATTACTTTTATATTACAAAATGTACAAGAAATATGCTTAGCAAAATCTTATAACTTCCTAAAAAGTCAAAAGATATCCTGTTCATTTAAATTATGTTCCTTCTTTCTCCAAAAGACTATGGAACTTGTATTGAGGGATTTTTGATGCTATTAAATCCTCTTACATCACATACTTGTCCCTTTTATGAGAATAAAGACAACTAATAAGAATTACTTTGTCATCACCTGCTTGGAACCTCAGTTGCTATCAGAACAATTTCTGAAAAACAGCCAAGGGCTTGGAAAACTCAGACAGAAATTATAAGTTCCAGGTACTTGACTAAGCTTGTAAAACTCATGGACCAAACTTACAGCTGTGGTTGTCATGTTATTAAACACTGCAAGTAAAAATCTCTGTCCTAAAACACAAGGATTAATGAGGAAGGAAAACCTTCTAATCTTGTGATTATGACACTTCTGAGCATATCACAGAGAGTACTTTCATGACTAAAATTAAATGTCTGGGGAACATTCAGATAACAAGTCCTGTGCTAGATTGAATATTTTGATAATGAGTACACTTCATGACTGTAAATATTCTGTATAAAAATATTATTTTAGAATTAACAAAATTGGAAAAATTATCTGAAGTCTGTGTCTGGAGGCAGGGTTCAAGGAGGAAAGACAACAGTAGTGAGTGTGGATCAAATCAAGGATTAATTGAAAGTCCAAGGGACCTGACAGATTATGCACAAGTCAGAGATGGCCAATGCCCTTGCAAGAACTTCTTCCATTATCTTTGAAAAATTATGGAGATTGGAAACCGTTTCTTGCAACTAGATCAAAGAAAATGTCATAGTCAACTTCAAAAGACGCCAAGAGGTCAATTTGGGAACCTACAGACCAGCCAGTCACTGCTTTGCTGGGAAAATCATCATGTGCATATCCTTGATGCTCAACAAACATAAGGTCAGTGGGAGCAGTAAATAGGGATTTACCAAAGCTATATTGTGCCTTGCCAACTTGATTACCTTCTAGGATAAAATGATTGGATATGTAGATGTGGAGGAATTAGTGAATGTCTTTGACCTCAGCAATGTTTTTAGCTCTCTGTCTCATAACGTTACTGAGAACAAACTTGGATATAATAGTGGATGAGTGAACAATTAGATGAGCAAAAATGTATTTTTATTTTCTAACAAGAGCTGTACTACAGGAGTCTATCCCATATTCTATTCTGTTTAGTTTTCAGCAACAAGCTAGAGAAGGTAGTAGAAGGCATGTTCATCAAGTTTGCAGATGACATCAAAACCGAGGGCATCAGTTAATAACCTTGAGGGCAAGGCTGCCATTCTTATGACCCACAGAAGATAAAGGAATTGAGCAACTTAGTGGAAAAGGTTCTGGGGTTGTGGTGGGAACATCTATCATCATGTGCCTTGGTAGTTTCAGGGCTTATATATCTTATAATACATATAAAATAAGTAAAATATATATATAAATATATTAAAATATATATTATATATATAAATTAAATATATTATATAAATAAATATAATATATATAAATATATTATCTATATTATATATATTATAAGATAATATATCAAGAGAAGGGATCCTCTCCACTGTTAGATCACATCTATTACAAATACTAGAAAAATTACATATTAAAAAAATAACAAAACACCACACATGGATGGAAAAATCCTATAAAGTCAAGAATCTGATTATAACATTCATAAATGAAAAGTACAGGGGTGGGCACCTGTCATAGTACATATTTCAGACTAATTTTAGATAACTTTCAGCCCAATTTCTCAGTGAGAAGAGTAATTTGCAGTAGAATTTAGTTCAACCTTAAGAATAGTATTCGCTGCTGTAAATAATATAACACATGATTCATAAGTCATTACTGAGATGGTATAGAATAACATTTATGTACAAAGTGTAACAATGAAAGGACCTTTAAGAGATCATGTAGTTTATTCTCCCTCTAAAAGGCTGAGATCCCTGAGTCACCTGAGAGGCCCTGCTCCTTTTTCTTTGCCTCATCTGCGGAGAGACAAACTGTTTTGGTTTTTTTCTTGTTTCCTGGTTTTGGACTTCTGAATCAACTACATCTGAGATAGACAGAATGGACTATGAACTTTGTTTACTCATTATTGTAGATATTGTTTTAGATTAGATGGATAGCATTAGCAGCCAATGAAACTGTTTAGAAAGGGTGGATTGTGGTGGTTTTAGGCTATGCCTTTAAAATTTACAGATTTTGAGCAGAAAAGTAGAAAAATATAAATAAAACACTATTGGGTAAAAAAATGAAACAAAGAGTTATTCTGAACAAATTCTTTGGGTAAACATCTGGAATAAGAGGAGCTGTATCATAACAATTCTTCCCTCTTCTGATCTCAGCTGGTTTTGCTTCACTTAGGAGAGAGAATCTGCATGCTGTGGTTGGCCTTGGCTAGGTCTAACTCACTGCTTCTCTCTCCACTCTTTTTCTTTCTTGGGACAGGGAGGTGGGGAGGAGGGGGAAGTGGAATGTCTTCCCTGGTCTCTTGACTGGGGGTTTCTTACGTTGTTTGCTAATTACAAATGTCTGTATAATATTTTAAATACTGTATATTTTGTACATATTCATTGCATTCCATTATAGAGTGTAGATTTTGCTTGTAAATACAGCTTCATTTGCTTGTAACTCAGTTGGTCTGGCAAAAGCTAATGTTGGGAGGGGGGAATTTCAACCCGCCACAAAAGCAGAAGAATTAAACATAAACTATTCCTGACAAACATTTGTCTAAGGTGTTCTTGAAACTGTTGTCATCCTCAGCCTCCCTATACTATTTACTCTGGTGTTGCACTAGAGCCCTTTTGTTTAGGCAAGACTAGGTCTCCCTTCTTTCAATCTAAGACTATAATTTCTTTTCATATCTCAAGTCATATGAGATGATTTTGAGCTATCATTGTAGCAAAAGTTTTAAATAGATTCACACTTCTAGGAGGCAACAGAAAAGAGACAGATTGGAAAAAAAATACCATATGACTTCTATATTGATAACATGTTAAAAAGTAGTAAAGGACTCATGTACAATTCAATGTCCAGTTTTGTTTATGCACATTAATGAACTTATATTGAAACATGTTTATAGAAATGTGAAAATAATTACACTAATAGAAAATCAAGATTATGAAAAGAGGTTAAAGGGCTCAACTTGTTTCTATGAGGAGTCATTGAATTGTGTTAAGCTAAGCATTCAGGGATATGGAAAAAGTGAGAAAGAATTAATTAAATTGAAAGATACTGCTGGTGCAAAACAAAAAGATATAAATTAATTATGAATATGTTTCCAGGCAGAATATGAAAAAAATATCTGCAGTCATGAAGTAATTTTTCAGATAAGCTTATGTATAGGAGTGTGGGGACAGTTAATTTAATTGCTTTAATGTAATATTTGATAAAATATTAGATGGGCTGCATCAAAAGAAGTGTGTCTAGCAGCCCAAGGGAGATGATTCTGTCCCTGTGTGCCGCTCTGCTGAGACCCTACATGGGCTCCCCAAAAGAACAAAGGTATGTATCTGTTAGGCTGAGTCCAGAGAAAGGATGCAGAAATGATCAAAAGGATGGCCCAGTATATTAGGGAGTCGCTCTCTGCCACAGAGCTTGAGGTTCAGGATGAAGGGATTGAGAGCCTGTGGGTTAAAATCAGAGGGAGGCCTAACAAATCTGACATCCTGGTTGGAGTCTGCTATAGACCACCCAACCAGGTTGAGGAGGCAGATGATTCTATAAGCAATTGGAGGCTGTCTCAAGATCATCAGATCTTGCCCTTCTGGGTATCTTCAACCTGCCAGATATCTGCTGGGAACTTAATTCAGCAGAGAGGAGGCAGTCCAGAAGATTCCTGGAGCGCAGGGAGGACAGCTTCCTGATGCAGCTGTTAAATGAGCCTACCAGGGGTCAGGCTCTGCTTGACCTGCTGTTCTCCAATAGAGAAGGGCTGGTGGGAGATGTGATGGTGGGAGGCTGCCTAGGGTACAGTGACCACGAAATAGTGAAGTTTTCAATATGCAGGAAGTAAGGGAGGAGCACCAGCAGAACCCTCACCTTGGACTTCCGGAGGGCAAACTTCAGCTTAAGAAACTTATTTTCAAAGTTCCCTGAGTAGCAGCCCTCAAGAACCAAGGGGTCCAGGATGGTTGGACCTATTTCAAACAGGAGCTCTTGAAGGCACAGGAACTGGCAGTTCCCATGTGCCGAAAGATGAGCCAGCGGGGAAGGCAACCAGCCTGGATAAGCAAGCAGCTCCTGGAAGATTTAAGGGAAAAAAAGAGGCTGTATCACCTTTGGAAGGAGGGGAAGGCTTCTTGAGGTATGTTTAAGGAAGTTGCTAGATTATGTAGGAAAAAAAATTAAAGAGGCAAAGGCCTAACTGGCCACCTCTGTGAAAAAAACCAAGCATTTTTACAAATATATTGACACTAAAAAGAGGGGCAAGAAGAACCTCCACTCCTTATTGGATCTGGAGGGGAACACTGTGACTGAAGATGAGGAAAAGGCTGAGGTCCTGAATATCAATCTTTAATGCCTCAATCTTTAACAGTAAGGCAGGAGGAGTTCAGGACAAGTGGCCTTCTGAGATGGGTGATGGGGTCAGGGAGCAGTGTATTGCCCTGGAAATTATGAGGAATTAGTTTGGGACCTGCTGAGCCACTGTAATACCCACAAGTCCATGGGACTGGATGGGATCCATCCTAGGGTCCTGAGACAGCTGGCAGATGAGCTGGCCAAGCTGCTCTCCATCATTTTTCACCAGTTCTGGCTCACCGGTGAGGTCCCAGATAACTGGAAACTGGCCAATGTGGTCCCCATCCATAAGAAGGGTCAGATGGAGGAACCTGGAAAATACAGGCCTGTCAGCCTAACCTCAGTGCCAGGGAAAATTATGGAGCAGATTATCCTGGCGGCAATAACTGTGCACCTGAAGGATGGCCAAGGGCTCAGGTCCAGCCAACATGGATTTAAGAAGGGCAGGTCCTGCCTCTCCAACCTGATCTCCTTCTATGATCAGGTGACCTGCCTGGTGGATGTGGGGAGGCCTGTGGATGTAGTCTACCTGGACTTCAGCAAGGCCTTTGACACTATCCCCCACAGCAAACTGCTGGCTAAGCTGTCAGCACATGGCTTGGACAGCAACACTCTGTGTTCGGTTAGGAACTGGCTGGAGGGCCGAGCCCAGAGAGTGGTGGTGAATGGTGCCACCTCCAGCTGGAGGCCAGTCACCAGTGGCATCCCCCAGGGATCAGTGCTGGGCCCCATCCTCTTTAATATCTTCATTGATGATCTGGATGCGGGGATTGAGACAGTCACCAGCAAATTTGCAGATGACACCAAGTTGGGAGCAGATGTTGATCTGTTAGAGGGCAGAAGGTTCTGCAGAGGAGAAGGTTCTACTGACCGGACAGATGGGCAGAGTCCAACAGGATGGTATTCAACAAATCCAAGGGCTAGTTGCTGCCCTTTGGCCACAACAACCCCATGCAGAGCTATAGGCTGGGGTCAGAGTGGCTGGAGAGCTGCCAAACAGAGTGGGACCTGGGGGTGCTGATCAACAGCTGCCTAAACATGAGCCAGCAGTGTGCCCAGGTGGCCAAGAAGGCCAATGGCATCCTGGCCTGCACCAAGAATAGTGTGGCCAGCAGGAGTAGGGAAGTCATTGTGCCCCTGTACACTGCATTGTTTAGGCCACACCTTGAGTCCTGTGTCCAGGTCTGGGCCCCTCAGTTTAAGAAGGACATCGAGACACTTGAACGTGTCCAGAGAAGGGCAACAAGGCTGGTGAGAGGCCTTGACCACAAGCCCTATGAGGTGAGGCTGAGGGAGCTGGGATTGTTTAGCCGGGAGAAGAGGAGGCTTAGGGGAGACCTCATTGCTGTCTACAACTACCTGAAGGGGGACTGTAGCCAGGAGAGAGTTTGTCTCTTCTTTCAAGCAACCAGCACCAGAACAAGAGGACACAGTCTCAAGTTTAGGTTTGAGGTGAGGAGAAATTTCTTCACTGAGTCGTTCGCCATTGGAATGGACTGCTCAAGGAGGTGGTGGAGTCACTGTCCCTGGAAATGTTCAGGAGGGGATTGGATGTGGCACTTGGTGCCATGGTCCAGTCATGAGGTCTGTGGTGACATGTTGGACTTGATTATCTTTGAGGTCTCTTCCAACCTTGGTGGTACTGTGATTCTGTGACAGTTCTCTTATAAGGACAGGCTGAGAGAGTTGGGATTGTTCAGCCTGGAGAAAAGAAAGCTCCAGGGAGACCTTTTAGTAGCTTTCCTGTACTTAAAGAATATTAACAAGAAAGCTCAGAACAAGCTTTTTAGCAGGACCTGTTGTGATAGGACAAAGAGGAATGGTTTTAATGAGTATGTATAATGTAGATATAAAGAAGAAGGAGTTTTTACAGTGAGAGCGGTGAAACACTGGAGTGAGTCACTCAGAAGGATGGTAAATGTTCCAATTTTGGGTGTGTCTGAGGCTGTGCTGGTGGAGGCACTGAGCAACCTCTTTGAAGATGTTCTTGCTCATTGCAGGGTGGTTAGATGTCTTTTAAAGGTCCCTTTATATCCAAATTATTCCATAAAGATTTATGGAAAAGATCCTGATGATCTTAGCTTTGCAATGTTCAGATAAGCATCTTCTGATATCAAACCTGAATGTCAGCAAAAAATATATTTTTTTTTCTTAGTGATTGCCTATGTTTTATCTCGATCATTTTGTCACTTTCTTGTTTCAAGAATTCCAGCAATTAACATCAGAAAGAGAAAACTGATATTTGCAGAGTCATTTCTGGGGCACAGACAAGTATAAGGATGCAATATTACTGACAGTGAATTGATTCTCCAAAAGTCCTCCATTTTCTTGCAACATCTTTTTCTTACAACTAACCAAGTAAAAATATGAAGTTGAATCAAGATCTGTCCCTATCCCCCCCAAAAACTATAAAGGTTGTTTAGAGGGTTTTGGTCATAGAATCAGAGAATACCAACTTGGAATGGACCTCAAGGATCATTTGGTTCAAACTTTCCTTGGAAATGGACAGTCTACATAACATGGCCCAGCACCTTTCCACCTGAATCTTAAAATCACCCAATGTTCGAGAATCCACCACTTCTCTAGGGAGAAGTTTTCTTCTTGTGTCCCATCAAAATCTTCCCAGGAGCAGCTTTTACCCATTAACCCTCATCTTTTCTGTGTTCTTTATAATAACCCTTTAAATACTGGAATTTGGTGATAAGGTGTCCTTTAAGCCTTGTTTTCTTGAGGATGAACAAACTCTATTTTCTCATTCTTCCTGCACATGGCATGCTTCCCAGTACCATGATCATCTTTCTGGACTTTCTCCAAATCCTCTCCAGTTTGTTCACAAATTTTTGTATGGTAGGGACCAAAACTGAACACAATGTGGTCTGGTAAGCACTGTGTAGTGTGACATACAGACTTCTTTATCTCTTCTGTTAATGTCCTTCTTGATGCAATCCAGAATCCTATCAGTTTTCTTTGCCACAGCATCATACACTCATATTGAGCCTCTTGTCTGCCAGGATCCCCAGGCCCATTTCCATTGAATTACTCCCCAGCCAGATAGATCCCTGTCTGTGCTGTACTCCTGGATTATGTTTTCTCAGATCTCTTTATTGAATTTAAGGTTCTTGTTATCCCACTCCTACAGGCTATCCGTATTTTCCTGTAAGGTGGCTCTCCTTATCTGGAAAAATCCAGGTAGACAACATCTGCTGCTCACCTCACATCAGCTAAACACTTACTTTGTTGTAGAAGGTAATCAGGTTTGCCAAGCACAATTTGCTCTCTGCCTTTTTCCAGTTACATGCTTCATTTTATTTATGATATCCCCCCCAGGGAGAATTTTTTCCTTAACTTTCACATGGAATAAAGTAAGACTAATGGACCTATGATTTCCTGTGTTTCCCCTTAAGGCCTTCTTATAAATGGGGGTGACATTATCCTTCTTCCAGTCTCCTGTTATGTTTCCTGTTCTCCATGACTTCCCAAAGATCAGCCAGCTATCTCAATATGCTCATCTGGATAACATCTAGGCTCACCAATTTTTAAGGGACAAGCTCCTTTAATAGTTTGGCTGCAAACTCTTCCTTGACTGATGGTGGGCCTATGTTTGTGTCAACCTAAATTTTTGTTTCCAAGGCCTGTTTAAAAGCAGGCCAATATATTTCTTCTATTCCTATTTGTTGTTTATGTACCTGAAGGACCCTTGTCGTTTTTGACAATTTCAATTCAAGCTGAGCTTTTGCTCCTCACAGTACACCCTGACACTGCCCTTGTAGTTTTCAGTGGGTATTGATGTTGGTAATTGGTTTAATTTAATTTATTGGTTACCTGAATTGTACATATTATCACAGGATCATTTACATATTTCTATACATTAATTTCCTGGTAATGAAGAGACATAAGAAGGAACAGTGGTCTTGATCCCTTCTTGTTCTATACTATGTATATGATGCTTGGAATATATTTTTTAAATTTATTATGGGCCAGAGGAAAATATTTAGATCTTTGTGAATTGTAGGATTTGGTTTATGTTTCTTTTGTTCTAATGTGTTTGGTTTTTTTTAAATTCCAACATTTCCTATGATTATGAGACTCTAGATGAATGAAAGTAGAGGCAAAAAGGAGTGAAATTTGAATTCTTACATAATAATGTTTTCAAGTGTCAGTTTGACATAATTTAAGATTTTTCAAAAATCTTTCTAGTTTATCTAGACCAACTATATCACTTCCAAAGAAATCTTCTGTGCCACTGCTGGGTCAACATGGGCATGAGACATTCTTCAATAGCTGTAATTGCCTGCTCTAAGGAAATAAAATTTGTTGTTAATATCGAATAATATAATTCTCAATATCTGACATGTTATGATTAATCAGCCAAAAAATTAAAGCATCTCCTTATTTGACCCAAGGCCTATTAAAAAAAGAAGCAACCAAACTTCTAACAGTACATTTACAATAACTGCAATACCGCTTAGGTAGTCCATTATTTTTTAATGTTTTATAGCTACACCCAGATGCTAATGGTAGGGGATCATGTGACATGTGATGCATGTTACAAAACAAACAAAAACCATTAAAAATCATATTTTTGCCAGAGATTGAAAAAACCGTATGTGAAGTCTCTGTTCTGCAGATTGCCTACCTGGCATGATGCATTATACTAAATGGGGATAGACTTATTTATTTCCTTGTTTTGAAGAACTCCAGTTGAGGATAGAAATGGAATAATCTTTCAAGCATCATATACAGTTTAGTAATAAGTCCTTAGAAATCTGTATTTTAGATTTTATATACAATGCTTTGCAGTGATCACTTTTTCACATTGTTAATTTAGATATGTGAACACCTAATTAGCTGATTTTAAATGCAACAATTTTAAAGCCTAAGCAGGAAACAAATGGTTCAGTTCTGCTATAGAAAAATAAAAGAAGTCATAACTAAATGTTACATATAAGACCACACTATCTCACAATATGCCATCCAAAGTTGATATTTTAGATGATTCCTTCACCAAGAAATATAAATAATATCATGTAGAAACATAGAATAATTAATACTGGAAAAGACCTTTAAGATCATTGAGTCCAAGTGTAACCCAACTACCATGACCACTAAACTATATCCTGAAGCATCTACATGCTTCTTGAACATGTCCAACACCTCCAGGGATGGCAACTCCTCCACCTCCCTGGGCAGCCTGTTCTTATGCCTCACCACATTCTCAATAAAAAGTTTTTTCTAGTGCCCAATCTAAACCTTCTCTGGCACTACTTAAACTTATTTCCTCACATCTTATTGACAGTTACTGGAATAAGAGACCAATACAATCTCCCCTTAGCCTTCTCTTCTCTATACTGAACAAACCCAGCTCCCTCACCCACTTCTTGTATAACATGCCCTGCAAACCCCTCATCAGCCTCATTCCTGTTCTCTGGACACACTCCAGGACCTCAATGTCTTTTCTGTACTGTGGCCCCCAGAATTAAACACAATTGAACACTCAATCCATGCCCTCACCAGAGCTGAGTACAGGGGCACAATCACTTCCCTACTACTGCTGGACACATGGTATAACTGAATCTTCACTGGCCTCATCAAATGGTTTGTACTTAGCTATTCTTTCAGTTGCCTAAGTTTGGCTGAAATTGGCCAGAATATTTTAAATTGTTTTAGTCAAAGAAGATACTTGTGGGGGACTGTGATGTATCTGTGAACCCTCGGAAGAGCTCTGTTGAGAAAACATCGCTGTGTCCCCGGACAGACTGAGTGGGAATGAGAAACCGCAAGATAAGATGGGAGGCCACCTGGACTAACTTAACAAGTAACTATAGCAATGCTATCGCTGACCCATGAGAGTCTTGAGAAAAGTTCATTAACCAATTGCAGGCAGCCACACTAACACTACACACAATATATGAGTTGTGTGCTGGAATAAACAGCGCTTGCTTTTTGGCCTTCTATGTGCTCTGCTTGTGTTTGATTCTTGTCGCACGGACCATCACCTTATCCTTGCCCCGACCCCTATACAGCGACAGATACTCTGCGTCATACCCTATGAATGAACATGTTGAAAAGTACATTGTTTAATTGAAAGGAAAACTTAAGAATTTTAAATCTAGTATTAATGCCTGTGTGCTGTTTGATAGCAGACATCATTAGGTGCTTATGTTATTGGTCTTTTTAAATTAACAAATTGTGGAGTAGAATAACAATAGCAAGTGAATTAATTACCACCATGTAACATTCTTCAAAAATTCTAAAGTAATAAAACTATACTTGTTCTTGGTGGAAAGCAGTTTGTAAAAAAAAAAAATTAATTTTGAATCTATAATGAACCATACTAGAAACAACAGTAAATAAAGCTTGTTTAACAAAAACTTCCAAATTATTTTGAAGGAGTAATTTAAAACTTCACTGCTACACATCTGAAGTAATTCTGTAGCCTTCAATATCATCTTTTGTATCTTACAATTAAAAAAACTACATACAATTTTATGTCCTCATCACTCCCATGGCATTCCTTCTTTGCTCATTTTAAGAAGGAAGAGTTCAAACACATAATAGCAGATATCCATGTAGAACTCTACTGGGATTTTAGCAATTTAGTAGTACATTTATTTCTTTTTCATTCATTATGTAGGTATGTAGGAGGCCAAGAGGTACAGGTACTTCTACCAGACTTTGTGTCCTATAACTCACTGTAAGGAATTAAATAGATTCATAGCTGTCTCAGAATTACCCAAGGACCCTTATAGTCCCTATTCATTTCCTGTACACAGTTCATGAAAAGTAGATAGCACATGTAAGGAATAAAATATGTAAGTGACAGAAGCCTATACATCCTCTTTTCAGGAAGGAATGACAGCATTTGAGTTTGGAAAGGGTCTCATGGGCCTATGAAAGACAGGAAATAGACTTACTTGACTTTTTTTCATTACCCTTTGCAGAAAAAAATAGTATTTTTTGTCTCATAAGAAGACAGTTATGTTCAGAATAATAGAATCATAGAATGGTTTTGGTTAAAAGGGACCTTAAAGGTCATCTAATCCCAACCTCCCCATGCCGTCATTGACAGGGACACCTTCCACTAGAACAGGATCTTCAAGGGCTTGTCTAATTTAACCATGAATCCCTCAAGGGAAGGGAGATAAAGAGCTTCCCTAGGCAACTCCAGTGCCTCACCACTCTTACTGTAATGAATTTAATTGAATTTAATTTTAATATCCAGTCTACACCTACCCTTCTTAAGTCCTTCTGAAAAGTTTCTCCTGAGCCCCGCCTTCAGGCACTGGAAGGACACTATAAGGTCATCTCAGAGCCTTCTCTCCTCCAAACTGAACAGCCCCAAATCTCACAGTCTGTCTCCATAGGGGAGGTTTTTGTCACTGGAAAAAATGTTTTTCAGAGATATGAAATTTCTTTGATACATACAAACAAATGCATAAATAGTAAATGGGATTGAAAATAAAATTGACATTTTGCTTATGTCTCACTTGCTGATATTAACTTTAGTGTTTCCCTCAGTTTTAATATTCTTTCATTACAAATCTCCCCAAAGCTTCTGTCTTGAAGGCATTTATGTGTGTGCCTGACTTCAATGAATAAAGTCATCGCTTTAGTAAAACTGAAGTGACAATATCAGGTATCACTGGACAGGCTGAATGCTTTCAGACTCACATGTGGATTCAATTGCTGCTAAACCTAGTCAATCATTCAAAGTTGTAACATGATCTGTTGACCAAGGGCTAAACATGGTGCCTAATTTCTGACAATATCTTACAAAATGACTTATTTATATCAGGCCTTCAAAAAACCCTTATCTTAAGTGTAGAAACATGATAAAATCTGATTCTTTTAATGACAAATTAGTATGTTAGAAATGTTAGTGTTTTGTCTTCAAAACTGATCTTTCTATGCAGAGTGAATATGGAGTTATAGTCATACACAGGCTCAAGTTTCTCTCAAATTTATCATAAAATCATTGATTTTTTTTCAGTTAGAAAAGACCTCTAAGATCGTTGAGTCCAACCTTCTACCTAAGACCAACGTGGCAATTAAACCATGTCCCAAAATGTCATGATTGGTGGATATCAAGGGGAGGGAGGAAAGATATTCAAACTGGCTTCAGCATATTGAGATTGACTTTGAACAGTAAACCCAACATCTTCTCTATGCTTCTTGTTCTGAAAAGCACCTATCTGGAAGGCACCCTGCGGAGCTTGTTTCCCAGTTTATGTGTTTTCTCACAGATAGTAAGATGCAGATTATGTTTTGAACAATTCATAGAGATACTAAGATGCCTTTTGTTCTAAGGAATAGTCAACATAAACAAAATTTCAGACACACACACACATAGTTGCTATGCTATTAGCTTTGCCATGAAAGATTTCCTTGGTTCACTGCAGGACAGACTCAAGTAATATTCAGTCTCACACACCATTAATAAATATTTAGTTTTCAACATAAACTGTCACGTTAAAGACTATATCCATAACTCACTACTACTCTTCTGTTCACACTATTGCATATCATCCTGTCTACATCTCATTCTATATATTGCTTTAAGACTTCATCTTAAACTGTAATACAAAACACATCTAATTCTATAGCAAGAATCTTTAAATAAGCTAAAGGCCTAGTGAGCAAGTTGAAGAGCCACAATTTTCTAAAAGTATTAGACTGGCTCTAACATCCATAAAGATGCAGACACCAGTCTCCAGTCCCTTTCCATCCTTTTCTGTGCTTCTGTATTGCAGTTTCATAGCTCCATATTCAAAATGCTTCTTCCAAAACCTGCTGAGTGTTGATCAAGCATAAAATTCCAGTGCTGATATGAAAGCATTAACTATTCAGAAATGGCCCCAAAGTGTTAAGCTTTGAATGGTGGTTATGCATAAGCTAAAATAATCTCACCTCAACATAGACTCTGCATATGCCATAATGAGTTTATTAATTTATGGCTATGTCAAATGTAGTCAAAGTCTGTGGATTTAGATTGACACATAATTAACTCATGGAGTGTAACTATTCATGGATCAATGAGAATGGCGTCTTATTTGATAAAGACATGCTCTAGATAACCACATAGTGATTGAACACTCCGAGAAGCAATGCATGTATGGCAATTGCACTGAATTACCACTTGGATAAAGTAGTAAAGAGAGGGGATTTAGTTCACCACATGGTTAGGTGGAAAAGGACAGTACAGTATTACCATGAAGTAATACTACTTGCACAGTCATTTTATATGTAACTGTTGATATAGCAGCCGCTAGATTATTTGACTCATTTTGCACTAGAATAATTTCTTTTTTACTTGCATAATTAGCCTCATTTTGAACATTGTGTGTTTTTAGAAGGAAACACTAGCCATGCATGCAGTTATTTCACTGTTGTAATTTGCGTTGAGATGTATCAGTTTTCTGAGCACTGTTAGATATCAAGGAAAAGGCTTTCTGTGAAGGATCTAGATCCTCTTTCAGTCCATTTTTCAGGTGGTAGGTAATTTGACAAACCTCTTTAAACAATACAGATCTAGTAGAGCATTTAAACATCATGGTTGAGAACAGCTCCTTATCAAGCAGCTGAAAAGCTGCAAAGTGTAAATGTGTAAGTCAACAGCAAAAGGTGTCTAAGCCAGTGGAGATCTAATTTAGAAGAATATGGAATGCTATTATGTCATCTATAAATTAATATCTGTATTTTATCAGGTGAATGATTTTCTAGGTACCAGTAACAATTTGACTGCAGGGCTTAACATAAGTGTGTAGTGCCTATTTAGGTTTGTGGTGAAGGCACATTCTGCCCAGATACTAGATCCTGTCCCAGGATCAGGTGGACAGGTTTCCCCCCCTTCAGGAGGAAAACAAAAGCCAAGGCATTAGCCAGGCCAGCACGCACTCAGCGCATGCAGTGCTTGTGCAAATACCAAGTATGGGCATAATTCTAGCTTCACGCTTTCTATAGGCTGAAGCCAGTTGTCTATGAGAGTGCCCATTGGTCAAACCCAGACTCGAGGAATCTATAAGTATCACTTCAGTTGGTAAACAAGTTTCCCCCTCTTTCACTTTGTCTCTGTACCTGCTCGAGAAAACAACTCTCGAGCCATAGCCTCTGCCATTGAGCTTGTTGTTGTTAGCTTCTGTCATACATGCACACATACCGAAAGCCTCTGCATCGTGAGAAGTAATCCTGAGGATCCCAGAGGGAGGACCTTCGCTGAGCCCAAGTAGCCAGCGTTGTCTTAGACCGTCGTACCAACCGGGAGAGCCCACCGTGCTACTGGAGGACTGGACTAGCCCCCAAGGGTAAGATCTGCCCAGTTGTCGGGGAGAAGGGACTTGATTGACACCGAGTCCACATATGCCTAGCCCCGCCTTAGCGTGAGAGGAGCCACCACGTGTGCTGCTCTGAGCCCTGTAAACCTCAGGGAAGACTAAAGCATTGTTCATGCCTATACTGTGCCAAACCCGGGACTACTCTGAGTGTCCCACTGTTCCTTTAAGCCCAGTAAACGAGAAGCCGCAGCTCAGCGCAACCCCATTCTCTCTCCGAGGCTGTTTACATCAGCCCTGAGACTCCTTGCCACAGGGCTAACCCCATAGCTATTGTTTGCTGTCGTTGTCCGACCCGGAACCTCTGAGTCCGCCTACCAGCAACCGTCACCCTGCTCTGCCATGTGAGCCGACTCCCAGGGCCAGCCTGTGGGGCTGACTCCGAACAGGACTGATTCCTGTTGTCTGAAGGGAACCCGCTTCTGAGCTAGGCCCAGGTTCCATTGTTCCCTCTCCATTGCTGTGGAGAGAGGAGACAGTAACCCAACGCTGCCGTCCAACTCAACAAGGAACTGGTCCAGCCACAGTAGTCTGCCAAACCTCTACCTTGCTACAAACAACAGCTACAGAGTATCTTCCACGTGCTTTCTATCCACTAGCACTCAGTTCAAAGTATCTGCGTGTAGCAGAGTAATCGCTGACGTATAGAGATTGCAATATTGCTGTATACAGACAGAAGCCGCCTGTGTCCTGCCGAGTCGCCATCTAGTGGCCAAGCGACAGAACTGCACCCTTCATTATATAAATATAGAAATAGTCTGTAGATAGTTTTATTAAGTTCTAATCATAACACTAAGCCACTTATGGAATGTATTTCATGAACGTGCACTAGAACAGGTATATAAGTTGTTGATTCATTGGTCATTAATAATTGGATAAGTAATAAAAATATTACTTCTTCTGCTAAGCTTGCCATAAATTCAGATGCAGTCCCAATTAAATAACAAAGTGTGGCTTTAGATAAGAGAGGCAGGTGCAAGGTGGATGCAGGAGCTGATGCAGCACAACAGCAAGATCCTTCTCCTGGTGATGGAAAGCCTGTTAAAAAAGATCCTTCTGAGGAAAGAGAGAAGGTTTTTATTAAAGATACAGCAGAATTATTCAGACCATCAGTGGATAATGGATATGCAGGACAAGATACAGGTTTAGGTAGGGCAGCAGTTAATGGAGGTCTTCCGAAATTAATGAGGTACTAAAGAGAGTAGTGGCAGGATTATGGGGACAGCCACTTCAAGAGCATGAGACAGATGATGAACAAGATCAAGATGATATACAAACAGCAAATGTCCCCAGAAAGGAAATTCAGCATGTGATGAAGGATTAGATCAGAGGAGAGAATGAGCCAATTCTAACTTGGCTTGGCAGGTGTTTCAATACAGGTGCACCAGCTTTAATAGTGAGAGACAAGTCAGCATCCTAGCTAGGAACTCTCCCAAAGGATAGTGGAATAGACATCTGGGCAGGTGTCTTGGTAAGGGTTGTCTTTGGTCATGCTTTTTACTGGCAGCTCTTACAAGGTACTCATCCTGAGATGACCTTCCATGGAATCCTAAACCCTGGAACACCACGGATGAGGGTATTAAGCATTTGAGAGAGTTTTCTGTGCAAGAGGTGATGAATGGAGACCATGGAACTCTGAATCCTGACAAAATTCCTGTGGGAACAGGTCTTGCTAAAAAGTTCAACAAACTTGCTACTCCTAATTATGCTGCTATTCTGGCAAGCAGAATTGTGGCAAGAAATTATGGGTGAACGCCTCCTGCGGTTGGCCATTTCACTGACCAAATGAGACACATAGAGGATAGTCTCACAAGGGTTTCTTTGATTTCAGCCATTGAAACTCTGTCTGGAAAATTTGAGAACTGCATGAAAGAGATGAAGGAGGAATTTAAAAACTCCATATCCAAATTGGCACAGGGAGATAATTCCAATTCTTCTTCCAGATGGATACAAGTTTCAGCTGTTAGAAACAGACGTCCTCCAAGGAGATCATTCCAAAACAGGTCAAACCAAAACAGACCACAGAGGCAATTCTGTGGGAGTATTTGGATAACTCTGTGTGATTAGTTTGGTGAGAACGTGAACAGATGGGATGGTCAACCAACTTCTGATCTTTTCAGGAGACTAAGGGAACTGCAGAGTGGCAGAACCCAAGGCAGTAATACCAGAAGAGTGCCTGTTACTTCCTTAGTTTCCCAAAACAACACTAATAGCTCCAACAGTGAGTCCAACTCTGACCCTAAATGTTGTTCTAACTGCACATGTGGAAATATTCCCCCTAATTGGGGGTGCCCTGCCTCCCACCATGGGGAGGAGAGGATAATGGAGATAACAGAATCTATTGGGATGTGTACATCCAGTGGCCTGGCACTTCACAATTTCAGAAGTACAGGGCCTTGGTTGACACAGGGGATCAGTGCACCATATTGCCATCAAATTATCAGGGATCAGAGCCTATAACTATTCTGGGAGTCACTGGTGGATCTCAAGAGTTAACTAAGATAGAAGTTGATATAAGTTTAACTGGTAAACAGTGGAAGAAACATACTGTTGTGACAAGACCTGATGCACCTTGTATTTTGGGAACTGACTTTCTGAGAGAAGGGCATTTCAAAGACCCTAGAGGTTACAAATGGGCTTTTGGAGTAGCATCTGTAGAAGCTGATGGAGGAAAATTGAAGCTGTCTATTAGACCTGAGATTTCAATTGAATCTGCAGTTGTGGGACAATATGAGATAGAGGATATAAAGTTGCCAGTTGCTTCTCAAACTGTGCATCACAGACAATACAGAACCAACCGTGACTCTTTGTTACCCATTCAGAATCTGATTTGTCAGTTGGAAAGTCAGAATGTCATCAGCAAAACTCATTCACCTTTCAAGAGTCCAGTGTGGCCTGTGCAAAAGCAGAATGGAGACTGGCGTCTGACAGTGGATTTCTGTGCCCTGAGTGGAGTAACTCCACCTATGAGTGCAGTAGACATAATGGTACTGTACTCCCCTCCAGGTGAAAGCAAACTGTGGCCTACATTCTTCTGCAATGGGAATGGAGAAAAAGACATTAGCAATGTCATTTGTGGCATACCACTTGGCCACCTTTGATTCCAGATTGTATTGGAGCTCCATCATGTCCAGCACGGCAGTGCTGATCGGAGGAGTCACTTCATTCAGGCCACAATTCCCTATTTGCCTTCCATGCTGGCCGTATCAGGCTGTTGAAGGGTGAGTGAGCCTTGCTGATCACCTTCTGGCTCTCCAGTCATTGAATCAGTTGGTGTATGGGGTGCAGAGAGTCTTTGTTGGTCCGTATTGCCTGCGATGTACTATGCAAGAGGCAACAGGGAACTTCAAATCCTGCTTCTTATGGCTGTCCACTATAGAGGGGTCATCTGAGAGCTCAGGCATGGTAGACACCTGTTCTTTGCCTGGAGTCTTTACAGCTGCCACCCCAAATGCCCACTTGTGCCCCCTAGCATTCTTGAAGCATCCCTCCTGCAGAAAGTCAATGCCAAGAATGCAAGGTGTTTCTGGACCAGTCACTATGTTATGCTTTCCCATCCATCCTTGTTCCCTACCCTTATGAACCCTGCCTGTTATTGTTACATATGTATATATAACAGAATCACCAAGGTTGGAAGAGACCTCAAAGATCATCAAATCCAACCTGTCACCACAGACCTCATGACTAAACCATGGACTGAACCATGGCACCATTTTTTTTTAAAATTTAATCCCTTACCAAGACATGTTACAGTCATGGAACTCCAGAGAGTTTTGAGTCAGACAGTAGAACTCATTTCAAAAGCAATCTTGTGAAGTACTGGGCCAAAGAATATGGCATTGAGTGGATATTCCACATTCCCTACTAAAGGAAAGTTTGAACAGTACAATGGTTTGCTGAAGATCACTCTGAAAGCCATGGTGGGTGAATCTTTGAACAACTGGGAGAAACATCTGGCACAAGCAACCTGCTTGGTCAATAGTCAAGGTTCAATGAGTCAGACTAGACCTGCACACTCAGATTTGTTATGCAAAGTTGATAGAGTTCCTGTTGTTAAAGAAAAGAATCTGTTGGGCAAAACTCTTTGGGTATTTTCTCTGTCAGAAGAAGCCAAACCTGTCCAAGGGGTGTTTTTGCGGCAGGTCCTGGTCACACTCACTGGGTAATGCAAGAGACTGGTGAAATTCAGTATATTCCACAAGGAAATCTAACATTAGCTGAGAGAGTTTAAATTCAGAGTGTTGTACACATACAACATCGCATCCAAAGGAAGATCCATGAGGAAACTACGGTGCACAAATCCTAAGAGCCCTGAGACCCCTGAGTCAACTGAGAGTCTCTGTTCCTTTTCTTTGCTTCATCTGCGGAGAGACAAACTGTTTTCTGTTTTTCTTGTTTCCTATTTTTTTGGACTTCTGAATCATCTACATCTGAGGACAGCCAGAATGGATTGTGAACATTACTTACAAATTGTAGATATTGTTTTAGATTAGATGGGTAATATTAACAGCCAATGAAATTCTTTAGAAGGGCTGGAATGTGGCAGTTTTAGGCTATGCCTTTAAAAGTTAGCTGCAGATTTCAAGCAGACAAGTAGAAAAATATAAACAATTCACAATTAGGTGTAAAAAGGAAAACAAAAGATTATTCTAAATGAATTTCATTGGCCAGAATGTGTGAAATGCACCCTAACAATCTTACACATTCCACTTCACTCCTTTCCTTCTTCTCTAGCTGCTTGGCTGTTCTGCTCAGCTGGGGAGGATTTAATTGCTGCTAGCTGACTTTGCAGGTAAGACTAACATTCTTTCTAATGGCTCATTTTCTTTCTTCTATTAGAGGCAGAAAGCAGGGGGGGTTTGGGGGGAGTGGAGCAGCTTTCCTGCTTTCTCTGGGAATACCAGAGTGGATCCAGGGGGATTTCTGTGCTGGTTTCTGATTGTAAATACCTGTATAATATTGTAAATTCTATTTTGTGCAGATTCATTGCATTCCATTGTAGAGTGTAGTTTTGCTTTGTAAATACAGCTGCCATTTGCTTTCCAACTGAGATGCCTATTTAATGTAGTGGGAAATTCCAAACCACCACAGAGAGTGGCAAGCCATTTGAATAGGCTGCCCAGGGAGGTGGTGCAGTCCCTGGAGGTGTCCAAGAAGTCTGTAGATGTGACACTACAGGACATGGTTTAGTGATCATGGGAGCTGGGTTACAATTGGACTCAATGATCTTGAAGGCCTTTTACAACCTTAATGATTCTATGATTCCGCTTGCATTTTCAGTTATGTGACATTGATGGTGGCTGTTTGGGAAGATGACCCAGTTTTTATCCCCTTTTTACTGGGATAATTGAAGACAGCACTGAATAGTCAGAAGTGGGGTGAGAGGACAGGATCATGGAAGCTGTGATGATCCAATCAGTCAGCAATGCTGAGCTGATTCAATGTCTTGCTCTATTTAAAAGAGAACTTTTAGACTAATCCAGATATCTTACACAATTGCATCAAATCTCTTCCAGAGATGTACAGCTGGTTTTAGATCCACTTTCTATCTGCCCTCATCTTTAGCTTTGGTCTCCTCACTCTTAGGTTTTCATTTGGCCTCATTATCAGGCAGGAGGTTTCCAATGTTCTGGCTATCAGTGAAAAGAAAAGGTTACGTATATAGCCACATATTCATCTCTTTGACCCACTGTGGACAACCAACATTTTTTAACTCTTATACCACACAGTTAATGTTTTCTTTCTTCCAACTCCTCCTGCTAGTTAAACATACTTAAGGCCAAATAGCCATCGTAATTTGCATTTAGTTTGAAAATTGTTATAGATGTGACAGAAGGTCTATGCAAGCCAAAAACTAATAGCTATGCAAAACCTGATTTTTTACGCTATTTGATAAAGGAAACATGATCACTTCAAGCATGGGTTTGCACATTATCCTCTCAGAAATTTGGTACTGCTTTACATGAACAAAACATAATGGCCCATTTTCATGTATTTAAGCCTCTTGTCAATGTTATAGTAAAATAATAATACACTTTGTTTGGGAATCTGGGAAATTTTCTGTAAGATGAGATTTATTTCCTAAGAGATTTATAGTTAGCAAGAACCATGTCACTGAGAAAAAGCATGATTCTCAGAATTAAGACCATTCAGGTAACACAGCACAGTACTCTCCTTGAATGGCAACTCTTTTAATGAGATATACTATTTCAGAGCTAACAGCTGGTAAACATGAGAGCTAGGTGTAGTAGAGTGAGAAAGTTCCACCCCCACACACACAAAGAAACCACAGCTAGCTCAGTCGGAAAAGCAGATGAAAGCTATATTTACAGGCATAAATGGAATGCAATGAATGTGTACACAAGTATACAATATTTACAATATATACAGAAATACACAGCAATGAACGTAATGCAGAAAAGCCTTTTCCTTCCAGCCGGCCAGGGGGTTTCCCTGAACCCCTCTCTCTCACTCCCTACCTCCCCTTTTTCCCAAAAAGGGTTAGAGAGAGAGAGAGAAAGGCAATTAAGGAGAAAATATCTGTTAGCTCAAAGAGTATGCAAGAATTAGTTTTCTTATCTGGTGAGCTTTGTTAATTCAAGGCCGCTCCTGTCCAGCAAAAAAAGCTGTTGCTTCAGAGAGAGAGAAGCTGACCAGCCCACAGGACAGAGAAGAACAGACTGACCAGGCTGAACACAGGCAGAACTGACAGAACTTAAACCTACCAATGAAATTAGTTTAGACAATCTTGTTGTCATTTAAATATCAAAAACATTCAACCAGAGTGTTCAGCAACTGTCTCTTTCTTAAAGGCACAGCCTAAACCGGTCACACTAGGAAGAAGCAAAAAAATGAAATTATGTCTCAAGATCACCTGACCTCGTTCTCATGGGTGACTTCAACCTGCCTCATATCTGCTGGGATCTCAACACAGCAGAAAGAAGGCAGTCTAGGAGGTTTCTGGAGTGCATGGAGGACAGCTTCTTATCCCAGGTGCTGCGCAAACCTACCAGGGGTAAGGCTCTGCTTGACCTCCTCTTCACCAACAGGGAAGGGCTGGTGGGTGATGTGGTGGTCGGAGGGTGTTTGGGCACCAGTGACCACGAGATAATTGAGTTTTCGGTATTCAGCCAAGCTAAGAGGGGCAGCAGGAAGACTTCCACTCTGGACATCCGCAGGGCAGACTTCAGATTACTCAAGGAACTAACTCAGAAGGTTCCTTGGGAAACAGCCCTTAAAAATAAAGGGGTCCAGGAGAGCTGGAGCTGCTTCAAGGAAGAACTCTTGAAGGTACAGGAACAGGCTGTGCCAGTGTCCCGGAAGATGAGCCGCCGGGGCAGACAGCCAGCCTGGATGGGTAATGAACTCTTAATAGAACTAAGGGAAAAAAAGAGGGTGTACCATCTCTGGAAGAAAGGGGAGGCAACCTATGGAATGTTTAGGGATGTTGCTGGGACATGCAGGAAGAAAATTAGGGAGGCAAAAGCCCATTTAGAACTTAGACTGGCCTCTGCTGTGAAGGACAACAAAAAGTCCTTCTATAAATATATTAATAGCAAAGGGAAGGGCAAGGACACCCTCCACTCCTTAGTGGACACGGAGGGGAACGTTGTAACAAAGGATGAGGAAAAGGCAGAGGTACTTAATGCCTTCTTTGACTCAATCTATACTAGCATGGCAGAACATCTTCCAGACAGCTGGCCTGCAGAGCTGCATAGTTTTCCGCTGCTCCAGGAGGCAGTTAGAGATCTTCTGAGCTGCTTAGACCCCCACAAGGCCATGGGACTGGATGGGATCCATCCTAGGGTACTGAGAGAGCTGGCAGATGAGCTGGCCAAGCCGCTCTCCATCATTTTTCAGCAGCCCTGGCTACCTGGAGAGGTCCCAGAAGACTGGAAGCTGGCCAACATGGTGCCCATCCACAAGAAGGGCCAGTTAGAAGAGTCAGGGAATTATAGGCCTGTCAGCCTAACCTCAGTGCCGGGCAAGATTATGGAACAGGTCATCTTGAGTGTGATCATGCAGCACTTCCAGGATGGCCAAGGTATCAGGCCTAGCCAGCATGGCTTTAGGAAGGGCAGGTCCTGCCTGACCAACCTGATCTCCTTCTATGATCAGGTGACCCGCCTGGTGGATGTGGGGAGGCCTGTGGATGTGCTCTACCTGGACCTCAGCAAGGCCTTTGACACTGTCTCCCACAGCAAACTCCTGGCCAAGCTGGCAGCCCATGGCTTGGACAGGAGCACACTGCGTTGGGTTAGGAACTGGCTGGAGGGCCGAGCCCAGAGAGTGGTGGTGAATGGTGCCACATCCAGCTGGCAGCCAGTCACTAGTGGTGTGCCCCAAGAATCAGTGCTGGGCCCAATGCTCTTCAACATCTTTATTGATGATCTGGATGAGGGCATTGAGTCCATCATCAGTAAATTTGCGGATGACACCAAGCTGGGGGCAGGAGTTGATCAGCTGGAGGGCAGAGAGGCTTTGCAGAGGGACCTCGACAGGCTGGACAGATGGGCAGAATCCAACGGCATGAGATTTAACACATCCAAGTGCCGGGTTCTGCACATTGGCCACACAAACCCCATGCAGTGCTACAGGATGGAGTCAGAATGGCTGGAGAGTGGCCAGGCAGAAAGGGACCTGAGGGTGCTGGTTGATTGTAGGCTGAACATGAGCCTGCAGTGTGCCCAGGCAGCCAAGAAGGCCAATGGCATGCTGGCCTGCATCAGGAACTGTGGCCAGCAGGAGCAGGGAGGTCATTCTGCCCCTGTACACAGCACTGGTTAGGCTGCACCTTGAGTCCTGTGTCCAGTTCTGGGTCCCCCAGTTTAGGAAAGATGTTGTCTTGCTGGAATGTGTCCAGAAAAGGGCAACAAAGTTGGTGAGGGGTTTGGAACACAAGCCCTATGCAGAAAGGCTGAGGGAGCTGGGGTTGCTTAGCCCGGAGAAGAGGAGACTGAGGGGTGACCTTATTGCTCTCTACAACTACCTGAAGGGAGGTTGTAGCCAGGCAGAGGTTGGTCTCTTCTCCCAGGCAGCCAGCACCAGAACAAGAGGACACAGTCTCAGGCTGCGCCAGGGGAGGTTTAGACTGGATGTTAGGAAGAAGTTCTATACAGAGAGAGTGATTGCCCATTGGAATCGGCTGCCTGTGGAGGTGGTGGAGTCACCTTCATTGGAGGTGCTCAGGAAGAGGCTTGATGGGGTGCTTGTTGCCATGGTTTAGTTGTTTAGTTCTTTAGGTGGGTTGTATTGTATTGGTATTGTATTGTATTGTATTGTATTGTATTGTATTGTATTGTATTGTATTTAGGTGGGTTGGATTGGTTGATGGGTTGGACGCAATGATCTTGAAGGTCTCTTCCAACCTGGTCGTGTATTGTATTGTATTGTATTGTATTGTATTGTATTGTATTGTATTGTATTGTATTGTATTGTATTGTATTGTAGAAGTCCTAGATCAGCTAAGAAGACCAGCAAAAGAATTGAAAGACTTTCTAGACAGGTGATAGACTTTATGTACAACTAGAACTCAAGAGAGCTAAATTCAAAAGCCTTAAAGAAATCATGCAATTTCTTCACCAGTACTTTCATTGAGAAAAGAACAATGTTATGCTCCCCTCACTTGATTGTTCTCCTTAAACTGGAAGGATTATAATGTGTCTTGCAAAGGATATGTGCAATATCTATGGCAACACTACCTTTAGCTTTCCTTGGGATTGTAGGCATTATTGATATACGAATAATAATGCAACTGGAACTCTAGTACGGAGATTTGACTATAAAATATTTAGGTTTTGCATATATTGTTTCCTCTGGCAAAATATTGATGTGCTTGCTTTCACTGTGTCAGTCTACTAAATTTTGTTAAGGACATTTTGTTAAGTGCATGAAAAGTCTAATTCTCAGGAAATGTTATTCATAAATTAATCGTTTATCATTTGTTTCACATTTGTTACCGTCACCTCTTCAATAAGTCTCTGCACATGCCCAGTGTTCTTCTAAGGTATTTATGGCACATTGTAGAAAACGTCACAGTAGGAAAATCTGAGGTGTATGATGAGAAATTACATTTGAATTCTAGTGTCACAATAAAATACAGTGGTTTTTTTTTATGGTAGTTCAGGGACAATTAGTTTTTTTGTTAACAACTTTACAGTTACATCTGAGAAACCTTATTAGATTTCTTTTTCAGGTGTTTATAACTTTCTGAAACCTGTCCTCAATTCTCATCCTTTTTCAGGTCTTTAATTCTCTTGATAATAATTTGCTATTAATAGTATATTGAACTATTAGCAAATTGAATGCCCTCCCTGTTTTTTTCCCCTTTCATAGTTTTCTTACATGACCATAATTATACATTTTGTGCAGCCACAAGCATCATATATCTGTCTCTCAGCTAACCTATCAATTTACCCTATCTTATCACTACTACTTTTATGTGCACTTCTTACCTTTACCACCAATTAGTCAATTTGGATTGTATTCTTTCCAATTTGTCCCTGTTTTAGCAACCAGTTATCAAACATCAGCTCTTAGATCCATCTTAGTTATCCAGTGATGTCATGCCTAGCCTCTACCTGCTGCTCCAGAAGGTCATAGGTTTTCTATAGATCCTATGTCACATTACCTGCACAGATATTTCAGATAGCTTCCCTCAAATAGCACTAACTGCCTACGTATGATGTTCTGATTCATGTACTTCATATCTAGAGAGTCAAGTAACTTCCATGATGAACATGTCCCAACTCTTCCAGCTTATCCTTTTCTCATAAGAAAAGTGCTCTACTACTTTGGTGACTATCTTCTGAGCTCACACTAATTTGTAAACCTTTTTTCTGTTTTATTCATCATATTGTGTCTGCTTAGTAGAGAAGAATAATCACTTCACTCAATATACTGCTGATATTCCTTTTAACATGACCCAAGGTGCTGTTAGCATTCATTGCTGTTCACTCACAAGTAATGTGTTGTTTACTGGAACAACCAGGCATTTTTCAGCTAGCCTGCTCCCAAGTTAGTTGGTCTCCAGTCCAGCAACTGTTGAAATTCAGTCCATTCTAGGAGGAGAACTTGTCTTAGTTGAATTTAAAAGGTATCTGTTGGCCCATTCTTCCACCTTTGAATGGTGGCCCTGCCCATGAGTATACCACCTGTATCTTCTAGTACTGTGCTATTTGCAAGCTTGATGACAGTTTCCACATTTTACCAGGTCTTGCATAAAACATGTCAGGATAAGCCCAAATATTCCTGAGGAACTCCAATTGCATTACCTTCGGGTAGAGGCTGAACTAATAATTATTCCACTTAACTCACAACAATTCAGTCAGTTTTTCATCCATATAGTAATTCACCGTATTAGACTGTAAGAACACATCTTAGATATAATGGTGCTTTCAGAGGTAAGGCTAACATCAATGCAAATGATAGCTACTGCTCTCCCCTCGTAGGCAGCCTTCTTAGAATTCAGTTCAGAGTCTCTTATCTTAAACAGAACCTCTTCTGTCGTGTTCTTCACACTACTGATGTATGTGCAACAAGTCCTGCCCTTATAGAATGTCCAAAAAAGCAATAACAGACCATTTGAAACTGAGATTGTTTCACAGTATTTATTATTAATATTAATACAATTTGTCCTTTTCAAAACTGATCAATCCGTCTATTTATATATATGAACTTTGAATCAGACTTCAAAAAATGCATACACACTCAAAAGTAAATTTAATACAGGATGAGTTCTTCATAATGTAAATTAACTAACCCTAGAGGTTCAAGACTGAATTTTAAGCAGTGGGCCAAATTAATCTTTAATGTGATTTCACTGATGTCAGTATGCATAACATAAACTATTAATTTGACCTAATTCATTAGGAAGACTTTCAGCAGATTGTAGATGCTACTGAGCTTGCACTTTGTATAAAACTGCATTATACATGGCCATGAAGCTGAGTTATTTTTATTTGTAGCCAAAGCCATTTGGTTAGAATCTACACATTTGTCTTAAAAAAAAAAAAGAAAAAAAATACTCTCAGATCCACAAGCAAGGAAATAGTGCTAATTCCAAATAAAAGAAATAATGTTAATCTCAAAAGGTGAATTTCACAAAAATGCAAAGTATTTTTACTTATCTTCTCATAGTTTTATTCATGAAACGATGAAAATAATATTACATTAGAAAGAAAATTTTAAAAATATAAACTAACATTCTAGTTGCATAACTCTGAGTGAACATATGAGCAACCTTAAATAACAAACATACACTGAAATGTCTCACAGAGTATTATAACAGACATGTATTTTTAGCTTCTCTCCAAAGATATTGGCATGATTTTGACAAAAACCTTTATATCTATATCCCATATAGATATAAAGTATTTTCTGTAATATCAGTGTAACCTTTCTTTTCAAATTCACTGTTGCATGAGACTATATCTTACACTTCCTTCTCCTTTCTTAACCAAAACAGATTACTGTACTGACCCTGTACTGTTAAAGATTTTTACATATGTGTTAAAACACAAGTTTCAGTAAGCTGCAGAAACAGTTTCATTTTCTTTGTTCAGTATTTACTATTCTTTCAACCATTTTGAAATAGAAACTATAAACACTTTGATTAATGGCCTGGAATACTGTCTAGTTTTGTTGCTGCTTCAGAACCTATCACAGTGTGTCTTTAGTTATATGATACTTTGTAGCTCCTTCTAGGAGGTGGGCTTTCATGACTCAAAACAAATACTTGCTCCAAGAAGAAACATACATCCATCTATTAATCATTTTGTCTATATGTTAGACTGTTTTTTAATTTCATGTTAAAAGCAGTAAAAGGATATAGTGATAGCCTTGGATTTTGAACAGAGAGCATCTTCACCCTGTTATGAGAAGGCCAGAAACAGTGACTCATGCCCTAACTTGACTTGCATTTGAACTGTTGGACTCTTTCTAATTCTGCTTTCAAAGCCCACTGCTCTCCTTGGGACAGACATGTGCCAGTATAATGCTAAAATTCCTTGTACTTTTAGGGTGGATTTATCTAACACTGCTCTATTTCACCTCCTTCCTGCCTGGGACATCTAGTCTCAGATCACTTTTCTTTCAATATTTCTCTTGTTTCTTACTTTTCAGTGATAAAAATATCATGTCAGTCCTGATTTGTCACTTCACAAGCTGTCAAATAACTACTAAGCACTGAATAACCCAAAAGTCTCCACAGAGACTTTAAAATAGCAATAATGACCTCCCTGCTCCTGCTGGCCACACAATTCTTAATGCAGGCCAGGATGCCACTGGCCTTCTTGGCCACCTGGGCACACTGCTTGCTTATGTTCAGCCAACTGTCAACCAGTACCCCCAGGTCCCTTTCTGCCTTGCTGCTCTCCAGCCACTCCACTTTTTGTTGAATGCTTTGAGTTTGACAGGATTTGTGGTAGACATTTTATATTGTCTATGTACAAAGAGAACAAACTGCTTCAAATTTTAAAAATTTTTAGAAGATAAAAAGCCCCAGGATTTTAAAAAAATCAATCAAATCAGATTTCATCAGACCTGTAGAGATATAATCTTAATATGTTTAGTGAAATCAGAAAAAATATAAAGGAACACTCTGTTTCATTCAGGTTGCTTGTCACTGTCTTTTTGAATGTGGCAGTTTCTGGGTGCTTCCTGTTGCTGCCACACAAGTTACACCTCCTGTGTTCCGAGTGTCCAGCCCAGTAGGTGGACACAGGAAATAGTGTATTTCATACCCATAATATCCTGCAACCTATAAATCTATCTGCAGAGTCTCCCTCTCTCTTCCCTCTCTGCTCTCGTGAGAGATGCTCTCCATCAGGTAATGGCGGGGGAATTATCTCAAGGCCTCTTAGGCCTATCTAGGCCTAATGCCAGGAGGAGAATAGGGAGACTAGCTGGAGGGCGGGGAGGGGGAAGAAAGAGCCCTGGGGGTTTTGGGTATACCCTCAGGTGGGAAAAAGGGAAGTGTTGAGAGGCTTTAGGTGTGCTATTGAGGATTCTTTTGTCACTACACTTGCAACTTCTGTAAAACACTAATTGCTTTTTCATTTAAACTTTCCATCACTTTTGCAATCCATTTGTAAATGTCTTTCTTTTGCCCCTCTCAGGGGGCAGGAAAGGATCTGCCTGGCCTCCAACTGGGACATTGAAATAAAGGTAATAGTAATTATGCTAAACTGTTTAAACAAAGTAAAATAACTAGTTCTTTCTTTCATTCTGGTGGGATACATAACTGAAATTTAATGAAAATATATGTGGAAAAGTAGATCAAAGCTAGTTCATAACTGAAAACTTATTATACATCACCTATGTAACAACGGCTTGGTTTCTTTTTCTAGGATATAATACAGAGTTTAAACAAACCAACAAACCAAACCAAAACAAGCCCTACCCGTAAACAAGCAAACAATCACAAAACCATACTGCCATCCTTTGTCAACATTTTCAGTGTTGATTCCTTATATGAAAGTGTAAATATGTCAGACATACCGTAAAATCCCTGTGAACATTGCCATACTCTGTAGTAGTAACCAATAAACAATGTTTTATTGCTCCTAAGGAACTGCCATTTGCCAACTGCTGCTTTTGAACTAATTGTTGTTGTAACAGATTGCTAAATTGAATTCAAAAGTTCAGGTGTACAACTAGTTTTGATCAGAGCTAGTGATGGCAAGGGGGAAAATGTTAGAAATCCTATCCCATAATTCAACCAAATGTTAATTTTTGCTATCTTTGCCTAAGCAAAAATGGTCATTATTGCTATTTTAAAGGGTCAATGGCATCCCGGCCTGCACCAGAAATATTACGGCCAGCAGGAGCAGTGAAGTCATTCTGCCCTTGTACTCAGCACATGTGTGATGAAGAGGTTATTAATATGAAATATGAAATATGAATTATAAAAATATTAATTGTATTAATTATTAAAAGTATCAATAATGCATATTCTAATGTACAGTTGTGAAATACATCACATAAGTGGTTTAGTATTTACAACTTGGACCCAACTGGAATATTTACAGAATTAATTTCTATTAATATAATAAAGGGTACAATTCTGCCACTTGTCCACCAGGACAAGCTCCTTAGCTATATACAGGGAGTATTACAGTGTGTCAGAGGCTTGAACTGGAAATGTTATGCTGCTAGGCCTGGGTGCTTTGAACTGAATGTTAGTGAATGGAAAGCATGTGGAAGGTACACTCTGTCCTTTGTTTGTAGCAAGGTTAGGTGCTAAGCTGCAGCAGGCTGCTGTAGCCAGGGCTGGCTCCTGGGCTGGTCCTTGGATGGCAACAGTGGGGGCAACCTTCTCTCTCCTGCAGCAGTGGAGAGGGGGCAGAACATAGACTAGCTGGTAAGCAGGGTTCCCTTCTCAGGACTCAGGCGGCTCCCTCCAGATGCCAGGGAAATCCTGAGGGGTCCACCCAGCAGGGCCGGTAGGGCTGGTCCCTGGACAGGGTCCGGCCTCACAGCAACAACCTGCGGGGCCAGTGAGGATGGCCCCAGGGAAGAGGTGCGTCTGCGCAGAGTGGCAGCTTCCCCTTTGTTTGGCTCAAAGGAGTGGGTGGGACCATCTCAGAATGGTTCCGGCTGTGGAGCACAGAGCACAGATGGTGCTCTGCATTTCCCTGGGGTTCACAGGGTATGGAGTGGCAGAAGTGGCAGCTCCTCTTCTCTCCTGCAATGGCGGGGTCATGCAGGCATGCAGCAAAGTGCTGCTTCTGCTGAATGCAAGCCAGTACACACAGCTGTGGCTAGTCACTGTGACACTTAAGGCTGAGACAGATGTTAGAGATACTCACCTAAGTCCCTGCCCCATCAACTGGGTGATCTTACACTCAGGGGTCCAGTCCTCTTGAAGACACAGAAGGCTCTTCTTCCAAATGGTGAGGCTGGCAATCCAACCCTGTAGCTCCTCAGGCTTTCAGTGAGGGTCTCTCCTCTGGAGACTCTCAGGGATGAGGGTTGACAGGCCTGCCCGGTTGCTGGCTTCTCCTCATCTTGCAGAGACAGCTGTTTGCTTACATGTAGGAGTGTGTAATGTGGTGGGTTGAAATTTCCCCTTCACATTAACTAAGCATGAGTAACTCAGTTGGAAGCAAATGGAAGCTGTATTTACAAGCAAAAACTATATTCTACAATGAATGCAATAAATCTGTACAAAGTATACAGTATTTACAATATTATGCAGATATTTACAATTAGAAAATGGCACAGAAACCCCAGGTACCCCTCTGGGTTCCCCACAGAGGAGGGAAGCTGCTCCGCTCCCCCCACCCAAAGCCTCCTCCCCTTCCTGTAACAGAAGAAAAAAGGAGTTCAGAGAGAGGAATGTTAGAGAAGCAATGTCAGTGTTCTTATCTCTTCTCAAGGTCAGCCAGAAGCGGTTATTGTCTCCCCAGAGAAGCAGAAAAGCAAAGATCACAGGACAAAAGAAAAGGAATGGAAGTGAAGTGAAATGTGAAAGATTGTTAGGGCCCATCCCACACATCTTATCCAATGAATTAATTTAGAATAATCTTTTGTTTTCCTTGTTACACTAAATTGTGAATTATTTATAATTGTATGCTTTTCTGCTCGAAATTTGCAGCTAATTTTAAAGGTATCACCTAAAACTGCCACAGATTGAGAAGAATTACTAGCAATGGCTTAATAGCAAAGGCTATGGCATGCAGGCAGAGAACTTGGTAGCTTGAGCAAAGAGAAAGAGGAGAAAGAGGGCAACTTGTTTACGAGTTTGGTAATACTTATAAGTTTCTGGAGGCTGGATTTGGCCAATGGGAACTCTCATAAACAACCATCTTTACCTTATAGAATGTGTGAAGTTAGAATTATGCCCATACTTGGTAGCAGCACAACCATCCCATGTGATTGGTGCACAGAGTTGTTTGTGCTGCCTGGCTAACACCTTGGCCCTCAGGAAAGGAGGGGGATGTGTCCACACATGCTGGGACAAGTTTCAGTATCTGGGGCATAATTCTGGGCATATGGTGCCTTCACCACAACTGGTTAGGCCACACCTTGAGTACTGTGTCCAGTTCTGGGCCCCTAATTTAAGAAGGATATTGAGACCCTTGAACGTGTCCAGAGAAGGGCAACGAGGATGGTGAGGGGTTTGGAGCACAAGCCCTATGAGGAGAGGCTGAGGGAGCTGGGGTTGTTTAGCCTGAAGAAGAGTGGGCTCAAGGGAGACCTTATAACTCCCCACAACTTTCTGAAAGGAGGTTGTAGCCAGGTGGGGGTTGGTCTCTTTTCCCAGGCAACCAGCACTAGAACAAGAGGACACAGTCTCAAGTTGCACCAGGGGAAGTTTAGGCTCGAAGTGAGGAGAAAGTTCTTCACAGGAAGAATTATTGGCCATTGGAATGGGCTGCCCAGGGAGGTGATGGAGTCATCATCCCTGGAGGTGTTCAAAAAAGGCTTGGATGCGGCACTTGAAGCCATAGATAGTCATGAAGTGTTGGGCGATAGGTTGGACTTGATGATCTCTGAGGTCTTTTCCAACCTTATTGATTCTATGATTGTACGATTCTATGAAACAAATCAGTACAACTAGATTGTCTTGAGAAAAGACTGAATTCCTCAGAAGCAGATTTCTATATCTCTTCTCATAAGAAGAAAACTTACCACATCAGAGTAATGCCAGACAGAACTTTACCCTTAACAAATTACAGGTGATAAATCAGAGTCTTGGTGATCTCATTATTTTTAAAGTTGAAATAAATAGAGGGGCATTTATATCCACATGACTATATTTCAGATGCTGGCAGTGCTGTGGAATTTTCTCACCTTTTGCTGTATTTACACATAGGTCAGATTAGCTGCAATCCCCAGTCCCACATGTAACAAACTTTCATGTCATAATTATGCTGCTTCTTGTCCTTGGAAACAGACTCAAGAAATTTTAAATTATATGCCTGTGATTGTAGTGCTTATGTTTGCCTTGGCAACACACCAAATGTTGATCCCCATTTGAGGTAGACCATAACACAATTCCCAGTCACAGAAACATACTACAATCTTGACAAGTGTTCTTTTGATTATCTTGATTTTTACAGGGCAGGATGAAGGATTCTGTTTTAAAACTGCCTAGCTTTAATACAGTATACCTTGGTTTATGTTCAACTTTCATAGGTTAAAATCTCCTATACCCATCCCTACCTATTTTTCTGTATAAAGATATCAAGATTCTGAACCACTGACTACAGCATCTTATGTCTTTTGAACATGGGCAACATTTGCCTACAGCAAATGGTGTTTCCACAGTGACTGATTTAATTCAGTTCAAGGAGTGTAGCATGCTTTAGGCTAGTAAAGACAAAGTTAGACTAGATTATCAGAAAGAGACTGAAAAAAATACTTTAACAGTCTTGACAGAAAGCATGTCAATTCAATATCCCTGCTACCAGGTTATGTACTTCTCTTTTTAAAAGTGTTGTTAGTTGGCAAATAAAACCAAAACCCCTAACACCATATTACAAATTTTACTCTGCTTAGGCTTTTCTTAAGCTGCCACTATCTATATTCAACACTGTGGTTTTGTTTATGATAAACTTTCTGCTTTCAGTTCTTACTGGACTTATAAAACTAGAAATTTGCCTGATAATTTTTTGTCCTATGGATACTTTACTAAGTGTTTTTACTGTAGCAGCCTTCACACAGTACACTGATTACTCCAAACAAGCATTCCTAAAATAAAAGTTTTCCCCTGAATTTTCTCTGTTATGCAGACACAAATGTCAAAAGACCTATTTCAGCTTGGGAACTCTACTACTGAATGACTTTAATCTGATAAAGGATGAGCTTTAGCAATTTGGAATAGCTGTGAGCTAGTATCTTAGCTACTTTTTCTCTGCAAAGTACACAATTAGAGAACAGTGTATTATATTCAGTCTGGATTCTTACTACGTATTAGAGTTCTGGTTTGAGCTAAAACAGACTCAATTCTCTGTTCAGTGATTTTACTTCTCAGCTCAGTCTCTCCTAAGTAACTGCACTTTCTGAAGTTAACCGCATATTTTTGCTGACAATGTGTATTTCTAGAAATGGTAGCACTCAATATTTAGTGTTTCTAAGGATTGGTATGCAGATAGGATATATATTTTAACATTGTGTACCACAAAACCTCTTTGATATTAAGGTTGTTAAAATACATGAAATGTGTATGAAAATAGGAGCTGCAGATTATTTCTTCTAGGTAAAGCAGATATACATTAATTAAAAAAATTACTCCTGATGATGTGATATAGCCACTGATCAGTAAAATAATTAAGGCTCCTGTAGCACAATCAGTTTGTGACTATTTAAGAATAAAATTTTTAAACCTTTAGCATTAAATTAATGAATTCTGACTAAGGTTTTGTATTGCAGCTCTCAGTTGCTCTTTTCCCAGGCAAGCCTACCAGGGGTAAGGCTATGCTTGACTTCCTCTTCACCAATAGGGAAAGGCTGGCGGGCGATGTGCTTGTGGGTGAAAATTAGAGGGAAGACCAGCAGGGCAGACATCCTGGTTGGAGTCTGTTATACACCACCCAACCAGGAGGAAGATGCTGATGAATCATCCTACAGACAGCTTAAGGCTGTCTCAAGATTGCCTGACCTTGTTCTCATGGGCGATTTCAACCTGCCTGATATCTGCTGGGATCTCGACACAGCAGAGAGGAGGCAGTCTAGGAGGTTCTTAGAGTGCATGGAGGGCAGCTTCTTATCCCAGGTGCTGCACGAGCCTACCAGAGGTAAGGCTCTGCTTGACCTCCTCTTCACCAACAGGGAGGGGCTGGTGGGTGATGTGGTGGTTGGAGGGTGTTTAGGCACCAGTGACCACAAGATAATTGAATTTTCAGTATTCAGTCAAGCTAAGAGGCTCCACTCTGGACATCCTCAGAGCAGACTTCAGATTACTCAAGGAACTAACTCAGAAGGTTCCTTGGGAAACAGCCCTTAAAAACAAAGGGGTCCGGGAGAGCTGGACCTGCTTCAAGGCAGAACTCTTGAAGGCGCAGGAACAGGCTGTGCCAATGTGCCGGAAGATGAGCCGCTGGGGCAGACGGCCAGCCTTGATGGCTAATGAACTTCTAAAAGAACTAAGGGAAAAAGAGAGGGTGTATCATCTTTGGAAGACAGGTGAGGCCCCATGGAATATTTAAGGATGTTGCTAGGTCATGTAGGAAGAAAATTAGGGAGGCAAAAGTGCATTTGGAGCTTAGACTGGCCTCTGCTGTGAAGGACAAAAAAAAGTCCTTCTAAAAATATATTAATAGCAAAGGGAAGGGCAAGGACACCCTCCACTCCTCAGTGGACACGGAGGGGAATGATGTAACAAAAGATGAGGAAAAGGCAGAGGTACTTAACACCTTCTTTGCCTCAATTTTTACTAGCAGGACGGAATGTCTTCCAGACAACTGGCCTGCAGAGCTGGCAGAAGGAGCCACGGAGCAGTATAGTTTTCCCCTCTGTTCCAGGAGGAGGAGGTAGTTAGAGATCTCCTCAGCCACTTGGACCCCCACAAGTCCATGGGACCAGATGGGATCCATCCTAGGGTACTGAGAGAGCTGGCAGATGAGCTGGCCGGACCACTCTCCATCATTTTTCAGCTGTCCTGGCTACCTGGAGAGGTCATAGAAGACGGGAAACTGGCCAACATGGTGCCCATCCACAAGAAGGGCCAGTTGGATGAGCCAGGGAATTATAAGTCTGTCAGCCTGACCTCAGTGCCAGGCAAGATTATGGAACAGATCATCTTTAGAGCAATCACACAGCACTTCCTGGCCAAGGGATCAGGCCTAGCCAGCATGGATTTAGGAAGGGCAGGTCCTGCCTGACCACCCTGATCTCCTTCTATGATCAGGTGACTTGCCTGGTGGATGTGGGGAGGCCTGTGGATGTGGTCTACCTGGACCTCAGCAAGGCCTTTGACACTGTCTCCCACAGCAAACTCCTGGCCAAGCTATCAACCCATGGCTTGGACAGCAGCACTCTGTGTTGGGTTAGGAACAGGCTGGAGGGCTGAGTCCAGAGAGTGGTGGTGAATGGTGCCACTTCCAGCTGGCAGCCAGTCACTAGTGGTGTGCCCCAGGGATCAGTGCTGGGCCCCATGCTCTTCAATATCTTTCTTGATGATCTGGATGAGGGCATTGAGTCCATCATCAATAAATTTGCAGACAACACCAAGCTGGGGGCAGGAGTTGATCTGCTGGAGGGAAGAGAGGCTTTGCAGAGGGACCTCGACAGGCTGGACAGATGGGCAGAATCCAACGGCATGAGATTTAACACATCCAAGTGCCGGGTTCTGCACATTGGCCACAGCAACCCCATGCTGTGCTACAGGCTGGGGTCAGAGTGGCTGGAGAGCGGCCAAGCAGAGAGGGACCTGGGGGTGCTGGTTGATTGTAGGCTGAACATGAGCCTGCAGTGTGCCCAGGCAGCCAGGAAGGCCAATGGCATCCTGTCCTCTATCAGGAACTGTGTGGCCAGCAGGAGCAGGGAGGTCATTCTCCTCCTGTACACTGCACTGGTTAGGCCGCACCTTGAGTCCTGTGTCCAGTTCTGGGTCCCCCAGTTTAGGAAGGATGTTGTCTTGCTTGAACGTGTCCAGAGAAGGGCAACAAGGTTGGTGAGGTATTTGGAACACAAGCCTTATGAGGAGAGGTTGAGGGAGCTGGGGTTGCTTAGCCTGGAGAAGAGGAGACTCAGGGGTGACCTTATTGCTTTCTACAACTACCTGAAGGGAGGTTGTAGCCAGGCAGAGGTTGGTCTCTTCTCCCAGACAACCAGCACCAGAACAAGAGGACACAGTCTCAGGCTGCACCAGGGGAGGTTTAGGCTGGAGGTTAGGAAGAAGTTCTACACAGAGAGAGTGATTGCCCATTGGAATGGGCTGCCCGTGGAGGTGGTGGAGTCACCTTCATTGGAGGTGTTCAGGAAGAGGCTTGATGGGGTGCTTGGTGCCACGGTTTAGTTGTTTAAGTGGGTGGTATTGTATTGTATTGCATTGTATTGTATTGTATTGTATTTAGGTGGGTTGGATTGGTTGATGGGTTGGACTCGATGATCTTGAAGGTCTCTTCCAACCTGGTGGTGTATTGTATTGTATTAACTTAGGCTTGAACATGGCCTGGGTTTTAAACTGAATGTTAGTGAGTGCAGCACATGTGAAAGATACACTGTGTCTTGTGTTTGTAGTGAAGCTAGTTGCTAGGCTACAGCTAGCTGGCTGCTGCCTGCCTGGCTTGCGCTGGGGCAGACTCCTGGGCAAGTTCTTTCCAGGGCGGGGCTACTGGGGCTGAGGCTGTGGCTGAAAGTTGCTGGAAGGGCCCACAGCGGGGCTTCCCTCTGGATGGTGATGGTGGGAGCAGACTTCTCTCTCCCACAGTGGTGGGGAGAGGGTAAGTCTTCTGCCGGTCGGCAGGTTCCCTTGGAGCAGCAGTGGGGGTTCCACAGTGTGGCTGCAGCTGCCAGGGGGCTAGTCCTGTGGGGCAGAGCTTGGCCCTTCAAGGTTGGCCTGCACTGTGCTGGAGCCAGTGGAGTGGCTCTGGGTTGGGGTGCAGTGATATGGAGTGGTTGTGGCAACCCCTTGGCTTGAAGAGAGCTGATGGGACTCCCTCAGGGGTTCAGACTCTGAAACACAGGCATGAACGGTGCTCTGAATCTCCCTGGCACACACAGGGCTGCAGAGTGGGCGCAAGTGGCGGCTCCTCGTTTCCTGTGACGGGCAGGGTCATGCAGGGTGCGGCTGAATGCTGATCCTGCTTTCCAAGATTAACACACACAGAGTTGTGGCTCATCAATCTGCTGCCTTATGGCTGTAATAGATGCTTGGACTGCTGTTTCCCTGTCTGGACTAAAAGATTACCCTTGTGGGTCCAGTCCTCTTTAAGAAATGGCGGGCTCTTCTTCTGACTAGTGGGCCTGTCCAATGCAATGCTGAGACTTCCAGTGAAGGGCCCTCCTTTGCAGATTTCTTGAGGTTGCTAGCTTCTCACCATGTTGCAGAGGCTGGAAGTTTTCTTGGGCTGGTGGGAGATGTGACCGTGGGAGGCTGCCTAGGGTGCAGTGGCCACGAGATAGTGAAGTTTTCAATATGCAGGGAGATAGGGAGGAGTACCAACAGAACCTTCACCCTGGACTTCCGGAGGGCAAACTTCAGCCTCTTTAAGAAACTTATTTGTAAAGTTCCCTGGGTACCAACCCTCATGAACCGAGGGGTCCAGGAGGGTTGGACCTACTTCAAAAAGGAGCTCTTGAAGGCACAGGAACTGGCGGTCCCCATGTGTCGAAAGATGAGCCGGCAGGGAAGGCGACCGGCCTGGATGAGCAAGCAGCTCCTGGGGGAATTAAGGGAAAAAAAGAGGCTGTATCACCTTTGGAAGGGGGGGAAGGCTTCTCGAGGTAGGTTCAAGGAAGTGGTTAGATTATGTAGGAATAAAATTAGAGAGGCAAAGGCCCAGTTAGAACTGAAACTGGCCACCTCTGTGAAAGAAAATAAAAAGCAATTTTACAAATATATCAACGCTAAAAAGAAGGGCAAGAAGAACCTCCACTCCTTACTGGACCTGGAGGGGAACACGGTGACCGAAGATGAGGAAAAGGCTGAGGTTCTGAACGCCTTCTTTGCCTCCATGTTTAACAGCAAGGCAGGAGTCCAGGATGAGTGGCCTCCTGAGCTGGGTAATAGGGTCGGGGAGCAGTGTAATGCCCCAGAAATCCATGAGGAATTAGTTCGGGACCTGCTGAGCCACTTGGACACCCACAAGTCCATGGGACCGGATGGGATCCATCCTAGGGTGCTGAGAGAGCTGGCAGATGAGCTGGCCAAGCCGCTCTCCATCATTTTCCTCCAGTCCTGGCTCACTGGAGAGGTCCCAGATGACTGGAAACTGGCCAATGTGATCCCCATCCACAAGAAGGGACGGATGGAGGAGCCCGGAAACTACAGGCCAGTCAGCCTGACCTCAGTGCCAGGGAAAGTGATGGAACAGATTATCCTGGAGGCAATAACTGCGCACCTGAAGGATGGCCAAGGGCTCAGGTCCAGCCAACATGGATTTAGGAAGGGCAGGTCCTGCCTCTCCAACCTGATCTCCTTCTATGATCAGGTGACCCGTCTGGTGGACGTGGGGAGGCCTGTGGATGTAGTCTATCTGGACTTCAGCAAGGCCTTTGACACCGTCCCCCACAGTAAACTGCTGGCTAAACTGTCAGCTCGTGGTTTGGACCGCAACACTCTGTGCTGGGTTAGGAACTGGCTGGAGGGCCGAGCCCAGAGAGTGGTGGTGAATGGTGCCGCGTCCGGCTGGCGGCCAGTCACCAGCGGCGTCCCCCAGGGATCGGTGCTGGGCCCCATCCTCTTTAACATCTTCATTGATGATATGGATGAGGGGGTTGAGTCAGTCATCAGCAAGTTTGCAGATGACACCAAGTTGGGAACAGATGTTAGTCAGTTAGAGGGTAGAAAGGCTCTGCAGAGGGACCTCGACCGACTGGACAGATGGGCAGAGTCCAATGGGATGGCATTTAATAAGTCCAAGTGCCGGGTGCTGCACTTTGGCCACGGCAACCCCATGCAGAGCTACAGGCTGGGGTCAGAGTGGCTGGAGAGCTCCCAAACAGAGAGGGACCTGGGGGTGCTGATTGACACCCACCTAAACATGAGCCAACAGTGTGCCCAGGTGGCCAAGAAGGCCAATGGCATCCTGGCCTGTATTGGGAATAGTGTGGCCAGCAGGAGCAGGGAGGTCATTCTGCCCCTGTACTCTGCATTGGTTAGGCCACACCTTGAGTACTGTGTCCAGTTCTGGGCCCCTCAGTTTAAGAAGGACATCGAGATACTTGAACGTGTCCAGAAAAGGGCAACAAGGCTGGTGAGAGGCCTTGAGCACAAGCCCTATGAGGAGAGGCTGAGGGAGCTGGGATTGTTTAGCCTGGAGAAGAGAAGGATCAGAGGTGACCTCATTGCCCTCTACAACTACCTGAAAGGTGGTTGTAGACAGGAGGGGGTTCGTCTCTTCTCCCGGGCAACCAGCACCAGAACAAGGGGACACAGTCTCAAGCTGTGCCAGGGGAGGTTTAGACTCGAGGTGAGGAGGAAGTTCTTCACTGAGCGAGTCATTCGTCATTGGAATGGGCTGCCCAGGGAGGTGGTGGAGTCGCCGTCCCTGGAGGTGTTCAAGGGGAGATTGGACGTGGCACTTGGTGCCATGGTCTAGTTGTGAGGTCTGTTGGGACAGGTTGGACTTGATGATCCTTGGGGTCTCTTCCAACCTTGGTTATACTGTGATACTGTGATACTGTGATACTGTGATACTGTGATACTGTGATGTGGAGCTTGAGAAGACTTATAGCAATGAGCTTACAAGCTTGGACAAAGACAGCAAAGAGAGAGTGACTTGTTTACAACTTGGGATAATACTTATAAGTTTCTTGAGGCTGGATTTGGCCAATGGGCAATCCTGTTAATATTTTAGCTTTAGCCTATAGAAAGCGTGAAGCTAGAATTATGCCTTTGCTTGGCAGTAGCACAAGCATCCCATGCAGTGGGTTCATGCTGCTGTCTACCCCCATAGAAGGCAGGTCAGGGTTGTTTATGCCATCTGGCCGGCACCTGGGCCTTTGTTCCCCTCAGCTCTGGGGAACATGGTGCCCATCCACAAGAAGGGCCAGTTAGAAGAGTCAGGGAATTATAGGCCTGTCAGCCTGTCCTCAGTGCCAGAAAAGATTATGGAATAGGTCATCTTGAGTGCAATCACACAGCACTTACAGGATGGCCAAGGACTCAGGCCTACCAACATGGATTTAGGAAGGGCAGGTCCTGCCTGACCAACCTGATCTTCTTCTATGATAAGGTGACCCGCCTGGTGGATGTGGGGAGGCCAGTGGATGTGGTCTACCTGGACCTCAGCAAGGCCTTTGACACTGTCTCCCACAGCAAACTCCTGGCCAAGCTGGCAGCTCATGGCTTGGACAGCAGCACTCTGTGCTGGGTTAGGAACTGGCTGGAGGGCAGAGCCCAGAGAGCCGTGGTGAATGGTGCCACATCCAGCTGGCAGCCAGTCACTAGTGGTGTGCCCCAAGAATCAGTGCTGGGCCCAATGCTCTTTAACATCTTTCTTGATGATCTGGATGAGGGCATTGAGTCCATCATCAGTAAATTTGCAGATGACACCAAGCTGGGGGCAGGAGTTGATCTGCTGGAGGGTAGAGGGGCTTTGCAGAGGGACCTTGACAGGCTGGACAGATGGGCAGAATCCAACGGCATGAGATTTAACACATCCAACTGCCGGGTTCTGCAGCGACTGAAATAAGACCTGCTTTTGCTCCTGGTGACATTTTAGAAACTTATTTTCAAATCCAACATATCAAGAAAAGTTTTACTTTTGACAGAATCTAAATGTCTGTACATTGTACAAATACTCTATACAGTTCCTTAAATAAAGTGTTAATGTTGCAAAATAAAATCATAGAATACATAGGATTGGAATGGTCCCCTAAAGTTCATCTTGTACAACCCCCCTGCATTGATCAGGGACAACTTTAACTAGATCAGTTTCTTCAAAGTCCCATCAAGTTTACCCTTGAACATCTCCAGGAATGGGGCCTCCACCACATCTCTGAGCAACCAGTTCCAGTATTTCACTGGAAGATCTTCCTTCCAATATCCAATATAATTATCATGTTTCATCACTCTATCAAACATTTATGAGTTAAAAAGAATATATTACTAATTAGCTAGTTGTTAAGAAACCTAGTGAAATACTGCTATTACCCATTTTTTTCACTATACAATACACTGAATGTTAACAAAAATTAGAATAGAATAGAATAGAATAGAATAGAATAGAATAGAATAGAATAGAATAGACCAGACCAGGTTGGAAGAGACCTTCGAGATCAAGTCCAACCCATCACCCAACACCATCTAATCAACTAAACCATGGCTTCAAGGGCCTCATTCAGTCTCTTCTTAAACACTTCCAGTGATGGTGACTCCGCCACCTCCCTGGGCAGCCCATTCCAATGGCCAGTAACTCTTTCTGTCACAACTTCTTCCTAACATCCAGCCTAAACCTCCCCTGGTGCAGCTTGAGACTGTGTCCTCTTGTTATGTTGGTGGTTTCCTGGGAGAAGAGATCAAACCCCACCTGGCTTAATGGCAATAAGGCAATAAGGTTTCCCCTGAGCCTCCTCTTCTCCAGGCTAAGCAACCCCAGCTCCCTCAGCCTATCCTCATATGGCTTGTGTTGCAAATCCCTCACCAACTTCGTTGCCCTTCTCTGGACATGTTCCAGCAAGTCAACATCTTTCCTAAACTGAGGGGCCCAAAACTGGACACAGGACTCAAAGTGTGGCCTAACCAGTGCTGAGTACAGGGGCAGAATGACCTCCCTGCTGGCCACACTGTTCCTGATACAGGCCAGGATGCCATTGGCCTTCTTGGCCACCTGGGCACACTGCTGGCTCTTGTTCAACCTATTATCAACCAATACCTCCAGGTCCCTTTCTGCCTGGCCACTCTCCAGCTGCTCTGACCCCATCCTGTAGCACTGCATGGGGCGGTTGTGGCCCATGTGTAGAACTGTCTTGGTCTGGAGAGGGAAAGAGACTCAGTTCTTTTGAATATTCCCATGTTATGAAATTAGAGGAACAAACGAGGCCAAAATATCAACTGATAGAGTATTTATTACATAAATAAAGTGGATGGATCAGAAGGGGAGAGGGAGAAAATAGAGAGAGAGAGAAGAGAGAGAGAAGAGGAAAGGAATTATATTACCACACCCCTCACCCCCCAAGATAGTTTGAGTCTGTGGAGGAAAGGTGTTGCAGGAGATGTTGGGTCTGTAGAGAAACAGTGCTGAGGCTTTGGCTGTAGAAGAGATGTGGTCCTCTGAGCAGCCTCTTCAGCTCCATGAGTTTCAGCAGGCAGAACTTAGGACACGGAGAGAGGGTTCCTCTTGGTCTGCTTCTTCCAGGCTCCATGGTGATGTCTCTGTCATTTTTTCCTCTGCTGGTACTCTCTCCGTTTTTCTTCAGCGTAGCATTGCCCTGGGCTTTTCCTTCTCTCCTGTTTTCCTTCTCAGCGGCATTGTCCTCCTCCCGTGTTTTTCTTCTTCCGTGTTTTCCTGCTACTACGCCAGTAGTTGCTCAAGTCTTTTATGCAGTTTTTAGTCCTTAGGTATGTGTCCAAGTATTGTCCCCCAGGAAATCAGGGGCCAGGTGGTGAATCCATTGTCTCACCATACTCCCTTTCCAGGATACCTGATGGGTGGAGACGATCTTGTCTTATGCATATTCCCGAAGATACAGTGGCCTTGGTCCATTGTTGTCAGGCCAGCTGTGGTCCAGTGCGCAATTGTTATCTTAGCACCTTCCCAAGAGTCATTCCAGTGGCTCTGCCCAACACACATCAGCTATTGTCTGGGCAAGCAGGAAAGGTGATTTTATCTTTGTTGAACCACATGAGAAGAGACAAGATTTTAGTCTCTCACAAGAACCCAGCACTTAGATGTGCTAAATAGCCTGCCCTTGGACTCTGCCCATCTGCCCAGCCTGTCAAGGTCCCTCTGCAGAGCTCTCCTACCCTTGAACAGAATAACTCCTGCCTCAGCTTGGTGTCATCTCCAAATTTACTGATGATGGACTCAAAACCCTTGTCCAGATCATCAAGAAAGATATTGAACAGGGTAGGGCCCAACACTGATCCCTGCGGGACACCACTAGTGACTGACTGGCTGCCAGCTGGATGTGGCACCATTCACCACGGCTCTCTGGGCTCTGCCCTCCAGCCAGTTCCTAGCCCAGCACAGAGTGCTCCTGTACAAGCCACAGGCTGACAGCTTGGACAGGAGTTTGCTGTGGGGGACAGTATCAAAGGCCTTGCTGAAGTCCAAGTAGACTACATCCACAGCCTTCCCCACATCCACCAGGTGGGTCACCTGATCATAGAAGGAGATCAGGATGGTGAGGCAGGACCTGCCCTTCCTGAATCCATGTTGGCTGGACCTGATCCCTTGGCCATCCTGTAGGTGCTGTGTGATTGCTCTCAAGATGACCTGTTCCATAATCTTTTCTGGCACTGAGGTCAGGCTGACAGGCTTATAATTTTCTGATTCCTCCTTCTAGCCCTTCCTGAGGATGGGCATCACTTTGGCCAGCTTCCAATCATCTGGGACCTCTCCAGTGAGCCAGGACTATTGAAAAATGATGGAGAGTGGCTTGGACAGCTCATCTGCCAGCTCTCTCAGCACCCTAGAATGGATCCCATCTGGTTCTATGGACTTGTGGGGATCCAAGTGGCTATGGAGGTCTCTAACTACTTTCTCCCGGATTACACGGGAACTATACAGCTCCCTGCCTCCATCTGCCAGCTCAGGAGGCCAGTTGTCTGGAAGACAACATGTCTTGCTGACATTTATCTTTAGTTACAACATTCCCCTCCATGTCCACTAAGGAGTGGAGCTTGTCCTTGCCCCTCCTCTTGCCATTAATATATTTGTAGAAGCATTTTTTGTTGTCCTTCACAGCAGTGGCCAGTCTAAGCTCTAAATGGGCTTTTGCCTCTCTAATTTTTTTCCTACATAACCTAGCAACATCCTTAAACATTCCATGGGTAACCTCTTCTTCCAGAGTAGAGGCTTTGTTGCTGCCTTTCTTAGCTTGACTGCATATTGAAAACCCAATTATTAGTTAGTGAGTGCAGCACATGTGAAAGATACACTGTGTCTTGTGTTTGTAGTGAAGCTAGTTGCTAGGCTACAGCTGGCTGGCTGCTGCCTGCCTGGCTTGCGTTGGGGCAGACTCCTGGGCAAGTTCTTTCCAGGGCGGGGCTACTGGGGCTGAGGCTGTGGCTGAAAGTTGCTGGAAGGGCCCACAGCGGGGCTTCCCTCTGGATGGTGATGGTGGGAGCAGCCTTCTCTCTCCCACAGTGGTGGGGAGAGGGTAAGTCTTCTGCCGGTCGGCAGGTTCCCTTGGAGCAGCAGTGGGGGTTCCACAGTGTGGCTGCAGCTGCCAGGGGGCTAGTCCTGTGGGGCAGAGCTTGGCCCTTCAAGGTTGGCCTGCACTGTGCTGGAGCCAGTGGAGTGGCTCTGGGTTGGGGTGCAGTGATATGGAGTGGTTGTGGCAACCCCTTGGCTGAAGAGAGCTGATGGGACTCCTCAGGGGTTCAGACTCTGAAACACAGGCATGAACGGTGCTCTGAATCTCCCTGGCACACACAGGGCTGCAGAGTGGGCGCAAGTGGCGGCTCCTCGTTTCCTGTGACGGGCAGGGTCATGCAGGGTGCGGCTGAATGCTGATCCTGCTTTCCAAGATTAACACACACAGAGTTGTGGCTCATCAATCTGCTGCCTTATGGCTGTAATAGATGCTTGGACTGCTGTTTCCCTGTCTGGACTAAAAGATTACCCTTGTGGGTCCAGTCCTCTTTAAGAAATGGCGGGCTCTTCTTCTGACTAGTGGGCCTGTCCAATGCAATGCTGAGACTTCCAGTGAAGGGCCCTCCTTTGCAGATTTCTTGAGGTTGCTAGCTTCTCACCATGTTGCAGAGGCTGGAAGTTTTCTTGCATGTGGAGCTTGAGAAGACTTATAGCAATGAGCTTACAAGCTTGGACAAAGACAGCAAAGAGAGAGTGACTTGTTTACAACTTGGGATAATACTTATAAGTTTCTTGAGGCTGGATTTGGCCAATGGGCAATCCTGTTAATATTTTAGCTTTAGCCTATAGAAAGCGTGAAGCTAGAATTATGCCTTTGCTTGGCAGTAGCACAAGCATCCCATGCAGTGGGTTCATGCTGCTGTCTACCCCCATAGAAGGCAGGTCAGGGTTGTTTATGCCATCTGGCCGGCACCTGGGCCTTTGTTCCCCTCAGCTCTGGGCTGAGTACACACTCTGGAAAGGAGGGTGGAAGGGGGGATGTGGCCAAACATCTTGGGACAAGTTTTACAGTATTTGGGGCATAATTCTGGGCATATGGTGCCTTCACCACAAGGTATAATGAAAAATAAATTTATTGATGTGGTTTGTTTTTTTTTCTGTTTGTGGTTTTGTTGTGTTGTTGGGTTTTTTTGTTCTTTTTTCATTGCAAGTACAAATACATATTTGCAAATAATATATCATCTCCACTTGTCCTTGAGAGCAGCACGTATTGCATTTAGAGGATGGATCCACATGTCTCACAAAGGATTCTGGCAGTATTTCATTTAGCAGAGGAGATACTCAGATTTAGCTTTTGACTATATGTTTTCTCTATCCTTCATTTACTGTAGAACTAGCACCACATACCCCAGTAGGTGAAGATTTTCTCCTCCTGTAGTAATTATTTTCTTGGCAATGTCTTTAGTTAAAGCTTTTTTTCAAGTGACCATAAAAGCATACCTCAGTTAATGTATAAATAACCAACTATCTGATAGAAAAGTGATTCTTAAAATAAATATTCACACAATTGCTGCATATTAACTCTTACTGTCTTTAGAAAATGACTGAGATTGATGAGAATTAAGCTGTATTTAGAAAACCCAGCATTATGGAGCAATGCATCTTACAGGTGGCATTTGGTTTTGTATTATAGATACTATATTGCTTTTGCTTTAAGTTAAGAGTAGCAATAATCACTTACAGTGTTCAAAACTACTTTTTTATACTGAGTGCAAAGATACATCATGAGGAGTATGTCAAACTCTTCTTTACAAGCTTATTAAAATAATTTGGAAGAAAAATCTAGAAACGTAAATACTAATAACAACAATACGAACTTAAAAAAACCACTGTTTAAGACCTATCCAACAGTCATAATGTCAAAATAGGAACCTAGATTTATTAACTACTCCTCCAAAATATAAAGTAAATTAAGGTAGTGAGTCAGAAGACATGTATGTAACAATTTTTAAAATGTGAATTTTTAAATTTTAAAATTTTAAAAATACAACATAACTGGCAGAAAGAAAAAAGAACATTATTCAAGCAATAACACAGGAAACAGGAGGTGGAACAGCTGGGTGAAACTGAGTTTTTTTGAATGTCTGATACGTTAGCTCCATTCTTAATTGCAACATTTATACTTAGATTCAAATGTCTCCAATTGTCAACTGTGTCAGGATATGCAAAGCTTTTCACTGAGGTTCTGTTATTTATCTGCCAGAAAACTCAGTGTGGCAGCTTCGATTTCATAAATAACATTTTCCAAAAGGTGTGTTTATTTTGTGAGAACAGGATCAAATGTTACAGACTTCAAAGCAAATGATAATTGCTAGAATGATGTCTGTTAAAGCTATCTCTGTTGGTTTCAACTCAGCGGACCTTTATTATCAATTCTACTTCTTATACAAAAGAATGAACTGCTTAATATTTTTAAGGGAAACAAAATTAAAATTAGGAATTGGAGATCTATTTCTACCAGTGCGATCACTGGATTAACAGATGGGTCACAGCTGAGTACTTCCTAGTGCCCTTGATCCCAACAGGATGAGGTGGAAAAAGGGATGTGAACTATATCAGGCCTATAAAAGAAAAACCAAACAAATCCACCCAAAAGGTAAACAAATAAGCAAACAAACAAAACCCCCACCACAACCAACCTACACACACAACCAACAACAAGTAAAATAAAACAATATTTTATCATTTTGGCACAGTATTTTCTTGCCCACTCAATTCTTGCAGGTTCCAAATCTTCTATTTACTTGTTACAGTATCTTGATTTCCACTTTTAAAACTCATTTTGTATTATCTCAGTGTGATAAAGTTCCTTCTTGTTAGGCTAATTTCCTATGATCTCATTCCTCCTTTTTTCCCAGTCTTGTTATGTTTGATTGACAAAGATTTCTCTTCCTTGATGGCTGCTGAAACAAATAAGTCAGGCAAACTCATCTGACAAAGAAACATTGCTTTCCAGCAAAAGGATTAGACATATATTAAACGCTTGACATAGCACGTTGCTTGATTTAAAGATTCTCTAACTAAATCCAACTACTGGAATACTGAGACTCAGATCAGATCTTCACACACAACTGGGTATAAATAAAATAAAGAATTATTAAATACTGAAACATAGAAAGGAAAATTTATTTCATTGATCACTTTTAACCCTTAACTATAAATAAAAATATTCAATTTTAATTATTTCAGAAATGACTTTTTTTTTTTTTTAACTATTAATATTGAAGAATAACAATTATTTCACTTAGAAAACAAGCACACTTTATAAACTATTTAGTAACTTAATATTTCTTATGCTTATTTTTGCAGTAATTAATTGTTTAGCAAAATTTAGTAGGAATAAGTAGAAATATGTTTGGAAATATAAATTATAGTAATGAATTCTGAATCTATGTTTTTCCCTGATTTAAAAAGTCCTGGTCCATTCTACCTAGGTGATCTGGTAATCTGGAAAAGCAATTTATTTCTCCATATTTTAGTTTGATTTGCTGTCAGTATCTCAGAAATTAGTAGTAAAGAATACGGGAAGTTTATTTAGGCCTGCAAAATATTAATGACAGATACATGAGTTGTGACAAGAGTACATATTGTGGGGATTCATTTGAATGAGCAACTAAGATTATTAGGAGTTTTGTGTTAGCTAACCTGACCTGTTTTTTCCTAGTCTGCCTCCTCCACTTCTACTTAATATCTATATCCAATTATAACTTGTGAAAGTATACTGTGATACTTGAAAAGGATGGGTTTACAGAAATAATACAATACAATACAATAAATCCAGGTTGGAAGAGACCTTCAAGATCATCGTGTCCAACCTATCAACCAATCCAATCCACCTAAACAACTAGATCATGGCACCCAGTACCCTATCAAGTCTCCTCCTGAACACCTCCAATGAAGGTGACTCCACCACCTGCCCAGGGAGGGCAGACCATTCCAATGGGCAATCACTCTCTCTGTAAAGAACCTTCTCCTAACATCCAGCCTAAACCTCCCCTGGTGCAGCCTGAGACTCTGTCCTCTTGTTCTGGTGCTGGTTGTCTGGGAGAAGAGACCAACCTCTGCCTGGCTACAACCTCCCCTCAGGTAGTTGTAGAAAGCAATAAGGTCACCCCTGAGTCTCCTCCTCTCCAGGCTAAGCAACCCCAGCTCCCTCAGCCTCTCCTCATAGGGCTTGTCTTCCAAACCCCTCACCAACCTTGTTGCCCTTCTCTGGACACGTTCCAGCAAGACAACATCTTTCCTAAACTGAGGGGCCCAGAACTGGACACAGTACTTCAGGTGTGGCCTAACCAGTGCTGTATACAAGGGCAGAATGACTTCCCTGCTCCTGCTGGCCACACTGTTCCTGATAGAGGACAGGATGCCATTGGCCCTCTTGGCTGCCTGGGCACACTGCAGGCTCATGTTCAGCCTACAATCAACCAGCACCCCCAGGTCCCTCTCTGCCTGGCCACTCTCCAGCCATTCTGACCCCAGCCTGTAGCACTGCATGGGGTTTCTGTGGCCAATGTGCAGAACCCAGCACTTGGATGTATTAAATCTCATGACAAAAATAAAGCAAACCCTCTTGTAGTTGAATTCAGGTGAAATCCATAATGGTCACATTTGCAGCATGTTTCTTGCCTTTTCCCTTCTTTCTATCAAAAGCCAAGTAGTGGGGAGGCTGCAAGCTGTGGGGCAGGCGGTGGCAGACAAGGTCCACGTGGTCTTTGTTCTGTGTCACAGAATCACAGACTCAGAGGATAGTTGAGATTGGAAGAGACCTCTGGAAGTCATCTGGTCCAACCCTTTTGCTCAAGCATGGCTTCTTTCATTGTACTGCCTTAGAGGAGGAAAACTAGTGTGTACATCAAGTAGAAGAAAAGAAGGTGTAAGGGAAAGGTATTCAAGGCACAGTGCCCTGAAGGGACAAAAAGCCTCACTAATGCTCTGAACCAGACAATGAGACAGAAGCTAGTAGGTCTGTTTTTTTCTAGTCTGGGTTTTCATCGCCCAGGCTTGTCTGAACATGTCCTGGAGCCTGAGAGGGTAGGTGGGCATGCCTTTGGCCAAGTTTGGAGAAAACCCCTTTCTATAGGTTACAGTGTCAAGGTTTTATCCCTCAATCTGTGTTGTCACTTGCCATTATTGTCTCAGGAAAACTATGAGTACCAGCCCAGAGAGCCAGAGCCTTGCCTTGCAATTGTCCACATTCTGGAAGAAATCATAAGCCTCGCTTGGAGGTTGAGTCAGTTTACCCAGACAGGACAGCAAAGACCCCTCACTGTTTTAGGGTTGTAAAGCCCAGGAGCAGACAGACATGTCTTGCTGGGCTGAGAGGTGAAACCCCAGAGGAGCCGAGTCCCCAGGACAGTTTTGTTCTATTGGGAGAGGCAACAAATGCCTCTGCAAAGAATTGCAGCAGAACAAGGGTTAGAGTGTGTGGTGGGGTGAGAAAGTTCCCTCCCCACACACAAAGAAAGAAACCACAGCTAGCTCAGTCAGAAAAGCAGATGAAAGCCATATTCACAGGAACAAATGGAATGCAATGAATATGTACACAAACATACAATATCTACAATATATACAGAAATACACAGCAATGAACGCAACACAGAAAAGCTCTTTCCCTCCAGCCGGCCAGGGGGATTCCCTGAACCCCCCTGTCTCCCTCCCTACCTCCCCTTTTTTCCCAGAAAGGGTTAGAGAGAGAGAGAAAGGCAATTAAGGAGAAAAATTCTGTTAGCTCAAAGCGTGTGCAAGAATTAGTTTTCTTATCTGGTTAGCTTTGTTAACCAAGGTCACTCCGGCTTCAGAAAGGGAGAAGCCGTCCAACCCACAGGACAGAGAAGCACAGACTGCACCCAGCCTGAACCCAGACCAGACTGAACTACAGAACCCAAACTTAAAATTGCATTCTACAATCTACCAATGAAATTAGTTTAGACTATCTTGTTTTTGTTCAAATATCAAAAACATTCAGCCAGAGTGTTCAGCAACTGTCTCTTTCTTAAAGGCATAGCCTAAACCGGTCACAGAGTGTCAGGAAAATCACAGAAGGAAAAAGACAATTACATATAATTTAGCCATGTCTGTGCACTGAACTAGTATCAAACACAGTAAGACTTTTCCAGAAAATATTTACTTAACCTCTTTTTCATAACGTTTTATGAAGGTATAAACTTTCTCATTGGTATTGAACAGTCTAAAAACCAATTTTAATTCTAGTACAACCTCCATGAACAGGGAAGAAACCATTCACCATTCTGTCTTTATATATTATTTAGCTAGTGCAAAACTATTGTCATATCCCTGCTCTTTAATCTTTGCATATTTAAACTTAACAAGCCCAGTTCTTTCAGCTTCTTTTCTGAGCTATATTTTTTAGCTGTCCATGATGACACATTACTTAGCTTGTCCAAAGTCTTGAAATGTGATGACCATAAGTAAATGTAATCTTTCTTCTGATTTTCCATTAACAATGTATCAAATGACCTAACTGCCTTTTGTTTCTTTTATGTGAGATTGATTCTCCCCTCCACCCCTCCCCAGTACAATCACAGTAGTGCCTTCAAATACAACTTACAATTTATTAACCATTTACTGTGGTAACATTTTGTAATTGTATTCAACTCACCATTATCAAAATAGTTACTGAAAATGTTAAATTATTCTGACACTTTGGAGAACCTACTCTAATTACTTGACCACTTAGCAAACCATTGAGTACAATATAATCAAGCAGTTGTGCATTTAATTTATGGTAGCTTTAGTCAGTCCATAGATTTTAGAATGATTATGAAAAATATCCTGTAAGTTACTCATTCCTAAAGTCAATGTATGTGAGTCACATGTGATATTTCCCTATTTGCAGTTGGGTTAGTTATCTGAACAAATTAAGTAAAAAAAAAAAATTTATGAAGAAACAGATGGTGGCTCCTTGTGTCACATATGCCACAGACACTTATAATTGTCCAACTGATTATATTGCAACTGATTATATTGCAACAATGTAAGTATTTCCACTTTTTATAAGTGGTCTCTGAAACGAGAGTCTACTGTCATCCATCTATTCATCTGTGTCCAAATTTGAGGACAAGAGAGGCTGTTAGAAAACATTTTTCATTTCAGACAGTATGAATTCCTGAAAAGGAAAAGCTGAAATCTCAGTATTTCATGGTATGTTTAATTCTTCCTCATTAAAATTGTCTGAAGAATATCAGTGTCAACACCTTAAAAGCAAAATTAAAAAAAAAAACAACAAACTAGTTACCATATTAAATTACTGCCATATGGACTATAAAATAGAAGGGACCATCCTTCTATTTCTTTTCTTTTCCAGTGTAAAAGACAGGCTGAAATTCAAACTAAACGGAAGAAAAAACACTTAAAATATAACTTTCCTCCTCTTTTACATTTTTGAATGGCTATATTAAATCAGTGAGGGATAGCCTCAGAGACATTTTTAGGGCATGGTAGGGTCACATGTTTTTTAACTTTAGTGAATCTTGTCACATAATTGAGAATAAGTTCTGTTCAGTGAAAATACTGCCAGTTGGATTTTAAATTTCTCTTGGCTTTCTCTGAACATGTATGAAACACATTTAATGAAGGAATGTCAATTTTAAATAAAATTTTTAAAATATGTATTAACAGGACAGTGAAATCACAGATTCAACAAAATCTATAGTTTCTTCCAATTCAGCATGTACCCAAGACACATTGTAAGTATGGTAAAGAGATGTAATTGTGAAGTACTCATTAAATAGAACATAATATTTTCTTGAGAATATGATCAAAAGTAGCATCATTTTTATCAAGATATCATGTGTTTTAATTGTGCTTCATGTAATACAGAAAGAATTCATGGTAACTTGCAAAGTGTACACTTCCAGAATTACTGCACCATGAGTTTCAAAAAAAAGTAGAGGCTGGTGCCTTGGTTCAAGTCAGGTGCCCAAATGGAGTTCATTGACTTGACTCCTAGTGAATATGCTCCTCTTCAATGTCTTTGTTGGCTTTCAGATTGAGATTGAACTAATTCACAGAGATATTCTAAAGAGGGGAAGTTCATACATCACCAACTTAAAAACACAAGCTGCCAGCTGTTCCTTCAATGTGTGAGCATTGCCTTTTTCTTGGAGCTCATGATATAGTGGTCCTATGATAAAATCTGAAACTCAAGTGTGTTCTATATATAACTAGATCTTGGGATGGGATGTGAGACATGGGATATCAAGCCATATTGGATGTTATATAATAAGAGGAGGAAAAGTTTTCAACATAAAATTGTCTAGGTTAAGATGAACATGAAAAGTTAAAGAGAGATCTCTAGAGTTACACAGTCGTCACACTGTTAACAACCCAGACTTGGTCCAGATTATTTCTTTCCATGTGTATACTTTTCCTTGATATGACCTTCTTAACTAAATCAGTTCAGGTTAGCTTTTAGAAATGCTCTTATTAAGAATATATTAGCTGTTAAATTATATTTAAATGGGTTTAGAATATTATTGGGTCGGGCTGTGAACAGCATCTGCAGGCACAAGAGATTAACTCATCACCCATTGAAGGGCTGACAATCAACATTTTCATGTTACTACAGTTAGTTATCCCAATAGCTGATCAAATCTCAGAGCTTATCTGCTTTCCAAGCTTGCTTTGCCTAGAGTGGTGCAACAGAATAAATGCTGGCAAGGCTGTCATTCTTGAAAGAGGAACATATTACATTACACCTCTTTTTTTCTCCCCAAAAGGGGAGAAAAATCCTAGCACATGAGAATGGCCTATCCCCCACAGGGAAGTGCGTTTTAGGAAGGGAGTTGGCAGGATTCATTGACAGGGCGTTAAACTAGATTTGAAGGGGGAAGGGGCTGAAACCAGTTGTGACCGTTTTAGGCTGTGCCTTTAAGAAAGGTACAGTTGCAGGAATACTCTGGCTGAATGTTTTTGATATTTAAATGAAACCAAGATATTCTAAACTAATTTCATTGGTAGATTGGTAGAATGCAACTTTAAGTTTAAGTTCTGTCAGTTCAGTCTGAGTTCAGTCTGTTCTTTGTTCCTGTGGGCTTGTCTGCTTTTCTCTCTCTCTGAAGCAACAACTGCCAGACAGAGGCGACCTTGAATTAGCAAAGCTAACCGGATAAGAAAACTAATTCTTGCACATGCTTTGAGCTAACAGAATTTTCTCCTTAATTGCCTTTCTCTCTCTCTCTAACCCTTTTTTGGGAAAAAAGGGAGGTAGGGAGGGAGAGGGGGGTACAGGGAGAACCCCCCTGGCTGAAGGGGGGGGGAAAAGGTCTTCTGTATTATGTTCATTGCTGTATATTTCTGTATATATTGTAAACACTGTATATTTGTGTACATATCCATCCCTGCTTGTAAATACAGCTTATTTCATTTGCCTCTCTGACTGAGTTGGCTGTCCACCCAGACAAGAGCCTGAGGGTGGTAAGCTGGAGTCAGGGGTGAAAACAGCAGCCCAGCTGAAGTGCGTGTACACCAATGCATGAAGCACGGGCAACAAACAAGAGGAGCTGGAAGCCTCATTACAGCAAGAAAGTTATGATGTAGCTGCAATCACAGAAACGTGGTGGGATGGCTTACATGACTGGAGCACTCTAATTGATGGTTACAGGCTCTTCAGGGGAGACAGTCAAGGGAGAAGGGGTGGAGGATTGGCCCTGAACATCAGGGAGGCTCTAGATGCCATGGAACTAGAGATCAAGGATGATCTGATGGGGTACCTGTGGGTAAGAATTAGAGGGAAGGCCAAGAAGGCAGACATCATGGTTGGAGTTTGTTACAGACCACCCAACCAGGATGAAGAGGCAGCTAGAAGCTGTCTCAAGATATCCAGACCTTGTTCTTATGGGTGATTTTAAGCTGCCAGATATCTGCTGGGAGCTTAGCACAGCAGAGAGGAGGCAGTCTAGAAGGTTCTTAGAGTGTATGGAGGACAGCTTCTTATACCAGATGCTGCATGAGCCTACCAGGACTAAGGCTCTGACGTCCTTTTTACAGATACAGAAGGGATGGTGGGAGATGTGGTGCTTGGGGCATGTCTGGGGTCCAGTGACCATGAAATAATTGGGTTTTCAATATGCAGTCAAGCTAAGAAAGGCAGCAACAAAGCCTCTACTCTGGAAGAAGAGGTTACCCATGGAATGTTTAAGGATGTTGCTAGGTTATGTAGGAAAAAAATTAGAGAGGCAAAAGCCCATTTAGAGCTTAGACTGGCCACTGCTGTGAAGGACAACAAAAAATGCTTCTACAAATATATTAATGGCAAGAGGAGGGGCAAGGACAAGCTCCACTCCTTAGTGGACATGGAGGGGAATGTTGTAACTAAAGATAAATGTCAGCAAGACATGTTGTCTTCCAGACAACTGGCCTCCTGAGCTGGCAGATGGAGGCAGGGAGCTGTATAGTTCCCGTGTAATCCGGGAGAAAGTAGTTAGAGACCTCCATAGCCACTTGGATCCCCACAAGTCCATAGAACCAGATGGGATCCATTCTAGGGTGCTGAGAGAGCTGGCAGATGAGCTGTCCAAGCCACTCTCCATCATTTTTCAATAGTCCTGGCTCACTGGAGAGGTCCCAGATGATTGGAAGCTGGCCAAAGTGATGCCCATCCTCAGGAAGGGCTAGAAGGAGGAATCAGAAAATTATAAGCCTGTCAGCCTGACCTCAGTGCCAGAAAAGATTATGGAACAGGTCATCTTGAGAGCAATCACACAGCACCTACAGGATGGCCAAGGGATCAGGTCCAGCCAACATGGATTCAGGAAGGGCAGGTCCTGCCTCACCATCCTGATCTCCTTCTATGATCAGGTGACCCACCTGGTGGATGTGGGGAAGGCTGTGGATGTAGTCTACTTGGACTTCAGCAAGGCCTTTGATACTGTCCCCCACAGCAAACTCCTGTCCAAGCTGTCAGCCTGTGGCTTGTACAGGAGCACTCTGTGCTGGGCTAGGAACTGGCTGGAGGGCAGAGCCCAGAGAGCCGTGGTGAATGGTGCCACATCCAACTGGCAGCCAGTCAGTCACTAGTGGTGTCCCGCAGGGATCAGTGTTGGGCCCTACCCTGTTCAATATCTTTCTTGATGATCTGGACAAGGGTTTTGAGTCCATCATCAGTAAATTTGGAGATGACACCAAGCTGAGGCAGGAGTTATTCTGTTCAAGGGTAGGAGAGCTCTGCAGAGGGACCTTGACAGGCTGGGCAGATGGGCAGAGTCCAAGGGCAGGCTATTTAGCACATCTAAGTGCTGGGTTCTTGTGAGAGACTAAAATCTTGTCTCTTCTCATGTGGTTCAACAAAGATAAAATCACCTTTCCTGCTTGCCCAGACAATAGCTGATGTGTGTTGGGCAGAGCCACTGGAATGACTCTTGGGAAGGTGCTAAGATAACAATTGCGCACTGGACCACAGCTGGCCTGACAACAATGGACCAAGGCCACTGTATCTTCGGGAATATGCATAAGACAAGATCGTCTCCACCCATCAGGTATCCTGGAAAGGGAGTATGGTGAGACAATGGATTCACCACCTGGCCCCTGATTTCCTGGGGGACAATACTTGGACACATACCTAAGGACTAAAAACTGCATAAAAGACTTGAGCAACTACTGGCGTAGTAGCAGGAAAACACGGAAGAAGAAAAACACGGGAGGAGGACAATGCCGCTGAGAAGGAAAACAGGAGAGAAGGAAAAGCCCAGGGCAATGCTACGCTGAAGAAAAACGGAGAGAGTACCAGCAGAGGAAAAAATGACAGAGACATCACCATGGAGCCTGGAAGAAGCAGACCAAGAGGAACCCTCTCTCCGTGTCCTAAGTTCTGCCTGCTGAAACTCATGGAGCTGAAGAGGCTGCTCAGAGGACCACATCTCTTCTACAGCCAAAGCCTCAGCACTGTTTCTCTACAGACCCAACATCTCCTGCAACACCTTTCCTCCACAGACTCAAACTATCTTGGGGGTGAGGGGTGTGGTAATATAATTCCTTTCCTCTTCTCTCTCTCTTCTCTCTCTCTCTATTTTCTCCCTCTCCCCTTCTGATCCATCCACTTTATTTATGTAATAAATACTCTATCAGTTGATATTTTGGCCTCGTTTGTTCCTCTAATTTCATAACATGGGAATATTCAAAAGAACTGAGTCTCTTTCCCTCTCCAGACCAAGACAGTTCTACACATGGGCCACAACCGCCCCATGCAGTGCTACAGGATGGGGTCAGAGCAGCTGGAGAGTGGCCAGGCAGAAAGGGACCTGGAGGTATTGGTTGATAATAGGTTGAACAAGAGCCAGCAGTGTGCCCAGGTGGCCAAGAAGGCCAATGGCATCCTGGCCTGTATCAGGAACAGTGTGGCCAGCAGGGAGGTCATTCTGCCCCTGTACTCAGCACTGGTTAGGCCACACTTTGAGTCCTGTGTCCAGTTTTGGGCCCCTCAGTTTAGGAAAGATGTTGACTTGCTGGAACATGTCCAGAGAAGGGCAACGAAGTTGGTGAGGGATTTGCAACACAAGCCATATGAGGATAGGCTGAGGGAGCTGGGGTTGCTTAGCCTGGAGAAGAGGAGGCTCAGGGGAAACCTTATTGCCTTATTGCCATTAAGCCAGGTGGGTTTGATCTCTTCTCCCAGGAAACCACCAACATAACAAGAGGACACAGTCTCAAGCTGCACCAGGGGAGGTTTAGGCTGGATGTTAGGAAGAAGTTGTGACAGAAAGAGTTACTGGCCATTGGAATGGGCTGCCCAGGGAGGTGGCGGAGTCACCATCACTGGAAGTGTTTAAGAAGAGACTGAATGAGGCCCTTGAAGCCATGGTTTAGTTGATTAGATGGTGTTGGGTGATGGGTTGGACTTGATCTCGAAGGTCTCTTCCAACCTGGTCTGGTCTATTCTATTCTATTCTATTCTATTCTATTCTATTCTATTCTATTCTATTCTAATTTTTGTTAACATTCAGTGTATTGTATAGTGAAAAAAATGGGTAATAGCAGTATTTCACTAGGTTTCTTAACAACTAGCTAATTAGTAATATATTCTTTTTAACTCATAAATGTTTGATAGAGTGATGAAACATGATAATTATATTGGATATTGGAAGGAAGATCTTCCAGTGAAATACTGGAACTGGTTGCTCAGAGATGTGGTGGAGGCCCCATTCCTGGAGATGTTCAAGGGTAAACTTGATGGGACTTTGAAGAAACTGATCTAGTTAAAGTTGTCCCTGATCAATGCAGGGGGGTTGTACAAGATGAACTTTAGGGGACCATTCCAATCCTATGTATTCTATGATTTTATTTTGCAACATTAACACTTTATTTAAGGAACTGTATAGAGTATTTGTACAATGTACAGACATTTAGATTCTGTCAAAAGTAAAACTTTTCTTGATATGTTGGATTTGAAAATAAGTTTCTAAAATGTCACCAGGAGCAAAAGCAGGTCTTATTTCAGTCGCTGCAGAACCCGGCAGTTGGATGTGTTAAATCTCATGCCGTTGGATTCTGCCCATCTGTCCAGCCTGTCAAGGTCCCTCTGCAAAGCCCCTCTACCCTCCAGCAGATCAACTCCTGCCCCCAGCTTGGTGTCATCTGCAAATTTACTGATGATGGACTCAATGCCCTCATCCAGATCATCAAGAAAGATGTTAAAGAGCATTGGGCCCAGCACTGATTCTTGGGGCACACCACTAGTGACTGGCTGCCAGCTGGATGTGGCACCATTCACCACGGCTCTCTGGGCTCTGCCCTCCAGCCAGTTCCTAACCCAGCACAGAGTGCTGCTGTCCAAGCCATGAGCTGCCAGCTTGGCCAGGAGTTTGCTGTGGGAGACAGTGTCAAAGGCCTTGCTGAGGTCCAGGTAGACCACATCCACTGGCCTCCCCACATCCACCAGGCGGGTCACCTTATCATAGAAGAAGATCAGGTTGGTCAGGCAGGACCTGCCCTTCCTAAATCCATGTTGGTAGGCCTGAGTCCTTGGCCATCCTGTAAGTGCTGTGTGATTGCACTCAAGATGACCTATTCCATAATCTTTTCTGGCACTGAGGACAGGCTGACAGGCCTATAATTCCCTGACTCTTCTAACTGGCCCTTCTTGTGGATGGGCACCATGTTCCCCAGAGCTGAGGGGAACAAAGGCCCAGGTGCCGGCCAGATGGCATAAACAACCCTGACCTGCCTTCTATGGGGGTAGACAGCAGCATGAACCCACTGCATGGGATGCTTGTGCTACTGCCAAGCAAAGGCATAATTCTAGCTTCACGCTTTCTATAGGCTAAAGCTAAAATATTAACAGGATTGCCCATTGGCCAAATCCAGCCTCAAGAAACTTATAAGTATTATCCCAAGTTGTAAACAAGTCACTCTCTCTTTGCTGTCTTTGTCCAAGCTTGTAAGCTCATTGCTATAAGTCTTCTCAAGCTCCACATCACAGTATCACAGTATCACAGTATCACAGTATCACAGTATCACAGTATAACCAAGGTTGGAAGAGACCCCAAGGATCATCAAGTCCAACCTGTCCCAACAGACCTCACAACTAGACCATGGCACCAAGTGCCACGTCCAATCTCCCCTTGAACACCTCCAGGGACGGCGACTCCACCACCTCCCTGGGCAGCCCATTCCAATGACGAATGACTCGCTCAGTGAAGAACTTCCTCCTCACCTCGAGTCTAAACCTCCCCTGGCACAGCTTGAGACTGTGTCCCCTTGTTCTGGTGCTGGTTGCCCGGGAGAAGAGACGAACCCCCTCCTGTCTACAACCACCTTTCAGGTAGTTGTAGAGGGCAATGAGGTCACCTCTGATCCTTCTCTTCTCCAGGCTAAACAATCCCAGCTCCCTCAGCCTCTCCTCATAGGGCTTGTGCTCAAGGCCTCTCACCAGCCTTGTTGCCCTTTTCTGGACACGTTCAAGTATCTCGATGTCCTTCTTAAACTGAGGGGCCCAGAACTGGACACAGTACTCAAGGTGTGGCCTAACCAATGCAGAGTACAGGGGCAGAATGACCTCCCTGCTCCTGCTGGCCACACTATTCCCAATACAGGCCAGGATGCCATTGGCCTTCTTGGCCACCTGGGCACACTGTTGGCTCATGTTTAGGTGGGTGTCAATCAGCACCCCCAGGTCCCTCTCTGTTTGGGAGCTCTCCAGCCACTCTGACCCCAGCCTGTAGCTCTGCATGGGGTTGCCGTGGCCAAAGTGCAGCACCCGGCACTTGGACTTATTAAATGCCATCCCATTGGACTCTGCCCATCTGTCCAGTCGGTCGAGGTCCCTCTGCAGAGCCTTTCTACCCTCTAACTGACTAACATCTGTTCCCAACTTGGTGTCATCTGCAAACTTGCTGATGACTGACTCAACCCCCTCATCCATATCATCAATGAAGATGTTAAAGAGGATGGGGCCCAGCACCGATCCCTGGGGGACGCCGCTGGTGACTGGCCGCCAGCCGGACGCGGCACCATTCACCACCACTCTCTGGGCTCGGCCCTCCAGCCAGTTCCTAACCCAGCACAGAGTGTTGCGGTCCAAACCACGAGCTGACAGTTTAGCCAGCAGTTTACTGTGGGGGACGGTGTCAAAGGCCTTGCTGAAGTCCAGATAGACTACATCCACAGGCCTCCCCACGTCCACCAGACGGGTCACCTGATCATAGAAGGAGATCAGGTTGGAGAGGCAGGACCTGCCCTTCCTAAATCCATGTTGGCTGGACCTGAGCCCTTGGCCATCCTTCAGGTGCGCAGTTATTGCCTCCAGGATAATCTGTTCCATCACTTTCCCTGGCACTGAGGTCAGGCTGACTGGCCTGTAGTTTCCGGGCTCCTCCATCCGTCCCTTCTTGTGGATGGGGATCACATTGGCCAGTTTCCAGTCATCTGGGACCTCTCCAGTGAGCCAGGACTGGAGGAAAATGATGGAGAGCGGCTTGGCCAGCTCATCTGCCAGCTCTCTCAGCACCCTAGGATGGATCCCATCCGGTCCCATGGACTTGTGGGTGTCCAAGTGGCTCAGCAGGTCCCGAACTAATTCCTCATGGATTTCTGGGGCATTACACTGCTCCCCGACCCTATTACCCAGCTCAGGAGGCCACTCATCCTGGACTCCTGCCTTGCTGTTAAACATGGAGGCAAAGAAGGCGTTCAGAACCTCAGCCTTTTCCTCATCTTCGGTCACCGTGTTCCCCTCCAGGTCCAGTAAGGAGTGGAGGTTCTTCTTGCCCTTCTTTTTAGCGTTGATATATTTGTAAAATTGCTTTTTATTTTCTTTCACAGAGGTGGCCAGTTTCAGTTCTAACTGGGCCTTTGCCTCTCTAATTTTATTCCTACATAATCTAACCACTTCCTTGAACCTACCTCGAGAAGCCTTCCCCCCCTTCCAAAGGTGATACAGCCTCTTTTTTTCCCTTAATTCCCCCAGGAGCTGCTTGCTCATCCAGGCCGGTCGCCTTCCCTGCCGGCTCATCTTTCGACACATGGGGACCGCCAGTTCCTGTGCCCTCAAGAGCTCCTTTTTGAAGTAGGTCCAACCCTCCTGGACCCCTCGGTTCATGAGGGTTGGTACCCAGGGAACTTTACAAATAAGTTTCTTAAAGAGGCTGAAGTTTGCCCTCCGGAAGTCCAGGGTGAAGGTTCTGTTGGTACTCCTCCCTATCTCCCTGCATATTGAAAACTTCACTATCTCGTGGCCACTGCACCCTAGGCAGCCTCCCACGGTCACATCTCCCACCAGCCCAAGAAAACTTCCAGCCTCTGCAACATGGTGAGAAGCTAGCAACCTCAAGAAATCTGCAAAGGAGGGCCCTTCACTGGAAGTCTCAGCATTGCATTGGACAGGCCCACTAGTCAGAAGAAGAGCCCGCCATTTCTTAAAGAGGACTGGACCCACAAGGGTAATCTTTTAGTCCAGACAGGGAAACAGCAGTCCAAGCATCTATTACAGCCATAAGGCAGCAGATTGATGAGCCACAACTCTGTGTGTGTTAATCTTGGAAAGCAGGATCAGCATTCAGCCGCACCCTGCATGACCCTGCCCGTCACAGGAAACGAGGAGCCGCCACTTGCGCCCACTCTGCAGCCCTGTGTGTGCCAGGGAGATTCAGAGCACCGTTCATGCCTGTGTTTCAGAGTCTGAACCCCTGAGGGAGTCCCATCAGCTCTCTTCAAGCCAAGGGGTTGCCACAACCACTCCATATCACTGCACCCCAACCCAGAGCCACTCCACTGGCTCCAGCACAGTGCAGGCCAACCTTGAAGGGCCAAGCTCTGCCCCACAGGACTAGCCCCCTGGCAGCTGCAGCCACACTGTGGAACCCCCACTGCTGCTCCAAGGGAACCTGCCGACCGGCAGAAGACTTACCCTCTCCCCACCACTGTGGGAGAGAGAAGTCTGCTCCCACCATCACCATCCAGAGGGAAGCCCCGCTGTGGGCCCTTCCAGCAACTTTCAGCCACAGCCTCAGCCCCAGTAGCCCCGCCCTGGAAAGAACTTGCCCAGGAGTCTGCCCCAGCGCAAGCCAGGCAGGCAGCAGCCAGCTAGCTGTAGCCTAGCAACTAGCTTCACTACAAACACAAGACACAGTGTATCTTTCACATGTGCTGCACTCACTAACATTCAGTTTAAAACCCAGGCCATGTTCAAGCCTAAGTTAATACAATACAATACACCACCAGGTTGGAAGAGACCTTCAAGATCATCGAGTCCAACCCATCAACCAATCCAACCCACCTAAATACAATACAATACAATACAATGCAATACAATACAATACCACCCACTTAAACAACTAAACCGTGGCACCAAGCACCCCATCAAGCCTCTTCCTGAACACCTCCAATGAAGGTGACTCCACCACCTCCACGGGCAGCCCATTCCAATGGGCAATCACTCTCTCTGTGTAGAACTTCTTCCTAACCTCCAGCCTAAACCTCCCCTGGTGCAGCCTGAGACTGTGTCCTCTTGTTCTGGTGCTGGTTGTCTGGGAGAAGAGACCAACCTCTGCCTGGCTACAACCTCCCTTCAGGTAGTTGTAGAAAGCAATAAGGTCACCCCTGAGTCTCCTCTTCTCCAGGCTAAGCAACCCCAGCTCCCTCAACCTCTCCTCATAAGGCTTGTGTTCCAAATACCTCACCAACCTTGTTGCCCTTCTCTGGACACGTTCAAGCAAGACAACATCCTTCCTAAACTGGGGGACCCAGAACTGGACACAGGACTCAAGGTGCGGCCTAACCAGTGCAGTGTACAGGAGGAGAATGACCTCCCTGCTCCTGCTGGCCACACAGTTCCTGATAGAGGACAGGATGCCATTGGCCTTCCTGGCTGCCTGGGCACACTGCAGGCTCATGTTCAGCCTACAATCAACCAGCACCCCCAGGTCCCTCTCTGCTTGGCCGCTCTCCAGCCACTCTGACCCCAGCCTGTAGCACAGCATGGGGTTGCTGTGGCCAATGTGCAGAACCCGGCACTTGGATGTGTTAAATCTCATGCCGTTGGATTCTGCCCATCTGTCCAGCCTGTCGAGGTCCCTCTGCAAAGCCTCTCTTCCCTCCAGCAGATCAACTCCTGCCCCCAGCTTGGTGTTGTCTGCAAATTTATTGATGATGGACTCAATGCCCTCATCCAGATCATCAAGAAAGATATTGAAGAGCATGGGGCCCAGCACTGATCCCTGGGGCACACCACTAGTGACTGGCTGCCAGCTGGAAGTGGCACCATTCACCACCACTCTCTGGACTCAGCCCTCCAGCCTGTTCCTAACCCAACACAGAGTGCTGCTGTCCAAGCCATGGGTTGATAGCTTGGCCAGGAGTTTGCTGTGGGAGACAGTGTCAAAGGCCTTGCTGAGGTCCAGGTAGACCACATCCACAGGCCTCCCCACATCCACCAGGCAAGTCACCTGATCATAGAAGGAGATCAGGGTGGTCAGGCAGGACCTGCCCTTCCTAAATCCATGCTGGCTAGGCCTGATCCCTTGGCCAGGAAGTGCTGTGTGATTGCTCTAAAGATGATCTGTTCCATAATCTTGCCTGGCACTGAGGTCAGGCTGACAGACTTATAATTCCCTGGCTCATCCAACTGGCCCTTCTTGTGGATGGGCATCACGTTGGCTAGCTTCCAGTCTTCTGGGACCTCTCCAGTGAGCCAGGACTGTTGAAAAATGATGGAGAGTGGCTTGGACAGCTCATCTGCCAGCTCTCTCAGCACCCTAGGATGGATCCCATCCGGTCCTATGGCCTTGTGGGGGTCCAAGCGGCTCAGAAGATCTCTAACTGCCTCCTGGAGCAGTTGGAAACTATGCAGCTCCCTGGCTCCTTCTGCCAGCTCTGCAGGCCAGCTGTCTGGAAGATGTTCTGCCATGCTAGTTGAATTGCCCCTGACGCATTGTAACAGTACATAGTTACAGTAATCACAGCGTCTTGTCAAATTGCCATCTGTTGGATGAGTGGTGCAACTGCACCTTCATTAATTGAAATTAATTCTGTAAACATTCTAATTGCATTCACATTGGACATAATAAACCAGTTATGGGATATATCTCATAATTGTGCACTAGAATCTGCATATAAAATAGTGGTTAATTGGTTATTAATAAATTTTTATTAAAATATTTTATACTTCAATGTCCATAAATCTTAATAAATAACCTTTTCATAACATACCTAAAAAGCTCTAGCTTTGTTAACTTGTGATATTGTCCTTTAACTATGCAAAGCATAAAGTATTGTTTATACACGCTTTTCAGATTCTTGCATTTCTATTTGCATTGACCACAAGATAGTATTGAATTATACAAATAGTCATTTTATAACAGATAAGATGCTACCTCTTTATTTTCAGTTTCAGTAGGCATTTTCTCACTTGGGCCAGTATTCTTGTACTTACTGTTATTTTAAAAATTTAATTATTTTCAAGGGAGTTTATTCAAAGCAGAAAAAGATTTCCCAAAGTAAAAGATTTACTGAGATAGTTGTGTTCCAGATCATGTGTCCAATTGTTGGACAATGGTGCTCCCCAGGGATCAGTACTAGGTCTAGTTTTATTCAGAATCTTCATCAACAACCTGGATGCGAGGATCAAGTGTACCCTCAGCAAGATTGCTCATGGTATGAAACTGGGAGGCATGGCTGACACCAGAAGTCTGTACTGCTATTCTGTGAGATCTGGAGAGCTGGACAGAGGGAAACCTCACAAAAGACAGTAAGGACAAGTGTTGAGTCTTGCATCTTGGAAGAAACAACCCTAGGCACCATTAGAGACTAAGTGTCATCCTGTTGGATAGCAGCTCCATGAAGAAAGTCCTTGGAGTACCAATGGACTGGGGAAAACCACACATATTACTTTAATATGAAACAAAACTAACAATAACCTCTTGTGAAATACCTAGAGAAGATCTTTCTGTTTCCAGATGACAGGATTTTCCTAATATTTATATGAAATTTCTGGTAACAGTTGTATTTGTAAATGACACACTCTTAGTATATAATTTTTACCAAATATGACAATTACTGAGTATTTCATCCCTTCAGAATGGCTAGAGTTGCTCAGGTAAGTAGCAGTTCACTACATATAGCCATAGCTTCTTAAAAAATAATTTAATACTTTTGAAAAATAATACCATCCATCAATAAATGAATTAATAATACTAGCTATTTCTGTTTCCTTTTCAGTCATAGTGTTGAAAAATAGCACCTTTAGACATTCTGATTTTTATCTGCAAGGAGACAGCTGACATTACAGTAGCTATCTTACATCTGCCAAACTCAAACACCATCTCTTCTTTAGTGGCTGTTCCATGATGTTGTCATATATTCTACAGTTAAATAAAGAAGATCTGATCCATCACATTAAGAACTAATGTGAAGCAAGTGTGAAAAGTTCAGTACATTGACTATAGAGAACAATAGGAGAAAGTATTTTACAAGTTGTTGGTATGTCAATCTATAGTAACCACAGAGCTAAAAGGAGAAGTGGCACTGGGAATCTCAGATTCTTGAAAATGCTGACAGATGTCAACTTCAGATATTAACAGACAACAAAACTGCTACCTTTTACAAAGAGTTCAGTAAACTTTTTTAATTCACTGGCATACTATAGCTGCATTAAGATGTGTGCAATACAACTTCAGCATGACACTCAATGACTATGGCCAGCAGGAGCAGGGAAGGCATTGTGCCCCTGTACTCAGCACTGGTTAGGCCACATATAATAATACAATACAATACAATACACCAGGTTGGAAGAGACCTTCAAGATCATCGCATCCAACCCATCAACCACTCCAACCCACCTAAATACAATACAATACAATACAATACAATACAACCCACCTAAACAACTAAACCGTGGCACCAAGCACCCCATCAAGCCTCTTCTTGAACACCTCCAATGAAGGTGACTCCACCACCTCCACGGGCAGCTGATTCCAGTGGGCAATCACTCTCTCTGTATAGAACTTCTTCCTAACATCCAGTCTAAACCTGCCCTGGCACAGCCTGAGACTGTGTCCTCATGTTCTGGTGCTGGTTGCCTGGGAGAAGAGACCATTGAGACACTTGAACATCTCCAGAGAAGGGCAACGAGGCTGGTGAGAGGCTTCAAGCACAAGGCCTATGAGGAGAGGCTGAGGGAGCTGGGATTGTTTAGCCTGGAGAAGAGGAGGCTCAGGGGAGACCTTATTGCTGTCTACAACTACCTGAAGGGTGGTTGTAGCCAGGAAGGGGTTGGTCACTTCTCCCAGGCAATCAGCACCAGAACAAGAGGACACAATCTCAAGCTGTGCCAGGGGAAGTTTAGGCTTGAGGTGAGGAGAAAGTTCTTCACTGAGAGAGTTGTTAGCCATTGGAATAGGCTGCCCAGGGAGTTGGTGGAGTCACCATCCCTGGAGATGTTCAAGAGGGGATTGGGCATGGCACTTGGTACCATGGTTTAGTCATGAGGTCTTTGGTGACAGGTTGGCCTTTATTCTCTTTGAGGTCTCTTCCAACCTTGGTGATTCTGTGATTCTGTGATTATATACAACTTGTGTCCATTTACATTGCTTCCAAAGCATCATGATTTGAGAGGATGTAGCGCTGGAGACAGACAATGTATGTTCTGTTTCTGTCACTGGAATACAGCATGATAAAGGGTGTGTTACTCCTTCTCTATGACTGCACTTCCCCATCTGAAAATATACAGAAAGATAAGAGCTTCTTCTGTAAAGCATAATGTAAGTATTGATTTATTTCAACAAAGTGTCTAGAACTGTCTCCTCAAGATAAGTACATTGAAAAGAAATAAAAACTTTAATAGGGACCTGTGAGGGCTGCAGTGTCTGATTCAAAAGACTTTGATCTTGTTGTAGCTGTAAGGCTCAGGAAGATATTTTGCCTTCAAATTCCCTATAGCCTCTCTGCCTTCCATTAGCTGGAGAACAACATTCTTTGACCTTGCCTCCAGTGTTATATACTGTACAGTGCAGATCACATTGTTGGCAATGAACAATCATAATAAAGGAATTTAACTTCTGAATGTGGCAGCTAAATGTGTAGAAGACTGACTCTGCTGGGAAAAGAACAATTTCCAAAATGTTCTCCTACTGATGCATGTTCAACTTTCTAGCTGTGTAGGTTGAGTGGACAGCAGTTCCCACACAGTCTTGTGCCAGAAGGCACTGATGAATAAAAGTTTAGAAGCAAGCTTCAGGGGAAAAGAATGAATTGTTTTCAAAAGTGTTCCAGGTGACTAAGGACTAATGACAAATAATCAGCTGAAAATTCCCCACAAACCTGTTACTGCTGGAGATAGATAATCGTGCATTTGCACATACTCACTCCCTCCATATCTTGAGCATTATTTCTTCTTATTCTGCTCATTGAGAAACCCATTTTTCATACTGCTATGCATATTAATGAATTAAGATTGAAAAACGATGGCAGTGTTCATCAGTGGCAACACAAACTTTGGAGTCAAGAGGAAAGAACATGTAGTTGAAGATAAAAATCCACTATCAAAAAATTGAGGACAGATTGCAGTCTGATTCACTTTGCGTACACCTTTCTAAGGAACTTCTAGCCATAGCAAAAAGAGTGTTTTTAACACTCATACTTCAACTCTCCTCTTAGAGTTAAGTGCAAGGCAAATTTTAAAGTGATGTGTAAAAAATTAAGAATAAAAATATATAGAATCAGAGGTGAAATCCATGACACTGAAGCCAATAAAAGCTGTATCTCTGAACATAAGTTAGCATGTCTCATTTTCCTTGATAATTAGTGGTAAGAATGGCAATGACTTGTCCTTTCTTAAAATAAAATCAGTGTAACTTTGTGTAGCTAATTATTTTTCTTAATTATTAATGAAGAGTTTGAAGGACCAGTTAAGACATACCCATCTCAGCTTGGTGCTGCCATAAATAGGCAGGATGAATCCCACCATGCATTTTTGTGGCAATGCCACTGATGAGCAGTGTGAGCAACCTGGCAGTGTAGGCTTAGAGCCTGACATGGTGGTAGGCCATGCTCAGCATAAGTGCAAGAGTTGCTAGCAGTGTAGCAAAACAGTGCTGCGCCTGCAGCATGTAACTAAAGCAGGACACTGGTAGCTATAAACATAGAAAGTTATCTGGGAATAACAGGACGTGCACCTGTATCAACAACCTCGAGTGTTAGTAGTAGTTTGACCAATAATCTATAATTGTTCAATGTGTGGTCATTTGTGGGGAACCAATGAAGCTATGTCAACGATGCTCCCCGAGTTTATGTAAGTTGTAGAAGTTCCCTTAATATGCACTTCACTTTCCCTTCACTTCTTCACTTCACTTTGCTGTACTATACTCACTATGCTCGCACTATAGCCGTACAATACTGGAACAATAAAGGAACAATACTAGATCATATTTGTCATCCGTATTGACTTCAGTCTCCGTCACCGACACATTTTTACATTCATATGAAGAAAAAGACGTCAATAACTGCAGTTGTGATCAACAAAAAAGGCTGAAGGCAATGAAAATATGAATGACAGGCTGTCGTGGGCTGAGTTGAATCTGCTGCTGCTGCTTTCTGCCTTTTGCTGTGCTTTTTCAGCAAATAGGCTAAGGCAATTGTGTATTATATTATCTCATTTTTCTCACTAAAGCTCTATCTCAATTCTTCATCTCAACCCAGAGTTTTTTACCCTCACTTCTATGTTAGAGAGAAACAGGTGGTTAACCCATTACATGGGCAAAGCTGAAAGCATAAACTTGAAATTAGATAGATAGTAGGAGGAAAAAAGCAAATTAGCTTAAATATATTTTAAATTATAATTCTCACTGTTGAGGTAGGCTAATAGCTGTTTCTTTCTCTGCTTTGGGGATTTTTGTTATATTTTAGATTTTTTTTTTAATATATTTTAACCCAATTGTGGTGTTCAGGTGCAAAATAAGATGAAATGTTGCCTTTTTTCATGTATGTGTAAACTGTCCTATTTTTTCTAAGATCAGCAAATCTATTCAAAAGTCAGCTGAGAATCTCTGCATGACTTGAAAATAAGAGGAAAGATCACAAGTGGGAAAATAAATAGGTGTAAGGAAAATAAAAGACAGTATTCAAATGAAGGCGTAAGTATAATAAAAATCTATTCATAATCATAAGAAGGAGACATTGTTGATGTAATTTAAAGAAATTATCCTAACAACAAAAAAGGGAATCAACTGATACATATGGAAAGGAAATTATTTATATGGAAATTTACATTTTATTTGATAACCAGTTGCGATGACGTACTATGATGTTTCATAGAAGGACTACTTTTAAAAAGTTAAATTGAAATTGAATTCTGACTGAAAAAACTGCATGTGCTACACTAATGCACATGGCGGGGCATAATGGAAAGCAAAATGATGCCTGGGTAAAACAGATTAGCCCAGAAAGCAGTCTACTTTGTTGGAAGAGTAGAGCTGAGACACACATTTGTGAGTGCTTGCTTATGTACATATGAAAGGGAAGCATAATCCAAAGTGGATATGCCCTGCTAAATCCCTTATTATCTCTCCCATGTATAGCACACAATGTTTCATGTGAGTAGATACCTCTTCAGACTCACATACGGAAACTGGCTTTCCCACATCCCATAATCTATCATAATCCATATCTATCTGATGATAAGTTTCTCACTCCAAAATGGTCACTATTGTTGATTAAATGGGGGGCAGTTTATAGTATTTAAAGGCTGAAGTTTTGTAATTTTTCTGTTTTCTTTCTTCACTCTCTTTAGAAATTTAGAACAGATTCTTGAAGTTACGTTTTTCACTTTTATTCTGAATTCCCAAAGATAATGTTTCAGCTTCTCTAGACAGTTACATTATAGTATCACATTGAGGTTGCTGTAACAGCGACAAAAAGGACAGAACTCTAGTGAAGAGTACAAAGCTATCTTGCAAAAGTCAAAAGGTCCCATGATTTACAGCAATATAAGATATGCCCTTATGGAAACTAACTTTGCTTTCAGTTGCCTTTTTCTAACAAGATGAGGCTAAAAAGCAGAAAGGTGAAATTGAGTTAAAAATGAATTCTTCATAAAAATGACACATTTTACTTTCAAATTCCTAAGTACAATTATCCATCGTGTTCCAGAAAAATGGTGATAACTTTAAAAAGCAGATAATGGATAAGAACTGTAGAAGACCAATTATACTGAATACTAAAAATTACTTCTTTACAAACTCATTCTCAATGACTTCTGTTATTTTTATTTATGTGTCATGTGACTTTTTAATCTCTAGATTCTATCCCTAAGATGCTTACATTTAAGGGAGAGTGGGAAATAGAATTGGCTTTACTACTATACAAGGCAGATTGTATCTTCCCCAAAGGCTTTTTAATGGTAGTTCTTTGCAAAAGATATTGCTTGTGTTCTCTGGATACCTGCAGTGTACTTCCAAATTAGTCTCAATGTTATACAGGAAGTTTCTCATAAAGGTATAGTCAATTACTGTTCGCTATTTCCTCCCAAGGTTGTCTCAACAACAAAACATATAAAAACTATCTAGCAAAACTGTTGTGTTTCTGCGAAATGAGGGGACAGAGAAGGAAAGCTTTTCCTTGAAAGGATGAATAATAGCTCTCAAAACTTGCTGGAACAAATATCTTAACCTGTGTTAGCAGAGAATTTACATAACCTTATCAAGTTATCACAGTATAATAAGATCCAATGTTGAGGTCAAAAGGCTGTGCAATCAAGTTTTCAAAAGATGACCATAGAAAACACAATGTCATGCATCATTACAAATATCTCTTTTCACAGTACTTGTTCCGAAGAAATTTTCCTTTTCATATTGTGGTAGGGTGAGAAGGTTCTCCCCCCACACACAAAGAAACCGCAGCTAACTCAGTTGGAGAGGCAAATGAAATATGCTATATTTACAAGCATAAATGGAATGCAATGAATATGTACACAAATATACAGTATTTACAGTATATATAGAAATATACAGCAATGAACGTAATACAGAAGAGCTTTTTTCCCTCCAGCTGGCCAGGGGAATTCTCCCCTATAGACCCATCTCCCTCCCTACCTCCCTTTTTTCCCAAAAAGGGTTAGAGAGAGAGAGAAAGACAATTAAGGAGAAAATTCTGTTAGCTCAAAGCGTGTGCAACAATTAGTTTTCTTATCTGGTTAGCTTTGTTAATTCAAGGTCGCTCTGTCCAGCAGCTGTTGCTTCAGTGAGAGAGAAGCCAACAAGCCCACAGGTGAAGAGACAACAGACTGAACACTGACTGAAACTGATCTTAAACGTAAAAGTTGCATTCTACCAATCTACCAATGAAATTCGTTTAGACCTTATCTTGTTTTCGTTATTACCCCAAAACATTCAGTCAGAGTGTTCCCGCAACTGTCCCTTTTCTTAACAGCACAGCCTAAAATGGTCACACATATATATGTAATTAGAATTACCACTTACTAATGTGTCTGGTTTAGGCTGTGCCTTTAAGAAAAGGACAATTGCTGAACACTCTGGCTGAATGTTTTTGATATTTAAATATCAACAAGATAGTCTAAACTAATTTCATTGGTAGATTGGTAGAATGCAACTTTAAGTTTAAGTTCCATCACTTCTGTCTGAGTTCAGTCTGTTTCTCTCTGTTCCTGTGGGTTTGTCAGCTTCTCTCTCTCTGAAGCAACAGCTTTGCCGGACAGAAGCGACCTTGAATTAACAAAGCTAATCAGATAAGAAAACTAATTCTTGCATACGCTTTGAGCTAACAGAATTTTTCTCCTTAATTGCCTTTCTCTCTCTCTCTAACTCTTTTTGGGAAAAAAAGGGAGGTAGGGAGGGAGAGAGAGGGGTTCAGGGAACCCACCTGACTGGCTGGAGGGAAAAAGCTTTTCTGCATTATGTTCATTGCTGTATATTTCTGTATATATTGTAAAATACTGTATATTTGTGTACATATTCATTGCACTCCATTTATGCATGTAAATATAGCTTATTTCATTTGCTTTTCTGACTGAGTTAGCTGTGGTTTCTTTGTGTGTGGGGAGAATTTTCTCACCCCACCACATATTTTTAATTGGTGACCCAACACGTGGCTTGTGGATAATTGCTGTCCAGAAGCAGGGCAAAACTTGCTTGATTTATTGTCTGCTCGAGTCAGAGTTGCAAACATGAAAGTGTTTTGGCTTTTAGAGCATCTGTTTTTTTGAATTTTTGGGGTCCTTATCTATAATCATGTTCTAGGATTGATTTTTGATCGCTTAGGCAGATACTTAATGTATACATTGTACTTATGGTTTAAGTATAAGATTCAGCTTCTCTATGACCGGTGCCTGGGATTCTTTTGGCTTAATAGATACAGGAATGTGACATCAACCACTCTTCCCATAAAGATAAAGGAGTTTAAGATCCCAGTTGGTGAAAGGGTCATTTTAAGTGATGGCTGGGATCCAAAGGTGATTTATTTGATGTGTGCAATCCTGCTGTTGGTGATAAGCAATGTGTTCTTGTTATATGCTCTGTACCGGGAGAGAAAGGTATCTAAGGCCTGCTTTGTAATTAGGCTGAGACCAAAAAGGAGAAAGATTGGCTCTAACTCTACCCCAGAGATATCTAGTGATGAGGAAAATGGAGAATCTGTATCAGTTAAAGATAAAGCTAAAAAGTCCATCCGAAAGGCTGCTCTGAATGGTGCTGTTGGTGGTTTTGGCAATCAGCCAGCTGCGGCAGCAGTGACAGCATCTAACATGGCGGCTCCCACGTCCCCGGTAGCCATTAAAGAGGCAAAGCCTGTGGTGGTTTGAGCCTTAACTGGAAGTTAAGAGCTCAGGTGGGGGGCAAGGCTGAGAATCTCTCCCCCACTCCCCCCCCTCTTCCCTCCCAACAGAGAGGGGAGAAAAGGAAAGAGCAAATCCACCAAACAATAATTTGGAGTCGGCTTGGAAGTAGAGAGGCAAAGAGTTGTCTTTAAGCAATATATATATATATATATATATAACAATAACAGGAAAAAGGTTCACAAGGGGAAAGAACAAGGATGGATGGGAGGGGGACAAAACCAAGAGAATAATACAAAACCAGCCTTTCTCTGAGGAAGCGTGGAGGCAGCAGGTCCAACCTCATGGCAGAGGAGCAGGAGGGTAGCTGCAGTAGCTCTCGTCCAGCAGAGGCAGAAGCCAGAAAAGCCGGGGGCCAACAGCTATGAGGTCCTGCTTTTTATACCCTAGCTGGGCAGGAAGGGGGGAGTGGAACAGACTCAGCTTCCCCGCGAAAAATGCCCTGCAGGGAGTGAAAAGTACCTGCAAGCCCTCCACCCTGCTTTGTTCTTTTGTTCCCAGAAAAGGGTGTTAACCCACCACAATCCACCCCTCTCTTCCACTTCCTCTCTCCTGCCACAGCCCCTTCATGCAATCTTGACACGTGATATTCAGATCCTTGATACAAGTGCCTTGTTATCCCGGCTCGCTCTCTCCCAGGGCAAGTCTCTCTCTCTCTGGTGATGGTTAATGTAGGTGCTGCTTGAACTGGGCAGGGATGTAGAGAAAAATCAGGAATCAGTTTGTCTTTGGAAGGGAAAAGCCAGGAACAGTCCATTGCTGCAGGGACATCGGGTACAGGTGCGATGATGCAGGAGCTCTCTGGTGTACTGGTGTGCAGTGTGTACGTTGTGTCCTCGATGCTAGGCTGGTATTAGGCTAGAAGGGAGAAACTTAGAACAACTTATAACTATTTACACAATTACTATAATACATTGATAAGTGTTGCCCCACTCCGAGTTCATCCCCTCTCAGCCAGAGTCACGTTCCGCTGTGGGATACACTGAATGTCCCCAGTTTCTAACATGACCCAGTAGGTGTGACCAGGACCCTCAGCTGAGACCACCCCTCGGGTTGGTTTGCCCCCACCAGCAGCAGGAAAAAACCCACACTGCCTTTCCCAGCAGGTTCTTCTCAGCAATCACAGGAACTCCATCTCCATCCACTGTTTGCAGCAGGTGGGACTGGGCAGGACCAGCTCGGTTCACAGATCCTCTGCTGTTCACTAACCAAGTGGCTTGAGCTAGGTGTTTTTCCCAGTTCCTAAAGGTTCCACCCCCCATGGCTTTTAGGGTGGTCATTAGCAAGCCATTGTAGCGTTCGATCTTCCCGGCAGCTGGTGCATGGTATGGGATGTGGTAAATCCACTCAATGCCATGTTCCTTTGCCCAGTCTCTTATGAGGTGGTTCTTGAAGTGGGTTCCATTGTCTGACTCAATCCTCCTGGGGGTGTCTCCATAGGATATGTCTCTCCAGGCCCAGGATGGTGTTGCGAGCAGTGGCATGAGGTACTGGGTAGGTCTCCAGCCAGCCTGTACTTGCCTCCACCATGGTCAGTATGTACTGCTTGCCGCTGTGAGACCGAGGCAGGGTGATGTACTCGATCTGCCAGGCCTCTCCGTACTTATATTTCGACCATCTGCCCCCATACCACAGAGGTCTCATGCGGTTGGCCTGCTTGATGGCAGCACAGATGTCACACTCATGGATGACCTGTGAGATGGCCTCCATAGAGATGTCCACTGATCTGTCCCGAGCCCACCGGTATGTGGCATCTCTTCCTTGGTGGCCAGAAGTGTCATGGGCCCAGCGAGCTAAGAACAGCTCACCCTTGTGTTCCCAGTCCAAGTCTATTTGGGAGATTTTAGCAGCCAGATCTGCTTGGTGGTTATGCTGGTGTTCTTCATTGGCTCTGCTCTTGGGGACGTGCGCATTGATGTGCCGTACCTTTGTTGGCAGCCTGTCCAGGCGGGCAGCGATGTCTTGCCACAGCTCAGCGGCCCAAACAGGCTTCCCTTTTCTCTGCCACCCGTTCCTCTTCCATTCCTTCAGCCACCCCCACAAGGCATTGGCTACCATCCAGGAGTCAGTGTAGAGGTACAGCACTGGCCAGTTCTCTCATTCTGCTATATCCAGGGCCAGCTGGACAGCTTTTACCTCTGCATACTGACTGGATTCGCCTTCTCCATCCCTTGCTTCCGCCACCTGCCTTGTTGGGCTCCAAACAGCTGCCTTCCATCTCCGCTTGCTCCCCACAAGCCGGCAGGACCCATCTGTAAATAGAGCATAGCCCTTTTCATTGTCAGGGAGATCGTTGTATGGGGGAGCCTCCTCAGCACGGGTCACTGCCTGCTCTGGTGGCATCCCAAAGTCAGCACCCTCTGGCCAGTTGGTGATCACTTCCACTATGCCAGGGCGTTCGAAGCTCCCCATTCGAGCTCGCTGCGTTATCAGGGCCATCCACTTCCTCCAGGTGGCATCTGTGGCATGATGTGGGGTTGAGCCTCTTCCTTTGAACATCCAGGTCAGGACTGGAAGCCTTGGAGCCAGAAATAGAGGTGACTCAGTCCCAATTACCTCAGAGGCAGCCCGGACGCCCTCATAGGCAGCTAGGATTTCCTTTTCTGTCGCGGTGTAGTTGGCCTCGGAGCCTTTGTACCCCTTACTCCAGAAACCTAGGGCCCTGCCCCTGGTTTCACCAGGAGCCTTCTGCCACAAGCTCCACGTAGGACCATTCTCACCGGCCGCAGTGTACAGCACGTTCTTGATCTCTGGTCCGGTTCGAGCAGGTCCCAGAGCCATAGCGTGGACCACCTCTCGTTTGATCTGGTCGAATGCCACCTGCTGCTCAGGTCCCCACACAAAATCATTTTTCTTCCTTGTTACATGGAAGAGAGGCTTCACAATCTGACTGTACCCGGGAATGTGCATTTTCCAGAAGCCCACAAGCCCCAAAAAGGACTGTGTCTCTTTCTTGTTCGTGGGCTGCACCATAGTGGCTACCCTGTTCACCACCTCCTGAGGGATGTGGCGACGGCCATCCTGCCATTGAACGCCCAGGAACTGGATCTCCCTGGCAGGCCCTTTGACCTTACTTCTCTTGATGGCAAAGCCAGCCTCCAGCAGGATATCGATTATCTTCTCACCCTTCTGGTAGACTTCCTCTGCTGTCTCACCCCATACGATGATGTCATTGATGAACTGCAGATGCTCAGGGGCCCCACCTTTCTCTAAGGCAGTCTGGATCACCTCATGGCAGATGGTCGAGCTATGGACCCAGCCCTGAGGCAACCGATTCCACTGATACTGTACTCCCCTCCAAGTGAAAGCAAACTGTGGCCTGCATTCTTCTGCAATGGGAATGGAGAAAAAGGCATTAGCAATGTCAATTGTGGCATACCACTTGGCCGCCTTCGATTCCAGCTCGTACTGGAGCTCCAGCATGTCCGGCACGGCAGCGCTGATCGGATGAGTCACTTCATTCAGGCCATGGTAGTCCACGGTCAGTCTCCATTCCCCATTTGCCTTCTGCACTGGCCATATCGGGCTGTTGAAGGGGGAGTGAGCCTTGCTGATCACCTTCTGGCTCTCCAGTCGTCAAATCAGTTGGTGTATGGGGTGCAGAGAGTCTCTGTTGGTCCTGTATTGCCTGCGATGCACTATGCGAGAGGCAATAGGTAGCTTCAAATCCTGCACCTTATGGCTGCCCACCACGGAGGGGTCATCCGACAGCTCGGGCTTGGTGGACAGCTGTTCTCTGCCTGCGGTCTCCACAGCTGCCACCCCAAATGCCCACTTGTGCCCCTTAGGGTCCTTGAAGCATCCCTCCCGCAGAAAGTCAATGCCAAGAATGCAAGGTGCATCTGGACCAGTCACTATGTCGTGCTTTCCCCATTCATTCCCGGTCAGGCTTATCTCAGCTTGCAGTACAGTCAGGTCTTGTGAGCCCCCTGTGACTCCCTGAATGCTTATGGGTTCAGCCCCTTTGTACCTCGATGGTATCAGGGTGCATTGGGCCCCTGTGTCCACCAGAGCTCGGTACTTCTGGGCTTCTGAAGTGCCAGGCCATTTCACATACACATCCCAGTATACTCTGTTATCCCTGGCCTCCACCTGGCTGGAGGTAGGGCACCTCTAATGCTGGCGGCGATGTCCACACTTGTCGCAGGGCCCTGTGTTACTAGGGGAAGGGTCTCTTGAGCGAGAGGGACCACTCCGGGAAACTGGGGCAGCCCTTCTTCTGGATGAGTTGTCCCCAGTGTGGCCACCTTGCAGTTCCCGCACTCTGTTCCAGAGGGCAGATGTGGGTTGGCCATGCCAGGTGTCCATGTCCTCTCCGTGGTCACAGAGGAACCTCCACAGAGACCCTCTTGACATCCCCCGATTGGCTTGGGGTGCTCTCCTAGGGGAAGGTCGCCTGTTCCTGATTGCTGAAACCTGGATCCATTCTGAGGGAGAGAGGGAAAAGGAGGCATCGCTCCCCCTTTTCAGTTCAGACATGGAGGTCTTGATCTCTTTGACAATGTCTTTGGCCATAGTTTCTATGGCTGAGATCAGGGGTTTCTGATTTACGCTGTCCTCATATTCCCTTAGATCATTGGCAAACTCACAGACAGTTTTAGGACTTCCATCCTGTCCAGTCAGGAGTATCCCTCCTAATGTGGGAGCATATTTCTGAGGAGCACCCTGGGTGAGCTTCTTTACGAAGAGCCGTCTCATGGGCACCTCATCTGGGTCCAAAGGGAGCTGGCCATCCCCATAAATTATTTCCAGCACAGCCATCTGTCTCAGGTAGTGAATGCCCTGTTCCATAGTTGTCCATCTAACTGGGGCCCAGGGTAGGTCGTCCCTTGAGCGGTACCGGCTCTTGATGGCATTGAGGATCCGGGCCCAGAGAGTGTGTGTTCCATCGAGTTTGGCTAACTCTTTGTCCAGACCAGCATCACAAGTCATGGAGCCTAAAAGCTTTGCCTCCCTCTTATCCAGGTCCACTGTGTCCACCCCCTCATCCCAGCATCTCAGGGCCCAGCTCAGTATTGGCTCACCCTCTTTCCTTGCGTAATCCAGACGAGTTTGCCTTAGTTCCTTTCTGGGTAACGATGTGACAGTTATTTCCTGGTCTGACTCATCTTCATCCACCGCTGGGTTCTGTGAGGTGCTGGGGCCTGCTGAGGTTCCTTCCTCTCCATCTGTGCTTGGCGATGATTTCTGACTTCTTTTCCTGCGTGTGGTGACTGGTGCCAGAGAGACTGCATTGGCAGGAGCATCAGGGGTTAACTGTGGAGCTGCTGGTGGTGGGGCAGACCCTTGTGCCTGGGGCTCAGGCTGAGATCTGGCACACTCATTACAACCTGACCCCTCCCTCTTTGTGTTTACAGAGTGCTTACAATGCCCACAGCAGACACGCCCCCAGTCGTTAAAGAGTGCAAAGGAGTGTGTTATCACCCTCCAAACAGCTCTTAATGGGTTAGCTCTTTCCCCACCCAACAAGGTCACAGCAAATGCCCCTGTAAGGATTACATTCAAGCATATGGAGCATATTGCAATGTACAGCAATTTTCCATCACAGGCACATTTATCTACACCATTGGTTTCACAGCCTTCTGCAGGAAAATTTCCTGTGTTAGAAAAGTTACCACTGACAGTGAAACTCAATGAACTCAGGAAATACATGCCCAGCTTCACTGGTAAAGTTTTCATCCATTTGATCAGCATCTCTATCATTAACCACACCACATGGTAAGTTATTAATTTGTAGATGTGGGTCCAAAAGATCCAGCCAAACACCCACGCAAAGGCTTGGACCACCAGGCTCTTTAAAATCGCCATCTCTACTTCCAGTCCCTTTTTCAGACAAAGTTTTGCTTTCCCAAGACAAGATTAATTTCCAAGCCCCACGTTGGAGGCACCAAAAATTGTGGTGGTTTGAGCCTTAACTGGAAGTTAAGAGCTCAGGTGGGGGGCAAGGCTGAGAATCTCTCCCCCACTCCCCCCCCTCTTCCCTCCCAACAGAGAGGGGAGAAAAGGAAAGAGCAAATCCACCAAACAATAATTTGGAGTCGGCTTGGAAGTAGAGAGGAAAAGAGTTGTCTTTAAGCAATATATATATATATATAACAACAACAGGAAAAAGGTTCACAAGGGGGAAAGAACAAGGATGGATGGGAGGGGGACAAAACCAAGAGAATAATACAAAACCAGCCTTTCTCTGAGGAAGCGTGGAGGCAGCAGGTCCAACCTCATGGCAGAGGAGCAGGAGGGTAGCTGCAGTAGCTCTCGTCCAGCAGAGGCAGAAGCCAGAAAAGCCCGGGCCAACAGCTATGAGGTCCTGCTTTTTATACCCTAGCTGGGCAGGAAGGGGGGAGTGGAACAGACTCAGCTTCCCAGGTGAAAAAATGCCCTGCAGGGAGTGAAAAGTACCTGCAAGCCCTCCACCCTGCTTTGTTCTTTTGTTCCCAGAAAAGGGTGTTAACCCACCACAAAGCCATTTCCTCCTTCTTCTCCAGCAGGACTGGAAGTGTCCTCCACAGCAGCTGATGCGTCTCAAAACCTGTCAGCTTCTGTTAAGCCAGCTGTAAATACAAACACAGCTCCAGTTAAGCAGGTGGCTGTTTTAAATACAAGAAGTGGAAAGAGCAAAGCTGACCCAGGAGCTGATGCTGGTGAGGGAACTTCTGCTTTAAGAGACCCTGCTGAGGAGGAGGAGAAGGTTTGTCTTAAAGATATAGCTGAGTTATTGAGATGATCACTGGATGGAGATGCAGGGCAAATTGCTGATAGCAGAACAACTAGAGGTGGTACTCCTGACCTTAAAGAGATTCTTAGGAGAGTGACAATAAGATTAGTGGGACAAGAAGTTCAGGGAGAGGAGGAAGAGGAGGAGACAGATGACATAGACACCTGTTCGTCACCAAGGGAAGAGATGAGAAATGTGCGTAAAGATTATATCAGAGCGGATAAGGAGCCAATGCTAGCTTGGCTTGGTAGATGCTACGATACAGGTGCATCAGCTCTAATAGTTGGAGACAAGTCAGCAGCTCAACTAGGAACTCTCTCAAAGGATAATGGAATAGATAGACATCTAGGCAGGACTCTCGGTAAGGTTACTCTGTGGATACGCCTTTTAATGGCAACTCTCATGAGATATCCTTGCCGAGATGATCTTCCATGGAATCCTCAACCCTGGACTACCATAGAGGAGGGTATTAAGCATCTGAGAGAATTTGCTGTCAGAGAGGTACTCTATGGAGGCCATGAGACTCTGAATCCCGATGAAATTCCTGTAGGAACTGGTCTTGCTAAAAAGCTCATCAAACTTGCTCCTCCTAATTATGGAAATATTCTGGCAAGCAGAATTGTGGCAAGAAATTATGGTAGAGCTCCTCCTACGGTTGGACAATTCACTGATCAAATGAGACAATTGGAGGATAGCATGACACTTGTTTCTTTGGTTTCAGCCATTGAAACTCTGTCTGGTGAAATAAAGAACTGCATGAAAGAGCTGAAGGATGAATTTAAAAATACCATCTCCCAATTGACACAGAGAGATAATTCCAATTCTTCCTCCAGATGGATACAGGTTTCCTCTGTGAGGAATAGACGTCCTCCAAGGATGTCATTCCAAAACAGGTCATTCCAAAACAGATCCAACCAAAACAGACCACCAAGGCAGTCACGTGGAAGTATTTGGATAACTCTGCGTGATCAGTTTGGTGAGAACATGAACAGATGGGATGGTCAACCAACTGCTAATCTTTTCAGGAGACTGAGGGAACTGCAAAGTGGCAGAACCCAGGTAGCAATACCAGAAGGGTAGCTGTTACTTCTACAGTTTCCCAGGACAACTCTAGTAGCTCCAACAGTGGCTCCAGTTCTAACACTGCACACTGTGCTCATTGCACATGGGGGCATGTTCCCCATAACTAGGGGTGCCCTGCCTCCCGCCAGGGGGAGGAGAGGGGTAACAGAGATAACAGAATCTATTGGGATGTGTACATCCAGTGGCCTGGCACTTCACAATTTCAGAAGTACAGGGCCTTGGTTGACACAGGGGCTCAGTGCACCATAATGCCATCAAATTATCAGGGATCAGAGCCTATAACTATTCTGGGAGTCACTGGTGGCTCTCAAGAGTTAACTAAGGTGGAGGTTGATATAAGTTTAAGTGGTAAACAGTGGAGGAAGCATACAGTTGTGACCGGACCTGACGCACCTTGTATTTTGGGAATTGATTTTCTGAGAGAAGGGCATTTCAAAGACCCTAGATGTTACAAATGGGTTTTTGGAGTAGCATCTGTAGAAATTGATGGACAAAAATTGAAGCTGCCTGTTAGACCTGAGCTTTCTGATGAATCTGCAGTTGTGGGACAGCACAAGATAGAGGATATTAAATTGCCGGTTGCTTCTCAGACTGTGCATCACAGACAATATAGAACCAACCGTGACTCTTTGTTGCCCATTCAGAATCTGATTCGTCAGTTGGAGAGTCAGAAAGTCATCAGCAAAACTCATTCCCCTTTCAACAGTCCAGTGTGGCCTGTGCGAAAGCAGAATGGAGACTGGCGTCTGACAGTCGTCTACCAAGCTCTGAATGAAGTAACTCCACCTATGAGTGCAGCAGTACCATACATGATGGAACTCCAGTATGAGCTGGAATCCAAAGAGGCCAAATGGTATGCTACCATAGACATTGCTAATGCCTTCTTCTCTGTTCCCATAGCAGAGGAATGCAGGCCTCAGTTTGCTTTCACCTGGAGAGGAATCCAGTACACTTTCAACAGATTGCCAATGGGCTGGATCCACAACTCCAGCATCTGTCATGCAGTGATCCAGGATGCTCTGGAGAAAGGTGGTGCTCCAGAACACATCCAGTTTATCGATGATATCATTGTCTGGGGTAAAACCGCTGAGGAAGTCTTCGAGAAAGGTAACAAAATCATTGACATTCTTCTGAATGCAGGTTTCGCCATCAAGCGAGACAAGGTGAAAGGACCTACCTGAGAGATCCACTTTCTGGGAGTGCGGTGGCAGGATGGACGCTGACCCATTCCAGCTCAGGCGTGGTAGACAGCTATTCTTTGCCTGCAGTCTCTACAGATGCCACCCTAAATGCCCACTTGTGCCCCTTAGGGTCCTTGAAGCATCCCTCTCACAGAAAGTCAATGCCAAGAATGCAAGGTGCATCTGGACCAGTCACTATGTTGTGTTTTCCCCATTCATTCTTGGTCAGGCTTATCTCAGCCTGCAGTACAGTCAGGTCTTGTGAGCTCCCTGTGACTCCCTGAATGCTTATGGGCTCAGCCCCTCTGTACTTTGATGGAATCAGGGTGCATTGGGCCCCTGTGTCCACCAGAGCTCAGGACTTCAGGGCTTCTGAAGTGCCAGGCCATTTCACATACACATCCCAGTATACTCTGTTGTCCCTGGCCTCCACCTGGCTGGAGGTAGGGCACCTCTAATGCTGGTGGCGATGCCCACACTTGCCACAGAGTCCTGTGATACTAGGGGAAGGGTCTCTTGAGCGAGAGGGACCTCGAGAGGGCAGCCCTTCTCCTGGACGAGTTATCCCTGTGGTGCCCACCTTGCAGTTCCTGCATTCTGTTCCAGAGGGCAGAGGTGGGTTGGCCATGCCAGGTGTCCATGTCCTCTCCACAGAGACTCTTTTGACATCCCCTGATTGGCTTGGGGTGATCTCCTAGGGGAAGGTCTCCTGTTCTTGATTGCTGAAACCTGGACCCCTTGTTCAGTTCAGACACGGAGGTGTTGAGCTCTTTGACAGTGTCTTTAGCCATAGTTTCTATGGCTGAGATCAGGGGTTTCTGATTTACGCTGTCCTCATATTCCCTTAAATCACTGGCAAACTCACAGGCATTTTTAGGACTTCCATCCTGTCCAGTCAGGAGGATTCCTCCTAATGTGGGAACATATTTCTGAGGAGCACCCTGGGTGAGTTTCTTTACGAAGGGCCACCTCATGGGCACCTCATCTGGGTCCTAAGGGAGCTGGCCATCCCCATAAATTATTTCCAGCACAGCTATCTGTCTCAGATACCAAATGCCCTGTTCCATAGTTGTCCATCTAACCGGGGCACAGGGTAGGTCGTCTCTTGAGTGGTACTGGCTCTTGATGGCATTGAGGATCTGGGCCCAGAGAGTGTGTGTTCCGTCAAGTTTGGCTAACTCTTTGTCCAGACCAGCATCACAAGTCAGGGAGCCTAAAAGCTTCGGCTCCCTCTTATCCAGGTCCACTGTGTCCACCCCCTCGTCCCAGCATCTCAGGGCCCATCTTAGTATTGGCTCACCCTCTTTCCTTGCATAATCCAGACAAGTTTGCCTTAATTCCTTTCTGGGTAGCAATGTAACAGTTATTTCCAGATCTGACTCATATTCATTCACTGATGGGTTCTGTGAGGTGCTGGGGGCCTGCTGATGTGCCTTCCTCACCATCTGTGCTTGGCAATGATTTTTGACTTCTTTTTCCTGCGTGTGGTGACTGGTGCTAGAGAGACTGCATTGGCAGGAGCATCAAGGGTTAAGTGTGGAACCGCTGGTGGTGGGGCAAACCCTTGTGCCTGGGGCTCAGGCTGAGATCTGGCACACTCATTACAACCCGACCCCTCCCTCTTTGTGTTTACAGAGTGCTTACAATGCCCACAGCAGACACGCCCCCAGTCGTTAAAGAGTGCAAAGGAGTGTGTTATCACCCTCCAAACAGCTCTTAATGGGTTAGCTCTTTCCCCACCCAACATGGTCACAGCAAATACAATACAATACAATACAATACAATATAATACAATACAATACAATAATCCAGGTTGGAAGAGACCTTCAAGATCATCAGGTCCAACCTATCAACCAATCCAACCCACCTAAACAACTAGACCATGGCAACAAGTACCCCATCAAGTCTCCTCCTGAATACCTCCAATGATGGTGACTCCACCACCTGCCCGGGGAGGGCAGACCATTCCAATAGGCAATCACTCTCTCTGTATAGAACCTCCTCCTAACATCCAGCCTAAACCTCCCCTGGTGCAGCCTGAGACTGTGTCCTCTTGTTCTAGTGCTGCCTGCCTGGGAAAAGAGGCTAAACTCTGCCTGTCTACAATCTCCCTTCAGGTAGTTGTAGAGAGCAATAAGGTCACCCCTGAGTATCCTCTTCTCCAGGCTAAGCAACCCCAGCTCCCTCAGCCTCTCCTCATAGGGCTTGTGTTCCAAACCCCTCACCAACTTTGTTGCCCTTCTCTGGACATGTTTCAGCAAGTCAACATCCTTCCTAAACTGAGAGGCCCAGAACTAGACACAGTACTCTAGGTGTGGCCTAACCAGTGCAGTGTACAGGAGGAGAATGACCTCCCTGCTCCTGCTGGCCACACTGTTCCTGATGCAGGCCAGGATGCCATTGTCCCTCTTGGCTGCCTGGGCACACTGCAGGCTCATGTTCAGCCTCCCATCAACCAGCACCCCCAGGTCCCTCTCTGCCTGGCCGCTCTCCAGCCATTCTGACCCCAGCCTGTAGCACTGCATGGGGTTGTTGTATAAGGACTACATTTAAGCATATGGAGCATATTGCAATGTAAAGCAATTTTCCATCACAGATATTTTATCTACACTGTTAGTTTCATAGCCTGCTTCAGGAAAATTTCCTGCATTAGAGAAGTTACCACTGCCAGTAAAATTCAAAGAATTCAAGAGATACATGCCCAACTTCATTGGTAAAGTTTTTATCCAGTTGAGCAGCATCTCTGTCATTAACCACATCACATGGTAAGTTATTAATTTGTAGATGTGGGTCCAAAAGATCCAGCCAAACACCCCATGAAAAGGCTTGGACCATCAGATTCTTCAAAATTGCCGCCTCTACTTCCAGTCCCTTTCTTTCAGAAGAAGTATTGCTTTCCAAATGCAATATTAATTTCCAAGCCCCATGTTGGGTGCCAAAAAATTGTGGTGGTTTAAGCCTTAACTGGGCGTTAAGAGCTCAGATGGGGGCAAGTCTGAGAATCTCTCCCCCACTCCCCCCTCCTCTCTCCCAACAGAGACAGAAAAAAAGGAAGGAGCAAATTCACCAAACAATTATTTGGAGTCGGCTTGGAAGTAGAGAGGTAAAGAGTTTTCTTTAAACAATATATATATAACAATAACAGGTAAGGTTCACAAGGTCAAGGAACAAGGATGGATGGGAGTGGGAAAAAGAAGAATAATACAAAACCAGTCTCTCTCTGAAGAGGCGTGGAGGCAGCAGGGAGAAGGATCAGGCTCGACCACGTGGCAGAGGAGCAAGAAAGCAGCTGCAGTAGCTCTCATCCAGCAGAGGCAGGAGCCAAAAGGAGAGCTAATAGCTGCAATGCCCTGCTTTTTATACCCTAGCTGAACAGGGAGTGGGGAGTGGAACAGACTCAGCTTCCCAGGGGGAAAATGCCCTGCAGGGAGGGCAAAGCACTCTCAAGCCCTCCCCCCTTTGTTTTCAGAATGGGTGTTATGCCATGACAGTTTGTTTTGGATTTTTTTTGGGGGGGGGGCAATTTTTTGGTTGTAGTTTTTAGGTATTTTGGGGGTTGGTTGATTGGCTGGCATTGTTTGGGTTTGTTGGTTTTTTTCAAAGAATCAGCTGGGAACTAACCTGAAATTATTTTTTCAGCTACATAGCAGAAGCCCTCTAGTAAAGGAGTGTGGTATGGAGGTGGATCACATTGAGTAAAACTGTTAGCTTAGTTGTTAATGCCCATATGTCAGTTACACACCCCTCACAGAAGACAAATAGAAAAAAGAGATAAATGATTTCTAACCCCACCCCTTTCAGCTAAGCTTGTGTAAAGAAATCAGACTATAAAAGATAACTTGAACTTTAAAAGCTCATTTATTTGTTCTCCTTAGGAATACAGTACAAAAGAAAGGGGATAGAGACAAACATGCAAAAATCTAAATTGTGATTGAAGAAACTGATATTAATCTGTGCATGTGTTTATGTTAAACCATCATCCTGTTTGCAATACCAATCATGCTTTGATACTATTTGGAAGTCTTAGAATTGTCCCTATTTAATATTATGAAAGGGTCCTACACCCTTTCATTTGGCCTGTCCCTCCTGAAGTGATGTAACTATTTAAAACATTTAGACTTAGGTAGAGTTTTACAAATTCTTTATATGACGTTAAATCTTTTGTTGTTGTTTTTTTCTTTCCATCTTTGTAAATTGGTTGGGCTAAATTAATACTGATTTACAACCTGAGTCTGAAACAGAGGTTTATTAGCCTTAAATTATCTGAACTCTTTCCAGTCAAACAGCGGTACCAAAGCTTAAACTGCAATGCCATTTTCTACAAACAGCTGCATACATTTATACAGACTAACTTTTCAAATATAATATAGAAACATGCAGTTCTTAGCCTTTATACTGTGGAAAATTTACTTCACACTATAGAGCACAATACAGAGTTCATCATGCAAAATATTTACTAGCTCTTTTCTTCCACCCAGTGCTACTCAAAGACTAATCATCTAGACCCTCCAAGTCAAACAGCAGGCTTACCCCATGGCTGTGCCTGATCTAGAGCTCTATGCCCCTGAGGGCTGATAGGGAAGGCCTCCACTCACTTTCCCTTCTTAGGGGTATAATCAGCTTCCTAAGTAGGACAAATGTTAATATGCTTTCCTGAGAACTGATAAGAACGTCTTCCCAATTATCACTTACTACTGCTTTAGATGGCAGCATAAGGGGAAAAGGAAATATTATTAATCTTGAAGCCCACAACTCTCTGTTTTGAGGATAGCAGTGGTAAAAATGTAACAGGTTAGTTACAACCTGTTGCAAAAATGCATGGTTGTGTTCACTGTTGTATAATATTTTGAATATTTATTAGTAGGTTTGACAGATACAAAACTTGCAGTTACTGCATAATTTTAATTCTTTATAAAAAATAGAAGCTGCCATCCTAAGCAGACTTTAACATTCATGTGTATTTCTATGGCACACAGCTCTGACATCAAATGAACATTTATCAAATGACAGCTTCACTCTGTGGCTGATTCTGAATGATGCTGCTTCTTTCAATGGGCTTCAACCTGTATTTATGTTGCAAGGTGTATGTTATGTCAGTGAGATCACTACCAGCCCTGACTGTCCCTGCCCAGGAACCACAGGGCTCCCCCTACCTTGCCTAGGGCCCAGGACTTCATGTCAGACCCCCAGGGACATCAGTTCCTCCCCCAGCAACACTGCAGCAGGGCCAGTCTCCAGGTCACCACAGCCCTGCCTTGTCTGGCCATGAGCCTTGCCCTGCCATTCTGGATGTGTGCAATATGAATCAACAGAATCATTTCTGGTCTTTGTTAAGCATGATCTAAAGACGAAAACAGGTAATTTTCTTACATGTGCAAGCAATATTCCAATTGAATAGATGGGGGAATTTTCTCAGTATTTTTAAAAAGAAATGGACCCTCCAGAAAAATCTTCTGTCCCTCTTAAGAACAACACACCAAATAAAAGGACAAATGTAGACCCCTTTGTTTTTCAGTTTTGTGCCAGGCAGATCCCAGAAATTTATTCCTTGATTTTAGATTGCATCTTTTGCTGCAATCAGTCCTTTGTTTTTTACATAAGTACTCAGACTATTTGGATCATAATATTTTTTTTTAACGTAATCCAGTGGGACTCCCTATTGGAGAAAGGATCTATTATAATCATCACATTGGAAGACGAGGACATCACATATAAAGCAAGCCTCTCATTCTGAAACAATGAAAATGAACAAACAAACAAAACCAACCAACCAGACAAAGAAAAGAACTAAAAAACAAGACCTAATGAAAAAATTGATAGAAGAGTGTGGTGTTTTTTTCTGTTCAGTGTCTTTTAACTTTTAACATCATAAATTGCTCACTCTGAAACAACATCACCTGAATGCATAGTTTCATAGACACAATGCATACTAGAAAATGTGAGTCTCTCAATATTTTTGGCATTTCTAATGAGCAGGATCTTCTGCATTAACCTTTCTCCATTATTGGCTTGAAAAGCTATCTAAACTAGGCCAGGGCAAGAAGTATGGAGCTTGGCTGTCTTCAAATCTCTGATCAGCTATTTCAGGAAGTGTTAATTAAAATGCAGGAGCTGCTCATCACTTCTGAAGCACAAGTCAGCTTTTGTAAATGGCTCACACTGACAGCTGTCTGCTATCTGCTCTCCAAATATCTCCATTTTAATTTGTGAAAATCTATCCAATATCAAATATCTTTCCTTTTTCCCACATTAATTCTTAAATGCATGTAGTCTTATTTGCCTTGCCCACACAGGTAGTTAAAATGGTGGTCTATATACTTATCATAGCTCCATGAGTAATTAATGAATTCATCAACATGCAAGGGAAATACAAAACAGAACATTCCTACAGGCATCTAGGAATAATCTACCCCTATGGTATCATTCATTGCAGCACTGGATTGAGTCATATTTCTGTTTCCTTTCTTTCTACGTACTGATTTTTTTTTTGTTTTGTTTTCTATTAATGCTGAAACATAAAATAAAATATTTTATATATAATTTTATTCGAGGAGGAAAAACCTCCCTGAAGATTAAGGTAGCTGAAAAAGTCAGCAGTGGACTCAAAGTTGAATCAAGCTTGGTTAGAAGGACAACCAACTACTGAAGATTTTACAGTTAATGGTGATAACATGAAAAGGTTGATTATAGAGGAATTGCAAAAGGGAAAAAAAAAGTTAATCTTTAAGCAGCATCACTCAATCACTGTGCGGTGTTTGATATTAATTCAATGGGGAGGTGTCTCAAAATGTTTAACTGATGAATGGTTAAACTAACACTGAAGCATTAGATTAAATTTTGGATGATTGGAAAAACTTAACTGGAGGCAAGCTGAATCACTAGAAAGTAAATTAAATTTTCTCAAGGGAAAATAAATTGCTTTAATGGTCATTATACGAGGGATTTTATTAATCTTTTTGTTCTTGGTACTGCTTTGAATACCTACCTTATTTTTTCTGACTAAGTTTGATATACTAAGAGATTATCCTACCATTTATAAAATATTATTAAAAGGAAGGAGGAATTTTAAATTTATTCCACTATTGCTTTTTTTTTATACTAGACAAAAAAGGAACAATCACCATCACTTGAAAATCATTGGTTACTGCAGATACAAAGGAAAACTTTTGTGTGTTTCTTTTATACACGTCCCAAGTCACCTGGCAAACATACAGAGTTTTTTATAAGAAGGAATGACTGTAGAGTTTTGATTGTCATGGTTATTAGGTACTCAGTACAACTTTCTTTTGGGAAATGGAAGAAAAGGTCCCTGGCTGCATCTGAAAATCTTCAATAAATGTTTACGGCATGCAGCATAACATAATTCATAACATTAAAGAAGAAAAAATAGAGGGGATGTTCAAGATGACAGAATTAAAAAATATGTTTGAAGGTATAAATGCTTCAAAAGTGAGCAGGGAAAAGAACTATGAATAAAACCAAGATTTCAGAAGTTCCTCATTTTGTCCCATCTCTTTTCATCAAATCCTTTGTCATCAGCCTCAATAGATAGAATAGAGATAGCTAATACTTAAGCATGGTGATCAGCTCAGAGAAAACCATCCATAGGGAATAATTGTCAGTATCTTCTCTAATCAATGATTCACAAATATTAAACCATTTTATTCCCAGTTTAAAACAAAAAGAAAGTATTACATGTTCACACGATGACTACATAAGTTATGTTTTTACTACAAGATATTACAGAAGCAGAGTCTTTATAACTAGACATGCTCGGCAGAAAATTGAAGACTGTTGAACACAAAAACAATGCTTCTAATTTCAGACACTCACTCCTACCCTTGTTACAAATTCATGAAGTCTGGGACAGTACCACAGTAAAATGCCATCATCTGATTGACCTCTTGTTATGTCACTCGTTATTCTCCCAGTATTTAGTATGTGCCATCACTGGAGACAGGATCCTCAGCAGCAAGGAATTTCAGCCTGATTTATGCAACTGTCATACACTTCTGAAAATAAAAAAAAGTTGATATTTTTCTTAGATTACTTTTTTTTCCCCCTTAAGACATCAGACATTTAGGAAAGGAATGTGTCTTAGAAACTTTTTTTTTCTTTTTAGTTTATCTAGGCAACTCAAAAAATTTACTCATAACTCAGATTGCTTTGAATCATATGGGGTTGGACTGGGCTCTGAGCAACTTCATCTGGTTGAAGATGCTCCTGCTCACCAAAGAGGGGTTGGACTAGATATTTAAAGGTCTCTTTCAACCCCAAACTATCTATGATACTATCACTTTCTGTTCTTACAAGCTGCAAACTGAGAATCAAAAGCAATTTGAGTTCTTACAGAAATAAGAAGGAACTGATACTTTATATTCCCATAATATTACAAGCTGCTTGAAGAATAAAAGAAACATAGCCTTGATCCATTCACTTCAAGATAATCTGTTATGGAATACAGAAAGTTTCTCTGGCCTGGAAATTTTTCCATTTATGTATTAAGGGTACTTGTCACTCAGAATGTTGTTCTGTTCTGGACATGTAATAATAATGTGATTAAAATGGCTAGTACCCTTGTAATATACATTGAGTATCTCATGTTTTCACATTATGATTCATACTATGATACCAAGCACAAATGTAGGCTGGTCAAGGAGTTGCTCAAGAGCAGCATCAAGAAGAAGGACTTGGGAGCGTCAGTTGATGAAAAATTCAACATGAGCTGGCAATGTGCACTTGCATCCCAGAAGGTCAGTCTCATCCTGGGATGCATTAAAAAAATATGACTAGAAGGACATGAAGGTGATTCTCCCCCTCTACTCTACTCTGGTGTGACCCCACCTGGAATACCTCATTCAGTTCTGGTGCCCCCAGCACTATTTAACTGAGAGAGCAGGTCCAGGGGAAGGCTATGAAGATGATCAGAGGGCTGGAGCACCTGCTCCGTGGTGGTAAGAGTTGGGGCTGTTCATCCTGAAGAAAAGAAGGCTCCAAGAAGACCTTTTAGCAGCCTTCAAGTATTTGAAAGGGGCTTATAACAAAGCCAGGAAGTGACTATTTATAGGAGTTTGTAATGATAGAACGAGAAGAAATGGATTGAAGCTTGAGGATGGTGGGTTTTGATTGGACATTAGAAAGAAATTCTTTCCAGTGAGGGTAGTGAGACACTGGAACAGGTTTCCCAGGGATGTTGTGGATGCCCCTGCCTGGATGGGTTCAAGGACAGATTGGTTGAGACCTTGAGTCTAGTGGAAGGTGTCCCTGACGAAGGCAGGGGTGTTGGTACTACGTGATCTTTAAGGTCCCTTGTAATGGGTTTGAGGCAGACCCCCAACCCACCGGAACCATCCTCTGCTACCAAGAATGTGATGGGTTGAGGCAGACACCCCCCTCCCCACCATGGGCAGAAATAACAAACAGATTGCAAAAGTGATGGAAAGTTTAGATGGAAAGCAGTGAATGTTCACAGCCGGCCAGAAGCGCAGTGACAAAAGAAATCCCAAAATAGACCCAGAAGCATCCCATCCCCACCTGGGGGTACATCCTAGGCCCTCAGGGCTACTTCTTCCCCCCTCCCCACTGCTAGGCTTGTCTCAGCTGGCCAGATCTGAGACTGCACATCCCCCCATGGCCTTGGACCTAGCCAGGCCCATGGCTGGGAGATATCTCCCCCAGTTACCGGGTGACAGTGAGGAAGAAAGAGGAAGTGCTAGACCCCACTGTGGTGGGGTGAGAAAGTTCCCTCCCCACACACAGGGAAAGAAACCACAGCTAGCTCAGTCGGAAAAGCAGATGAAAGCTATATTTACAAGCATAAATGGAATGCAATGAGTATATACACAAATATACAATATTTACAATATATACAGGAAAATATAACAATGAACACAATGCAGAAAAACCTTTTCCCTCCAGCCGGCCAGGGGGGCTCCCTGAACCCCCCTCTCTCCCTCCCCACCTCCCTTTTTTCCAAAAAAAGAGTTAGAGAGAGAGAGAAAGGCAATTAAGGAAGGAAGATTCTGTTAGCTAAGAAGCACATGCAAAAATTAGTTCTCTTATCTGGTTAGCTGTTAACTCAAGGCCGTTCCTGCTTCAGAAAGAGAGAAAGCCGTCCTGCCCACAGGACAGAGAAGCACAGACTGCACCCAGCCTGAACCCAGACCAGACACAGACTGAACTAACAGAACCCAGACTCAAAACTGAACCTTCCAAGCCACCAATGAAATTAGTTTAGACTATCTTGTTTTTCTTCAAATATCAAAAACATTCAGCTAGAGTGTTCAGCAACTGTCTCTTTCTTAAAGGCATAGCATCAACCGGTCACAATCCACTTCTTCTAAACAATTTCATTGGCTGTTCATACTGTCCATCCAATCTGAAACAATATCTACAATTTGTAAGTGAAGTTCATAGTCCATTCCGGCTATCCTCAGGTATAGATGATTCAGAAGTCCAAGAAACAAGAAAAATGGAAAACAGTTTGTCTCTTCACAGACGAAGCGAAGAAAAGGGAAGCAGGGAAACAGGAAAACAGGGACTCTCAGTTGACTCAGGGCTCTCAAGGTTCTCAGGGTTCGTGCACCGTGGATTCCTCATGGATTCTTCCTTTGGGCACGATGTAGCTGTACAACAATCTGAAATTAAACTCTTTCAGCTAAAGTTAGATTTCTTTGTGGAATACACTGAATTTCACCATTCTCTTGCATCACCCAATAAGTGTGACCCGGACCTTCAGCTGAAACCACCCCTCGGACAGGATTAGCCTCTCCTGAGGGAGAAAATACCCAAACAGTTTTACCTAACAGATTCTTTTCTCCAACAACAGGAACTCCATCACCTTCCACTTTCTGTAACAGATCTGAGTGTGCCGGTCCAGCTCGGTTCACTGAACCTCTACTATTTACCAGCCAGGTTGCTTGTGCTAAATGCTTTTCCCAGTTTTTCAAAGATCCACCCCCCCATGGCTTTAAGAGTGGTCTTCATCAAACCGTTGTAGCGTTCAATCTTCCCTGCAGCTGGTGCATAGTAGGGAATGTGGAATATCCACTCAATGCCGTGCTCTTTGGCCCAGCTCTTTACAAGATTGTTTTTGAAATGAGTTCCATTGTCTGACTCAATCCTCTCTGGAGTTCCGTGTCTCCACAGGATTTGTCTCTCCAGACCAAGAATGGTGTTGCGTGCAGTTGCATGTGAAACTGGATAAGTTTCCAACCATCCAGTGTTTGCCTCTACCATAGTAAGCACATACTGCTTACCAGAACGAGAACGTGGTAGAGTGATGTAGTCAATCTGCCAAGCTTCACCATACTTGTACTTGGACCATCTGTCACCATACCATAAGGGCTTAAGTCGCTTTGCCTGCTTAATAGCAGCACAAATGTCACAGTCATGGATGACTTGTGTGATAGCATCCATGGAAATGTCTATGGATCTGTCACGTGCCCACTGGTAGGTTGCATCTCTGCCTTGATGTCCTGAGGAATCGTGAGCCCACCGAGCTAAGAATATCTCACCTCGGTGTTTCCAGTCGAGATCAAGATCAGAGTCCATGTCTACTTGAGAAACTCTTGCAGCTAGATCTGCCTGATGGTTGTGTTGCTGTTCCTCAGTAGCTTTGCTCTTAGGGATGTGAGCATCAATGTGTCTCACCTTCACTGGAATTCTCTCGATTCGATCAGCAATGTCCTGCCACAGGTCAGCTGCCCAAATAGGCTTTCCTTTTCTCTGCCAACCACTCTTCTTCCAGTTCTTTAGCCAACCCCACAAAGCATTGGCTACCATCCATGAGTCGGTGTAGAGATAAAGCTTTGGCCACCTCTCACGTTCAGCTACGTCGAGAGCTAGCTGGACAGCTTTTACCTCTGCGAACTGACTGGATTCTCCTTCTCCATCCTTTGCCTCTGCAACTCGGCGTGTTGGACTCCACACTGCAGACTTCCACCTTCGCTTGTTCCCGACAAGACGACAGGAACCGTCTGTGAACAAAGCATATTTCTTTTCATCATCAGTAAGGTCATTGTAAGGAGGAGCTTCCTCAGCACGAGTTACTCTCTCCTCTGGAGGTTTAGTACAGTTGGTACCTTCAGGCCAACTTGAGATCACCTCCACCAGACCAGGTCTTTCAAGATTTCCCATTCAAGCTCTCTGTGTTATCAGAGCCATCCACTTAGACCAGGTAGAGTCTGTTGCATGATGTGGTGTGGAACCTTTGCCTTTGAACATCCAATTCAAAACTGGTAATCTGGGAGCTAAGAGAAGTTGTGATTCAGTTCCAATCACTTCAGAAGCTGCTTTTACTCCTTCATGTGCAGCTAGAATCTCTTTCTCTGTTGGAGTATAATTAGCCTCTGAACCTCTGTAACCTCTACTCCAGAAACCAAGAGGTCTTCCACGTGTCTCACCTGGAGCTCTTTGCCACAAGCACCAGGTTGGACCATTGTCACTTGCAGCCGTGTACAAAATGTTCTTAATGTCTGGACCATCTCGGACAGGTCCCAGACCCATTGCTTGAACCACCTCTTGCTTTATCTGGTCAAAAGCTGCTTGTTGTTCAGGTCCCCAGTGGAAACTGTTTCTCTTTCGAGTCACATCATACAGAGGTTTCACAATCTGACTGTATCCAGGAATGTGCAGTCCCCAAAATCCCACTATCCCCAAGAAACGTACAGTTTCTTGCTTGTTCATGGGATTGGCCATGGTAGAGACTCTATTTACCACATCCACTGGAATGTGTCGGCGTCCATCCTGCCACTGCACTCCCAGAAACTGGATCTCTCTGGTAGGTCCTTTCACCTTGTCTCGCTTGATGGCGAAACCTGCATTCAGAAGAATGTCAATGATTTTGTTACCTTTCTCGAAGACTTCCTCAGCAGTTTTACCCCAAACGATGATATCGTCGATGAACTGGATGTGTTCTGGAGCACCACCTTTCTCCAGAGCATCGTGGATCACTGCATGACAGATGCTGGAGCTGTGGATCCAGCCCATTGGCAATCTGTTGAAAGTGTACTGGATTCCTCTCCAGGTGAAAGCAAACTGAGGCTTGCATTCCTCTGCTATGGGAATAGAGAAGAAGGCATTAGCAATGTCTATGGTAGCATACCATTTGGCCTCTTTGGATTCCAGCTCATACTGGAGTTCCATCATGTCTGGTACTGCTGCACTCATAGGTGGAGTTACTTCATTCAGAGCTTGGTAGACGACTGTCAGACGCCAGTCTCCATTCTGCTTTCGCACAGGCCACACTGGACTGTTGAAAGGGGAATGAGTTTTGCTGATGACTTTCTGACTCTCCAACTGACGAATCAGATTCTGAATGGGCAACAAAGAGTCACGGTTGGTTCTGTATTGTCTGTAATGCACAGTCTGAGAAGCAACCGGCAATTTAATGTCCTCAATCTTGTGTTGTCCCACAACTGCAGATTCATCAGAAAGCTCAGGTCTAACAGACAGCTTCAGTTTCTGTCCATCAACTTCTACAGATGCTACTCCAAAAGCCCATTTGTAACCTCTAGGGTCTCTGAAACGCCCTTCTCTCAGAAAATCAATTCCCAGAATACAAGGTGCATCAGGTCCGGTCACAACTGTATGCTTCCTCCACTGTTTACCACTTAAACTTATATCAACCTCCACCTTAGTTAACTCTTGAGATCCACCAGTGACCCCCAGAATAGTTATAGCTTCTGATCCCTGATAATTTGATGGCATTATGGTGCACTGAGCCCCTGTGTCAACCAAGGCCCTGTACTTCTGAAATTGTGAAGTGCCAGGCCACTGGATGTACACATCCCAATAGATTCTGTTATCTCTGTTACCCCTCTCCTCCCCCTGGCGGGAGGCAGGGCACCCCTAGTTATGGGGAACATGCCCACATGTGCAATGAGCACAGTGTGCAGTGTTAGAACTGGAGCCACTGCTGGAGCTACTAGAGTTGTCCTGGGGAACTGCAGAAGTAACAGCTACCCTTCTGGTATTGCTACCTGGGCTCTGCCACTTTGCAGTTCCCTCAGTCTCCTGAAAAGATTAGCAGTTGGTTGCCCATCCCATCTGTTCATGTTCTCACCAAACTGATCATGCAGAGTTATCCAAATACTCCCACGTGACTGCCTTGGTGGTCTGTTTTGGTTTGATCTGTTTTGGAATGACCTGTTTTGGAATGACATCCTTGGAGGATGCCTATTCCTCACAGAGGAAACCTGTATCCATCTGGAGGAAGAATTGGAATTATCTCTTTGTGTCAATTGGGAGATGGTATTTTTAAATTCATCCTTCAGCTCTTTCATGCAATTCTCAATTTTTCCAGACAGAGTTTCAATGGCTGAAACCAAAGAAACACGTGTCATGCTATCCTCCAATTGTCTCATTTGATCAGTGAATTGGCCAACCGTAGGAGAAGCTCCACCATAGTTTCTTGCCACAATCCTGCTTGCCAGAATATTTGCATAATTAGGAGGAGCAAGTTTGATGAGCTTTTTAGCAAGACCAGTTCCTACAGGAATTTCATCAGGATTCAGAGTCTCATGGTAACCATAGAGTACCTCTCTAACAGCAAATTCTCTCAGACGCTTAATTCCCTCCTCTATGGTAGTCCAGGGCTTAGGATTCCATGGAAGATCATCTCGGGAAGGATATCTCATGAGGGTTGCCATTAAAAGGCGTATCCACAGAGTAACCTTACCGAGAGTCCTGCCTAGATGTCTATCTATTCCATTATCCTTTGAGAGAGTTCCTAGTTGAGCTGCTGACTTGTCTCCAACCATTAGAGCTGGAGCACCTGTATCGTAGCATCTACCAAGCCAAGCTAGGATTGGCTCCTTATCTGCTCTGATATAATCTTTACGCACATTACGTAGCTCTTCCCTTGGTGAAGAACAGTCCAGAATATCATCTGACTCCTCCTCTTCCTCCTCTTCCTGAACTTGTTGCCCCATTAATCTCATTGTCACTCTCCTAAGAATCTCTTTAAGGTCAGGTGTACCACCTCTTGTTGTCCTGCTATCAGCAATTTGCCCTGCATTTCCATCCAGTGATGTTCTCAATAACTCAGCTATATCTTTAAGACAAATCTTCTCCTCCTCCTCAGCAGGGTCTCTTAAAGCAGAAGTTCCCTCACCAGCATCAGCTTCTGAATCAGCTTTGGTCTTTCCACCTCTCGTCTTTAAAACAGCTACCTGCTTAACTGGAGCTGTGTTTGAATTTACAGCTGGCTTAACAGAAGCTGACAGGTTTTGAGACGGATCAGCTGCTGTGGAGGACACTTCCGGTCCTGCTGAAGAAGAAGGAGGAACTGGCTTTGCCCCGCTAATGGCTGCCGAGGACGGGGGAGCCGCCATGTTAGGCGCTGCCGCTGCCGCTGCCACGGCAGCTGGCTGATTGCCAGAACCACCAACAGCACCGTTCAGAGCAGCCTTTCCGATGGAATTTTTAGCTTTATCTTTAACTGATACAGATCCTCTATTCTCCTCATCACTAGATATTTCTGGGGTCGAGTTAGAGCTGTTCTTTCTCCTCTTGGGTCTACGCCTAATTACAAAACAGGTCTTAGAAACTTTCTTCTCCCGGTACAGAGCATAAAACAAGTATGCATTGCTTATCACCAACAGCAGGATTGCACACATCAAATAAATCACCTTCGGATCCCAGCCATCACTTAAAACGACCCTTTCACCTACTGGGATCTTAAACTTGTTTATCTCTATGGGCAGAGTGGTCGAGGTCACATTCCTGTATCTATTAAGCCAAAAGAATCCCAGGCACCGGTCATAGAGAAGCTGAATCTTATACTTAAACCATAAATACAATTTATACATCAAGTATCTGCTTAAGCGATCGAAAATCAATCCTAGGACATGCTTATAGACAAGGACCCCAAAGATTGAAAAAAACAGACGCTCTAAAATCCAAAACACTTTCATCTTTGCAACTCCGACCTGAGCAGACAATAAATCAAGCAACTTTTGCTCTGCTTCTGGACAGCAACTATCCACAAGCCGCGCGTTGGCCGCCAATTAAAAATATGTGGTGGGGTGAGAAAGTTCCCTCCCCACACACAGGGAAAGAAACCACAGCTAGCTCAGTCGGAAAAGCAGATGAAAGCTATATTTACAAGCATAAATGGAATGCAATGAGTATATACACAAATATACAATATTTACAATATATACAGGAAAATATAACAATGAACACAATGCAGAAAAACCTTTTCCCTCCAGCCGGCCAGGGGGGTTCCCTGAACCCCCCTCTCTCCCTCCCCCACCTCCCTTTTTTTCCAAAAAAAAGAGTTAGAGAGAGAGAGAAAGGCAATTAAGGAAGGAAGATTCTGTTAGCTAAGAAGCACATGCAAAAATTAGTTTTCTTATCTGGTTAGCTGTTAACTCAAGGCCGTTCCTGCTTCAGAAAGAGAGAAAGCCGTCCTGCCCACAGGACAGAGAAGCACAGACTGCACCCAGCCTGAACCCAGACCAGACACAGACTGAACTAACAGAACCCAGACTCAAAACTGAACCTTCCAAGCCACCAATGAAATTAGTTTAGACTATCTTGTTTTTCTTCAAATATCAAAAACATTCAGCCAGAGTGTTCAGCAACTGTCTCTTTCTTAAAGGCATAGCATCAACCGGTCACAGCCACACTGAATTTTATAGTGGTGCAGAGAATTATGGTACGAAATATTAATTTCCTGTGTCCACCTACTGGGCTGGACTTCTGGACACAGGAAGTAAGCACAGTAGAGGGTACCCAGCCCAAACTGCTGCATCCCTTCTGACCCAAACCATTCTATGATTTTTGTCTGACATAGTGTGGTAGGGTGAGAAAATTCTCCCCCACACACACAAAGAAACCACAGCTAACTCAGTCAGAGGAAGCAAAATGAAATAAGCTATATTTACATGCGTAAATGGAATGCAATGAATATGTACAGAAATATACAATATTTACAATATATACAGAAATATACAGCAATGAATGTAATGCAGAAAAGCTTTTTCCCTCCCTACCTCCCTTTTTTCCCAAAAAGGGTTAGAGAGAGAGAAAGGCAATTAAGGAAAAAATTCTGTTAGCTCAAAGCGTATGCAAGAATTAGTTTTCTTATCTGGTTAGCTTTGTTAATTCAAGGTCGCTCCTGCCCAGCAAAGCTGTTGCTTCAGAGAGAAGCCGACCAGCCCACAGGAGAGAGAAGAACGGACTGAACCCAGGCTGAACACAGACTGAACTGATGGAACTTAAACTTAAAGTTGCATTCTAACAATCTACCAATGAAATTAGTTTAGACTATCTTGTTTTGATTTACATATCAAAAACATTCAGCCAGAGTGTCCAGGCAACTGTGCCTTTTTCTTAAAGGCACAACCTAAACCGGTCACACATAGGCTGTCAAAAAGAATAGAGTTACAGTGTCAATATCATTGCAAATAAATTATTTGAGCTTGCAACAAGGAGAACAACTTACATGTGATCATTAGGAGATGACTGTAAGAGAAGCCTGGTGAACTCACAGCGACAGATGAATTCAAGAAAGTGCATGTTATGAGAATCAGTATCATGCTGATGTAAGATTACTGATGATAGATAAACAACTATTTTCAGATTTCTCTGAAGCTTGATAATTGTTAAAAGTGTAAACATTTCAGCTCATCTGAATTTTAAGATGAATTAGATTTTTGAAAATTTGAAACATTTTGACAAAACAGTATCCATTATAAACACTTGGACAGAATTAATTAGAGGGGATTTTTTGTTTCATGCCAGCTCATGTGCCACATTACCAAAAAACTAGACCTACCTGATTCTGCTAAATAGAAGAATAGTGACCCTGAAACCATATGGCAAGAACCGATTTGCATCCATGTTTGTTAAAGCTAGTCTTGTGTAAAGAAAATTGCACATATATATACTGAAAAGCATTCTGCCTTGAATTTCCCTAGGGTATTTTTTGCCCTATTCGACAAAATTAGTATTTTTTCTGGAAATGTGAGGCATGAGGCTCTATGGGCTGCTTGAGCACCCAATACTCTTGAGAGAGAGCTGAAGGATAGTCTAAAGGGGGAAAAAAGACAGATTGGTGATGTTTTGTCAGTTGAGATCAGGGTCAAGACCAAGAGTGCAGCACATGGATCTAGTCCCCTTCACCTCTTCTCAGGTTCTGGCTGCCTGTGATCAGGTCAGTTCTGCTGCAGCTTAGCTGGGTAACTTGGGATCAAACCACTGGGCTGGACTCCTAGCCAATCCTGCTCTAATTCACCACCTTGACATCCTTTAGCCTTTGTGGTAGGGTGAGAAAGTTCCCTCCCCACACACAGGGAAAGAAACCACAGCTAGCTCAGTCGGAAAAGCAGATGAAAGCTATATTTACAGGCATAAATGGAATGCAATGAATATGTACACAAATATACAATATTTACAATATATACAGGAAAATACAACAATGAACACAATGCAGAAAAAACCTTTTCCCTCCAGCCGGCCAGGGGGGTTCCCTGAACCCCCCTTTCTCCCTCCCCACCTCCCCCTTTTTCCCAAAAAGGGTTAGAGAGAGAGAGAAAGGCAATTAAGGAAGGAAAATTCTGTTAGCTCAGAAAGTGCATGCAAGAATTAGTGTTCTTATCTGGTTAGCTGTTAACTCAAGGCCGTTCCTGCTTCAGAAAGAGAGAAAGCCTTCCAGCCCACAGGACAGAGAAGCACAGACTGCACCCAGCCTGAACCCAGACCAAACACAGACTGAACCAACAGAACCCAAACTCAAAACTGCTCCTTCCAAGCCACCAATGAAATTAGTTTAGACTATCTTGTTTTTGTTCAAATATCAAAAACATTCAGCCAGAGTGTTCAGCAACTGTCTCTTTCTTAAAGGCATAGCATCAACCGGTCACAGCCTTGGACCTGCCAGTCACTACAGACATATCCAGCAATCACTGGAGAATGTCTGGCCCTGTTTATCATTATCCTACTTTCTTTGCATGGATACTGTGGAAGCAGGCTCTTGTTGCTAATGCCACTACCTTATCTGCCTTGCTGTCACACTCACCTCCCCATTCCCTTCCCCTTGCAGAGAAGGCAGATCTCGCTGTGGCCTGACAGTAGGTCAACAGTGTGCAGGCCCAGCGGACCATATCTAGGAATCACACTGGCAAGACTTAGTCAGAGGAAGCCTAAATGGAAACAGGAAACAAATTAACAACTGAGCCATGTGGGTAATCAGTGTCCATGTACTCAAGCTTACTCCTTGTCCCCCTTTACTATAGTAAACCCACCTGGTCTGTGGTTCTGCCTTGCTTCACAACTCAGATCCCTTCAAAGGCTGCACAGCTGAGATATTGGTAGGTGTGATTCCCTCCCTGTGCTGGCTCTAGCCTCCACAGCAGATAGCCTAGAAAAAGGGACCCGGTGCCTCATACACACACAGGGGAAGTGCCTCTCCAAAGCCTGCCACCTCCAGTCTTCCAAAGCAGAGACAGCGTGAATGTGGCAGCTCGTACTCAGAGCAGATTTTCTGAGGAAATCAGATCACAGAAATAAAGGACAGGTGCCCACCAAATCTGTGCTAACACTCTCTCTCCTCAGCTAGACAGGAGAGAGAAAATGTAATGAAAGGGTCATGGGTCAAGATAAGAAGAGAGAGATCACTCACCAGTTACCATCATGGGCAAAACCAACTCGACTTCAGGAAATTAATTTAATTTATTACCAATTAAATCAGAATAGGATAATGAGAACATAAAACCTAAATCTTAAAACAATTTCCCCCAACTCCACATTCTTTCCAGGCTTAACTTTACTTTTGAGTTCTCTGGTATAGAATAGAATAGAATAGAATAGAATAGAATAGAATAGAATAGAATAGAATAGAATAGAATAGAATAGAATAGAATAGAATAGAATTAACCAGGTTGGAAGAGACCAGCCCCCACCTGGCTACAGTCTCCCTTCATGTAGCAGTAGACAGCAATGAGGCTTTCACTTCTCCAGGCTAAGCAACCCCAGCTCCCTCAGCCACTCCTCAGAGGGCTTGTGTTCCAAACCCCTCACCAGCTTTGTTTCCCTTCTCTGGACATGTTCCAGCAAGTCAACATCTTTCCTAAACTGAGGCGCCCAGAACAGGACACAGGACTCAAGGTGTGGCCTAGCCAGTTCTGAGTACAGGGGCACAATGACTTCCCTGTTCCTGCTGGCCACACTATTCCTGATACAGGCCAGGATGCCATTGGCCTTCTTGGCCACCTGGGCACACTGCAGGCTCATGTTCAGTCTAGCATCAACCAATACCCCCAGGTCCCTTTCTGTCTGGCCACTCCCCAGCCACTCTGACCCCATCCTGCAGCACTCCATGGGGTTATTGTGGCTAGTGTATAGAACCCAGCACAGAGATATGTTGAATGTCATGCCATTGGAGTGCTGTCATTTGGAGTGCTGTCATTTCCCCGAAAGGTTCAGTATACTTGCCATAGGAAGTACCCTTCTTGGCTATGTGCTTTAAACCAAACAAAATTCCCATAGATACAATACAATACAATACACTACACTACAATACACTACACTACACTACACTACACCAGGTTGAAAGAGACCTTCAAGATCATCACGTCCAACCCATCAACCAATCCAACCCACCTAAACAACTAGACCATGGCAACAAGCACCCCATCAAGTCTCCTCCTGAACACCACCAATGATGGTGACTCCACCACCTCCACGGGCAGCCCATTCCAATGGGCAATCACTCTCTCTGTATAGAACTTCTTCCTAGCATCCAGCCTAAACCTGCCCTGGCGCAGCCTGAGACTGTGTCTGCTTGTTCTGGTACTGGCTGCCTGGGAGAAGAGACCAACCTCTGCCTGGCAACAACCTCCCTTCAGGTAGTTGTAGAGAGTGAGTCACTTCTTCTCCAGGCTAAGCAACCCCAGCTCCCTCAGCCTTTCCTCATAGGGCTTGTGTTCCAAACCCCTCACCAACTTCATTGCCCTTTTCTGGACATGTTCCAGCAAGTCAACATCTTTCCTAAACTGAGGGGCCCAGAACTGGACACAGGACTCAAGGTGTGGTCTAACCAGTGCTGTGTACAGGAGGAGAACGACCTCCCTGCTCCTGCTGGCCACACTGTTCCTGATGCAGGCCAGGATGCCATTGGCCCTCTTGGCTGCCTGGGCACACTGCAGGCTCATGTTCAGCCTACAATCAACCATTGGACTGTCCATCTGTCCAGCCTGTCAAGGTCCCTCTGCAGAGCTCTTCTACCCTTGAACAGATCAACACCTGCCCCCAATTTGGTTTCATCTGCAAATTTACTGATGATGGAATCAATACTCTTATCCAGGTCATCGATAAAGATGTTAAAGAGCATAGGGACCAGCACTGATCCCTGCGGGACACCACTAGTGACTGACTGTCAGCTGGACGTGGCACCATTCACCACCACTCCCTGGGCTCAGCCCTTCAGCCAATTCCTAACCCAGCGCATAGTGCTCCTGTCCAAGCCACAAGCTGACAGCTTGGTCAGGAGTTTGCTGTGGGGGATGGTATCAAAGGCCTTGCTGAAGTCCAGGTAGACTACATCCACAGCCTTCCCCACATCCACATGATAGGTCACCTGATCATAATCTTGCCTGGCGCTGAGGTCAGCCTGACAGGTCTGTAATTCCCTGGCTCATCCAACTGGCCCTTCTTGTGGATGGGCATCATGTTGGCCAGCTTCCAGTCATCTGGGACCTCTCCAGTGAGCCAAGACTGTTGAAAAATGATGGAGAGTGGCTTGGCCAGCTCATCTGCCAGCTCTCTCAGCACTCTAGGATGGGTCCCATACAGTCCCATGGACTTGTGGGGATCCAAGTGGCTAAGGAGGTCTCTAGCTACTTCCTCCTGGATCTCAGGGGAACTATACTGCTCCCTGGCTCCATCAGCCAGCTCTGCAGGCCAGTTGTCCAGAAGACAACCTATCCTGCTATTAAAATTTGAGGCAAAGAAGGTGTTAAGTACCTCTGCCTTTTCCTCATCTTTTGTTACTGTGTTCCCCTCTGTGTCCACCAAGGAGTGGAGATTGTCCTTGCCCCTCCTCTTGCTATTAATATATTTATAGAAGCATTTTTTATTGTCCTTCACAGCAGAGGCCATTCTAAGCTCTAAATGGGCTTTTGCATGTCTAATTTTTTTTCCTACATGACCTAGCAACATCCTTAAACATTCCATGAGTTACCTCACCTTCCTTCCAAAAATGATACACCCTTTTTTTTCCCCTTAATTTGCCCAGAAGTTCATTGCCCATCCAGGCTGGCCATCTACCCCGGTGGCTCATCTTCTGGCACAGGAGCACAGCCTGTTCCTGCACCTTCAAGATTACTTTCTTGAAGTAGGTCCAGTCCTCCTGGACCCCTTTGTTTTTAAGGGCTGTTTCCCAAGGTACCTTCTGAGTTAGTTCCTTGAGTAACCTGAAGTCCGCCCTCTGGAAGTCCAGAGTGGAGGTTTTGTTGCTGCCCCTCTTAGCTTGAATGAATATTGAAAACTCAATTATTTCGTGGTCACTGCATCCCAGAGAGCCTCCAACCACCACATCTCCCACCAGCCCTTCTGTATTTGGAAAAACAAGGTCAAGCAAAGCCTTACCCCTGGTAGGCTCATGCAGCAGCTGGGAAAAGAATCTGTCCTCCATACACTCTAAGAACTTTCTAGACTGCCTCCTGTGGTGGGTTTGAGGCAGATCCTCCTTTGCCTCCCTCCAGGGCAAAAAAAAAGACAAGACTCACACAGATTGCAGAAGTGATGGAAAGTTTAAATGGAAAAGCAGTGAATATTTTACAGAGAACCACAAGCACAGTGACAAAAGGAGATGCCAAAGCATACCCAGAAGCATCCCAACACTCCCCTCTCCCTACCTGAGGGTACACAGAAAACCCCCAGGACTCTTCCTTCCCCCCCTCCACTGTCAGGCCAATCTCAGCTGGCCAGATCTGAGATTGCCCTTCCACTTTTCCTCTTGTCATTAAGCCTAGCCAGGCCTAAAAGGCCTTGAGATAACTCCTCCATTACCAGAGAGGGAGCATCTCCCATGAGGGCAGCGAGGGAAGAAAGAGGAAATGTAGGACTTTGCGGGTGGTTTTATAGGGAGCAGGACATTATGGGAATGAAATACATAACTTCATGTGTCCACCCACTGGGCTGGACACCCGGGGCACCAAAGGTGTATCTTGTGTGGTAGCAGCAGAAGGCATCCAGCCTAAACTACCACACCTCCTCTCTGCTGTGCTCAGGTCCCAGAATATATCAGGCAGGTTAAAATCACCCATAAGAACAAGGTCTGGAGATCTTGAGACAGCCTCTAGCTGCATATTGAATAATTAATCTACTTCTTCATCCTGGTTGGGTGGTCTTTAACAGACTCCAACCAGGATGTCAGCCTTGTTGGTCTTCCCTCTAATTTTCACCCACAGGCACTCAACCTGATCATCTTTGATCTCTAGTTCCATGGCATCTAGTGCCTCCCTGATGTACAGGACCACTCCTCCACCCCTTCTCCCTCACCTGTCTCTCCTGAAGAGCCTGTGGCCATCAATTACAGTGCTCCAGTCATGTGAGTTGTCCCACCATGTGTCTGTGATGGCAACTATGTCATAACTTTCCTGCTGTAACAAGGCTTCCAGCTCCTCTTGTTTGTTACCCATGCTGCGTGCATTAGTGTACATGCACTTTATCTGGGCTGCTGGTTTTACCCCTGACTCCAGCTTATCACCCCCAGACTCCTGTCTGGGTGGACTGGTTTCAGCCCCTTCCCCCTCTGAATCTAGTTTAAAGCCCTGTCAATGAGACCTGCCAACTTCCTTCCTAGAACCTTTTTCCTTTTGGGGGATAGGCCATTCTCATGTGTTAAGATCTTTCCCCTCCTCTGGGACAGACGTACTCCATCTGTTGCTAGCTGACCTGGTGCCATAGAAAGTTCCCCAAGATCAACAAACCCCAAATTCTTTTGGTATCACCAGCCTCTGAGCCACTTGCTAATTACAGCTGCTGACCTGTTCCTTTCAGTATTCCTTCCTGCAACTAAGGTATTGCTGAAAAAATGATCTGTACCCCTGACCCCTCAACCAGTTCTACCAGGGCCTTGAAGTCATTGTTGATTGCCTTGGGAGCTCTGGTTGCAACATCATCATTCCCTAACTGCATAATTATTAAGAGATAGTAATCAGAGGGCTGCACCAGACTAGGCAGCCTTCTGGTGACATCCCTGACCCAGGCTCCAGGGAGGCAGCAGACTTCCTTGTGGGAAGGATCTGGTGGAAAAATGGGGCCCTCTGTTCCCCTCAGGAGGGAATCACCAATAACAATAACCCTCCTCTTTTTTCTCAGGGAACAAGTCCTCATGCTGGGGAAAGGCTGTTTTGCCTCAGGCTGTTTTGCCTTAGGCAACACCTCAGATGGTGTGTCTTCTGCCATCAGAATCACCTTACCCTCAACTTCCAGTGCCCCATATTTGTTTTGTAAGGGCATCTGGGAAGGTGAGGGGAGGTGTGGGGGTTTTACTTTACGTCTCCTAGGAGGGACCTGTATCCATTTTCCGCTGCCTTTTTGGTCACCTGCCACTGCTAGGGGAGCCTGCAGGGCCTGGTTACTCAAGTTCAACTCCCATTTACATTCCCTTACAGTCCTAAATCTAGTAACTTCCTCCTTCAGTTCAGCTACTAGGTTAAGCAGATAGTCGATCTGCTCACACCTAATGCAGGTGTTGTCTCCACTACCCTCCAGTTCAAGTGCCAGGCTCCAGCAGTCTCTGCAGCCAGTTGCCTGGACCCTTATCTGCTTATGTTCGACCTCACTCTGGTTTTCTCACACCCTAAGCAGTGCAGGGGAAAACTGGAATGGGGATTGCAGTCAGTCTTTGCTACTTCTTCCTTCTCAGGGGGAGGAGTCATCACACTCCTGTGCTCCAACATTGGTTCCTTTCCACAGAAGACAGTTCTCCATTAATTTCTCCAACTTAGAGTTCTTCCTATGTGTTGCATTTCTTCACAAACTGCTCTAGCATGGGTCATTTCCATGGGGTGCAGGTAGATATCTCCTTGACCGTTAACCTCCATGGGCTGCAGAAGAACAGACTGCCTCACCATGATCTTCACCATGGGATGCAGGGAAATCTCCATTTCAGCACCCAAAGCACCATTTTCCTCTGCTTCTTCACTGACCTTGGATGGCAAAGTTGTTTCACTCCCATTTCTCGTTCTTCTGACTGCTGCTGATGTTTCGCATGTTTTTTTCAGCTTTTTAAATATGCTATCACAGAGGTGGTATCATCGTTGCTGAAGGGCTTCATCTTAGCCAGAGAAAAACCCTTCTTGTTGCTTGCTGGCATTGCTCTGTTGGACATAGGGGAACCTTCTAGCAGATTCTCATAGAACCCATCCCTGTAGCCCTCCAGCTACCCAAACCTTGCTGCACACACTCTCAATATAGATTGAGATTAAGCCAGTACTGGGTATTTCTGGCATTCTCAAGATACCAGTTCCTGGATATACAGTAAGTAATGTGGAAACAGTGAGAACCTAGATCTGAACTGGGAATATTCAGGCCTCTAATTTCTGTTACTAAAGTGATAATCCTAAAGTGATAATTCACTAAAGTGAATCCTGTGGGCCCAGAATCAAAGGGTTTCTGACTGATCTGTGACTCTCAAAAGTATAAAATGCTCCTTTCTTTTGCTGGTACTGACATTGAGCTATGAATGTGGAGGGCCTTGAATGGACTGGAAACAGTCTGAGAGCTTCCCACTGAATGCTTTGTAATACAGAAGAAGATTTGTATAGAGCAAAGTGCTGGATGAATGCCATTCAGCATTCAGTAAATCCTATAATCTGTAAATCCTATCATCATATTTGATTACTAGAAAAGTAAAACTGGGTTTTTCTCCACAGTGATGTAAATAAACTAGAATAAATACATAATATAGCATAATAATTTCTTTCTTCAATAAAAAATAACTCTTTGAATAAACTATTTTTAAAATATTAGTTCAACATTCCTAGCTAACATTACAGATATTTTCCAGCAAACTAGTTTGTTCTTTTGCACTAACAGGCAAAATAAGAATAATAATTTTTATTTGGAAATTAAAAAGAAAGTAGAAATGAAGATGGATACCATGAGATTAACAGCTACTTGATCTCAAATTAAAATATAATTTAAAGTTGAAATGCAAAAATCTGGTTTGGTTTCCCAAAAAAAAAAAGCTAAGAAAATCATTTGGAGTTGGACTTAATAATCCTTATGGATATCTGCCTCTTCAAGATATTCTGTGATGCTGTGTTTTCATAAGGGAACTTTAAAATTTTTTTCATCATATAGTGTTTAGTTTTTAGGATGTATACAAATAACATTTTATTCCTATTTTTGAATGTTACTTATTTTCAGTTCAAAACTTGATAATTTTCTTGACTATAACCTTTCTGATTTAGCCAGTAAGTAGCACTTTTAATAACAGTAATCTAATTTAAAAGTGCATTTCAAATAGTTGATGAAATGTACACCATTATTCAAAGTAACACTACATAAGCCACATCTACCTAATTCTAGCTACAGTAAAGAAGGGAATGCCACATAATGTTTAAAGTCTAATATATAAAGTGACTGTGGAAAATGCCTGAAGACTACTGAAGTTCCCCTTTATGCCTGACTAAATTAAGGCTCCTGTAGTGTAAGGAGTCATAGTGTACTAAGCACAACATCTGCAATGAAGATATTTACATTGTAATCAATGTAAGATTTTGACAAAAACCTCTGTGTTTTGAAGATAGTGTAAGGGTTTTGTTCAGAGAGAGTTTTCAATATAGTATATATATCTTCATAGTTTCATAGTTTCATAGTTTCAGTTAGGGCTGGAAGGGACCACAAGGATCATCTAGTTCCAAGCCCCCTGCCATGGGAAGGGACACTACACTAGATCAGGCTGGCCAGAGCCTCATGCAGCCTGGGCTTAAACACCTCAAGGGACGGGGCCTCAACCACCTCCCTCGACAACCCATTCCAGGGCTTCACCACCCTCACGGTGAAGAACTTCCTCCTCACATCTAGCCTGAATCTCCCCACCTCCAGCTTCATTCCATTCCCCCTAGTCCTAGCACTCCCTGATAGCCTGAAAAGTCCCTCCCCAGCCTTCTTGTAGGCCCCCTTCAGATACTGGAAGGCCACAATGAGGTCACCTCGGAGCCTTCTCTTCTCCAGACTGAACAGCCCCAACTCCTTCAGTCTGTCCTCATAGGAGAGGTGCTCCAGCCCTCTGATCATCCTCGTGGCCCTTCTCTGGACACCTTCCATCACCTCCAGATCCCTCTTGTAATAGGGGCTCCAGAAGTGGACACAGTACTCCAGGTGGGGTCTCACCAGAGCTGAGTAGAGGGGGAGAATCATCTCCCTTGACCTGCTGGCCACACTTCTCCTGATGCAGCCCAGGATCTGATTGGCTTTCTGGGATGCAAGTGCACATTGAAAGCTCATGTTGAGCTTCTCGTCCACCAGCACCCCCAAGTCTCTCTCCTCTGGGCTGCTCCCCAGCCAGTCACTGCCCAGCCTGGATTTGTGCCTGGGATTGCCTCGACCCAGATGCAGGACCCTGCCCTTGGTCTTGTTGAAGCTCATGAGGTTGGTTTGTGCCCACCTCTCCAGCCTGTCAAGGTCCCCTCTGGATGGCATCCCTTCCCTCCAGCATGTCTGCTGCACCACACAGCTTGGTGTCATTAGCAAACTTGCTGAGGGTGCACTCAATGCCACTGTCCATGTCACCCACAAAGATGTTGAACAAAACAGGTCCCAGGACTGATCCCTGAGGGACTGTGCTTGTCACTGGCCTCCACTGGGACATGGACCCGTTGACAGCCACTCTTTGGGTGTGGCCAAATATCTGTATTACATTGTGGGGTTTACGCAGCCAGGAGATACAGGTAGTCACTAAGAATGCATAAAACAGTTATTGAGATAGAAATACTGATTTGACGTGACACAATTTTACAAACAGCACGTGTCAGAAGCATGAAATAGCTGATTATTGTTTTTTTTACTGCTACAGTATTTTTCATTGGAAAATGTCTTCTGTTGAAGAACTATGAATTAGTAATGTCAATAAGGTCAAAGAAATAGATAATTTGGACCTCTATGTCAATATAAGGCAATGATTATGTTAATAAAATTAAAAACAAACAAGCAAATAGAAACACAAAAACCATTACAACCTTATTGAAACAAATCTATTTCGAATATGCCTAAGTGCAACAATTTTATAAATCCAGGTGAAATATTTTAAATGCTATTTTTAATAGTATTCCATATTTTTAATTTAATTTGGTCCAGAAAATGCAACTAATATTAGAAGATATTGTCCCATGCTCTGGTGAACTATGCCTAGAGGAGAAAAAAATTAAGACTATCAAGAAAATAGTAGTAGCACTACAAGTTCTTATAATAACTACTGATTCTGAGTGTTTAGTTTGGCTTTGAAAATGCCAGTTTCTCAGAAAGTGATGTGCTATGTACACTAGAATTTCTCTTTAACATGTGGTCTGTAAAATGTGGTCCCTGTAACAAAAATATGTTATCTTAGTTAAGAGATAAATTTAAATAAAGAGTTAATCTTCTGGTAAAGATGTAAAATAATGTACCTCTTAGACTTCAAGTAAAAAACATATTTAAAAAAGTACAGAGCACTTCATAGTATCATAGTATCAGTCACGGATGGAAGGGACCACAAGGATCATCCAGTTCCAACCCCCATGCCATGGGCAGGGATACCCCACACTAGATCAGGCTGGCGAGAGCCTCATCCAGCCTGGTCTTAAACACCTCCAGGGACGGGGCCTCAACCACCTCTCTGGACAACCCATTCCAGGGCTTCACCACTCTCATGGTGAAGAACTTCCTCCCCACCTCCAGCTTCATTCCATTCCCCCTAGTCCTATCACTACCTGATATCCTGAGAAATCACTTGGGCGTTGCTGTTCGGTCCTGTGATTAAATTTAGTTTCAAGATCCATTAACTGTTTTTCAGCTCTGTTGATTTCTGGTTCACTCTCCTCACTGGAGTTGTAGACAGTTTTCAAAGTTCTGCTGACAAACAGCATCACATTTATAAAATTAGTTTTCTCAATCGCCTTTCATTAAACCCTTTGAAACTGCCAATACAAACTCTGTATTATAAAGCACTCAATACCAAGGCAATATTCAATGGAGGAAAGAGTAATGTACTCTAGAAACTTCTTGCAGATTTTGTTGTTCTCCTCAGAATGCAAGCTCTCATGTAAAAATTAATTCTTGGACCCTTTGTATGTGAAAATAGACTTCATTCCCTAAATCAATAGATTTTTGTCTTGTTCACTCTGCAGTCAAGACAGACTGAACAATATAACACCTGCAGAGGTGTGGATGTCTCATCTGAACAGGATTTCAACTTCAAAGTCAGTATTTGACTCTTTAAATGCTAAGGGCTCAATTTTCAGTTTGTAACAAACTGCAGTGTTTGTGGCCAAAATCACAGCTTAGTTTCCACTAATTCCTGTTTCCTAGTATTGCTTACTTTCTAATGTTCCTTCAGGGAACTATAGTCTCACCATCTCAAGAAGGATCCTGGGGAGCAGTTTGTACTGTAAAACTGCAGTAAGGCAAGTTTGCTGAACTGGTCTGTCAAGGGAATTATTACATCCTTGTCCAAGTTTCACAAGGAAATTTAACAAATATATTCCAGGTGGCCAAACTTGCACTTTTACACTCAACAAGTGACACATACATGGGATGTTACACAATCTCATTTAGAGCAAATAATAAAATGCCTTATTTTGTTTACACAGGTCAGTGAAAACTGATGCTAGAGGACACACCATCTGGGGTTTTCCCTGAGGCAAAGCAGCCTAAGGTTAAACAGCCTTCCCCTGGCATCAGGACTTGCTCCCTCAAAAAAAAAGAGGAGGGTAATTGTTATTGGTGATTCCCTCCTGAGGGGAACAGAGGGCCCCATATGTTGGCCAGACCCTTCTCATAGGGAAGTTTGTTGCCTTCCAGGAGCCCAAGTTAGAGATGTTACCAGAAGGCTGCCTAGTCTGGTGCAGCCCTCTGATTTCTATCCCTTATTAGTTATGCAGATAGGGAATGAGGATGTTGCAACCAGAACTCCCAGGGCTATCAAAAATGACCTCAGGGTCCTGGGAGATCTGGTTGAGGGGTCAGATGCACAAATAATTTTTTCATCAATACCCTTAGTTGCAGGAGGGAATACCAGAAGGAACAGGTCAGCAGCTATGGTCAACAAGTGGCTTAGAGGCTAGTGCAGTCAAAAGAATTTTGGGTTTTTCTATCTTGGAGAATTTTCTACTGCACCAGGTCAGCTGGCAATAGATGGAGTACACGTGTCCCAGAGAAGGGGAAAGGTCACAGTATACGAGAATGGCCTATCCCCCAAAGGTAAAAAGATCCTAGGGAGGGAATTGGCAGGTCTCAATGACAGGGCTTTAAACTAGATTTGAAGGGGGAAGGGGCTGAAAGCAGTCCCCTCAGGCAGGAGTCTGGGGGTGATAAGCTTGAGCCAGAGGTGAAACCAGCAGCCCAGCTAAAATGCATGTACACTAATGCATGAAGCATGGGTGTGACCGTTTTAGGCTGTGCCTTTAAGAAAGGGACAGTTGCTGGAACACTCTGGCTGAATGTTTTGGAATAATAACGAAAACATTCAGATATTCTAAACTAATTTAATTGGTAGATTGGTAGAATGCAACTTTTAAGTTTTAGTTCAGTTTGAGTCTCAGTCTCAGTCTGTTCTCTCTGTTCCTGTGGGCCTGTCTGTTTCTCTCTCTCTGAAGCAACAGCTGCCGGACGGAGTTGACCTTGAATTAACAAAGCTAACCAGATAAGAAAACTAATTCTTGCACACGCTTTGAGCTAACAGAATTTCCTTCTTAATTACCTTTTTCTCTCTCTCTAACCCTTTTTGGGAAAAAAGGGAGGTAGGGAGGGAAAGGGGGGTACAGATGGGAGGAACCCTCCTGGCTGGAGGAGGGAAAAAGGTCTTCTGTATTACATTCATTGCTGTGTATTTCTGTATATATTGTAAATACTGTATATTGTGTACATATTCACTGCATTTCATTCCTGCTTGTAAATATAGCACATTCATTCTGCTTCTCCGACTGAGTTAGCTGTGGTCTCTTTGTGTGTGGGGGAGAACGTTGTCTCACCACCACAATAGGTAACAAACAAGAGGAGCTGGAAGCCTTGTTGCAGCAGGAAAGTTATGATGTAGTTGCCATCACAGAGATGTGGTGGGACAACTCACATGACTGGAGCGCTGCGATTGACAGCTACAGGCTCTTCAGGAGATACAGGCAAGGAAGAAGGGGTGGAGGGGTGTCCCTATACATCAGGGAGGCACTAGATGCCATTGAGATGGAGATCAGGGCTGATTGGGTTGAGTGCTTGTTTGTGAGAATTAGAGGGAAGACCAGCAGGGCAGACATCCTGGTTGGAGTCTGTTATAGACCACCCAACCAGGAGGAAGATGTTGATGAAGCATTCTATAGGCAGCTTAAGCCTGTCTCAAGATTGCCTGACCTTGTTCTCATGGGTGACTTCAACCTGCCTGATATCTGCTGGGATCTCAACACAGCAGAGAGGAGGCAGTCTAGGAGGTTCTTAGAGTGCATGGAGGACAGCTTCTTATCCCAGGTGCTGCGTGAGCCTACCAGAGGTAAGGCTATGCTTGACCTCCTCTTCACCAATAGGGAAGGGCTGGTGGGTGGTGTGGTGGTCGGAGGGTGTTTAGGTACCAGTGATCACGAAATAATTGAATTTTCAGTATTCAGTCAAGCTAAGAGGGGCAGCAAGAAGACCTCCACTCTAGACTTCCGGAGGGCAGACTTGAGGTTACTCTAGGAACTAACTCAGAAGGTTCCTTGGGAAACAGCCCTTAAAAACAAAGGGGTCCAGGAGAGCTGGACCTACTTCAAGGAAGAACTCTTGAAGGCGCAGGAACAGGCTGTGCCAATGTGCTGGAAGATGAGCTGCTGGGGCAGATGGCCAGCCTGGATGGGCAATGAACTTCTAATAGAACTAAGGGAAAAAAAGAGGGTGTACCATCTTTGGAAGACAGGTGAGGCAACCCATGGAATATTTAAGGATGTTGCTACATAACGTAGGAAGAAAATTAGGGAGGCAAAAGCACATTTGGAGCTCAGACTGGCTTCTGCTGTGAAGGACAACAAAAAGTCCTTCTATAAATATATTAATAGCAAGAGGAAGGGCAAGGACAACCTCCACTCCTTGGTGGACATGGAGGGGAGCGTTGTAACAAAGGATGATGAAAAGGCAGAGGTACTTAACACCTTCTTTGCCTCAATTTTTACTAGCAGGACAGAGTGTCTTCCAGACAGCTGGCCTGCAGAGCTGGCAGATGGAGCCAGGTAGCAGTATAGGTTTCCCTGTGTTCCAGAAGGAGATAGTTAGAGAGCTCCTCAGCTGCTTGGATCCCCACAAGTCCATGGGACCATATGGGATCACAGTATCACAGTATCACTAAGGTTGGAAGAGACCTTGAAGATCATTGAGTCCAACCTGTCACCACAGACCCCATGACTAGACCATGGCACCAAGTGCCACGTCCAATCCTCTCTTGAACACCTCCAGGGACGGTGACTCCACCACCTCCCTGAGCAGCCCATTCCAATGGCAAATGACTCTCACAGTGAAGAACTTTCTCCTCACCTCAAGCCTGGGATCCATCCTAGGGTGTTGAGAGATCTGGCAGATGAGCTGGCCAAGCCGCTTTCCATCATTTTTCAGCAGTCCTGGCTCACAGGAGAGGTCCTAGATGACTGGAAGTTGGCCAGCGTGGTGCCCATCCACGAGAAGGGCCGGTTGGATGAGTCAGGGAATTATAGGCCTGTCAGCCTGACCTCATTGCTAGGCAAGATTATGGAACAGGTCATCTTGAGTGCAATCACACAGCACTTACAGGATGGCCAAGGGCTCAGGCCCAGCCAACATGGATTTAGGAAGGGCAAGTCCTGCCTCACCAACCTGATCTCCTTCTATAATCAGGTGACCAGCCTGCTGGATGTGGAGAGGCCTGTGGATGTGGTCTGCCTGGACCTCAGCAAGGCCTTTGATACTGTCCCCCACAGCAAAGTCCTGGCTAAGCTATCAGCCCATGGCTTGGAAGGGAGCACACTGTGTTGGGTTAGGAACAGGCTGGAGGGCCGAGTCCAGAGAGTGGTGGTGAATGGTGCCACTTCCAGCTGGCGGCCAGTCACTAGTGGTGTGCCCCAAGGATCAGTGCTGGGCCCCATGCTCTTTAACATCTTTCTTGATGATCTGGATGAGGGCACTGAGTCCATCATCAGTAAATTTGTGGACAACACCAAGCTGGGGGCAGGAGTTGATCTACTGGAGGGTAGAGGGGCTTTGCAGAGGGACCTGAAGAGGCTGGACAGATGGGCAGAATCCAATGGCATGAGATTTAACATATCCAAGTGCCTGGTTCTGCATATTGGCCACAGCAACCCCATGCAGTGCTACAGGCTGGGGTCAGAGTGGCTGGAGAGTGGCCAGGCACAGAGGGACCTGGGGGTACTGGTTGATGGGAGGCTGAACATGAGCCTGCAGTGTGCCCAGGCAGCCAAGAGGGACAATGGCATCCTGTCCTCTATCAGGAACAGTGTGGCCAGCAAGAGCAGGGAGGTCATTCTCCTCCTGTACACTGCACTGGTTAGGCCACACCTTGAGTCCTGTGTCCAGTTCTGGACCTCCCAGTTTAGAAAGGATGTTGTCTTGCTGAAACATGTCCAGAGAAGGGCAACAAAGTTGGTGAGGGGTTTGGAACACAAGCCCTATGAGGAGAGGCTGAGGGAGCTGGGGTTGCTTAGCCTGGAGAAGAGGATACTCAGAGGTGACCTTATTGCTCTCTACATTGAAGGGAGATTATGGACAAGTAGAGTTTGGTCTCTTCTCCCAGGCAGCCAGCACCAGAACAAGAGGACACAGTCTCAGGCTGCACCAGGGGAGGTTTAGGCTGGATGTTAGGAAGAAGTTCTATACAGAGAGAGTAATTGCCCATTGGAATGGACTGCCCAGGGAAGTGGTGGAGTCACCATCATTGGCGGTGTTCAGGAGGAGACTTGATGGGGTGCTTGTTGCCATGGTCTAGTTGTTTAGGTGGGTTGGATTGGTTAATAGGTTGGACACGATGATCTTGAAGGTCTCTTCCAACCTGGTTTATTGTATTGTATTGTATTGAATCTCAGTCATTCTAAACCAAATCAAATCGGCCTGCATACAAAATAATTTTGCCCTTTGTTCTGTGCAGCTCTTAAGTCCCAGCCACAATTATTATCATTTTTACACTGTTAAAGACTCATTGACTTCTCATGGAAAATATTGTCAGACATTCAATAGTGGGAAATAATCTGCCCTTTTATGAAATACAATGACAAACAGCCTTTACTCTGGTGGAGAGATTGATTTAAACAATTTCACTTATGCTTACCACTTAGAATAAAAAACTTGTGTATAAATTTTCTTGTAAAAGAAGAGAGGCTATATTGATAAATGTTAAGTATCTAATATTTTTGGAAGACTGCTTTCTGAAAGCACTAAGATTTTAAAAGTAGAAAGTATTTGAAATAAAATGAAATGTAATATAAAAATTGTGAGTCAGAATCAGAGTATTGCTCCACATTGTTGCGCATGGATAAGTCAGTTTCGCTGAAACCTATGAGAGATGCCTGAGATGTTAGATGTGGTCAGATATTTCCCACACAGGATGCAGGAAAACTTAGCACAAGGTTCTGTTCAACCTGAAGAGCACATGGTCCTAAAGGAAAATGAAACTGTGGGCTGTGCTTCTCAAAGATAACAAGAGTGAGCTTTTGGTCAGAACAGATATTTCTGTAACTTTACAATTTCCCATGTGCTATTTAACTTTTTCACACTTCATACAGCAAAAGCAGTATAAGTAATTGGAAGAAAATGTAGAGCAGAACTACATTATTAAAAAAAACTATGTCACTGCAATAAAAGTGCATATTCCTGATATATATTCAAGTAGCATTCAAGAAATAGCTCTTAAACATCAGTAACAGTCTTAGAAAGTCCTCAAAAAGATAACATTCATTAACCAAATTCTTTAGTATGATTTGGCAAGGTTAGTAGACATTTCATTAAGATCTCCACATCCCAGAGGATGTAGAGAGTAGAACAAGAACTGGAACAATTGTATGAATACAACTGCATATGCACAGAATACAATATGTATATGCTCCATAATTCTCTGCCCCTGATTTGACCACTGTGGTGGAAATATTATGCAGATACTTACAATTAGCAAATAGCAAGGAAACCCCTCAGGCCCCGCTCTGGTTTTCCCAGAAGCCAGGGAAACTGCTCCACTCCCCCTGCCTCCTGCAAAACCTCTTCCCCCCTGTACCGGAAGAAAATAGGAGTTGAGAGGAAGGAATCTTTGTTCTTACCTTCAAGGCCAGCCAGAATCATTATTATCTCCCCAGCAGAACAGCCAAGCCAGAGAAAAGGAATGGAGAAGGAAGTGAAATGTGAAAGATTGTTATGGTACAGGTTTCTTGTCTCAGACATTCTGCCCAATTAATTTGTTTAGAATAATATTTTGTTTTCCTTTTTACACCCAATTGTAAATTGTTTATATTTTTTTACTTTTCTGCTCGAAATCTGCAGATAAATTTTAAAGGCACAGCCAAAAACTGCTACAATCCACCCCTTCTAAACAATTTCATTGGCTGTTAATACTATCCATCTAACCTAAAACAGTATCTACAATTTGTAAGGAAAGTTCACAGTCCATTCTGTCTGTCCTCAGATGTAGACGATTCAGAAGTCCAAAAGCCAGGAAACAAGAAAACAAAAAACAGTTTCTCTCCACAGACGAGGTGAAGAAAATAAACAGGAACTATCAGTTGACTCAGGGCTCTCAGGGTTCATGCACTGTAGACTCCTCATGGATTCTTCCTTTGGGCACAATGTTGTATCTGTACAACACTCTGAAGTTAAACTCTGTCAGCTAACGTTATATTTCCTTGTGGAATACATTGAATTTCACCATTCTCTTGCAGTGAGTGTGACCAGGACCTGCAGCAGAAACCACCCCTCAGACAGGTTTGGCCTCTCCTGAGGGAGAAAATACCCAAACAGTTTTGCCTAACAGATTCTTTTCTCTAACAACAGGAACTCTTTCACCTTCTACTTTTTGTAGCAGATCTGAGTGTGCAGGTCCAGCTCGGTTCACTGAATCTCTCCTATTTACCAGCCAGGTTGCTTGTGCTAGGTGTTTCTCCCAGTTTTTCAAAAATCCACCCCCCATGGCTTTAAGAGTGGTCTTCAGCAAACCATTGTAGTGTTCAATCTTCCCTGCAGCTGGTGCATAGTAGGGAATGTGGAATATCCACTCAGTCCCATGCATTTGGCTCAGTTCTTTACAAGATTGTTTTTGAAATGAGTTCTGTTGTCTGACTCAATCCTCTCTGGAGTTCCGTGTCTCCACAGCATTTGTCTCTCCAGACCAAGAATGGTGTTACGTGCAGTTGCATGTGAAACTGGATAAGTTTCCAACCATCCAGTGTTTGCCTCTACCATAGTAAGCACATACTGCTTACCAGAACGAGAACGTGGTAGAATGATGTAGTCAACCTGCCAAGCTTCACCACACTTACTTGGACCATCTGTCACCATGCCACAAGGGCTTAATTCTCTTTGCCTGCTTAATAGCAGCACAGAAGTCAGTCATGGATGACTTGTGTGATAGCATCCAGGGAAACATCTATGGATCTGTCACATGCCCACTGGTAGGTTGCATCTCTTCCTTGATGTCCTGATGAATTGTGAGCCCACTGAGCTAAGAACATCTAGCCTCAGTGTTTCCAGTCGAGATCAAAATCAGAGTACATGTCTACTTGAGTGTGGTGGGCAACGCCCATTCTGGAAAAAAAAACAGGGGGGTGTTGCAGTTTGGGCTGGGTGCCCTCTGCTACATGAGGTGCTTCCTGTGTCCAGAGGTCCAGCCCAGTGGGTGGACACAGGAAACTAGGTATTTCTACCATAATTCTCTGCACCACCACTATAAGATCTAGTGTGAGGTCTAGCACCTCCTCTTTCTTCCTCGCTGGCGCCCGGTAACTGGGGGAGATTTTGTCTCCCGGCCCTGGGCCTGGCTAGGCCCAAGGCCACGGGGGGATGGGCAGTCTCAGATCTGGCCAGCTGAGACTAGCCTAGCAGTGGGGAGGGGGGAAGAAGGAGCCCTGGGGGGACTTGGATGTACCCCCCGGTGGGGATGGGATCTTCCTGGGTATGTTTTGGGATTTTCTTTTGTCACTGCTTCTGCCTCTCTGTAAACATTCACTGCTTTTTCATTTAAACTTTCCATCACTTCTGCAATCCGTTTGTCTGAGTTGTTATTTTTGCCCGTGGTGGGGAGGGGGGCTGCCTCAACCCACTACAGGGGGGTAGGGCTCGTGAGAGATTTTTGCCCTCCCTGGGGGGTGTTTTCTCCCCTGGGAAACTGACTTGGTCTGTTCCACTTCCCCCACTCCATGTCCAGCAGGCTATAAGAGGGAGGAGAATTGCAGCCATTGCTCTCTTTCCTGCTGCTTCCACACTTTGCAAAGGACTAGTTCTGTATCTCTTTTTAATTTTTCTTTTCCTTCTCCCATCCACCCCTGTTCCTTGCCCTTGTGAACCCTGCCTGATACAATACAATACAATAATACAATACAATACAATACAATACAATACAATACAATACAATACAATAAATCCAGGTTGGAAGAGATCGTCAAGATCATCACATCCAACCTATCAACCAATCCAGCCCACCTAAACAACTAAACCATGCAGCCAAGTACCCCATCAAGTCTCCTCCTGAACACCTCCAATGAAGGTGACTCCACCACCTCCACGGGCAGCCCATTCCAATGGGCAATCACTCTCTCTGTATAGAACTTCTTCCTAACATCCAGCCTAAACCTGCCCTGGCACAGCCTGAGACTGTGTCCTCTTGTTCTGGTACTGGCTACCTGGGAGAAGAGACCAACCTCTGCCTGGCAACAACCTCCCTTCAGGTAGTTGTAGAGAGTAATAAGGTCACCCCTGAGTCTCCTCCTCTCCAGGCTAAGCAACCCCAGCTCCATCAGCCTCTCCTCATAGGGTTTGTCTTCCAAACACCTCACCAACTTTGTTGCCCTTCTCTGGACACGTTCCAGCAAGACAACATCCTTCCTAAACTGAGGGGCCCAGAACTGGACACAGGACTCAAGGTGTGGCCTAACCAGTGCAGTGTACAGGAGGAGAATGACCTCCCTGCTCTTGCTGGCCACACTGTTCTTGATGCAGGCCAGGATGCCATTGTCCCTCTTGGCTGCCTGGCCACACTGCAGGCTCATGTTCAGCCTCCCATCAACCAGTACCCCCAGGTTCCTCTGTGCCTGGCCACTCTCCAGCCACTCTGACCCCAGCCTGTAGCACTGCATGGGGTTGTTGTGGCCAATATGCAGAACCTGGCACTTGGATGTGTTAAATCTCATGCCGTTGGATTCTGCCCATCTTTCCACCTGTTGAGGTCCCTCTGAAAAGCCTCTCTACCCTCCAGCAGATCAACATAATTATATATATATATATATATATACACACTGCTCAAAGAAAAATTCTTTGTCTCTCTACTTCCAAGCCAAACCCAAATTATTTCTTGGTGGATTTGCTCCCCTCCCTTTCTTTTTCTCTCTCTATTGGGGAAGAGGAGGAGAGAAATGGGGGAAGGATTCTCAGCCTTGCCCCCATCTGAGCTTTTAAGCCCCAATTAAGGCTCACACCACTACACTGAGAAACTCTTGCAGCTAGATCTGCCTGATGGTTGTATTGCTTTTCCTCAGTAGATTTGCTCTTAAGAATGTGAGCATCAATGTGTCTCACTTTCACTGGAATTCTCTTGATTCAATCACCAATGTCCTGCTACAGGTCAGCTGCCAAATAGGCTTTCCTTTCCTCTGCCAACCATTCTTTTTCCAGTCCTTCAGTCAACCCTACAGAGCATTAGCTACCATCCATGAGGTGGTGTAAAGCACTGGCCATCTCTCAAGTTCAGCTATGTCAAAAACTAGCTGGACAGATTTTACCTCTGCAAATTGACTGGATTCTCCTTCTCTGTCCGTTGCTTCTGCAACTCAACATGTTGGACTCCACACTGCAGACTTCCACCTTCACTGGTTTCCAACAAGACGACAGGAACCATCTGTGAACAAAGCATATTTCTTTTCATCATCAGAAAGGTCATTGTAAGGAGAAGCTTCTTCAGCACAAATTACTCTTCTCTGGAGGTTTAGAACAGCTAGTGCCTTCAGGCCAGCTTGTGATCACCTCCACCAGACCAGGTCTTTCAAGATTGCCCATTCGAGCTCTCTGTGTTATCAGAGCTCACTTGGACCATGTGGCATCTCTGGCATGATGTGGTATGGAACCTTTGCCTTTGAACATCAAATTCAAAACTGGTAATCTAGGAGCAAAGAGAAACTGTGACTCAGTTCCAGTGACTTCAGAAGCTGCTTTTACTTCTTCATAGGCAGCTAGAATTTCTTTCTCTCTTGGAGTATAATTAGCCTCTGAACCTCTGTAGCCTTGACTCCAAAAACCAAGAGGTCGTCCTTGTGTCTCACCTGGAGCTCTTTGCCACAAGCACCAGGTTGGACCATTGTCACTTGCAGCCGTGTACAAAATGTTCTTAATGTCTGGACCAACTCAAACAGGTCCCAGACCCATTGCTTGAACAACTTCTTTTTTCATCTGGTCAAAGGTTGCTTATTGTTCAGGTCCCTGTGGGGGACTATGATGAATCTGTGCTTCCACAAGAATCTGGAAAGTCCCCTGGGCCAAATGTTTAAGGGTGAGAAACTGTGAGATGAGATAGGAACCACCTGTGCTAGCTTAATGAGTATCACTAGCCAGTAAGAGTCTTAAGAAAAGCTTGTTAACCAGTCCCGTATAGCCACACTGAGAGCAGAGATATAAATGCGAGTTGCTCGAGGGGAGTCTTTGATCTGGGTCTCTTGGTCTGGACTCTCCCTATACTCTGCTTGCATTTTATTCTTGTTGCTGTGGGTGCCACCCTGAACCCTACAGCGGCAAATGGTGATCCTGGCATGATCCAGGAAGTGAGGTGAGCCCAGTGTAGCTTTGGTCCAGAACCAGAACTTTGACACCTGCCCAGGTGAGGCAGGTGAGCCACTGGGACAGAGTCCAGGGTAGCCGAGAGCAGTGGGAATACTGCCTTTGGGTCCAGAAGCTGAACTTTGACACCTGCCTGGGTGAGGTAGGCAGGCCACTGGGAACATAATGGATCAAGAATTTACAAAGGACAAGGACTTAGTTCTTGGAACCTGGCAATTGTTACTGAAATATAGGGGTCTAAAAGTTGAAGATTTTGAATTAAGAAAATAACTATTATGGGACAAGTAGCAAGGTTTTGAGCCTTCCTTCATTACAGCCTTCAGTGTAAATGCCTGGCACAAGCTAGGGATTTATTTGTGGGACACTATCTCAAAAGGGAACAAGGATCAACTTAAGTTCCCTACAAATTGGAAAAGTGCCAAAGACTGCAAAAATGCCACTGTCTTATCAATGTCTGAGAGAACAGCTGAAAGAACACGTGAAAAAAAGAGGAATGTAATCAGCATAACAATCTATGGATTTCACACCAGTATTTTCATCATCCTCTGGGCACTGATTGTTGTAATAGTCATACAGAATCCAAAGCAACCACGGAAGAATGTGTGGATCACACTTGTTAATGTCCTGAAACAATACAGACTGTGCCTCTCGGTATCAACACCTATGAATCCTTTCAGCACCTGTCTGGTGAGCACTCTAGTGAATGGATGGAAGGACATTACAGAAAAGATTGAACCTTTAAACTTAAAAAGAACATTTCATATGTGTTTCTTGGTACATGGTACATCTTAACTATTGCTTGATGTGGAATAGGGCTGCAATAGATTTCTTGTTGATTCAGGGTCATGGTTGTCAAGAATTTGAAAAATTGTTTAAAGAATGGAGATTTTCTGGCTGGTTTCTTTTTGATTGTTAAAATTGGGCTATTAATCTTGCTAATTGTGATTGTAATGTTACTGATGTTGCCCTGTCTGATTAATCTGCTGCAAAGAGCCCTGCAGCAGATGATCAGAGCAACATTTGTAACAGAAAAACAAAAAGGGGGAATTGTGAGGGACTGTGATGAATCTGTGCTCCCACGAGAATCTGGAAAGTCCCTTGGGCCGAATGTTTAAGGGTGAGAAACTGTGAGATGAGATAGGAACCACCTGTGCTAGCTTAATGAGTAACTATAGTAGATGAGATAGAGGTCAGCTGTGATAGCTTAATGACTATCACTAGCCAGTAAGAGTCTTAAGAAAAGCTTGTTAACCAATCCCATGTAGCCACACTGAGAACAAAGATATAAATACAAGTTGCCCGAGGGGAGTCTTTGGTCTGGGTCTCTCGTTCTGGGCTCTTTCTATACTCTGCTTGCATTTTATCCTCATTGTTGTGGGTGCCACTCCAAACCCTACAGTGACAGGTCCCCACTGGAAACTGTTTCTCTTTCAAGTCACATCATACAGAGGTTTCACAATCTGACTGTATCCAGGAATATGAAGTCTCAAAAATCTTACTATACCCATGAAACGTAGAGTTTCTTACATGTTCATGGGATTTACCATGGTAGAGACTCTATTTACCACATCCACTGGAATGTGTTGGTGTCCATCCTACCACCACACTCCCAGAAACCAGATCTCTCTGACTGGTCCTTTCACCTTGTCTCCCTTCATAGCAAAACCTGCTTTCAAAAGAATGTCAATGATTTTGTTACTGTTCTTGAAGACTTCTTCAGCAGTTTTACCTCAGATGATGATATCATCGACAAACTGCATGTGTTCTGGAGCACCACCTTTCTCCAGAGCATCATGGATCACTGCATGACAGATGCTTGAACTGTGAATTCAGCCCATTGACAATCTGTTAAAGGTGTACTTAATTCTTCTTCAGGTGAAGGCAAACTGAGGCCTGCATTCCTCTGCTATGGGAACAGAGAAGAAGGCATTAGCAATGTCTATGGTAGTGTACCATTTGGTTTCTTTGTATTCCAGCTCATACTGGAGTTCCATCATGTCTGGTACTGCTGCACTCATAGGTGGAGTTACTTCATTCAGAGCACGGAATTGGACTGTCAGACGCCAGTCTCCATTCTGCGTTCTCACAGGCCACACTGGACTGTTGAAAGGTGAATGAGTTTTGCTGATGACATTCTGACTTTCTGACTTTCCAAATGACAAATCAGATTCTGAATGGGCACCAAAGAGTCACAGTTAGCTCTGTATTGTCTGTGAGGCACAGTTTGAGAAGCAACCAGGAACTTTATGTCCTCTGTCTCATGTTGTCCCACAACTGCAGATTCATTAGAAAGCTCAGGTCTAATAGCTTCAACTTTTGTCCATCAATTTCTACAGATGCTACTCCAAAAGACCATTTGTAACCCTTAGGGTATTCAAAATGCCCTTCTCTCAAAAAATCAGTTCCCAAAATACAAGGTGCATCAGGTCCTGTTACAATAGTATGTTTCTTCCACTGTTTACCAGTTTAACTTTTATCAACTTGTATCTTAGTTAACTCTTGAGATCCACCAGTGACTCCCAGAATAGTTATAGGCTCTGATCCCTGATAATTTGATGGCAATATGGTGCACTGATCCCCTGTGTCAACCAAGGCCCTGTACTTCCGAAATTGTGAAGTGCCAGGCCACTGGATGTACACATCCTAATAGATTCTGTTATCTCTATTATCCTTCTCCTCCTGCTGGTGGGAGGTAGGGCACCCCTAATTATGGGGAATATGCCCACATGTGCAGTCATCACAATGTCCAGTGTTAGAGCTGGAATCACTGTTAGAGCTATTAGAGTTGTTCTGGGAAACTGAGGGAGTAACAGGCACCTTTCTGGTATTATTGCCTTGGGTTCTGCCACTCTGCAGTTTCCTCAGTCTCCTGAAAAGATTAGAAGTTGATTGACCATCCCATCTGTTCATGTTCTCACCAAACTGATCACGCAGAGTTATGCAAATACTCGCACGTGATTACTTCTGTTGTCTGTTTTGGTTTGACCTGTTTTGGAATGACCTCCTTGGAGGATGTCTATTTCTAACAGCTGAAACTTGTATCCATATGGAAGAAGAATTGGAATTATCTCCCTGTGCCAATATGGATATGGAGTTTTTTAATTCCTCCTTCATCTCTTTCATGCAATTCTCATTTTTTTCCAGAGTTTCAATGGCTGAAAACAAAGAAACCCTTGTGAGACTATCTATTTGTCTCATTTGGTCAGTGAAATGGCCAACCATAGCAGGCATTCCACCATAATTTCTTGCCACAATTCTATTGCCAGAATAGTAGCATAATTAGGAGTAGCAAGTTTGATGAGCTTTTGTGGTGGGTTAACACCCTTTTTCTGGGAACAAAAGAACAAAGCAGGGTGGAGGGCTTGCAGGTACTTTTCACTCCCTGCAGGGCATTTTTTGCCTGGGAAGCTGAGTCTGTTCCACTCCCCCCTTCCTGCCCAGCTAGGGTATAAAAAGCAGGACCTCATAGCTGTTGGCCCGGGCTTTTCTGGCTTCTGCCTCTGCTGGACGAGAGCTACTGCAGCTACCCTCCTGCTCCTCTGCCACGTGGTCGGACCTGCTGCCTCCACGCTTCCTCAGAGAAAGGCTGGTTTTGTATTATTCTCTTGTTTTTTGTCCCCCTCCCATCCATCCTTGTTCCTTGCCCTTGTGAACCTTTTTCCTGTTATTGTTTTATATATATATATATATTGCTTAAAGACAACTCTTTGCCTCTCTACTTCCAAGCCGACTCCAAATTATTGTTTGGTGGATTTGCTCTTTCCTTTTCTCCCCTCTCTGTTGGGAGGGAAGAAGGGGGGGGAGCAGGGGAGAGATTCTCAGCCTTGCCCCCCACCTGAGCTCTTAACTTCCAGTTAAGGCTCAAACCACCACAATTTTTGGCGCCCAACGTGGGGCTTGGAAATTAATCTTGTCTTGGGAAAGCAAAACTTTGTCTGAAAAAGGGACTGGAAGTAGAGATGGCGATTTTAAAGAGCCTGGTGGTCCAAGCCTTTGCGTGGGTGTTTGGCTGGATCTTTTGGACCCACATCTACAAATTAATAACTTACCATGTGGTGTGGTTAATGATAGAGATGCTGATCAAATGGATGAAAACTTTACCAATGAAACTGGGCATGTATCTCCTGAATTCATTGAGTTTCACTGTCAGTGGTAACTTTTCTAACACAGGAAATTTTCCTGCAGAAGGCTGTGAAACCAATGGTGTAGATAAATGTGCCTGTGATGGAAAATTGCTGTACATTGCAATATGCTCCATATGCTTGAATGTAATCCTTACAGGGGCATTTGCTGTGACCTTGTTGGGTGGGGGATGAGCTAACCCATTAAGAGCTGTTTGGAGGGTGATAACACACTCCTTTGCACTCTTTAACGACTGGGGGCGTGTCTGCTGTGGGCATTGTGAGCACTCTGTAAACACAAAGAGAGAGGGGTCAGGTTGTAATGAGTGTGCCAGATCTCAGCCTGAGCCCCAGGCACAAGGGTCTGCCCCACCACCAGCAGCTCCACAGTTAACCCCTGATGCTCCTGCCAATGCAGTCTCTCTGGCACCAGTCACCACACGCAGGAAAAGAAGTCAAAAATCATCGCCAAGCACAGATGGAGAGGAAGGAACCTCAGCAGGCCCCAGCACCTCACAGAACCCAGCGGTGGATGAAGATGAGTCAGACCAGGAAATAACTGTCACATTGTTACCCAGAAAGGAACTAAGGCAAACTCGTCTGGATTACGCAAGGAAAGAGGGTGAGCCAATACTGAGCTGGGCCCTGAGATGCTGGGATGAGGGGGTGGACACAGTGGACCTGGATAAGAGGGAGGCAAAGCTTTTAGGCTCCCTGACTCGTGATGCTGGTCTGGACAAAGAGTTAGCCAAACTCGATGGAACACACACTCTCTGGGCCTGGATCCTCAATGCCATCAAGAGCCGGTACCGCTCAAGGGATGACCTGCCCTGGGCCCCAGTTAGATGGACAACTATGGAACAGGGCATTCGCTACCTGAGACAGATGGCTGTGCTGGAAATAATTTATGGGGATGGCCAGCTCCCTTCGGACCCAGATGAGGTGCCCATGAGACGGCCCTTCATAAAGAAGCTCACCCAGGGTGCTCCTCAGAAATAGGCTCCCACATTAGGAGGGATACTCCTGACTGGACAGGATGGAAGTCCTAAAACTGTCTGTGAGTTTGCCAATGATTTAAGGGAATATGAAGACAGCGTAAATCAGAACCCCCTGATCTCAGCCATAGAAACTATGGCCAAAGACATTGTCAAAGAGATCAAGACCTCCATGTCTTGATGCCTCCTTTTCCCCCTCTCCCTCAGAATGGATCCAGGTTTCAGCAATCAGGAACAGGCGACCTTCCCCTAGGAGAGCACCCCAAGCTAATCGGGGGATGTCAAGGGGGTCTCTGTGGAGGTTCCTCTGTGACCACGGAGAGGACATGGACACCTGGCATGGCCAACCCACATCTGCCCTCTGGAACAGAGTGCGGGAACTGCAAGGTGGCCACACTGGGGACAACTCATCCAGAAGAAGGGCTGCCCCAGTTTCCCGGAGTGGTCCCTCTCGCTCAAGAGACCCTTCCCCTAGTAACACAGGACCCTGCGACAAGTGTGGACATCGCCGCCAGCATTAGAGGTGCCCTACCTCCAGCCAGGTGGAGGCCAGGGATAACAGAGTATACTGGGATGTGTATGTGAAATGGCCTGGCACTTCAGAAGCCCAGAAGTACCGAGCTCTGGTGGACACAGGGGCCCAATGCACCCTGATACCATCGAGGTACAAAGGGGCTGAACCCATAAGCATTCAGGGAGTCACAGGAGGCTCACAAGACCTGACTGTACTGCAAGCTGAGATAAGCCTGACCGGGAATGAATGGGGAAAGCACGACATAGTGACTGGTCCAGATGCACCTTGCATTCTTGGCATTGACTTTCTGCGGGAGGGATGCTTCAAGGACCCTAAGGGGCACAAGTGGGCATTTGGGGTGGCAGCTGTGGAGACTGCAGGCAAAGAACAGCTGTCCACCAAGCCCGAGCTGTCGGATGACCCCCTCCGTGGTGGGCAGCCATAAGGTGCAGGATTTGAAGCTACCTATTGCCTCTCGCATAGTGCATCGCAGGCAATACAGGACCAACAGAGACTCTCTGCACCCCATACACCAACTGATTCGACGACTGGAGAGCCAGAAGGTGATCAGCAAGGCTCACTCCCCCTTCAACAGCACGATATGGCCAGTGCAGAAGGCAAATGGGGAATGGAGACTGACCGTGGACTACCGTGGCCTGAATGAGGTGACTCCTCCGATCAGCGCTGCTGTGCCAGACATGCTGGAGCTCCAGTACGAGCTGGAATCGAAGGCGGCCAAGTGGTATGCCACAATTGACATTGCTAATGCCTTTTTCTCCATTCCCATTGCAGAAGAATGCAGGCCACAGTTTGCTTTCACTTGGAGGGGAGTACAGTATCAGTGGAATCGGTTGCCTCAGGGCTGGGTCCATAGCTCGACCATCTGCCATGAGGTGATCCAGACTGCCTTAGAGAAAGGTGGGGCCCCTGAGCATCTGCAGTTCATCAATGACATCATCGTATGGGGTGAGACAGCAGAGGAAGTCTACCAGAAGGGTGAGAAGATAATCGATATCCTGCTGGAGGCTGGCTTTGCCATCAAGAGAAGTAAGGTCAAAGGGCCTGCCAGGGAGATCCAGTTCCTGGGCGTTCAATGGCAGGATGGCCGTCGCCACATCCCTCAGGAGGTGGTGAACAGGGTAGCCACTATGGTGCAGCCCACGAACAAGAAAGAGACACAGTCCTTTTTGGGGCTTGTGGGCTTCTGGAAAATGCACATTCCCGGGTACAGTCAGATTGTGAAGCCTCTCTTCCATGTAACAAGGAAGAAAAATGATTTTGTGTGGGGACCTGAGCAGCAGGTGGCATTCGACCAGATTAAACGAGAGGTGGTCCACGCTATGGCTCTGGGACCTGTTCGAACCAGACCAGAGATCAAGAATGTGCTGTACACTGCAGCCGGTGAGAATGGTCCTACGTGGAGCTTGTGGCAGAAGGCTCCTGGTGAAACCAGGGGCAGGCCCCTAGGTTTCTGGAGTAAGGGGTACAAAGGCTCCGAGGCCAACTACACCACGACAGAAAAGGAATCCTAGCTGCCTATGAGGGTGTCTGGGCTGCCTCTGAGGTAATTGGGTCTGAGTCACCTCTATTTCTGGCTCCAAGGCTTCCAGTCCTGACCTGGATGTTCAAAGGAAGAGGCTCAACCCCACATCATGCCACAGATGCCACCTGGAGGAAGTGGATGGCCCTGATAACGCAGCGAGCTCGAATGGGGAGCTTCGAACGCCCTGGCATAGTGGAAGTGATCACCAACTGGCCAGAGGGTGCTGACTTTGGAATGTCACCAGAGCAGACAGTGACCCGTGCTGAGGAGGCTCCCCCATACAACGATCTCCCTGAGAATGAGAAGGGCTATGCTCTATTTACAGATGGGTCCTGCCGGCTTGTGGGGAGCAAGCGGACATGGAAGGCAGCTGTCTGGAGCCCAACAAGGCAAGTGGCAGAAGCAAGGGATGGAGAAGGCGAATCCAGTCAGTATGCAGAGGTAAAAGCTGTCCAGCTGGCCCTGGATATAGCAGAACGAGAGAACTGGCCAGTGCTGTACCTCTACACTGACTCCTGGATGGTAGCCAATGCCTTGTGGGGGTGGCTGAAGGAATGGAAGAGGAACGGGTGGCAGAGAAAAGGGAAGCCTGTTTGGGCCGCTGAGCTGTGGCAAGACATCGCTGCCCGCCTGGACAGGCTGCCAACAAAGGTACAGCACATCGATGCATAAGTCCCCAAGAGCAGAGCCAATGAAGAACACCAGCATAACCACCAAGCAGATCTGGCTGCTAAAATCTCCCAAATAGACTTGGATTGGGAACACAAGGGTGAGCTGTTCTTAGCTCGCTGGGCCCATGACACTTCTGGCCACCAAGGGAGAGATGCCACATACCGGTGGGCTCGGGAGAGATCAGTGGACATCTCTATGGAGGCCATCTCACAGGTCATCCATGAGTGTGACATCTGTGCTGCCATCAAGCAGGCCAAGCGCATGAGGCCTCTGTGGTATGGGGGGAGATGGTCGAAATATAAGTACGGAGAGGCCTGGCAGATCGAGTACATCACCCTGCCTCGGTCTCACAGCGGCAAGCAGTACATACTGACCATGGTGGAGGCAAGTACAGGCTGGCTGGAGACCTACCCAGTACCTCATGCCACTGCTCGCAACACCATCCTGGGCCTGGAGAGACATATCCTATGGAGACACGGCACCCCCAGGAGGATTGAGTCAGACAATGGAACCCACTTCAAGAACCACCTCATAAGAGACTGGGCAAAGGAACATGGCATTGAGTGGATTTACCATATCCCATACCATGCGCCAGCTGCCGGGAAGATCGAGCGCTACAATGGCTTGCTAAAGACCACCCTAAAAGCCATGGGGGGTGGAACCTTTAGGAACTGGGAAAAACACCTAGCTCAAGCCACTTGGTTAGTGAACAGCAGAGGATCTGTGAACCGAGCTGGTCCTGCCCAGTCCCACCTGCTGCAAACAGTGGATGGAGATGGAGTTCCTGTGATTGCTGAGAAGAACCTGCTGGGAAAGGCAGTGGGGTTTTTTCCTGCTGTTGGTGGGGGCAAACCAACCCGAGGGGTGGTCTCAGCTGAGGGTCCTGGTCACACCTACTGGGTCATGTTAGGAACTGGGGACATTCAGTGTATCCCACAGCGGAACGTGACTCTGGCTGAGAGGGGATGAACTCAGGGTGGGGCAACACTTATCAATGTATTATAGTAATTGTGTAAATAGTTATAAGTTGTTCTAAGTTTCTCCCTTCTAGCCTAATACCAGCCTAGCATCCAGGACACAACGTACACACTGCACACCAGTACACCAGAGAGCTCCTGCATCATTGCACCTGTACCCGATGTCCCTGCAGCAATGGACTGTACCCAATGTCCCTGCAGCAATGGACTGTTCCTGGCTTTTCCCTTCCAAAGACAAACTGATTCCTGATTTTTCTCCACATCCCTGCCCAGTTCAAGCAGCACCTACATTAACCATCACCAGAGAGAGACAGACTTGCCCTGGGAGAGAGCGAGCCGGGATAACAAGGCACTTGTATCAAGGATCTGAATATCACGTGTCAAGATTGCATGAAGGGGCTGTGGCAGGAGAGAGGAAGTGGAACAGAGGGGTGGATTGTGGTGGGTTAACACCTTTTTCTGGGAACAAAAGAACAAAGCAGGGTGGAGGGCTTGCAGGTACTTTTCACTCCCTGCAGGGCATTTTTTGCCTGGGAAGCTGAGTCTGTTCCACTCCCCCCTTCCTGCCCAGCTAGGGTATAAAAAGCAGGACCTCATAGCTGTTGGCCCGGGCTTTTCTGGCTTCTGCCTCTGCTGGACGAGAGCTACTGCAGCTACCCTCCTGCTCCTCTGCCACGTGGTCGGACCTGCTGCCTCCACGCTTCCTCAGAGAAAGGCTGGTTTTGTATTATTCTCTTGTTTTTTGTCCCACTCCCATCCATCCTTGTTCCTTGCCCTTGTGAACCTTTTTCCTGTTATTGTTATATATATATATATATATATATTGCTTAAAGACAACTCTTTGCCTCTCTACTTCCAAGCCGACTCCAAATTATTGTTTGGTGGATTTGCTCTTTCCTTTTCTCCCCTCTCTGTTGGGAGGGAAGAGGGGGGGGAGCAGGGGAGAGATTCTCAGCCTTGCCCCCCACCTGAGCTCTTAACTTCCAGTTAAGGCTCAAACCACCACAGCTTTATATCAGGATTCAGACTTCCATGGTCTCCATTCATCACCTCTCACACAGCAAAATCTCTCAAATGCTTAATTCCCTCATCCATGGTGTTCCATTTCTTAGGATTCCATGGAAGGTCATCTCTGGATGGGTGCCTCATAAGAGCTGCCAGTAAAAGGCGTGTCCACAGATAAACCTTACCAAGACACCTGCCTAGATGTCTATCTACTCCATTATCTTTTGAGAGAGTTCCAAGCTGAGATGCTGACTTGTCTTCCACTATTAAAGCTGGTACACCTGTATCAAAACACCTGCCAAGCCAGGCTAGAATTTGCTCCTTCTCTCTTCTAATGTAATTCTTTCTCACATGCCTGATCCCTTGCCTGGGGACGTTTGCTGATTGGATATCATCTTCTACTCTACCATTTCATTAGTCACATCCTCTTAAGGCTGCTGTCCCCATAATCCCAATGGTACTCTCCTAAGGACCTCTTTAAGTTCAGAAGCACCTCCACTGGCTCCTAACCTACCAGAACATGTATCTTGTCCTGCATCAACACCATCCAGTGATGGTGTCAGTAATTCAGCTACATCTTTAAGGCAAACTTTCTCTCCATCCTCAGAGGGATCTTTTTTTAACAGCAGAAGTTCCCTCACCAGCAGAGGGATCTTGCTGTTCCTGCTGGTCTGCACCTGTATCTGGCTTGTGCCTGCCCCTTCTATCCAAAGCTGCAATTTGTTCAACTTGGGCTGTGTTTGAATTTACAGCAGACTTAGAAGAAGCAGAGGAAATTTGCAAGGAGGCAGTGTGGGGAGGCAGGCTTTGAGATCCAGCAGCTGTTGCAGAGGTCACCTCCAGTCCTGCTGCTGCAGGAGAAAACGATTTTGCATCTTGAATGGCTGCCAGTGCTGTGGCTGCCATCTTAGCTGCTTCCCATGTAGGCCGTGTCTGCCCCCCCTGTGTGAGAGACTAAAAGCTTGTCTCTCCTGGTGTGACTCAACAAAGATAAAATCACCTGCTGCTTGCCCAGACAATAGCTGATGTGTGTTGGGCAGAGACACTGGAACGACTCTTGGAAGGTGCAAAGATAGCATTGCTCACTGGACCACAGCTGGCCTCACAACAATGGACCGAGGCCACCTTCGGGAATATTCATAAAACAAGATAATATCCACCAATCAAGTACCCTGGAAAGGGAGGATGGTGAGACAATAGATTCACCACCTGTTTCCTGATGTGTAATGAGTGTGTGGGCAGGTAGATGGAGAAGGAGGAAGCAGAGCCCCGCCCCCCCTCCATCCAGACCCCTGACCAAACACACAGGAATACACAGAAAGATTTCCTGGAGAATGATACCTGGATACTTACCTAAGGATGATTTCCTGGCCCCTGAATTCCTGAGGGACAATACTTGGACACATAGCTGAGGACTGAAAAACTGTATATAAAAGACTTGAGCAACTACTGGCTCAGCAGAAGAAAAACACGGAACCAAAAACACAGATGAAGGAAAACACAGGAGAAGGACAATGCCACTGAGAAGGAAAGCGTGAGAGAAGGGAAAGCCTGAGACAATGCTGCTCCAAAGAAAAGAGACCATGGAACCTGGAAGAAGCAGACTGAACCTTCTCACCATGTCCTAAGTTCTGCCTGCTGCAATTCATGGAGCTGAAGAAGTTGCCCAGAGGACCACATCTCTTCTAGAGCCGAAGTCTCAGCACCCTTTCTCTACAGACCTAATATCTCCTGCAGCACCTTTCCTCCACAGACTCAAACTGTCCTGGGGGGTGAGGGGTGTGGTAATATATAATTCCTTTCCTCTTCTCTCTCTCTTCTCTCTCTCCCTCTCTATTTTCTCTCTCTCTCCTTTTGATCCATCCACTTTATTTATGTAATAAATAGTCTATCAGTTGATATTTTGGCCCCGTTTGTGCCTCTAATTTCACAACACAGGAATATTCAAAAGAACTGAGTCTCTTTCCCTCTCCGGACCGAGACACCCTGTTACTGGCTGAATGCCAAAATTGCCAGTGGTCTCATTGAGAGCTGCTTTACCAATAACTTCTCCCTGCCTATTCCCAGCTCTTTGTCTTGTCCCTGTATCTCCTTCATTACTAGAAATCTCTGGGTTTGAGTTAGAACTGCTTCTCCTATGTCTATGCCTACTGTGTGTAAAAATAGAACTCGGGTCAGCTGCTCGTCTCTCCCGGTACATTGCAATCAACAAGAACACAACTATCATCACCAACAGCAGATTCACACATAGAAAAAAAATCACTTTGGAATCCCAGCTGCTACTGCTCACTTAACTTTCACCTACAGGAATGCTGAATTCATATATTTCTGCTGGCAAAGTAGTGGCAGTCACATTCCCATATTTCTTAAGCCAAAAGAGCCCTAAGCAATGATCATACAATATTTGCAGCTTGTATTTAAACCAAAGGAACAATTTATATGCCAGGTATCTTCCCAGCTTATCAAACATCATACCAACACACCATTTGTAAAGAACCGCCATTAAAGCAGAATATATCAAATGCCACAGAATCCAAAACAGCTTCATTTTACTTCCTTAATCTGAGCAGATTAATCAAGCAATTGCCCCACGTTGGGCACCAATTATTTTGTGTAATGTGGTGGGTTGAAGTTTTCCATCAACATTAACTAGGCATGAGTAATTCAGTTGGAAGCAAATGAAAGCTGTATTTACAAGCAAAAACTACACTTTACAATGGAATGCAATGAATATGTAAAAAATACACAGTATTTACAATATTATACAGATATTTACAATAAGCAAATGGCAAGAAAACCCCCCTGGCCTCCCTCTCGTATCCCCAAGAGACCAGAGAAGCTGCTCCTCTGTCCCCTCAGCCCCCAACCTTCTTCCCCCTGTACCAGAAGAAAGGAGGAGTTGAGAGGAAGGAATATTAATTTTTATCTTCAAGGCCAGCCAGAAGCATTATTATCTCCCCAGCAGAACAGCTAAGCCAGAGAAAAGAAAAGGAATGGGGAAGGAAGTGAAATGTGAAAGATTGTTATGGTACAGCTTTCTTGTCCCAGACATTCTGTCCAATTAATTTGTTTAGAATAATCTTTTGTTTTCCTTTTTACACCCAGTGATGACTTATTTATATTTTTCTAATTTTCTGCTCAAAATCTGCAGCTAAATTTTAAAGACCTAGCCTAAAACTGCCACAGCACATTTCCCATTCTTCATGATCTTTCAAAAATAACAGAAAGTGGTAGAGCACCAACATCAGCTAGCTCCCTCAGCATGTATGGGTGCATCCCATCAGAGCACATGGATTTGTGTGTGTTTACCCAAAAGATCTAACACAATCCTCAATGACCAGTGGAGAATCTTCCTTCTTCCAGGCTTCCTCACTTACTTCCAGGGTCTGGGATTCCTGCGGGCTTGTCTTAGCAGTAAAGACTGAAGAAAAGTAGGCGTTCAGTAGCTCCACGTTCTCTGCATCTTCTGTTATCAGGGCTCCCACCTCATTCAGCAGAGGGCCCAAATTTGCCATATTCTTCCTTTTACTAGTGATGTATTTAAAGAAACCCTTCTTCTTCTTTTGCCAGATTTAATTTCAAGAGGGTCTTGACCTTTCTTGTTGCATCTCTGTATACCCTGAGAACATTCCTATAACCCTTCTAGATTACCAGTCCATTTTTTCCACAGACTGTGAACTTCTTTCTTTCATAAGGCATTTTTCAGCAGCTGTTTGCTCATTTATGCAAGTCTCCTACCTCATCTACTTGAATTTTTTTACTCAAAGGAATGCAAAAGAATGTTGCTAGGTCATGTAGGAAAAGAATTAGGCAAAAGCCCATTTAGATCTTAGATGGGCCACTTCTGTGAAGGACAACAAAAAATCATTTTACAAATATATTAATGGCAAGAGGAGGGGCAAGGACAACCTCCACTCCTTAGTGGACACGGAGGGGAACATAGTAACTAAAGATGAGTAAAAGGCAGAGGTACTGTAGTGGGTTGGGAGACCAATTCTCCCACCACAGGCAAAGAAAGACTCAGACAAAATGGATTGCAAAAATGGTGGAAAGTTTAAGTGGAAAAACAATGAAAGTTTTACAGAAAACCACAAGCACTGTGACAAAGAGAGAGAGATCCCAAAACACACCCAAGAACGTCTCATCCCCACCTTGGGGTACACCCAACTGCCCCCCCGGGGTTCTTTCTTCCCCCCCCAACCCAGCCTTGGTCCTGGGCAGGCCCAAGGGAAGCAGCTCACACCATTTTACCTAGGCAGTGGCGAGGGATGAAAGAGGAAGAGACCCCATGCTTCATGTTTTATATGGGAGCAGGGCATTATGGGTGAAATACCTGGCTTCTTTGACCACCCACTGGGCTAGGCTCCCATTTGGGACCTCCCAATTGTGGCCTGTGCAGTGGCATCTGGGCTAGCACCCTGCCTAAACCACCACAGGGACTTAGCACCTTATTTGCCTCAATTTTTAATGGCAAGATAGCTTGTCTTCCAGATAACTGGCCTTCTGAGCTGGAAGATGGAGTCAGGGAAGGAAGTAGTTAGAGACCTGCTTAGCCACTTGGATCCCTGCAAGTCCATGAGACGAGCTGGGATCCATCCTGGGGTGCTGAGAGAGATGGCAGATGAGCTGGCCAAGCCACTCTCCATCATTTTTCAACAGTCCTGGCTCACTGGAGAGGTCCCAGATGACTGGAAGCTGGCCAACATGATACCCATCTACAAAAAGGGCTGGTTGGATGAGCCAGGGATTTACAGACCTGTCAGGCTGACCTCAGTGCCAGGCAAGATTATGGCACAGGTCATCCTGAGGGCAATCACACAGCACTTACAGGATGGCCAAGGGATCAGGCCCAGCCAGCATGGATTCGAAAAGGGCAGGTCCTGCCTCACCAACCTGATCTCCTTCTATGATCAGGTGACCTACCAGGTGGATGTGGGGAAGGCTGTGGATGTAGTCTACCTGGACCTCAGCAAGGCCTTTGATACCATCCCCCACAGCAAACTCCTGTCCAAGATGTCAGCCTGTGACTTGGACAGGAGCACTCTGTGCTGGGTTAGGAACTGGCTGAAGGGCTGAGCCCAGGGAGTGGTGGTGAATGGTGCCATATCCAGCTGGCAGCCAGTCACTAGTGGTGTCCCCCAGGGATCAGTGCTGGGCCCCATGCTCTTTAATATCTTTATCGATGATCTGGATGAGGGTTATGTTGCAGTGATGGTTTGACCTTGGCCAGCTTCCAGACACTCGCTCACTCTCCCTGTTCAATAGAAGAGGGGCAACAAATAAGATGAAAGAGCTCATGGACTGAGATAAATACAGAGAGATCCTGTATCTATCACTGTTATAAATGAAACAGAACTGACTTCAGGAAAAATAGTATAATTTCTTGACAATTAAAATAGATATGGACCTTAAGATTAAAAAAAATAATCTTTCCACCCCTTCTTCCCAGGCTAAACTTAATTCCTTCTTTCTCAAATCTTTTATTTCAGCCTGTCCTGAACTGTGCAAGGGAGATAAGGAATGGGAGTTACAGTCAGTTCATAACAGCTCCTCTATGTCATTCCTTTTTCCTCATGGTCTTCCCCTGCTCCTACATGCGCTCCTTTCCATAGGGTGTACCTCCTGCCAGGAGCTTGCTTCAGTGTTGGCTCTACACTGGCTGCAGCTTCCTCCAGGGAATATCTATCTGCTTCTGTGTAGGGTCTTCTGAAGGCTTCCTTGTGGGTATCTGCTGTGCCATGGTCCTGTGGGCTGCAGGGGAACACCCTGCTTCACTTCAGCCTTTCCACAGGCTGCAGGAAAACCTTGGCTCTGTCATCTGGAGCACCTCTTCCCCATCCTTCTTCACTGATCTTGGTGTCTGCAGAACTGTTTCTCACATTTTTCCTCACTCCTTTCTCTTGCAAACAGCCATGAAGTGTTCTCCCCTTTCTTAAATATGTTTTTCTGGAGGCACCACAAGCATCACTAATGGAACTGGGTGAAGTGTCAGACAGGCAGTAGACCCTGGCCTCTACTACCAACATATGCACACCCATACAGAACAAAGCACAAAAAAAACCCTGACACCTCCTTCCTGAAAAATAGAAAATAGTCTTCAATTAGCATTTTCACTTCTTCAGTAAAACCTTCCCGGCAAGGAGTGAAGTGTTTTTACACTACATCACATCATAGCTTACTGCCTTCCTTAGATTTTAATCATCACAAGACTGGATTTTTCCATTTCCATTTACCAAAACATAAACCAGTTTTCCTATCTATGATTAGAAGAACCCTAAAATTATGGCTTAACCCTTCCCCTCTATGCATTCTATTCTGTATTCTTCAGTGTTTCTAATTAGCTCATTGGCTGTAGTGGTAAGATTAATTACCAAAAGATAAGGGGGGTTGGTGTCTTGTTTTTCTATTAGTGGCCAAAAATCTTTGGAAAAGGAACAAATAGAAATAGATGTGAGAAATTGATGAGGACATAAGGCACAGGAAGCATAACCATTGAAATATTTGGATGTAAAAACTTTACACCTTTTTTTTTACATCCATTCTTAGGAAAAAAAAAAGAGACATAAGAGGCTGTTAGAAACATGGATTCCAATCGAACTTTATCAGCAGATAGCATGATTCCTATAGTGCATAACTCTTTTTTTTTCTAAGTAAAATAATAATTAATATGTTAGGACTGAAAAGAAAAGAAAAAATAGCTGTTGGTCTATTTGTTCCCTATCTTTGTAACATTTAACTCAAGTACATGCATTGTTTTGCTATTTGTGCAATTAATAAAAGCAGTTTCATTAGAGAATGGCACTAAAAATAATTGCTCTCAGGAATAGGAAGGAGAAAAAGCTGCACATAAGGAACAGAACAAAAAGACTGATAGAGGAAATTTTAAAATGAAAAATGTAAAAGAATTTACTTTTCTGTCTCCTCTGGTACCTGTTGGTGCATTTCAGACTGATTTTAGAGGTGAAGAGATGCAGTAGTTGACCTTGAAAAACTAAAGAAAAGTTGTACCAGTTTTCCTTTCAACATGTGTCAAATAGGATCAGTTCCTAATTCCAGGCAAGGTGAGGAAGTTGTTCTGGATGTGATACATGCAGAGTTGGTCATTTAGGAAGAAACCACAGCATTTGTTCCGTATTTTTAGTGTGTCTATAAGAGTGCACAGAGGAATTGTAGTCTATAATTACAGCCTCTTTAGCAAAAATACAGCTAATTAATAGCAATCTATGCCATATACACTATATGAAACTTAACTTTTCTTTCAGGAACAAAATGCAATGTTCGATGATCACTCAGAGAAAAAGGGTTTTGCACTTTTAATCCTCAGTGCGTAAGTTCTAGCTGATCAGCGTTGTATGACAAACCAAGTAGTTTGAAATGGTTTTAAATTTTTTTTTAAACTGCATTTATTTGATTTGAAATATAGTGGAAATTCAGCAGCAACCTTGTGCTGCTATTTTTAGCCTCACTTTAGAATAAAAATTACCTGCTTCCTCATTCCATTTTGGCTTGAGAGCTGACCGGAACCAGCATTCGAGACCGCTTTGCTTGAACTGTGAGCTTTCTGCCTGGCTTTTCATTTCTTTTTAGAGCTTTGCAGGACAGGAGGACCACCTGGTTGTCAGGGAGGTCCGGCAGGATCGTCCTCTCACAAGCCTGCTCAGGATTGGGAGCGCGACGTCAGCAGCAGGAGGTTTAAATCCCGCCTGGGCTGTGTGCGTGACACCATTTTGGCTTGAGAGTCCTCCTGCTGCTCACATAAAAAAAAAAAAAATTTTTTAATCAAACCCTGAACCATGGTTGTCACTCAGACGAAGGCTAAGGAAACAGTATGTACCCAGACAGAGCTGCTGCACCAGCATGCAGGAGTCCAGGCTGCCAGCTGCAGAGAGTGCTTCAGCCTGGCACTTGGAATAGAGGGGAAAGGAGAGAACACCTGTGTCAGGTGTGACCAGGTGAACTTTCTCCTCAGTCTGGTGGCGGAGCTGGAGGATGAAGTGGCTGAGCTGAAGGAGGAGGTATCTAGGCTCAGGTCAATAAGGGAAAGCAAAAGGGAGTTAGATATGTGGGAGAAGGCTCTGCAGATCTCCCCTGCTGAGGGAAGGATCCCAGGAAACAGGGACACATGGATACAGGTCCCTGCCAGGGGTGGCAAGGGAAATCCATCCTGGCCCTCTCCTCCTCCTCTGCTGCCCTTGCATAATAAGTATGAGGCCCTGCAGGCCGAGGGCAGTGGGGATGAGAGGGCCGAGGAGCAGCCATCTGGGGAGGAGCCGCCATCTGGAGAGGAGCCTAAGGCCAAGCAATCCCCACCAACTATAACAAGCAGCTCCATAAAGAAAAAGAGAAGGCTTATCGTTGTTGGGGACTCTCTCCTGGGAGGCACTGAGGGACCCATATGTCGTCCCAACCCATCCCACAGGGCGGTCTGCTCCCTACCCGGGGCATGGGTAAGGGACATCACAAGGAGACTCCCAAAGCTGATCCAGCCCACTAACTATTACCCCCTGCTGGTAATACAAGCTGGGAGTGACAAAATTGACAAGAAGGGCACCAGGGCGATTAAAAAGGAATTCAAGGCCCTTGGACAATTGATTGATGGGGCAGAGCTCAAGTGGTGTTCTACTCAGTTCCCTCAGTGGCAGGGGTGTACACTGAGAGGAACAGGGGAACCCATGCCGTCAACAATTGGCTCAGGGGTTGGTGCCACCAGCAGAATTTTGGCTTCTTTGATCATGGGGCAACTTTTACTGCACCTGACCTGCTGGGTCCTGATGGGGTGCAATTATCTAGAAAGGGTAAGAGAGTCCTAGGACTAGAGTTGGCAGGGCTCATTAAGAGGGCATTAAACTAGGTCTGAAGGGGGTGGGTGAGGAAATCAGTCCCTCTGAAGAGGAAAGAATGGGACACAAATTAGGGTTAATTCAGAAGTCAAGAGCCCAGCTGAAGTGCATGTACACCAATGCACACAGCATGGGCAATAAGCAAGATGAGCTGGAAGTCCTGGTCCACCAGGGTGACTATGATACCGTCTCAGAAATGTGGTGGGATAACAAGCACGATTAGAGTGCTACAATGGGGGCTTACAGGCTCTTTAGGAGAGACAGACGAGGGAGAAGAGGAGGAGGGGTGGCTCGGTATATTAGGGAGTCACTCTCTGCCACAGAGCTTGAGGTGCAGGATGAAGGGATTGAGAGCCTGTGGGTTAAAATCAGAGGGAGGCCTAACAAATCTGACATCCTGGTTGGAGTCTGTTATAGACCACCCAACCAGGTTGAGGAGGCAGATGAATTATTCTATAAGCAATTGGAGGCTGTCTCAAGATCATCAGATCTTGTCCTTCTGGGTATCTTCAACCTGCCAGATATCTGCTGGGAACTTAATTCAGCAGAGAGGAGGCAGCCCAGAAGATTCCTGGAGCGCAGGGAGGACAGCTTCCTGATGCAGCTGTTAAGTGAGCTTACCAGGAGTCAGGCTCTGCTTGACCTGCTCTTCTCCAATAGAGAAGGGCTGGTGGGAGACGTGATGGTGGGAGGCTGCCTAGGGTGCAGTGACCACGAAATAGTGAAGTTTTCAATATGCAGGAAGGTAGGGAGGAGCACTAGCAGAACCCTCACCTTGGACTTCCAGAGGGCAAACTTCAGCTTGTTTAAGAAACTTATTTTCAAAGTTCCCTGAGTAGCAGCCCTCAAGAACCAAGGGGTCCAGGATGGTGGGACCTACTTCAAACAGGAGCTCTTGAAGGCACAGGAACTGGCAGTTCCCATCTGCCAAAAGATGAGCCAGTGGGGAAGGCAACCAGCCTGGATGAGCAAGCAGCTCCTGGAGGAATTAAGGGAAAAAAAGGGGGTGTATCATCTTTGGAAGGAGGGGAAGGCTTCTTGAGGTATGTTTAAGGAAGTTGTTAGATTATGTAGGAAAAAATTAGAGAGGCAAAGGCCCAGTTGGAACTGAAGCTGGCCACCTCTGTGAAAGATAATAAAAAAGCATTTTTACAAATATATTAACACTAAAAAGAGGGGCAAGAAGAACCTGCACTCCTTATGGGACCTGGAGGGGAACACTGTGACTGAAGATGAGGAAAAGGCTGAGGTCCTGAATACCTTCTTTGCCTCAATTTTTAACAGCAAGACAGGAGGAGTTCAGGACAAGTGGCCTCCTGCGATGGGTGATGGGGTCAGGGAGCAGTGTATTGCCCTGGAAATCCATGAGGAATAAGTTCGGGACCTGCTGAGCCACTTGGACACTCACAAGTCCATGGGACTGGATGGGATCCATCCTAGGGTCCTGAGACAGCTGGCAGCTGACCTGGCCAAGCTGCTCTCCATCATTTTCCTCAAGTCCTAGCTCACTGGAGAGGTCCCAGATGACTGGAAACTGGCCAATGGGGTCCCCATCCACAAGAAGGGTCAGATGGAGGAACCTGGAAACTACAGGCCTGTCAGCCTGACCTCAGTGCCAGGGAAAATGATGGAGCAGATTATCTTGGCAGCAATAACTGCGTACCTGCAGGATGGCAAAGGGCTCAGGTCCAGCCAATTTAGGAAGGGCATGTCCTGCCTCTCCAACCTGATCTCCTTCTATGATCAGGTGACCCACCTGGTGGATGTGGGGAGGCCTGTGGATGTGGTCTACCTGGACTTCAGCAAGGCCTTTGACACCGTCCCCCACAGCAAACTGCTTGCTAAGCTGTCAGCTTGTGGCCTGGACAGCAACACTCTGTGCTGGGTTAGGAACTGGCTGGAGGGCCGAGCCCAGAGAGTGGTGGTGAATGGTGCCACCTCCAGCTGGAGGCCAGTCACCAGTGGCGTGCCCCAGGGATCAGTGCTGGGCCCCATCCTCTTTAATATGTTCATTGATGATCTGGATGAGGGGATTGAGTCAGTCATCAGCAAATTTGCAGATGACACCAAGTTGGGAGCTGATGTTGGTCAGTTAGAGGGTGGAAGGGCCCTGCAGAGGGTCCTCGACCGACTGCACAGATGGGCAGAGTCCAATATGATGGCATTCAACAAATCCAAGTGCCAGTTGCTGCACTTTGGCCACAGCAACCCTATGCAGAGCTACAGGATGGGGTCAGAGTGGCTGGAGATCTCCCAAACAGAGAGGGATCTGGGGGTCCTGATTGACAGCCACCTAAACATGAGCCAGCAGTGTGCCGAGGTGGCCAAGAAGGCCAATGGCATCCTGGCCTGCATTAGGAATAGTGTGGCCAGCAGGAGCAGGGAGGTCATATTGCCCCTGTACTCTGCTTTGGTTAGGCCACACCTTGAGTACTGTGTCCAGTTCTGGGCCCCGCAGTTTAGGAAGGACATCGAGACACTTGAACGTGTCCAGAGAAGGGCAACAAGGCTGGTGAGAGGCCTTGAGCACAAGCCCTATGAGGAGAGGGTGAGGGAGCTGGGATTGTTTAGCCTGGAGAAGAGGAGGCTCAGGGGAGACCTCATTGCTCTCTACAACTACCTGAAGCCAGTAGTAGCCAGGAAGGGGTTGGTCTCGTTGTGACCAGTTTAGGCTATGCCTTTAAGAAAGAGACAGTGGCTGAACACTCTGGCTGAATGTTTTTGATATTTAAACAAAAACAAGATAGTCTAAATTAATTTCATTGGTAGGTTTAGGTTTGGTCAGTTCTGTCTGGGTTCTGGCTGAGTTCAGTCTGTTCTTCTCCGTCCTGTGGGCTGGATGGCTTCTCTCTCTTTCTGAAGCAGGAGTGACCTTGAATTAACAGAGCTAACCAGATAAGAAAAGTAATTCTTGCGTATGCTTTGAGCTAACAGAATTTTTCTCCTTAATTGCCTTTCTCTCTCTCTCTAACCCTTTTTGGGAAAAAGGGGACATAGGGAGGGAGAGAAGGGGGTTCGGGGAGCCTCCCTGGTCGGCTGGAGGGAAAAGGTTTTTCTGCATTACGGTCATTGCTGTGTATTTCTGTATATATTGTAAATATTGTATATTTGTGTACATATTCATTGCATTTCATTTATGCCTGTAAATGTAGCTTTCGTCTGCTTTTCCAACTGAGCTAGCTGTGGTTTCTTTCTTTGTGTGTGTGGGGAGGGAACTTTTTCACCCCACCACACTCGTCTCACTAGCAACCAGCACCAGAGCAAGAGGACATAGTCTCAAGCTGCACCAAGGGAAGTTTAGGCTCGAGGTGAGGAGAAAGTTCATCACTGAGAGAGTCATTTGTCATTGGAATGGGCTGCCCAGGGATGTGGTGGAGTCACTGTCCCTGGAGGTGTTCAAGAGGGGACTGGACGTGGCACTTGGTGCCATGGTCTAGTCATGAGTCCTGTGGTGACAGGTTGGACTTGATGATCTTTGAGGTCTCTTCCAACCTTGGTGATACTGTGTGTGGTGAAGGCACATTCTGCCCAGATACTAGATCTGACCCCGGCATGTGGACAGGTTTCCCCTCCTTCAGGAGGAAGACAAAAGCCAAGGCATTAGCCAGGCCAGCACGCATTCAGCGCATGCAGTGCGTGTGCAATTACCAACTATGGGCACAATTTCAGCTTCACGCTTTCTATAGGCTGAAGCTAGTTGTCTCTGAGAGTGCCCATTGGTCAAACCCAGCCTCGAGGAATCTATAAGTATCACCCCAGTTGGTAAACAAGTTGCCCCCTCTCTTACTTTCTCTGTACTTGCTCGAGAGAGCAGTGCTCAAGCCACAGCCTCTGCCATTGAGCTTGTTGTTGTTAGCTTCTATTATACATGCGTGCATACTGAAGCCTCCACACTGTGACAAGCATTCCAGAGGGAGGACATTCGCTGAGCCCAAGCAGCCAGCGTAGCCACAGCCAGTCATACCTCCAGGAGACCCTATCCTGCCACCGGAAGACTGGACCAGCCCCTGAGGGTAAGATCTGCACAGTTGTCGGGGAGAAGGGACTTGATAGAGACCGAGTCCGCATATACCTAGCCCCAGGACTATTCCGAGCGTCCTGTTGTTCCTTTAAGCCCAGTAGCGGAGAAGCCGCAGCTCGGGGTAGCCACATTCTCTCTCTGAGACTGTTTGTCTCATCCCCGAGACTCGTCGCCATAGGGCCGACCCCATAGCTATCGTCCGACCGGGAACCTCTGAGCCCGCCTACCGGCAACCGTCGCCCCGCCCTGCTGTGCGAGCCGACTCCCAGGGCCGACCCCATGGGCCAAACCCGACCAGGAACCAGTCCAGCGGCAGTAGTCAGCCAGACCCCCACCTTGCTACAAACAACAGCTACAGAGTATCTTCCATGTGCTTTCCACCCACTAGCACTCAGTTCAAAGTATCCGCATGTAGCGGAGTAATCGCTGACGCACAGAAAGATTGCAATATTGCTGTATATAGCCAGAAGCCGCCCGCGTTCCGCCGAGTCGCCATCTAGTGGCCAAGCGGCGGAACGGCACCGTTCATTATATAAAACATACAAATAGTCTGTAGATAGTTTAATTAAGTTCTAATCATAATACTAAGCCATTTATGGAGCGTATTTCACGAACGTGCACTAGAACATGTATATAAGTTGTTGATTCATCAGTTATTAATAATTTTATAATTAAATAAAAATAATATTTTAATAATTAATATTTCATATTAATAAAATTAATAACATCTTCACAACAATATAGCGCAGCGAGCAGGGTGCACAGCTGTGAAATATTTCCATAACTTGGGATACAAAATTACAGCCCTAGACTTGGAGTGGGCAAAATCAAATTGTAAAAATATAGATGGCATTTTCGCAAAGCTAAGCGAACTCAGCAGCTAACACGCTGTCCTGATGGCATCTTTTATAAAAGGTCTCCCAATTGGAAAGAGAGTTAGGAAAGTCTGAGGCACTAAATAACAAACTTCATGACATTACTTTTGTAAATTAAAGAAAGCAACGCTGCTATCAAGGCACTGGCGGGGTCAGACACAGACTCTTTTTCAAACTTTCCTGGGATCTCCCAACTGCCTAGCCCCAAGGAGCCCCGCGGATATGGTGTCATGCCCGGAGCCAGATCTCCCGTACTGTCCTTTCACGAATTACCCCACCGCAGCCTAGCGGAAAGGACTTAAAGGTAGCGAACGCCACTGCAGCCCAAGGCTTCAGACCCACAGTCTCCTTGGAGCTGCTGAGGCTCCAAAAACTGCAAATAGCGAGTCCCGATTCACCCGCTCAGCCCAGCACACCAGCAGCAGCGTGTGAGTTAAATCTACTTGCCAGTAGTACTCCGAGAAGCAAAGCCCGGAAAAAATCCCAGAACTACCAAACGGAGAGAAACCCATCCGACCGGGACGATACGGATTACAGTTCTGAGGACGAACCCATACGGAGCAAAGCCGTGCGTTTGCGTCCTGTTCTTAAAGAGCAATACACAGACGGCTGCCGTGGCCGAGGGACAGCAACTACTTCTGTTCACCCGTACAGCGGAGCAAAGCTTCAGGACCTGCAAGAGACATTTGCACGAGAGCCGGACGAGTCGGTAACAGACTTTTTGTATTGTGTTATGGAATTGTGCGGGGATACAATTATTTTAGACCGTAATGAAGCAAAAGGCTGTTCATGGGGCCATGAAGTATTTTTGGGCATGGGTCTGGAGGGATATCACTCGCTAACTTCCTGTATCGCTCACTGGGCTGGCAGTTTAGATTCTATAGATAGAGGCTAGCCAACAGAAGTGAGGGTTACAAGTTTGGCCGAACTCACTGCCACAATTAAAAAGCTAGCGTGCGTTCAAGCAATGTATGATCGTGGGGCATATTGTTCCCCACTAGATGCCCCAATTAACCCAGTGCAACTCAAAATTCTAATCTGTGGTCTGCCAGCGGGTCTCAAAAATGTCTGTGATGCCAAAAAGGAGGAAATTGAATGAGTAGTTGAGAGGAATACCACTTGGGACAGGGGGTTAGGGAGAAGCAGTAGAACAGCTTCTTAACTTGGGAACACCACTTAACTTGGGAAGAGCTTCTAATGGCATTATCCCACAAGGGCCGAGACCTGGGCTATTCTGATCATACGCTCACAGCCAAGACTCCCTGCGACAGATGCCATACTGGGTTCAAGGGCAGCCATGCTGAGACACCCCGGGGGAAAATGCTAAGACCTCCCCTGCTGCGACTTCTACGAGTTTAAGCAGCAGTCTGGAGTCAGATCGCAGTCACTCGGGAAGTCCCAGAGCGAGAAATTCCGGCCGCCGGAGAGATAAACAGGGTACTTCTAATAGATCTTCCTCACCCAGAGAGAAATGGCATCAACTAGCACGGTCTTTAAATATGCCTGAATCCGTGATAGCGCCATTATGAACGGGACTGTTAAAAGGAGTAGTGCTGAGCTTACAAAATAAATCTGGCAGCTGGAAGGGGGACCAATACCGAAGTGACTGCTGTGGCAAGGGGGGACATCAGCAAAAGGCATATACTGCCAGCCATAAAGCGATATCGTATGGCCAGAGAAAGGAAGAGCAACGCTCTCAAGCATCCCCTTCCACCAACCTAGGCAGACATGAATACTGCACTGGAAGACAATGCTCACGAGGTTCCTACAGCTCAGTAGAGGGAAAGGAAACACGCAGAGTGACAGGGAATGCTCTAAGTAGCAAGACTCACCTGATTCACTAGACCCATGGTGTGAGCTACTCCTCGACATGGAAGGGCCCAAGGAAGCTGCATTATCTATGAAACCAAAGACAAGGAAGGAAGTAGTGAAAATTGTAATCTCTGCCCTGATAAAAGCAGCAAAGGAAAGGTCTTATTCCTCATCTCGATACTGAGAAAGTCTTGTCATAGTGACAGAGCCCATCCTATCAAGGGGGTGGGAAATTGACAAACCCTGCAGACACTTTGATAGCTTCAGTGTCATATGGGAGTCAAACCCCATCACTCAGTCAAGGGGGTGGTGGGAGATAATCAAGAGTACCAATATTGGTTTTGGAGCAAACATTTGTTACACTGTGAAGGCAGTGTTCTCTGTTAAGAGTACAGTTTAAAGTTTGTATACTGTTCATATAGTGCTAAGGTATTGTAAGTCACTATGTTTGAAAGTGTAATCTACCAAGCAGGTATGAGATAGCTTAACCTGTATGTGATAAACCTTGTTAAGGGTAATTCATACTTGAGGCTTATATATGCCCATGGGCAAAGGGGTGGTAATGTGGTGAAGGCACATTCTGCCCAGATACTAGATCTGACACCATTTAGTGGCCAAGCGGAGGAACTGCACTATTCACAACACATACTGTGTGTGTGAAATCTACGCTACTCCCGTACCCTCCTGATAGAAAGAAATAGAAAAAAATCAACAGCCAAGTTGGCATTCTTTTATAATTTATTAACAGCGCTGGATACACAGGGGATAGTTTGTTCTAACATGGGTACCTGAACACAAGTTTTACAGAGTTAATATACAGTTAGCCATTACATATTCATGCTATTTCTTACTCATTTACATTTGGCTCCTCTTATCCCTACATGGCAGTGTCTTTTGGTAGTGGGCTTGGGAGAGTTTTCCTCTTAGTTGCATTTTTCTTCTCTGCATCTGCTCTTTTCATTATTTTTTTCCCTTTCTTCTGCTCATATCTGCAGGAACATCTGGTCTGTTCCTGGCCTGTTTTCCCATTACCTATACATTGTCTTAAACAAGCATTCCACAGGTTTACCTTCATGTAAACATTCCATTGTTGTGTGGCAGCTTTCTTCCTGCATGATAAGCAGACTTCAATTTTCCAAATACAACTTCCAAGGTTCAGTCTTCCCCTCTCTCAATTCACAAATTAGAAGCACATTGTGATACATGGGCATCCCATCTCTCACACTCTCTGGTTTCCATATATTCATTTAGTTCCTGTTATTCTGGCTTCCATATTTTTGTTAGATAAGTAAATGTACAATTATTCTAAACAGATTAAGAAAAAATAGATTAACATAAAAATTCTTCTCCCTTCCCTTGCCTCCCGGGGCAGGCTGAGGGGAGACCTTATTACTGTCTACAACTGCCTGAAAGGAGGCTGGTGCTGGTCTCTTCTCCCAGATAATTAGTGATAGAACAAGAGGTAATGGCCTCAAGATGTGACTGGGTAGGTTTAGACTGGACATTAGGAAAAAAATTTCCCAGTAAGAGTGGTCAGGCATACTGACCACCACTGATAGGCTACTGAGGGAGGTGGTTGAGTCGCCAACCCTGAATGTGTTTAAGGGTCATTTAGATGTGGTGCTTGGGGGTATGGTTTAGGGGTGAACCTTATAGAGTAGGGTTATTGGTTGAACTTGGTGATTCTGAGGGTCTTTTCCAACCTGAATGTTTCTGTGATTCTGTGAATCTCATAAACACTACAGCAATCTTGTTGAAGTTACTAGAAGTATCAAAACCACCAGGTTATGAAAAAATATTTGTGTGGGCTAAAATCTAACACATACTCAGGCATATGATTTTTCAAATATCAAGTTCCTACTACAATCCCTATGATCAGTACCACCTACTTCTGCTCAAAATCATGTTTCTGCTACCAGACATGCAATGTCAGTACTGCCTTAAAGTCAGTAAGATGCTCAGGGCTCAGCTCAACCTGAAGGTTAGATAAACCTCCAAATTCCTCTTGCCAGGGGCATGAATCAATAGCAGATATAGTATACATCTAAAGATAGAATCTTCTGAAAGCACTACTGAACATCTGAAGTTATGTATCTCAAACCTAATTTTCCACTGTAATTATGGAAGCAAGGGGAGATTCCTGCCTAAGCAGTTAGACAAGTGTTACAAATAAAGGGGTAATAAAGTGAGAAATTAATAATAGTATGTTAATTATTTACTAATTTGACTCCACCTCCTATGTGACTTGATAAAAAGATTATAAAGGTTATAAAGGTTTGGTATTTGGTTGAGACTTATCCTCACAATAGGTGTAGTGGGTTGAAGTTTCCCCCCAGCATTAACTTTGCCAGACCAACTTACTTAGAAGCAAACAAAGCTGTATTTACAAGTAAGAACTACACTCTACAATGGAATGCAATGAACATGTACAAAATATACAGTATTTACAATATTATACAGATATTTACAATAGTATACAAATATTTACAATTAGCAAACAACATGAAAATTCCCCTGGTCAGAGACTAGGGAAGCTGTTCTACTGCTTCTCCCTAACCCCCTGTCCCAAGACATAAAAGGGAGTGGAGAGAAAGCAGGGGTTAGACTTAACTAAATAGCTCAGTCAATGCTAGCCAACAAACACATTAATCTCTCCCGAGTGAAGAAAAAACAGCAGAGATCAGAAGAGAGAGAACTGTTACGGTACAGCCTTAATCTAGATATTTATCCAATGAATTTGTTTAGAATAATCTTTTGGTTTCCTTTTTACACCAAATAGTGATTTATTTTTATTTTTCTACTTTCCTCCTCAAAATCTATAACTACATTTTAAAGGCATAGCCTAAACCTACCACAATAGGAATGATTACAAATAATTTGAGAATATTATTTGGAAAAGATACATTCAAAAGCAGTAAGTATTACTCCACTAACAAAAGGAAGGAAGTTCCCTGAGACTTCAATTACTCACAATGCTGCTTACTGATTGTGGGAATTTCTCTTCTGTCTCTTTTTATCAGCAAATCCTCCTGAACTGCTGCTGCCACTTATAATCCATGTGTGGGGCAGGGCAGAGATCGAAGACCACATGCTCCACATCTCACCTATTTTATCAAGCCAGGATAATTTTTGTCATATGCTGCCATAAAGCATGTCCAAAAGCCACAAACAAAAGGCCAGAAAACAATAACCATCAGCTCTCTGTCTAAATATGCCCAGACTCACCCCAGCACAGGGTCTGTGCCTGGAACATGGCTTGGGGGAAGGAACCGTGTGCATCTGCCTACCACAGCCCTGGGAGGGGCAGATATCTGCCCTAGCTCCCTTCAAACCAACTTCTCTGTTTCCCCCATCCCGTCTTCATGGGGTAGGAAGGGGTTTTGGATGTACTGCCACAAGTGACCGATGTTTTTTTCCTGCAGTTCTACCTTGGCTTCCCTAAGGTATCTGGCCTTTGAAACATTTTGGCAAAAGCATGTATTTTGTGGCAACAAGGCACCTTGGAAATGGACATTGCAAAGCTAGAATGTCTCCAAGAAACTGGACCTGCATTATTGTTTCCCCCAGATTTCTCATTTTCTTCAGATATGTGTCTCGGTAGATTTCTGATCTTCATCTGAAAGCACAGGAATTTACCAAGTCCACTGAAACTTCTGATGCTTAAGACCTTTGTTACAATGTACTCTAAACAGTTCAGAAATAAGCTCTATGACCTCCATTGGTCATAAATTGCACTCTACCTGACATATAATAGTTACTTATATGAAATGTTTTAAAAGTATCTGTCATTCTACTTGGTTTTGCAATTAAGGTAGGTCTACAGATCATTTGGTTCAGAAGTATTCTCCCTTTACTCAGATATGAAACTTGTATATTCTGATACAAAAACATACTGTGGGCTATTGTTGCACTCTATTTAGGTAAAGAGAACAGAGTGGCCCTTTTTCATGTTTATTGCTATTTCTTTGAAACTCTCCTGGCATTTTACAGAAAATAGAGAAAGCAATGAACCTTGTTTTGTGACAGATCTGCAGTTTTAGAGGCTTAGGTTGTTTAAAAGAAAGGTTTGTCCTTTGTAAAAGGAATTATGGTCATATATCTTTTCTCCTCTGTTCTGGCTGTTGGTTCCAATTTACACAATGAAGAATCCAGGTGTAGCAGAAACTTGCAAGTTACTAATATTTTTCTTCTCTTTAAACCTTCTGTTTTTTACACAGAACTTCTTGATGAAAATCAGGAACTGCTGGTCAATCAACAGATGCATCATATGAAGAAGGAAAACTTCTAGGAATTGCTGTATACTTTTAACAGATTGCCAGTGGGCTGGATCCACAGCTCAAGCATCTGTCATGCAGTGATCCAGGATGCTCTGGAGAAAGGTGGTGCTCCAGAACACATCCAGTTCATCGACGATATCATCGTCTGGGGTAAAACTGCTGAGGAAGTCTTCAAGAAAGGTAACAAAATCATTGACATTCTCTTGAAAGCAGGTTTTGCCATTAAGCGAGACAAGGTGAAAGGACCTGCCAGAGAGCCAGTTTCTGGGAGTGCGGTGGCAGGATAGACACTGACACATTCCAGTGGATGTGGTAAATAGAGTCTCTACCATGGCAAATCCCATGAACATGTAAGAAACTCTGTATTTATTGGGTATAGTGGGATTTTGGAGACTGCACATTCCTGGATACAGGCAGACTGTGAAACCTCTGTATCATGTGATTCCAAAGAGAAACAGTTTCCACTGGGGACCTGAACAACAAGCAGCCTTTGACCAGATGAAAAAAGAAGTAGTTCAAGCAATGGGTCTGGGACCTGTCTGAGCTGGTCTGGACATTAAGAACATTTTGTACGTGCCTGCAAGTGACAATGGTCCAACCTGGTGCCTGTGGCAAAGAGCTCCAGGTGAGACATGTGGACATCCTCTTGGTTTCTGGAGTCGAGGTTACAGACTTCCAGAGGCAAATTATACTCCAACAGAGAAAAAGATTCTAGTTGCCTATGAAGGAGTAAAAGCTGCTTCTGAAGTAATTGAAACTGAGTCACAGCTTCTCTTTGCTCCTAGATTACCAGTTTTGAATTGGATGTTCAAAGATAAAGGTTCTACACCACATCATGCCACAGATGCCACATGGTCCAAAGCTTCATCTCTACACCAACTCATGAATGGTAGCCAATGCTCTGTGGGGATGCTAAAGGACTGGAAAAAGAATGGCTGTCAGAGAAAAAGAAAGCCTATTTGGGCAGCTGACCTGTGATAGGACATTGCTGATCAAATCAAGAGAATTCCAGTGAAAGTGAGACATCATGATGCTTACATTCCTAACGGCAAAGCTACTGAGGAACAGCAACAAAATGATCAGGCATATTTAGCTGCAAGAGTTTCTCAAGTAGACACAGACTCTGATTTTGATCCTGACTAGAAACACTGAGGTGAGATATTCTTAGCTCGGTGGGCTCACAATTTGTCAGGACATCAAGGAAGCAATGCAACCTACCAGTGGGCTCGTGACAGATCCATAGACATTTCCATGGATGCTATCACACAAGTTATCCACAACTGTGACATTTGTGCTGCTATTAAGGAGGCAAGGAGAATTAAGACTTTGGGGTATGGTGACAGATGGTCCAAGTACAAGTATGGTGAAGCTTGGCAGATTGATTGTACCACTCTACCTCTTTCTTATTCTGGTAAGCAATATGTGCTTACTATGGTAGAGGCAAACACTGGATGGTTGGAAACTTATCCAGTTCCACATGCAACTGCACGCAACACCATTCTTGGTCTGGAGAGACAAATCCTGTGGAGACACAGAACTCCATAGAGAATTGAGGCATATAATGGAAAACTCGCTTCAAAAACAACCTTGTAAAGAGCTGGGCCCAAGAGCATGGCATTGAGTGGATATTCCACGTCCCCTACTATGCACCAGCTGCAGGGAAGATTGAACGCTACAACGGTTTGCTGAAGACCACTTTCAAAGCTATGGGGCGATGGATCTTTGAAAAACTAGGAGAAGCATTTAGCACAAGCAACCTGGCTGGTAAATAGTAGAGGTTCAGTAGATCAAGCTGGACCTGCACACTCAGATTTGCTACAAAAAGTAGAAGGCGATAGAGTTCTTGTTAGAGAAAAGAATCTGTTAGGCAAAACTGGGTATTTTGTCCTTCAGGAGAGGCCAAACCTGTCCGAGGGGTGGTTTCTGCCACAGGTCCTGGTCATACTTACTGGATAATGAAAGATAATGGTGAATTTCAGTGTATTCCACAAAGAAATCTAACTTTAGCTGGAAGAGTTTAATTTCAGAGTGTTGAACAGATACAACATCACTCCCAAGAGAAGAATCCATGAGGAATCCACGGTGCATGAACCCTAAGAGCCCTGAATCAACTGAAAGTCCCTGATTCCTTTTTCTTCACTTCATCTGTGAAGAGACAAGCTGGTTTCTGTTTTCTTGTTTCCTGGTTTTCTTGGACTTCTAAATTATCCACAACTGAGGACAGCCAGAATGGACTGTGAACTTCATTTATGAATTATAGACATTGTTTCAGATTAGACAGAGAATACTAACAGCCAGTGAAATTGTTTAGAAGGCATGAATTGTGACAGTTTAGGGTGTGCCTTTAAAAAAAATTCCAAGCAAAATCCACAGTTGGTGTAAAAAGAAAAATAAGAGCAATAATTCTAAACAAATTTCATCGGTCAGATGAGTGGGATGTAGATTTATGGTCTTACATTCTTCTCTCATTCTGTTCTTTCCATCTCTTTCTGCTGGCATGCTGGCTGCTTCGCTGAAGGACTCTTTATCAGCAAATGAGAGATAAGCATTACTAGCTTTTCTAATGATGCTTTTGAACTAACTGAAATTCCCATAACATCTCTCCTTTTCTCTTTTCTTCTAATTTTTCCCCTCTCCCCCTGTCCATTTAAGAGGGGGAATGATAGAGTGGCTTTGGTGGGCATCTGGCCTCCAGGCCAGGGCCAAGCCATCACAAATGTAAAGAAGACTGTTATCCTGACACAGCAAAGTGCCCATTTTGCTACTTTGCTTGTAAGAGTACAATCATGTGAAAGCATACAAATAATTAGTCCAGCTTAAATAATGTTTTAATTTGTTGGGAAAGTACAATCTCACTGGATGCTCTGCCAATGTCTGCCACACTCGATGACTTTGCAAGGTTTTGGGCAGTTCTTGTGTTCAAATAGTTTGAACTGATTTTGTAATATCAAGAATCCCAATTGTTCTGTGTTTAAAAAAAACCCAACAAACCAAACCAAACCAAACCAAAAAAGCATACACCTCACAGTCTATTTTATGAATTACCCTAGTTTAGCTTCCTTAATATCCCACATGTAGGTGTGTGGTACTACATGTGAGTGTATAGTACTAGGAAGCATACCAAACAACTTTCAAGTCAACTTTAGATGTTCTGCCTTAGAACATTCTGACTTTATCAGTCTATTTAGTAAGTCTTCCATCCACCAAACCATTCTTTTGAGTCATCATAGCAAGTATTTAACAAATTGTATGTCCAATTACCATAAAATCCAAGGAGCTCACAGAACATGAATATGACACATTTTGGCATAAAGAAAGACATTGCGTTAAGGTAACTGAAGTCTAAGATTTATTGATGTAATTTTCTGCCAACTCCAGGTAAATAGTAATGATCTACTTTTGAAGTTAGACCTTGTCCTATTTATATTTGTTCAGATTAAAGATCACAATTGACTTATAGGTTGACACTTGATTTACCAGAATTTAATAGCTGAGAGTGCCATTAAACACAGCATCAACAGCCAAATTGTGCCTGATTAGTTTTGTCACTCGTCTACTCCCTTTTCTGATGTTTTCTATCTCCGTAAGCTAATTAATTTTAATCTGATTTTAAAGCAAAGAGTTTTTCAATCTGTTACCAATGTTGCAAATAATTTTAATCCAGAAATTTACTGATCATATTATACACTGAAATTGGGATACAAAACCAGGAAAAATTGTTGTTTAATGAGATGACATATAACACCAGGTATTCAATAAATTGAGAGCTTTCTGCTCTGTAATTTGACCAGTTCCAGTTGAAAAAAACTAGATTCTTTATGGAGTTTTAAATATCCAGGATTCATGGAGGATGCCTGGTAAATCAAGACTATTTTAAGACTTGCTTAGAGAACAGCTTTTTTTTTTAAAGTTTTTTTTTTTTTCCTGATCCACACCTTTTCTGGAAACATATACAATCCATTATTTTATTAGTTGTGATGCTTTAACCCCATGCACATCAACAAAAGCTTGGCTGAACCCAGTTGGAGAAGTGAATGAAGCTGTATTTTACAAGCAATAATGGAATGCAATCAATATGTAGAAAATATACAGTATTTACAATAGTATACAGGTATTTACAAAAAGAAAACCACACAGAAATCCTCCCTGGGCAGGAGGATTCTGCCCCACCCCCCACCCTCAAAATTCTCCCCTCCCTTTTTCCTATGGGAAAGTTGTTTGGTATGCTTCCTAGTACTATACACTCACATGTAGTACCACACACCTACATGTGGGATATTAAGGAAGCTAAACTAGGGTAATTCATAAAATAGACTGTGAGGTGTATGCTTTTTTGGTTTGGTTTGGTTTGGTTTGTTGGGTTTTTTTTAAACACAGAACAATTGGGATTCTTGATATTACAAAATCAGTTCAAACTATTTGAACACAAGAACTGCCCAAAACCTTGCAAAGTCATCGAGTGTGGCAGACATTGGCAGAGCATCCAGTGAGATTGTACTTTCCCAACAAATTAAAACATTATTTAAGCTGGACTAATTATTTGTATGCTTTCACATGATTGTACTCTTACAAGCAAAGTAGCAAAATGGGCACTTTGCTGTGTCAGGATAACAGTCTTCTTTACATTTGTGATGGCTTGGCCCTGGCCTGGAGGCCAGATGCCCACCAAAGCCACTCTATCATTCCCCCTCTTAAATGGACAGGGGGAGAGGGGAAAAAAATACAACAAAAGCCAGTAATAGGATAGAAGCAATTTTAATAATAATAAGCAAACAGCAATAGACCATGAGAAAGCAAAAAGCAGAATCTCTACTTCCTATCAGCAGGATGATGGTCAGTCTCAGGAAGCAGAGCTCTCTAAGCTTGGTGATTACTTGGGAGGACAGACGCCGTGGATGAATCCCTCACTTCCTTCTTTCACTTCATTCTTATATCTGAGCTGACATCATATGGTATGGAATACCTCTTAATAATAATAATACAATACAACAGGTTGGAAGAGACCTTCAAGATCATCACGTCCAACCCATCAACCAATCCAACCCACCTAAAATACAATACAGTACCATACAGTACAATACAGTACAAAAGAGTACAATACAGTACAATACAGTACAATACAACCCACCTAAACAACTAAAAAAAACCTAAACCCTGGCACCAAGCACCCCATCAAGCCTCTTCTTGAATACCTCCAATGAAGGTGACTCCACCACTTCCACAGGCAGCTGATTCCAGTGGGCAATCACTCTCTCAGTATAGAACTTCTTCCTAACTTCAAGTCTAAACCTGCCCTGGCGCAGCCTGAGACTGTGTCCTCTTGTTCTGGTACTGGCTGCCTGGGAGAAGAGACCAACCTCTACCTGGCTACAACCTCCCTTCAGGTAGTAGCCAGGTAGAGGTTGGTCTCTTCTCCCAGGTCAGTTGGCTCAGCCATGTCCCCTCCCAAGATCTTACCCACCCCTCAATGTACTCTAGGGGCAGGGAAATGTTGAAAGGACACAGCCTGGATATTTATTCAACAGTAGCCAAAACACTCCTGTGTTATCAACTACTGCTGTAAAACATAGCACTAGAAAGATGCTGTGAGGAGAATGAACTCCAGCTCAGTCTAACCCAATAAAACAGTCTAGTTCAATTTTTCTTCTCTCTGTTTTGTTGGTGGGGGGTAGGTTGTATGTGTTTAGTTTTTGTTTTTGTTTTTTTTTTACCTTTTTTTTTTTTTTTAATGGGGAAAGCTATAGCAGTCTTTGTTAATGTTAATAGCCAGTGGAAAGACTTAAAGTAAGTAGTTACCCTAAGGATATGCATTAAAGAACAAGCTCATGCATTTTTCTCCCTGGAGGAGCTGTTAGTTCTGTGGGTCACTCATTCAGCAAGACTGAGATAGAAACAAGTGACCTCAACAGTGATTCTTGCAATAGATAGAGAGAGAGGTTAAAGGGCACCTAGCTAACCTTTACACCACTAACTACTATATACAAACTCCTTTACAAAACTCTGCTTCCTGAAGCTGGTAGTATTAAGTGCCTTTCCTGTAACAGGTCACTCTTCCCTTAAAAGCTAGAATTTGGGACTCCAGTAACGGCTCAGCCCTATTTTTATTTATGTGCTGTTTTGGTTTCTTTTTTCCCTCCAAAGGCTGGTTTAAAAGGCTAAAAAGAGGGAACAACTACCCCACTGCTACCAAGAATATTAACTGACTATTTATGATTGAAGTGAGCACTGGGGTCTTCATATCCTGGACATGCTTCCCAAAGCTCCTTTCTGTTTCTGGGGGCAAGAGCAGGGTTTTACTTATCAATATTTCTCAGACTTCTACAGATTCCAGTGAAAATAAAGTTAAAAGCATTTATTTTTCCCCTCTTTTAATTTAAGCTTAGGAAACTGACATTCTTTCCCTTGTCCATTAATTTTCTCTGGTTTCTGAAAAGATACTGGTGAAAATAAGATCACAAGCTCCTCTCTCATTCCCTTACAGCCTCATGTGACTTGAAAAATTATGTGGATGATCTTGTGAGATATTCTTTCCTTAATAACTCTGCCCAGGGGGCAGACAGGAAATAATAAAACTGATGTATACCTATAGGTATTTTAGGTTTCTGGAGCTTCTAAATTAAGATATGTAATGGTTTGGACAATGCTTTTTAAGTAAAAACTATTTACTCATTATGATCATCATTTTTGGTTTTTTTTCAGAGGAGAAAAATGGCTGGAAAATGAGTGAAGCAAAACCTTGCTGTCTATCTGATCTTAACATCATAACTGTGCTAACTTATCTCTTCCACAGCAGAAAACTGTGGTAGCATTTTGGAAATCCTCATCTCAGAAGTATTGAAGATCTCTCTGAAGAACTATTAGAACCAAGACCACTGAATATAGCCATCATCAAATTATTTGTTGACAGATCATGTACTAGAAAACTGCTTATAAATTCAAATCGAAACACAACAGTCTGTTGGTTATGAGGAATTCAAATTATTCTATGATTCTAACAGTTTCAGAAGACTAAAAGACAAAAGGGTAAAAAAAAAAGAAATATTGCAATAGTTCATTCCAGTAGTTCTGAAACACTGGTTTTCATTCATGTGAAATTACTTTGATGAACAGAACTGTCTTTAAGAAACCTGATTAAGCAACCTAGTCTTATCTTCTCCACATACCTAATTCAAAAGAGGTCCTCTGACCAATTTTTCTTACTCTCTCAATGATTTCTTTTAATACTAGTCCTTAAAAATTTTATATTAAGTACATCAGTTTTGACATAAGCTATGGAACCAACTCAGTATTTCTTACGGACAGATTGGTAGCTGCTGTAAGGAAGAAGGAAGCTTCAGAAATGAGACAGAAATGTAGGCTTTGCACTGGGTCTCCAGTATGCCATTCTAATAGGATAATGAAGTGAAGTAGAAAGGGAGATCAGCTCCATGTTTCTGGTGTAGCATGGAGTCTGTAGAATTAAAATTTAACCATTGAATCTAAATTTTTACTCTGGCTAGAAATACCTGGGGGAAGAAAAAAAGTGTCACAAGCCATTAGCTTTTAGATAAGTTGATGAACAAGGAACATAATTTGGAATCAACCTGAATTGGCTTTTTTTTTTTTTTCCTCTCTTTCATTCTTAGGTCTTCCTGAAAATGTTTACCACAAACCTAAAATATATCATCAGTATTCATCATTCTCATTTTCCAGAGGAAAAAAAAAAAAAACACGTAGTTTTCCTGTATAAAATTAGCATACACAAAAGCTGGTATTTTTAGGACAGTTTTACCTAATCATAGGTAATTTTTTTAAATAGGAAACTTCAAAGTACTGGGCTTTGCATTTGAACTAGAAAGCAGTGGCTCTTATGGTCTTTCTCTGCTTCTCAAAGGAGTGAATTCCATTATTCTAATTTCCAAAAATACAATGACTCACTTCTTTTCTCATGGAGATAAGTAGTTAAATTCTGAAGGTCAGAGTAACCCTGGCTCTGCTCAGAGCCTGGAAAACACTAGATGAAATGTTAAATGTGACTCAGTGTTCTTTCTGTAAGGAGCTAGTGCCAAGAGTAGAACAGTGGGTGTAGCTACTTACTGTGTTCAGGGTTCAATAATGTTCATCATGATAATTAATTCATAAGATAAGGAAGGTATACATGATTAAGGCCATTTCATCAGCAAACAAAAAGTGAGAAGTATCTCAAACTTGTTAGTATTTAGCCTGCTATTTATAAGTCTAGGCTCAGAGGGGAGTCTACTAACCAAAGGCTGCTCTGATGATTTGTCTGACATGTCTTCGTGTGAAGAAGTAAATATGATGGAAAGGTCCATACGGTTTTCTTCTGCCTGCAAACATACCCCTTATTCGGATTTAGTTTCAATTAACTCATCTTCAGATAGATGCTGAGCTCAGCCAGGCACTAGATCAGTCAGTAGCCTTCATATATTGTGACAAACAGATTTGAATATAAACTGAATAGTGTACCAGAGTCCATCCTGTCCTAGCTTTGCTGATTCAGCATTATTCTGCATTTTCACACGGCTATTCATGCTCACACACAATGTCTGCAATTCTAATTCTTTTCAGTGGCAGTAAATGGATCTCTAGACAGTTGGTTATATATTTTTATGGTATTCATTGTTTTATGGTCTCCCTTTCTTTAGATCTGATAAGTAACATCTAAAACAGTGTATCCTCAACACATGTAAATCACTTATTACATGTACAGTCAGCAACCATATCTATATTTATTATTTTAAAAGGTTTTTACTCTGGTGACTAATTTAAATGTAACCATAAAAAATGTTTATCCAGAATGAAGTACCTCTTAGATCTATCTGAAAACTGCCTGGAGCTGACCTTTAGCCATCTTCTGGTACTACAATACTTTTTATATACTACCACTTGAAAATGAGCTTCTTTCACAGGGGTGTTTGGTATGTCAGAAACTGTGATAAAAGACACTGCCTTGATCAAAGCTATCTGCCAAAAAAAGTCAGCATCTCATTCAAGAAAATCATGATGATGAAACAAACTTCTTAAAAACAAGTCCAAAACTCTAATCAGGAGGGTGCCTTGGCACATCTTGGTGATCTTATTCTAAACACTTAATACAGTGGGAATCTGGACAGCTATTCATAGTACAGGAAACAGAGCTATCTCAGAAATTACTTCAGATGTCCTTATCATGTTATTGGTTGGTTGGGTTGGGTTTTTTGGTTACAATTATAATAAGTATGACATCTATTAAAAGTGGTAAATATTCGAAGTCAAGTGAAAGAGCAAAATCTAGCTGTTGTGGGACTATGGATATACTTTGTTTTCTAGGTCTGGTAGTGCTCAATATTTTCATTAATAACCAAGACAGCTATATGGGATGAGAAAATGTAAAATTTTCATTGGTCAGGAACAGGACTCAGGCCCTTTGGAAGACACCCTCAGAGTTCAAAATTGTCTCTGCAGTTTGCTATTATCTTCAGTTGCAAGGTTTCTGACACTGATGATAATACCAAATGGACATTACTTCTAGGTAGATAAGCATAGGAGATTGTACTATGAGGCAGCTAATGAGCACTGGTGGCAATGAAAATGCCTTTGTTGGATTTATGTATTGATATCACACTGACACATAGGAAAAACTTAGAATTAAAATGACACCATCCAAAGAACTGATAACTTTTAAACACTTGAATGTGAAGACAAAGTAAAGGACTTTGCCTCTGATTAGAACAAACTGTGACTGAATTTTCCTGAGTGCAGTACATTAAGGATTCGGCTTCATTTGCAGTGAAGAAAATTTTGGGTGGGTCAGGGAAAGATGCTTCTAACTGTGAGGCCAGTTAAAAATCGTAACAGGCCTCTTAGTAGGTTGCAGAAACAGTGCAGTTGCAAACTTTAAAAAAGTCACACAAGTTTCTGTCAGAGACAGTCTGGCTGTACTGGAATTGTCTTGAAAAAAGGAGATAGACGATATTTTGAGGTGAAGGTGTGGAATTTTTTCCCCCGTTTGTATTGCTCTCTATAACTACCTGAAGGGAGGTTGTGGACAGGTGGAGGTTGGTCTCTCCTCCCAGGCAGCCAGCACCAGAACAAGAGGACAGTCTCAGGCTGCACCAGGGGAGGTTTAGACTGGATGTTAGGAAGAAGTTCTATACAGAGAGAGTGATTGCTCATTGGAATGGGCTGCTCGGGGAGGTGGTGGAGTCACCATCATTGGAGGTGTTCAGGAGGAGACTTGATGGGGTGCTTGGTGCCATGGTTTAGTTGTTTAGGTGGGTTGGATTGGTTGATAGGTTGGACGCAATGATCTTGAAGGTCTCTTCCAACCTGTTTTTTTTTTTCTATTGTATTGTATTGTATTCTTTTATTGTTTAGGAAGAGTTGTGTTAAATAGATACAATTTACTTTTCTGCTTAATATTGTTTTTCCCACAGGCCTGTGATGTTATTTAGATTTAAAACATCACAGTTTATCAAGCAATCTGTGATCTCCTAGCCTTATAGAAAATTCCCCCTATCTTACTTAGCTAATCATGATGTAGCATGATGTAGAAATGGAGGCAACTGTTATTAGTTATTAGTATATTAAAAGCATCAAAGTAAATCTTATCATTAAGATAATGTAGGATTTTGTAGTGAAAAAAGCTTTGTAACTATCAAAAAAACCATCTGAAAACTACAGAAGGAAAGATAGCAGCCTTTGAAATGTTACCTGAGGAGGAATTATGTAGCCAGAAGTGTATCAATAAAGCCTGAAGGACACATCCAAGGAAACAAAGAAGCTTTAGAACTGCATGCAATTGTTACTTACACCTTGGGTCATATTGAAGCTGCTAGACTCAGAGGAAAAAAATGCAGAAACTGAGTCTTCCATAATTAAAGGACCAAATCAGTCTAGCTTCAGCAAAACCTCCCAGAGATTCTCACAAATACAAGGGGCAGTAGGAGATAATGATCTGGAACAATCCCCCAAGATAAGGCAGAAGAGCAGATCCCCCTGGTCATAGAAAAAGAGCATGTCATTTCACCTTCACTGTCAGAAGATAAAATATGAAAGAAATAGTCATAAATTCAGGGAAAACAATCTCATTAGGAACTGTCTCTCAGAAGAATGGCACAATGGTGAAGTTAGAATCATCACACATTTCTAGCTTGGTTCCTTCAGATAAGAATGAGTATTCAGGAAAGGAAATCTAGTCAAAGGAATGAATTAAATAGACAATGTTCAGGTGATGTTTCTAAGTATGAGGATTATCAAAGTCAGCATCACAATAATTGCAAAGTTAAAAAAATTGAAAATACCTATTACTTCAAACATGAATGTATCAGCAGAATACCACAAATGCAGGGAAGAATCTCTGTGTCTTCCATGGATATACACATGCTATCATATTTTCCCCAAACTATCCAAACCAAGAGAACAACTAAAACTATTCAGATATATATTGTTTCCTGTTGTAAAAGACAAGTATTGTCACTTGTATTGAGTATTCAGAGGTGCTGCAGAATGGAATTCTGTGAGTCTGAGAAATTATGTAAATGTGCTATAGTATACAGTATAGTATATATAAAAGTGTTGGTTGGCTTTTTTTTTTTTATTATTTGCTTTGGGGTTTTTTGTTGATTTGAGATTTTTGTTGTTATTTTTGGTTGGTTGGTTGCTTTTGTTTCTTTGTGTGTTTTGTTTTCTCATTAAATCAGAACAAACAGAAAACTTTCTATACGGAAAGTCAGGATATCAATAAATTTGTCAGAATGATTATGTTACATGGACCATCACTGGGAACACCAATATTCAAAGAAATTTGTGAAACAATACTGAATTATTTGGAGTTCAGGAGAATTCTGAATCTAGACAATGTAGGCTCACAGGTATTAGTATTGCTAGATTTTATGCATACTTTAATTCACAGAATCATCAAATGCTTTGGATTAGAAAGGACCCTTAATGCTCAACTAGTCCAACCTCCTTGCAAGGACATCTTCAACTAGATCAGGTTGCTCAGAGCCTCCTCTAACCTGCCCTTGAATATTTCCAGAGATGGGAGTTCTACCACCTCTCTGGACAACATATTGCATCATTTCACTGCTCTCATTGTAGATAAAAAACACCTTCCTTTTATCTAGTCTAAATTTATCCTCTTCTATTTTAAAAACATTACCTCTTGTCCTGACATAAGTCTTGATAGAAAGACTGTTCACATCTTTTTTATAGGTCTCCATTAATTACTGAAAGGATGCAATAAGGTCTCCCTGGAGCCTTTTCTTCTCCAAGCTGAACAAACCCAACTTCTCAGCCTTTTCATCCCTCTGATCACTTACTGTGCCACTCTTCTGGACCCACTGTAAGGGGTTAACATAATCTTCCACCTTCCCCTCTACTCTCTCTCTCTTCCACTCTCTGGGGATAAACAAAAGGGCAGGAAGGTAGAGTTTTAATTGAGATAAATGGCATTTTGCTACTCTATTGCAGGGATATCAGATTGCATAGGGAGTGAAAAAAAGGAAAGGGGAAAATACAGAAACAGGTATCTATGCTACAAGGAGGCCTCACCAAGCCCCTACACAAAATCAAAACTGGAAAAAGCCAGGCACTCAACTCCAAAACAAGGAACTTTGCAAACTACAAGTCTCACAAATCCCAGCAATGTCCACTCCTGTCATCCAGAAAGCATTGCTCAGAATGGTGCAGGAAATACTATCCATCTTAAAATGATACACCCACTCAAACAAGTTCATGTCTTCCCTGTGCTGAGGACTCCATAGCTGGATACACTACTCTGGGTGAGGTCCCACCAGAGTAGAGCAGAGGAGCAGAATCACATCCCTCAAGTATCAGGTAGGATGTTCTTCTTTTGACATGATTTGATAGGATAGGATTTGCCCAGGATAGGATTTGCCTTCTGAGCTGTGAGCTGGCTCATATCCAGCTTTTAATGCACCAGTACCAATTATCCCTTCATTGAAACTGGGATTTCCCCAGTCTGATTTCTACCAGGTTGGTAGTTCCCAGGGTCCCCCTTTCTACCCATTTAAAAATGGGTGCAATTTCCAGTCACCACAGTTTTCATCTAACTGCCATGACTTTTCAAATATGGAGAGTAGCTTGGCAGCTGCCTCATCCATAAGGACCATGGGATGCAAGTCATCAAGTCCCATAGACTTCTAAGTTCAGGTTCCTTAGGTGGTTCCCAATGTGATTGTCTCTTACAGTGGGAGGAACTTTTCTCCCCTAGTTCTTGTTGTCTATCCCCTCAAGATGTGTGGGAAGAGAAGTTGCCAGTGAAGACTGAGGAAAAAAATTTGTTGAGTACCTCAGCCTTCTCCTTGTCAGTTTTTACCAGCTTGCCAGTCTTGCTTCTCAGGGTGGGTACACTTTCTTTGACTTTCCTATTCTGGCCAAGATAACTGTACAAGCCTTTATTATTATTCTCCATGTCCCTCATAAAATTCAGACCCGGCTGTGCCTTGGTCTTCCTGATTCTATCCCTATGAAGATATACAACATCCCCATCCTCTTCCCAGGATACCTGTCCTTGCTTCCATTGCTTCTGCATTTCCTTCATGCCCATTAATTTGACCAGCAGGTCTCGACTCAGCCACATCAGTCTCTTGCTTTTGCCTGATTCCTTACACCTGGGGATTGAGAGCTACCATATAACTTCATCAAGTATTACTATAAGGAAGCAGTCCTGTACCAAAATCTATTTCTGAACAAATAATTTCTTATAAATCACAGTATTGAAAAAGGGAATAAGAATTTTCTTTCAAAATCTGGTTTGCCTCATTTTTGCACTGGCACATACTGCTGAAATGTTCAGATTTCATATTTTGGAATAAAAATGAATGGAAACAAAAGAAACTTCAATGATTTACTTAAGTATATTTTCTTGAAAATTAGTTTCTGTGATATTTTGTTCTCAGATGGAAATCTGCTTGTTTAAGTTACTGTCCTACCACAGATCCCACTTTCCTTTTATTGTGCCACAACTATTACATTTTAAGGAACTGTGCCTATGTTTCAACAGCCATCATTCTTTTATTGTTTTGGAAATATTTGCAGCTATTTAAAACAAACAGTTAGGACAAACTTAATAAAGAAACAAGATCCTTTGAGATAACTACTGTAAACGGCAAGGGAGAAGGAAACTCAGGGGAAAAAAAAGTACAGTTACTTTTGGGGTGTCAAAACCAAACCAAACCAAACCAAACCAAACCAAAACAAAACAAAACAAAACAAAAGTTTATTTTTGCATCAGAAAAAATGCTTAGCACTCTCTGGAATATGAAATGTCTTTAGCTGAGCAGTAAGAAATCCTTTTGAATTTTGAAAAAAAAAATATTTTCTGCAGAAGACCTTAAACTTTTCTCCCTCACATTTAAACCAGTCTTGTAAAAGTGCACATGGACATCTGCAAACAAGTGGAATTCATCAACTTATCTTGGTATCAGATGAATATGATCAAAGTACACCAGCACATATCTAGGCATTGATTTAAACTTATTTAAACAAACAGTCAAATAAAAACTTTATATTTATTTTTTAAAAAATATTATTGTTATTATTATTATACTTAACAGATTTGTAGGGTTTATTTATTTTACCTAGTTCTAGGATTATATCACTGCTCCTCATAAACTACTTTAGTATAAACTGGAAAAGTATATTAGCAAATAATTGTGGTTTTTTCCTGTAGGTGTATTCTGTGAATATAAATCTTTACATATTCTCAATCTTTTAATTTTGTCATTTAACATCAGTGAAATTCATTTTTTAATGTTAAAGGTTTTAGCCACCAGAGAAAAGACAAATACAGCCAAACAGGGACTTAAAGCTTGAAGGAAAGAATTGGAAACATTGCATTTCTTTCTATACGATCTTATATGTTCAAAGTGATGTTTGTGCATTCATTAGCAAAAAATATTTCCTTCTCTGGTGTTAATTACTGAGACAAGTAGGAAAATGTTAGTAGCGGTGATGTGCATATACACTACATAATATAGTACAATGTATTAATTAGCCTGAGAGTAAGAAAGAAAACTAACTTTGCAAATATTGCAGGAATTCAAAAGCAGCAGGAAGCGGAAATGCCATTGCAAAATATGTGAAGGTAATAATCTACAAACATCAAATAAAATACATAAATCTGAAGAAAGTATCTGGCTGCAATATTTTGGAATTTTAAAATTTTCATAGTGAAAGGATATTTTTCAATGATTAATCATCATTTGCTCTCATTCAATTTGCTGCCTGTATTCAAAGAAAAGAGCAACTATCTGTTGACTGAATTTCATTTAAATATTATTAGCAAGTCACCTTTCATTGTAACCTTATTTGTTCCCATTAGTAGGCTTCTAAATTACTGAACTTGAGCACTATGTCTTTCTCACATGCTGGACATGGTGAAAATTGTGTTCTCTCAAACATTTCTTGGAATTTCTCTTTTCCCTCTAGGCAGTCTCTAACTAGAATTTTAACATGATTTTCCACTGGTTTCATTTGTTCTACACATCTGTGGCAACTTTTCTCTTTTTTGTTTGTTTTTTTGTTTTAATCAATTTCCCCACTAATTTTAATTTTTCAGTGAGAAAGACAAAACTCCAGAATATTTCTAAGAATAACATTTGTTCATTTCCACAGATAAAATCTTATTTTATGCATTATTTTCTCATTCCACTGCTAACTAACAAGTGAGGAAAAATTGAACTATCTTCTGGCAGAAGGGAGAGAAATAGCAATTTTTAATTTTTTTTTTAGCTGAAGTAATACAGTTGTTTAAAATTCTACTAGAGGAATTATATTTAAATACTTTGAAACAAACAAACAAAAAAATATGACATTCTAAGGTAATTAGAGGACATAATCTTCATTTACATCATATTTCCCATACTCTCATGTATGGGCTGCTAGTATGACAATGCTCTAAACAATTTTCTGAATAACTGAAAATGGATGTTAGAATTGTGTTGGGTTTGTGTCTGGTAGGGGTTGGTAGTGGGGCAGGGAGATACTGTCATGTCTCCTGTAAGAAGCTTCAAGAAGCTCATCCAGCTCCAAGTTGGATCTGTGTCTAACCAAGGCTCAGCTAATCAGTACCTCTGTAAAAACAAATTTCAGAGGGGAAATGCTTTTGGGTGAAGATTTGTTATGTTATGTGGTTTTTTGTTTGTTTTTGTTTTTGTTTTTTTTTTTTTTCATGGGTTCTTTGGTTTTGGAGAAGAGGGGGATGTGAGAGAGGTAACTATGTGTACACAGGTCAGTAAGGAAGGAGCAGGGGAGCCATGCTGGAGTAGCCATTTCCCCAAGGCCTATGGTGAGATGGCAGGCTGAGCTCTTGTAGACTTTAAAGATAACAGTAGGGCAGAATCCTGCCTGGAGCCAGAGGAGGACACCATGTTTTAGCAGGATACTTTGTCCAAAGAAGTCTGTGACTCTGAGGGAAGGCCGCATTGGAATAGTCTATCATTGAGAGCACAATTGCACACAGAAGAGACAAGTCCTCCATGGTGGGGATGCCACAACACAGCAGCGGAGAACTGTGAGTTTTCCTTCTGATGAGGAAGGAGAAAGAGACATAACATGTATCAGACTGGGACTGGCCACGAACCCCATTCGTTGCCCCTCTGAACCAATAAGGAGGAGGAGGCAACTGAGATGGACCTAAAAAGAGAGGAGGTTGGTGTGATGGATAATGTTATTAATTATGATTTATGAAAAATTAATAATAACATTTGTATTATTTATAAATATCAGAAATTGTTAATTATAGTGTATCAATATTTGTATGCAGATTACAGTGCGCAGTTGTGGATATATCCCATAAACTGGCACAGTTTAACAATTTTGCAACAAATTAGAAAAATACAAAACAACTATTTGATTAGAAACTAGAGTGCAATTCTACCACTTGTCCACCAGGTGGCGACTCGACAAGACACTTAGCCGCTTATACAGCGCTGGGGGGGGGCGGGGGAAGGGGATGGGATGGGGGAGAGGCACACACAGTTTTAAAGGTACCTTTCAGAGACTTAAATTAATTTTTGATCACAAATTGCAACTCCAGGCATACCCAGGGGAGGCTGCTTATAAACCACAGATCACAATACCATGTGAGCTAAAGCACAGGAATTTTAAACAGAACCAAAACTGATGTTAAACCTGTGGACACTGAAAAGATACAGTCTCACTTGCTAAACTGGTTGCCAAGTTACTATGCTGGCTGCCCAGGCAGGGCTGGATTCAGCAGGGCTGCAGCTGGTCGCTATGGTGGTTCAGGGGCTCATGGGTACCCGGTGCTGGCTCCCAGAGGTGGTGCTTTCCAGACTGGAGGCAAGCCTTCTCGAGCTGCTAGGGGCGTGGCATAGGGTTCTGCTGACAGGCAGTTTCGTGTGGATATGCTCTCGGGCACTTCCCATTGTTGGAGGTCCTGCAGAGTCAGCACGATGTGGTGGGAGGGCAGTTTCTTGGAGCAGCTGGAGAGCATGGGGGGAAGGCTTTCCACTGGCTCAGCTCAGAAAGTGAACGAGCTTTGCCAATTCCTCTCAGTGACTGCTTTCCTGTTTCTAGGGTTACAGGGTAGTCCTTTGTAAAGCTGTACAGGGCACTCATGGGTGGTCCTGGCAGAACACAGGGAGTGCTTTGAATCGCTCTGGCACTTAGCTCAAGGCTGTGGAGCGGCAGGTGGCTCCTTTCCGCAGCTCAGTGGCTGGCACACAGAATGGGGCTGAGCACAGTCCTTTCTGTGAGAGCAGGCTTTGTCTTGCAGGTTTGCAGCTTCATGCAACAGACACTTAGAACTGCTGAAAGGGTTCCAGACAAGTTCTCTCCCACCTGGCCAGGCTTACCAGCAGCGTCTCAGTCCCTGTGGGCATGGTGGCAGATTATTCCTACCAGCGGGACTGGGGTATGATTCTAAGCTGTAGCAAAGCAAAGTGAAGGACTTGTTGCTGGCACCCAGGGTAAACTGAGGCACGCTGGCTCTTCCCAGGTAGCAGGCTTCTCTACGGACTGCAGACAAAGGCAGAGCACATGCATGAGGGCAGTAGCAGAAGCAAAAGCAATAAAGCAAGAGCAAAAGAGCAATTTGTTTACAATTAGGGTAATAGCTTGTATTTAGCCAATAGTCAAACTTGGTAAACATCATTATCCAGTGGTAAAGCATGTGGTCAGTTACGCCCAAACCAGGAAGAATGACAAGCATCACACAAGGTGAGCATGTGATATTGTTTACCCCAAAAAAAGGCACGTTGGGTTGTTTACCCTGGCTTGTTGACACCTGTACCTTTCTTAATTCAGCTCTTTGTCAAGTGGATGGGGCCAAACTTTTTGGTGGTGTGCAGTAATAAGACAAGGAACAATGGATACCCACTCCAGAAGGAGGGGGGAGAGGGGAGTTGAGCAAAACACGTTGCAACAAGTTTTGGCAATATTAGGGGCATAATTCTGGGCATGAGCAGCCTTCACCACAGATGGAAAGATGTTTTAAAGATATATTTATTATTGTCCTGCTCAGATTTAATCAGTAAATTCATGGTAGTTTTGTTTAAATTTAATTTATTTTGTTTCCCCAAGTAAAATCTGGTTTTTGCTTGTGACAGAAATTGGTGAGTGAGTCCTCCCTGTCCTTGGCCTTCAAGCCTTTTGCTGTATTTTCTCCTCATCCCACTGGAGTGGGGTAGTAGTGAGTGAGCAACTGCATGGTGTTTAGTGCTGGTTGAGTGGGCTTAAACCACGACAAAAATGTGTCAGCCATAAAACAGGTAAAAAAAATTTCATTGTTTATATGTTTGAGAGCTGTGTGATGTAACTCTGTTGTAGAAGTGCTGTTGGTTTGGTCCTTTAAGAACATCAAAGTAATGCAATAATAAAATATATTTCATTCTCTGGCATCTTCAGAGAGGTTTATTTGAAATATATATACTATGAGAATATGGATGTTGTTTTAAGAAGATTCAAGAGACGTTTAGAACCTCATGTAACCATCAGTCTTACTGCCCAAAGTATTGAAAACTTGACATTTTATCTTCTGAAGGTGATTTTATTTTCATTGTTTCCACACTGACTTGCTTGGACTACAGCACTTATTCTATATGGATGATTCTGAAAAATACTGCAGTGTAAGACACATGCAAGGCATGGATAAATAGATACCACAGATGCCATCTACAACAAGCACCACCTGTAAGAACTTGTCAGAGAGCATATCTATTGGCAATTACTATCATTAAAATGTGCACCATTTTTATCATAAAACCATTAAGATCTTGTGTGCATCATCCTTAGTATTCCAGCATCTGTGATAAAGCCAGTGGAAAAACCCACAGATACCAGAAATCATTAGTGTATTTTCCATTACCAGAGACATTAGCTAGCAGTCACTTTGCTCCAATTCTATGCATTGTGCCAGGGTTTCTTTGCTCTATTTATTAAGCTGGTGACACAAGCAGTGTTAACTGTGGCTTTGCAGTCAAAATTGCTTGTTTTCACCTAAGCTGAGAAAGTGGCAGCATACTGATCATCTCTCAATAACTTTCCATCCAAATTTCCTTGGGGAATGTGAGGGAGGAAGGGGACTTTTCAGCATACATCCAGTGAATGAACTATCAAATCTGAAAACTAAGCTTTCATTCAGCAAAGACTTACCATCTTTTAACCTGAGGCTCTGGCACGTACAGTGTGCTGGGGTAAGTATGAAGCAGTGGCAATGGAAAACTGCCTGTGGCGGGGAGAAAGGATTCTCAGAAGAACAAGAAAGCCGAGATCCTAGAATAAAACTTTTCATGTTACTATCCTGTACCTATGACTTCTTACACCACATGCAACTACACAGATAACTAAGGCGCAGATCAGGACCCACTCAAACTGTTCTAGGCAGGAGCCATAGTTTATTTAGATTTGCAGAAAAGATGCAAATTAAGATATCTGGATAGCACATTCTCTGCCCTAAAGGCAGGGTTCACTGATAGGATTCAACAGATGGAGCTGCAGTTGGTAATACGGAGCTGCTCTCAGCCCAGCATGTCACCATCAGCTTTGATATAAAGAGCCAAGACATAAAGGTCTAATAAATAAACAAATAATGTATTTTTTTTAAAAAGGGAAAAAAATCCTCCTCTTCCTATGTGTCCTGGGTTAACACAGTTCACTCTTACTATTCCTTTCCCCCTTCCCCTGCTTCCCCTCCAACCCCCCTGACACAGGCTGGGGGGAGAAGGAAAATGGCAGAGTTAAGAGTTGAGGTAAGGACAATTTACTCCTCTGTTGCAGGGATATCAGATCACACAAAAGAAAACAGGAAGAAAAATACCAAATGTTACTGTGAACCACACAAACCATAAAGGGCCACACCCCTACGCTGGGGAAGATAACCACAAAAACCTGGAAAAGGAAACTTTACAAGTTATGGAATATATTTCAAGTCCTACAAACCCCACCAACTCCTTCCTGTCATGCAGTCAGCATGGAATTGACATGGTGTAGGATATATGATCCACCTGACACTATGGGGTGGGGATAGCCGTGTCCCGCATCCTGCGTCCCTCATCTATTCTAGTGGGGCCAGCCAGCTTAAACCAATACACTATATTTTGCTCTTTCTTGAGAAGTCCAGTCCCTTAGTGCATTGGTGAAGCTCACAGTTGTTAGCTACACCTATAAATAAAATCTGGCTAAGGCACAGGTACAGGCATGAAGTACAGACATGAAAGCATCTCTTCTATCCAGAAGTTAGCTTGCTTTCATGCATGGCTGAGGCTTGCATCAAATGACCCACAACTGAACCTTGTTCAAATGACAGCATAAGCCAGAGACACTTCCAATGTGCAATAGCAGACCCTTCGGAAAAAAACACAACACTTATTTAGTTGCACAGAAATAAACTGTGCTGCTTCATGGCCACAGAACAGGATGTGGCCAGGTTGTTTTTTTCCTATGACAATACTGTTATAGTCACTAAGAAAATGAGTTACAAATCTATTTTCCTTCAACTTTTCTCATGTTTGGTGGTCTGGGATCAATAATTTCTTTCTTTTGGCTCAGATTTCCATACGTCACGTGGCAGAAGCAGGGGTACATTCTTGTCCATCTGCAAATGTATATTTTTAGTATCACAGAATTCAGCAGTAATGGATTTTCTGTATTCAGAAATGAGGTTCACTGCAGGATGTAAAGCTAGGTCTGTAGTTTTGGAATTCTGTCCCAATAACAGAATCTCAGGTCGCTTCTACCCAGCAAGCATTTATTGCACGACCCTGTCTTCATGGCATCTTGTTAAAAAGATGATGTTGTACTCATATCCAAAACCCTTTAATGCATTTGAAACTTTTTCCCATCAGTCACATTTCCATATTTGCAGCATTTCAGAAACAACCTAGGACATCTTGATTACATGAATTACATGCCAAAAGGGCACAGTATAGTTCCCATAATGAGAACATAGCAGATCTCCCAAGGTTGCCTGTGATGATTAGATGCAGCTATAGGGAACTGCTCATTTCTTTTTTGGGAGAAAAGAAGATTATGCATTTCAATAAGGAGATTGTACATTAAATGTGCATTACATTACTATCCATTTCTGTCCATTCCAAGCAGTCCCATATCATGCCTTAGAAATTCCTTTAAGTCTGACAAATACTGAATACTTTATAATATTGACTTCTTCCTACTCAATTGTCATATAAGCCACTTCAACATTAAGATGCAATTATATAACATTCCTAGGGTAACCACAGCAACTGCTTACTTCGAAAATGAATATTAGAAGGGTAATGTATTTTTAGAACAACACAGATCTTTGCTGCTGGAATCTCAGAGGAGTAGTACCACTGTGAGATGGTGCAGCTTTTTGTGGCATATCAAGTACTGTTCTCTGAAACTGAGGACTGATACATTCAGTGACTTCTAGGAGCCTAATAAACATTTTCTCTTAGTACTACTCTCCTCATCTGTGATTTGTACTCCAAGGCACTATTCCTAAAACAACAAATCAAAATGAAATATTCCTTCTACATCTTTCAAATAAGTGCTTAATGGTAGTTCACCTCCAAAAAGTGGAAACCAGCATTGCTGTCAAGGTGGATGTCAATGTGTGGGTTAAAATCAGGGGGCAGACCAACAAATCTGACATCCTGGTTGGAGTCTGTCATAGACCACCCAACCAGGATGAGGAGGCAGATGAAACATTTTATAAGCAACTGGAGGCTGTCTCAAGGTCATCAGATCTTGTCCTTGTGGGTGACTTTAACATGCCAGATATCTGCTGGGAACTTAACTCAGCAGAGAGGAGGCAGTCCAGAAGATTCCTGGACCACATGGAGGACAACTTCCTGATGCAGCTGTTGAGTGAGCCTACCAGGGGTCAAGCTCTGCTTGACCTGCTGTTCTCCAATAGAGAAGGGCTGGTAGGAGACGTGACTGTGTGAGGCTGCCTGGGGTGCAGCAACCAGGAGATGGTGAATTTTTCAATATACAGGGAGATAGGGAGGAGCACCAACAGAACCTTCACCTTGGACTTCTGGAGGGTGAACTTCAGCCTGTTTAAAAAAATTATCTGCAAAGTTCCCTGGGTATCAGCCCTCAAGAACTGAGGGGTCCAGGCCGGTTGGACCTATTTCAAACAGGAGCTCTTGAAGGCACAGGAACTGGCAGTTCCCATCTGCCAAAAGATGAGCCGGCGGGGAAAGCGACCAGCCTGGATGAGCAAGCAGCTCCTGGAGGAACTAAGGGAAAAAAAAGAGGCTGTATCACCTTTGGAAGGAGGGGAAGGCTTCTCGAGGTATGTTTAAGGAAGTTGTTAGATTATGTAGGGAAAAAATTAGAGAGGAAAAGGCCCAGTTGGAACTGAGGCTGGCCACCTCTGTGAAGGACAATAAAAAGCATTTTTACAAATACGTTAATGCTAAAAAGAAGGGCAAGAAGAACCTGCGCTCCCTATTGGATCTGGAGGGGAGCGCAGTGACTAAAGACAAGGAAAAGGCTGAGGTCCTGAATACCTTCTTTGCCTCAATTTTTAACAGCAAGGCAGGAGGAGTTCAGGACAAGTGGTCTCCTGCGATGGGTGATGGGGTCAGGGAGCAGTGTAATGCCATGGAAATCCATGAGGAATAAGTTCGGGACCTGCTGAGCCACTTGGACACTCACAAGTCCATGGGGCTGGATGGGATCCATCCTAGGGTCCTGAGAGAGCTGGCAGATGACCTGGCCAAGCCGCTTTCCATCATTTTCCTCAAGTTCTGGCTGACTGGTGAGGTCCCAGATGACTGGAAACTGGCCAATGTGGTCCCCATCCACAAGAAGGGTCGGATGAAGGAGCCTGGAAACTACAGGCCAGTCAGCCTGACCTCAGTGCCAGGGAAAATGATGGAGCAGATTATCCTGGCAGCAATACCTGCGCACCTGCAGGATGGCAAAGGGCTCAGGTCCAGCCAACATGGATTTAGGAAGGGCAGGTCCTGCCTCTCCAACCTGATCTCCTTCTATGATCAGGTGACCCACCTGGTGGATGTGGGGAGGCCTGTGGATGTGGTCTACCTGGACTTCAGCAAGGCCTTTGACACCGTCCCCCACAGCAAACTGCTGGCTAAGCTGTCAGCTTGTGGCTTGGACAGCAACACTCTGTGCTGGGTTAGGAACTGGCTGGAGGGCCGAGCCCAGAGAGTGGTGGTGAATGGTGCCACCTCCAGCTGGAGGCCAGTCACCAGTGGCATCCCCCAGGGATCAGTGCTGGGCCCCATCCTCTTCAATGTCTTCATTGATGATCTGGATGAGGGGATAGAGACAGTCATCAGCAAATTTGCAGATGACACCAAGTTGGGAGCTGATGTTGGTCAGTTAGAGGGTGGAAGGGCTCTGCAGAGGGACCTTGACCGGCTGGACAGATGGGCGGAGTCCAATGGGATGGCATTCAACAAGTCCAAGTGCCAGGTGCTGCACTTTGGCAACAACAACCCCATGCAGAGCTACAGGCTGGGGTCTGAGTGGCTGGAGAGCTGCCAAACAGAGTGAGACCTGGGGGTGCTGATTGACAGCTGCCTGAACATGAGCCAGCAGTGTGCCCAGGTGGCCAAGAAGGCCAATGGCATCCTGGCCTGCATTAGGAATGGCGTGGCCAGCAGGAGCAGGGAGGTCATGTGCCCCTGTACTCTGCTTTGGTTAGACCGCACCTTAAGTACTGTGTCCAGTTCTGGGCACCTCAGCTTAAGAAGGACATCGAGACACTTGAACGTGTCCAGAGAAGGGCAACAAGGCTGGTGAGAGGCCTTGAGCACAAGCCCTATGAGGAGAGGCTGAGGGAGCTGGGGTTTTTTAGCCTGGTGAAGAGGAGGCTCAGGGGCGACCTCATTGCTCTCTACAACTACCTGAAGGGTGGTTGTAGCCAGGAAGGGGTTGGCCTCTTCTCCCTAGCAACCAGCAGCAGAACAATGGGACACAGTCTCAAGCTGCACCAGGGGAAGTTTAGGCTCGAGGTGAGGAGAAAGTTCTTCACTGAGAGAGTGATTCGCCATTGGAATGGGCTGCCTGGGGAGGTGGTGGAGTCACCGTCCCTGGAGGTGTTCAAGAGGGGACTGGATTCGGCACTTGGTGCCATGGTCTAGTCGTGGGGTCTGTGGTGACAGGTTGGACTCGATGATCTTCGAGGTCTCTTCCAACCTTAGCGATACTGTGATACTGTGATACTGTGAAAAAGAGAAAAACAAACAAAAAAAGCTGAAACCAACCCAAACAAATAGCATAAGCTCTGATCCTGGTCCTTGAGTATATTGTTTCTAGAGATCTGCATTTTCCATTTTTCAAATACTCTAAAACTGTGTTGAAGTACGAGACAGATAAGGATCACTTGTAATCTTAGTCTTTAAAAAAAATCTCTATTTTTCAGTGATTTCAAGGCCTCAGTCCTCACACCAAATCCTGTAAGACAGACCAATTAAATTCTATAGAGCATGATTTGGCAGTATTATGCCAGTTTGCACCAACTGAATACTAGAGCATTACATTTTGCAAACTGTAGATGCAAAGTTCAGGTGTATGGTAGCTTTCATGTTAGGTAGGCAAATATATGTTCCACAAAACAAACTGTTGTCTGCCTGGGTTTTTTGGTTGGTTGCTTGGTTGGTTTTTTACATTCCCTAGTAGCTAGGCAGATCTGAAACTCAAGCATCTATCATTTAAGAACAGCTTCTGAATTTGCTACAATCCCTAGAGGATTTTGGGTCTTCTAAACTAATCAAGGATTTATGAGGCATAAATACTACATTATGGCTGTGACAGATCAATTTTTCTCCCCACTAGTGGTCCTCTGACCAGTCTAACAACTAAAGAATATTGTTGCATGAAAAATAGATATTGTAATACATTGCCTGAAGGGAGTTATACCAGAGAGAGAAATAAGGTAGGACCTCTTCCACGAGTGGTCTTACACCTGTAAAACAAACGTGTTTAGAGAGTGTGATTGTGGAAGTTTATTTGTTTTGAATATTATTTGGATTTTTATGAATACTAAAACAACTTCACATTCAGTACCTTTCTTAATTGCATGAAATTCCTCATTGCACAGAATATCTAAGGCAAAGATGAAGAGCTTAAATTAATATAAAAAGTTCCATTAGCATAGATGAAGTTACAGTGGCTTATATCAACTGAGAATCAATCAAAAAATGAGATGTGACAACTGGTTGTGAAGTGCACTTCTTTTTCATAAATAGTGGAGGAAGAAAATGTGATATTTTTAGGAGCAATATTGTAAGATAAAGTTTATGCATACATGGTATTAATGGCATAAGACTAAGTTCTGAATGATTGCTTGTCCCTGCTTGCATACCAGCGCATTATTTTATATTTAACTGATATCTGAAATGAGTATATGTTCTTTCACCTCCTTTATTTATGTAAGGTATTTTCTTCTTTTTCTCTCTTACATGTGTTATTTGTTTGCCTTGATATTTTTAGGGTCTGCACATTTATTTGGGAATAGGTTTTGTTTATCAGGATGACTCATGGCCACCCTATTTCTCTCACCCATACAAGCACACAAGCAAAACTTAAAACATCCTGTATGTCTTCAGAGAAAGAAGATGTTGTCTTGGTAGAATGTCATTTATTTAATCTAACAAAGCTCTCAATCTACATGTACAGTGAATAAGAGCCGCTTTTCTCTCCTTTACATGTGGGTTTTGTTCTGTTTTGTCTTGTTTTCTTTTCTGTCCCAATGGAGATAATCTTTACTAGATTCACACTTCTCTTATGACTTGTGGGCTAATGCAAAAGCTGTTGGGTTTTTTTTACCATCTCCTAAAATGCATACTTCGTTATTCTTTAGTAATTTTCCCCTGCTTCTTAGATTGAGATGTTAATATTCAGCACATACACTGCTTTATAGGCAGTGTGTTACATGCTTCCATTGAGAATTTTGTCTTTCATGATTTTTGTAATAACATTGAAGATTTTAGTGCTAAAGTGCATTTGGTTTGTATGTCAGTAATATTTCATTCAGTTGCATCTCTCTGTCTTTCCCTAGCATGATTGCTATGAGTTATCGCAACTGTCATATCACTTGCAAATAAGATAGTGTTAGTTTTACTTCCTTGAAACATGCACATGTATGTGATGCTTACCTGCAATAGGAAAGGGGCAATTCCTAAAGACAATATATTGTAAATACACCTTCATTTATAAATATGTGTAGCTATCTTAATCAGCCATTTTTCTTTTTTTTTTAGAGATATGTTTATGGATAAAACCTCATATTCAAACTGTAGCTTTTGGCCTATTGGCTAGGACTACAAAGTAGGTTTCTTTGGATAATTAAATCGGTATGATCATGGTAAGTATAACTTACCTTTTTAAAAATTATTAATTTATTTTATTTATTTCAGTCCTGGTCACAATACATAAGATAACCTTTTTGTTCTACCTTCAACTCCCACACTTCACTCAATTTTTCTTCTTAAATTAGATTAGAATCTCTTAGAGGAAGCAATTATCTTGATTCCTTAAATTCTCTGTCAAACAAAAAAGGTCTCTGAAACAGAGTGGAAGAAACCATCTTCAGGTTTCTCTCTCCTTTGTTATGAAATCTGACAATCATTTTCCACAGCAGATGTGAAAATAGAAAGAGGAGATGAAAGAAAGAAACAAAAAAAAAAGGATGAAAGCTCCCCCCCCCCAAATATTTCTGTTTGTATTTCACATTTTAAGTTCAAGGTCATAAGGTCAAAACTATAATTATTTTACATTTGTGTAATTTGCAATCTTTTAAATCTTTCTGTTTGCCTCCTCTGTCCTCAGAAGGACACTGCCCTCAGCTACTGTAAATCACAACAGCACCATAGCAGATGTATGAAGCTGATAATCAATTATTTTTCTGAACTTTCAGAGTCACAAACATATAAAGAAGTCACAGGCATACACAGAAATGTAGCCTGAGGCTTTCTTATCTTCTCCAGATTTGTCCACTGATTCTAACTGAACTTGAGAGACTAAACTTGCTTGAATTGCATATAGAAGGATTGAGAGGGATGTAGAAGGGAAAGCAAATATATAATACATATGCATCAGTTCAATGCACGGAAGCGATCTGATGAATACTTCATAAGACTAATTTATAAGTGTACCCAGACTCCTTCAGTGTGCATTGTTTAAATTCAAAGTTTGTATATCCTGTATGGCATACTCAGATTTTATCCACACTTCAGAGCATTTGCCTGACTCCCAATAACAGAATGTGCTTCTTGTATACAATTTGCAGAGTAAAACAAACTCCAATGCTAAGATGCACAAAAAGGGTATTAATATGAACTTCCAATGTTTATTGGCTCATTTCTTTCAATTCTTCTTAGTTCATAAAAATCAAATACATATGAGAATTTTTGTTACTATTAGTCACTTGATAAAAAAGTTGCAGATCTCATACACACATGATGCAGACAAAAATAGAGCAGCTCAGTTACAAAGACTACATCAGTGGTGTTTTATAATTTATACATCTGCTGCCTTCTTGAAGCATTGCTCCTGAAAAATAAAGATGGAGATTACCTGCTTTCCCTAAGAAGTGGCAGAGAGATCATTTGTCTTTATGAAAGAGTGGTATTTCCAAATGCATACCTTAAAAACACCTCCATTAGGAATTGCACATTTCGAGCTCAGAGGAAGTTGTGTCTCCTCATCCATGGGTAACCTAAACACTAAACCACTTCCCTGGGCATCCTGTTTCAAAGCTTGACAACCCTTTCTGTGAAGAAATTTTTTGTGATGCCCAGTCTAAGCCTCCCCTGTCACAACTTGAGGCCATTTCCTCTTGTCTTCTTGCTTGTTACTTGGGAGAAGTAACCAACACTCACCTCACTAGAGTGTGAGAAGGTCTCCCCTTATCCTCCTTATCTTCAGGCTGAACAATCTCAGCAACTTCTCATAGTACTAGACTCCTCATTAGCTTCACTGGCCTTCTTTGGAACTCCACAGTTAGCCAGGATTATTGGGAAATGATTGAAAATGGCTTGATGAGCACTTCCACCAGCTCACTCAGTACCCTTGGGTGGATCACATCAGGTCCCATAGACTTGGGTGTGTCTAAGTGGTGCCAAAGGACACCTTTGGATCATAGGGGCTTTACTCTGTTCCCCATTCCTGTCTTCCATCTCAGCAGGCTGGGTATCCCAAAAATATCTGTTTTTACTATTAAAGACATAGGCAAAAAAGTGTTAAATAGCTCAGTCTTGTCACTATGTTTCTCCCTGCATCCAGTAAAGGATGCAGATTCTCCTTAGTCTTCTTTTGTTGCCAATATACTTATAGAAACATTTTTTTATTGTGTTTTGTGGTAGAAGCCAAGCAAGTTATAGCTGGGCTTTGGCCCTTCAAATTTTCTTCATGCATAACCTCATGACATCCTTATAGTTCTCCTGAGCGGCCTGTTCCTTCTTCCAAAGGTCATAAATGTTCTTTTCTTCCCCTCAGTACATATGTTGTATTTGCTATATTGAATTATGAACTATTTAAAATATTGATACTTGTTGAATTTGAATATGATATGGGGAGTTTGCTAATGGGGGATATGGGGACTTTGTTAATATCAAATCAGTAGTCCTCATTATAAAATCAGTAGATCAGTAGTCCTCATTCATCGAAATTTTCAGTATCATTACGGATGCTAGACAAAATATTTTCCCCATCTCATCAGCCCTGGTATGACCATCCACAGCATTGTTTAATTGTTTCTACTTTAATATAAATAAATAAAATGGTTGGGAGGTTTTTTTTCCAAGAAAATAATAAAATTATCCCTGGAATCTTTGCCTCCTCTCCACAGTCATGCTTTTCAGCTTTTGTTAGTGTCCTATTAAAATCAAGTGCAAAAGGATTAATAATTTCATAGAACTTTTATGTCATTGCTTGCATAAGATCATTATGGGGTGACCTTTTAATTTATCTTGCTATCTCTTTCTCTGAAATGAAAAAAAAAGGGTTGTTTTTCTTGAGGGAAGTAAATCTGATGGCTATATTCCCACCACAGTTCTTGGCATTTGTGGTGATTTGAGCCTAATTGGAGTTTAAGTATTCAGATGGTAGCAAGAAACCGAGAAGATCCTTTCCCCACTCCCAAAGAGACTGGAGATAAATCTACCAAATAATAATCTGGAGTTGGTTTGGAAGTAGAAGTAAAATTTTAAACAAAAAATATATATATCAATATCAGGGAGGATTTACAAGGGTAAGGAATAAGGATGAATAGGAAATATACAAAACCAAATTTGGATGGCCTTGTATCTCCCTCGATGTATGTGGATTTCAGTCCTTTAGAGAAGTGTGGATGTGGCAGGGAGAAGATCAGGCCCAACCACATGGCAGAACCAGGAGGCTAGCAGCAGCTGTGAGTCCTTTTGAACAGGGGAGGCAGGAGCAAAGAAAAAAGATGGCTGCCACACCCTCCCCTTTATAGTCTTGCTGGACAGGAAGGGGGAGAGGAACAGACCAACTTAGACCCAGGGGATCCCCCCTCCTGGGAGGGGGACACCAAGTCCACCTGGATCAGGTTTTTTTTGTCCCCTGGGGGAAGCAGGGCTCTTGCAACCCTCCCCCCACAGGATGGGTGTAACCCAGCACAGCATTCTTGTGAGCAGAGGCCTTTCTGAAATTCCTATTTGGACAAAGAAACCCCACAAAAACCAAATCCATGAAAATTTATTATCAAGATATTTCCTGAGATACTGTGCTTTATGTATTAATTCTTAATAATGTAGGAGATGTAAAACTGAATTCAAGTTGGAAAAGAGAGAAGGTATTCTATAGTGAAAATGCCACAATAGAGTGATGTGTTTCTAATGTCCATAAAGAAAGATGTTTGTCCAGATAGCTATGCTATTCTTTTTTAAAACTCCTGAATTTCTTCTGAGATTAATTAATATCTCAGTAAAAAAGCATGAAGTACTATGCCTGACTGCTTTTTGTTAATAAGAATGATCATTTAGCAGACCTGGACATGATGTAGAAGGATTTTTCAACTAAATGGTTCAATGAGAGTGAAGACTGGGAACATTTTTCAGCAAGGACTAAACAGTCCTAAAGTCCAATTTCACAGATTATTGGGCAAAGTAAAATTTTTCTAATCTTCAGATATGACCTATTCCTTTGCAAGTGATAAAATATTTCCCTGAATTAGGTCTCATATGAATTAAATAAATAACCCCACAAAATTTTCTAGTTCTGATTCCAACATTTTTTAGAAAGTCAATTCAACATGTCATTGACAAGTTGTCGCAGCAACAATATCCTGTTCCAAATAGACATACTTTCTAATCTTAATTTATCTAGCTTCAAATTTAATACTTCTCTCTTACAAATACCGTACTATGCTGAAGAGCGTCTTACAGTAGTGGCACCAACCAGTCCAGAGGCTACTCTCTACCCCTGCTTCACATCTCTTGGGGCACTTGTGCAAGGCTGGCTCCAACCTTTGTGCTCATACTCCTCTTCTCAAACAAGACAGAGGTGCACAGAGAAGCCCCTGGAGCATGGGTGCACTTCCAGACAGGAAAGGTTAGTATGACAAGGGTCTTCTAGGCTGGGGGCCAAGGAAGGCTCTGCCAGACATAGGGATACATGTACAGGTAGGTGGTGTATTCCCAATTCTCCCTTGAAAATTATTGTGTTTCAGGGTCCCAGAGTGCAGGTATTGTTTAGGTATGCAATAAAAACTCTTCCAGACAGGCTGGTTGAGCCCACCTGCTAGAAGGACCCACACTGCACATTCACACATATATATTTTCAGTACCCAACCTCCACCTCACTTTGGCATAGAGAGGGTGTGACCGGTTTAGGCTATGCCTTTAAGAAAGAGACAGTTGCTGAACACTCTGGCTGAATGTTTTTGATATTTAAACAAAACCAAGATAGTCTAAACCAATTTCATTGGTAGATTGTAGAATGCAATTTTAAGTTTGGGTTCTGTTAGTTCTGTCTGGTCTGGGTTCCGGCTGTGTTCAGTCTGTGCTTCTCTGTCCTGTGGGCTGGATGGCTTCTCTCTTTCTGAAGCAGGAGTGACCTTGGGTAACAAAGCTAACCAGATAAGAAAACTAATTCTTGCATTTGCTTTGAACTAACAGAATTTTCCTCCTTAATTGCCTTTCTCTCTCTCTTACCCTTTTTGGGAAAAAGGGGAGGTAGGGAGGCAGAGAGGGGGGTTCAGGGAACCCCCCTGGCTGGCTGGAGGGAAAAGGCTTTTCTGCATTGCGTTCATTGCTGTGTATTTCTGTATATATTGTAAATATTGTATATTTGTGTACATATTCATTGCATTCCATTTATGCCTGTAAATATAGCTTTCATCTGCTTTTCCGACTGAGCTAGCTGTGGTTTCTTTCTTTGTGTGTGGGGAGGGAACTTTCTCACCTCAACACATATTATTTAATTGGCGCCCAATGCGCGGCTTGTGGATAGTTGCTGTCCAGAAGCAGAGCAAAAGTTGCTTGATTTATTGTCTGCTCAAGTCAGAGTTGCAAGGATTAAAGTGTTTTGGATTTTAGAGCATCTGTTTTTTTCAATTTTGGGGGTCCTTATCTATAAGCATGTCCTAGGATTGATTTGCGATCACTTAGGCAGATACTTGATGTATAAATTGTATTTATGGTTTAAGTATAAGATTCAGCTTCTCTATGACCGGTGCCTGGGATTCTTTTGGCTTAATAGATACAGGAATGTGACCTCGACCACTCTGCCCATAGAGATAAAGGAGTTTGAGATCCCAGTAGGTGAAAGGGTCATTTTAAGTGATGGCTGGGATCCAAAGGTGATTTATTTGATGTGTGCAATCCTGCTGTTGGTGATAAGTAATATGTTCTTGTTATATGTGCTGTACCGGGAGAGGAAGGTATCTAAGGCCTGCTTTGTAATTAGGCTGAGACCAAAAAGGAGAAAGAACAGCTCTAACTTGACCCCAGAAATATCTAGTGATGAGGAGAATGGAGGATCTGTATCAGTTAAAGACAAAGCTAAAAAGTCCATCGGAAAGGCTGCTCTGAACGGTGCTGTTGGTGGTTCTGGCAATCAGCCAGCTGCAGCGGCAGCGGCAACGCCTAACATGGCGGCTCCCACATCCTTGGCAGCCATTAGCGAGGAAAAGCCATTTCCTCCTTCTTCTTCAGCAGGACCGGAAGTGTCCTCCACAACAGTTTATCCATCTCAGAACCTGTCAGCTTCTGTTAAGCCAGCTGTAAATTCAAACACAGCTCCAGTTAAGCAGGTAGCTGTTTTAAAAACGAGAGGTGGAAAGACCAAAGCTGATTCAGAAGCTGATGCTGGGGAGGGAACTTCTGCTTTAAGAGACCCTGCTGAGGAGGAGGAGAAGGTTTGTCTTAAAGATACAGCTGAGTTATTGAGATGATCACTGGATGGAGATGCAGGGCAAATTGCTGATAGCAGGACAACTAGAGGTGGTACTCCTGACCTTAAAGAGATTCTTAGGAGAGTGACAATAAGATTAATGGGGCAACAAGTTCAGGAAGAGGAGGAAGAGGAGGAGTCAGATTATATTCTAGACTGTTCTTCCCCAAGAGAAGAGCTGAGAAATGTGCGTAAAGATTACATCAGAGCAGATAAGGAGCCAATCCTAGCTTGGCTTGGTAGATGTTATGATACAGGTGCTCCAGCTCTAATAGTTGGAGACAAATCAGCAGCTCAATTAGGAACTCTCTCAAAGGATAATGGAATAGATAGACATCTAGGCAGGACTCTCGATAGGTTACTCTGTGGATACGCCTTTTAATGGCAACTCTCATGAGATATCCTTCCCGAGATGATCTTCCATGGAATCCTAAGCCCTGGACTACCATAGAGGAGGGTATTAAGCGTCTGAGAGAATTTGCTGTCAGAGAGGTACTCTATGGTGGCCATGAGACTCTGAATCCTGATGAAATTCCTGTAGGAACTGGTCTTGCTAAAAAGCTCATCAAACTTGCTCCTCCTAATTATGCAAATATTCTGGCAAGCAGAATTGTGGCAAGAAACTATGGTGGAGCTTCTCCTACGGTTGGCCAATTCACTGATCAAATGAGACAATTGGAGGATAGCATGACACGTGTTTCTTTGGTTTCAGCCATTGAAACTCTGTCTGGTGAAATAAAGAACTGCATCAAAGAGCTGAAGGATGAATTTAAAAATACCATCTCCCAATTGACACAGAGAGATAGTTCCAATTCTTCCTCCAGATGGATACAGGTTTCCTCTGTGAGGAATAGACGTCCTTCAAGGATGTCATTCCAAAACAGGTCATTCCAAAACAGATCCAACCAAAACAGACCACCAAGGCAGTCACGTGGAAGTATTTGGATAACTCTGCATGATCAGTTTGGTGAGAACATGAACAGATGGGATGGTCAACCAACTGCTAATCTTTTCAGGAGACTGAGGGAACTGCAAAGTGGCAGAACCCGAGGTAGCAATACCAGAAGGGTAGCTGTTACTTCCACAGTTTCCCAGGACAACTCTAGTAGCTCCAGCAGTGGCTCCAGTTCTAACACTGCACACTGTGCTCATTGCACATGTGGGCATGTTCCCCATAACCAGGGGTGCCCTGCCTCCTGCCAGGGGGAGGAGAGGGGTAACAGAGATAATAGAATCTATTGGGATGTGTACATCCAGTGGCCTGGCACTTCACAATTTCAGAAGTACAGGGCCTTGGTTGACACAGGGGCTCAGTGCACCATAATGCCATCAAATTATCAGGGATCAGAGCCTATAACTATTCTGGGAGTCACTGGTGGCTCTCAAGAGTTAACTAAGGTGGAGGTTGATATAAGTTTAAGTGTTAAACAGTGGAGGAAGCATACAGTTGTGACTGGACCTGACGCACCTTGTATTCTGGGAATTGATTTTCTGAGAGAAGGGTGTTTCAAAGATCCTAGAGGTTAGAAATGGGCTTCTGGAGTAGCATCTGTAGAAGCTGATGGAGGAAAATTGAAGCTGTCTGTCAGACCTGATCTTTCTGATGAATCTGCAGTTGTGGGACAGCACAAGATTCAGGACTTTAAATTGCCAGTTGCTTCTCAGACTGTGCATCACAGACAATATAGAACCAACCGTGACTCTTTGTTGCCCATTCAGAATCTGATTCGTCAGTTGGAGAGTCAGAAAGTCATCAGCAAAACTCATTCCCCTTTCAACAGTCCAGTGTGGCCTGTGCGAAAGCAGAATGGAGACTGGCGTCTGACAGTCGACTACCGAGCCCTGAATGAAGTAACTCCACACCTGAATGCAGCAGTACCAGACATGATGGAACTTCAGTATGAGCTGGAATCCAAAGAGGCCAAATGGTATGCTACCATAGTCATTGCTAATGCCTTCTTCTCTATTCCCATAGCAGAGGAATGCAAGCCTCAGTTTGCTTTCACCTGGAGAGGAATCCAGTACACTTTCAACAGGTTGCCAGTGGGCTGGATCCACAACTCCAGCATCTGTCATGCAGTGATCCAGGATGCTCTGGAGAAAGGTGGTGCTCCAGAACACATCCAGTTCATCGATGATATCATCGTCTGGGGTAAAACTGCTGAGGAAGTCTTCGAGAAAGGTAACAAAATCATTGACATTCTTCTGAATGCAGGTTTTGCTATCAAGCGAGTCAAGGTGAAAGGACCTACCAGAGAGATTCAGTTTCTGGGAGTGCGGTGGCAGGATGGACGCCAACACATTCCAGTGGATGTGGTAAATAGAGTCTCTACCATGGCAAATCCCATGAACATGTAAGAAACTCTACGTTTCTTGGGGATAGTGGGATTTTGGAGACTGCACATTCCTGGATACAGGCAGACTGTGAAACCTCTGTATCGTGTGATTCCAAAGAGAAACAGTTTCCACTGGGGACCTGAACAACAAGCAGCCTTTGACCAGATAAAGCAAGAAGTAGTTCAAGCAATGGGTCTGGGACCTGTCCGAGATGGTCCAGACATTAAAAACATTTTGTACACGACTGCAAGTGACAATGGTCCAACCTAGTGCTTGTGGCAAAGAGCTCCAGGTGAGACACGTGGATGACCTCTTGGTTTTTGGAGACGGGGTTACAGAGGTTCAGAGGCTAATTATACTCCAACGGAGAAAGAGATTCTAGCTGCACATGAAGGAGTAAAAGCAGCTTCTGAAGTAATTGGAACTGAATCACAACTTCTCCTAGCTCCCAGATTACCAGTTTTGAATTGGATGTTCAAAGGCAAAGGTTTCCACACCACATCATGCAACAGATTCCACCTGGTCTAAGTGGATGGCTTTGATAACACAGAGAGCTCGAATGGGAAATCTTGAAAGACCTGGTCTAGTGGAGGTGATCTCAAGTTGGCCTGAAAGTACCAACTGTACTAAACCTCCAGAGGAGAGAGTAACTCGTGCTGAGGAAGCTCCTCCTTACAATGACCTTTCTGATGATGAACAGAAATATGCTTTGTTCACAGACGGTTCCTGTCGCCTTGTTGGGAACAAGTGGAGGTGGAAGTCTGCAGTGTGGAGTCCAATATACTGAGTTGCAGAGGCAAAGGATGGAGAAGGAGAATCCAGTCAATTTGCAGAGGTAAAAGCTGTCCAGCTAGTTCTCGACGTAGCTGAATGTGAGAGATGGCCAAAGCTTTATCTCGACACTGACTCATGGATGGTAGCCAATGCTCTGTGGGGTTGGCTAAAGGACTGGAAGAAGAATGCTTGGCAAAGAAAAGGAAAGCCTATATGGGCAGCTGACCTGTGGCAGGACATTGCTGATCGAATCGAGAGAATTCCAGTGAAGGTGAGACATATTGATGCTCACATCCCTAAGAGCAAAGCTACTGAGGAACAGCAACATAACCATCAGGCAGATCTAGCTGCAAGAGTTTCTCAAGTAGACATGGACTCTGAGCTTGATCTCAACTGGAAACACTGAGGTGAGATATTCTTAGCTCCGTGGGCTCACAATTCGTCAGGACATCAAGGCAGAGATGCAACATATCTGTGGGCTCGTGACAGATGCATAGACATTTCCATGGATGCTATCACACAAGTCATCCATGACTGTGACATTTGTGCTGCTATTAAGCAGGCAAAGAGACTTAAGCCCTTATGGTATGGTGACAGATGGTCCAAGTACAAGTATGGTGAAGCTTGGCAAGTTGACTACATCACTCTACCACGTTCTCGTTCTGGTAAGCAGTATGTGCTTACTATGGTAGAGGCAAACACTGGATGGTTGGAAACTTATCCAGTTCCACATGCAACTGCACGCAACACCATTCTTGGTCTGGAGAGACAAATCCTGTGGAGACACGGAACTCCAGAGAGGATTGAGTCAGACAACGGAACTCATTTCAAAAACAACCTTGTAAAGAGCTGGGCCAAAGAGCACGGCATTGAGTGGATATTCCACATCCCCTACTATGCACCAGCTGCAGGGAAGATTGAACGCTACAATGGTTTGCTGAAGACCACTTTTAAAGCCATGGGGGGTGGATCTTTGAAAAACTGGGAAAAGCATTTAGCACAAGCAACCTGGCTGGTAAATAGTAGAGGTTCAGTGAACCGAGCTGGACCGGCACATTCAGATCTGATAGTTCAGTCTGGTCTGGGTTCCAGCTGTGTTCAGTCTGTGCTTCTCTGTCCTGTGGGCTGGACGGCTTCTCTCTTTCTGAAGCAGGAGTGACCTTGGGTAACAAAGCTAACCAGATAACTAATTCTTGCATTTGCTTTGAACTAACAGAATTTTTCTCCTTAATTGCCTTTCTCTCTCTCTCTTACCCTTTTTGGGAAAAAGGGGAGGTAGGGAGGGAGAGAGGGGGGTTCAGGGAACCCCCCTGGCCGGCTGGAGTGAAAAGGTTTTTCTGCATTACGGTCATTGCTGTGTATTTCTGTATATATTGTAAATATTGTATATTTGTGTACATATTCATTGCATTCCATTTATGCCTGTAAATATAGTTTTCGTCTGCTTTTCCGACTGAGCTAGCTGTGGTTTCTTTCTTTGTGTGTGGGGAGGGAACTTTCTCACCCCACCACAGGGGGGACAGGGAGAGTTTGAGCAAGTGCTCTGTGTGTCCATTTGTGTTACCTGTTCAGCTATCCATTTACTGACCTATACTACACTGAATAATGTCTGTGGTGTGTAGATGCAGCTTGTGAGTGTGCACCTGCTGGGAACATATGCTCAGCCTCACTGCTGGTTGGAGTTGGAGGGTGAAGCTGCAGCTGCCTCCTTCACTGAAAGATTTGGCAGATTCTAATGAATATGTCTGCTTCTGCTCTGGATATTCTTTTCCTGCAGACACATCCAGTATGATCTTGAGTTTTTCTGGAGCTGTGGCTTAATAGGAGAGAGCTCTCTATCCTGTGGGAATGGACTACATTCATAAACACTTTGCTAGGAAGAACAGCTAGTAACTTGTTAATTTATTTCTGGACCAGTATTCACTTACTATTCTGCCTCCACTTGCTTGTTCCCTGCTGTAATTTACATCATTTGAAGACAGTATCAGTAAATATTTTTGCCTAGGACATTTGCAATCTTAATAAATATCTCAGAGTAAAAAACTGATCATTTCAAGTCAATCCCCGTAGCCAATTCACAATGATTCCTGCTTATAATTACACTTAGCTATGATATAGATAAAATCTAATAAGCTTTATGTATAGCAGTATAGCATGCAGATTTTTATTTGTTGTTTCCCATTATTTTACAGACATTGTGCCATATCAGGTAAGAACAGAAAATCAAGAGTATTACAACAGCAGTATCTTTACAAGTAAAATTTGTAATTGTCAAATAAGCCCTCAAGTTACTTTGACAAGATCTATTTTCCAGAAACTTGTTGCTTTGCATTAATTAAATTACTATCTCTTAATCTTTTATAAACTGAGTCCCACATTACATGTTTCATTTTCTTCCCCTCAGACTAATATTATGATGACAAGCTTATAATTAAATAGGTTATTCTATTTATTCTTTTTTCAATATTGGCACAACATTAATTTATTTTTCTTTAAAATGTTTTCTGAATGTCTTCCAGGTTTCAACACTTTTGAAAATTAGCCTTGACAGTGTAGAGAAGTCCTCTGACACTTCTGTTATAATTCTGTGATGCAAATTACATAGACATGCTGATGGTACATCCAAATGAGAAGGAGAAAGAGCTTAACATCCTTCAGAGTAACTTTTGTAATGAATTTTTTTTTTAATTATCAACTATGATGGGACTATATTATCTGGATGTTTCTCAAAAGAGAACAGAACTATTGAAGGAAACCTTTTACTTTTTCCAGTGATAATTATTGTGGACTCATTATATTTTATTTTATTCTACATTCAGACACAATACAGTCATGCCTCTGTTTTAGTTTATATAGATTTATTGGCCAGAAATATGATCAAATAATAATATTATTTATTAAATATAAAAAATTGTTTTCCCAGGCCAATTTGATTGAGGGTCGTTTACCCGGTCAATGACAGGTTGATTACACATGGTAGAAGGCTGATAAACAGTATAAAAACAGTCTAGAACAATCAGAACTTAGGATACAGAGGAACAAACTGCAATCTCCCTATGCACGTGAAACCAGACAGCATGCTGCCTTGGGTGTCATAGACGGACCACCTCAAGTTCACAACAGAGCTAACCAACAGGTAACAACCTATAAACCTCAGGAATAACCAGGTAAATTAGTGTTACTTACTCACAAACTGCCGAGCTGCTAACTACCAAAACCTTTGCGGAACGAAGAGAAGTTTTGAGTTCATAGTTATAGTCCAAAGGGTAGTATCCAAAAATTAGAGGAAATGAGAGAGCAGGCTGCTGTTGTGGAGGCCCAACTTGAGCACTGTGTTGCTAAAACAACATAAAAGGAACAGAAACATTAGTTTCACTAAAGCAAGTAAAGGGCTGCAATTACATTCATCTTATTTCACTATTTCTTTACTTTTACATTGCAGTTGGTCACATTTGCACTGGAACAAAAATGAAAAAGAAGCTGAGTCAACAACTGTTGTAATATAGATAGAAACAACCTCTTCCTACAAACAACTTAAATAAAACCAGTGGATCTTAACCCTCATCAGGGATTCTTAATCCTTCTCCATCCACCCTGAAGTATGCACTGCTCCTATCCACTGTATGAAAAGACAGCTCAACTGCATTTTTTTCCATTTACCCTAGCTTTAAGAAACAAAGTGACTTCCCCCCCCACCATCAATCTTTAATACTTTTTATTATTCCAAGATGCTAACTTCTTACTGTGTTGATCAGAGGGAGTACACATAGTAATCCTGGGTGATTAAGCTCCATATTTGAAGGGATAAAAGAGGCATAAAGTAAAAAGGGATAATAGAGCTGTCTTCTCGCTTTGTAAAGGGAAAGGATAGCCAGGGATTTATGTTTATTGTAGATTTAGGAGACTGTTTTGTTTGGAGGATTGGCTCGGTTTATCTTACAGGTTTTAATTTTATATTAGTTTTTAATCTTAATCAGAAGTTTGTCATTGTAAACAATTCACAGATATAATAAAAAAGTAAGAAATTATTTGGAATATGGGTAAAACACAGCATTTGGGTAAATTTGACATGTTCCTTTCAGTGGTCATTAGTTGTGCAGTTTTATTTCTGAAAGCAATGTTCTTATAAAAACTAAATAAAACTGTCTACTTCAAATATTACAAATCAGTATCAAAACCAATTTCCTCTTACAAAAAGTAATTTTAAAAAATCCAGATGCATCCTTAATATTTCCCTAATATTTCAAATACCTGTTTGCATTCTGGCTTACAAGTTTTTAAGTTTTATGATGCAGAACTATATTTTTCTCTGCATTTTGTAATTAATTGCATCTGCAAAACTCATGTCTGCTGAATGTTTACATGAGTAATCAGCTGTGCAATCAGACAGGTAAAGGAGCTGAATAATTCAACTAGTTTACATGCACTTCCAAGAAAGACCTGCAAATATAAGAGGGGAAAAGTATTATGCTATCATCACTGAGCTGTAATCAAAGACTTCATAGCTATGCTTTGGACTTTAGGAAAGGATCTAACTCTGAAATGGTGATGATTTTTACTTCAAGCAATTTACTCATACTGACAGTTCTGCTCTCCTGACACAAGGAGCCTGTGCACTGAAGGCAGCTACTGATACTACAAGGGATTCAGCGATGTCTGATTTGCCATCTGGCTGCTCTGCAGTGATCAGTTGGTCACCAATAGTAGGCAAATTTTGCTCATAGTTGTTGACACCTGACTTTCTCTTCAGATAATGGAAGATATTTTATCATGTAGAAGCTCTTCTAACATGCAACAATCTAGTTATTCATTCTGACTGAAGATGACAAGTGTGGCCATGGGTGGACTTTGTATTTCCAGGACTTTCAGTGTGTTAGTTTTAATCTTCAACATCTAAAGTGATTTGTGTTTGGACCACTAGAGATAACTCTGCCAGCCTGCTGGGTCACAGAGAAATCTGAAAATGAGATGAATGGTAAAACAGAGATCTAGGTGCTGTTTTCCTAAAAGACGCCTCGATGAGGTGACAAATTTTACCTTTTGACAAATTAATATAAGATTGTTTTAAACTTATCTATTAGAATGCACTTTCCTCCTTTTGACATAGTTTGCAGTTTTCCCTTGGTACCTTTTAAATCACAATCTGTTACAAACACTCTCCACGCCAATCGAGAGTTTTGAGTGTAAGAAATTTTATTGTGGGTAAAATAAGCAAAAGCAGCGCGCTGGGTGGCTGGGAGTCTCCTGCTCCACAACAGCACACCCCGAATGAGGATCCACTCTCTTCTTTTAAGGTGGAGGTATGTCGCAACCGTAACAGCCAATTCCTCATGTATAGAATGCACCCTTCTGGCTGTGCCAGTGTGAGTTCCTGATAAGGGTCAGCATCCTGGTCTGGAGTCTCTTGTGAGGATGTTGATAGTCTTCCTTATCTTTAACCTGGTTTCTGGCAGGCTCAGTGGGTGTCGAACCAACTGCCCAACTTCTGTAGATTTCTGCCTAACAAGCTTAAAACTAAGTACATACTGCTCAAAACAGGATGTTACATGGTCTTATCATTGAATGGCATTGTCTGACTTGATCACGACTCCAGCATTGATCATTTATATGGTTAACAAATAATTCATCCCTTTATTTATTACAAATCTGATATCAAAGACAAAGTCACTGTCTAATCAGACATAGTTACTTGCAATTCTTGAAATCTTTAATTTGAAATGGATTGGCTAAAACTATATTTGACATATCTTTGGACATTTTACTTATAAGTAGATGAGTTATCAAATAAAACTGATTCAAACTACAAATTTTTACTTTTAATACAGGTACAAGCCTCATATATATATATATAAAATAAATCTGGTAATTTTTTTTTTAATATCAAGACAGAAAGGATATTTATCCATATGAACATCCATACAATTGAAGAAAGCTTTTATCTTAATTTTTGTGTAGACCTAACAGAACTGTAATGTACTGGCAACAATGATACTTTCACTCTGGAAACCAGAAGAAAAGATGACACTTAATCACTAGTATTAGAGTCACATATACATTGATGACTACTTACCTTTTGTGGTGAAGGCACATTCTGCCCAGATACTGGATCTGACCCCAGTATGTGGACAGGTTTCCCCTCCTTCAGGAGGAAAACAAAAGCCAAGGCATTAGCCAGGCCAGCACGCACTCAGTGCATGCAGTGCTTCTGCGATCACCAAGTATGGGCATAATTCCAGCTTCACGCTCTCTATAGGCTGAAGCCAGTTGTCTATGAGAGTGCCCATTGGTCAAACCCAGCCTCGAGGAATCTATAAGTATTACCCCAGTTGGTAAACAAGTTGCCCCCTCTTTCACTTTGTCTCTGTACTCGCTCGAGAGAGCAGCTCTTGAGCCACAGCCTCTGCCATTGAGCTTATTGTTGTTAGCTTCTACCATACGTGCACGCATACTGAAGCCTCTGCATCGTGAGAAGCACTTTGATCGTGAGGATCATCCCAGAGGGAGGACCTTCGCTGAGCCCGAGAAGCCAGCGTCGTCACAGCCAGTCGTACTGACCGGGAGAGGCCACCGTGCTACCGGAGGACTGGACCAGCCCCCGAGGGTAAGATCTGCCCAGCTGTCGGGGAGAAGGGACTTACTAGAGACTAAGTCCGCATATACCTAGCCCCGCCATAGCGGGAGAAGAGCCGCCACGTGTGCCACTCCAAGCCCTGTAACCGCAGGGAAGATTAAAACATTGTTCATGCCTATACTGCACCAAACCTGGGACTACCCCGATCGTCCTGCTGTTCCTTTAAGCCCAGTAACGGAGAAGCCGCAGCTCAGCGCAGCCGCATTCTCTCTCCGAGGCTGTTTATCTCAGCCCCGAGATCCGTCGCCACGGGGCCGACCCCATAGCTATTGTTGTCGACCGGGAACCTCTGAGCCCGCCTACCGGCAACCGTTGCCCCGCCCTGCTGTGCGAGCCAATTCCCAGGGCCGACCCTACAGGCCGAACCCAACCAGGACCTATCCCTATTGTCTGGAGGGAACCGACCAAGTCCTGAAGGGAACCTGCTTCCAAGCTAAGCCCAGGTTCCAGCATTCCTTCTCCACTGCTGTGGAGAGAGGAGATAATACCCAACACCACCGTTTCAAGTCTACTAGGAACCAGTCCAGCGGCAGTAGTCGGCCGGACCCCCACCTTGTTACAAACAACAGCTACAGAGTATCTCCCACGTGCTTTCCACCCACTAGCACTCGGTTCAAAGTATCCGCGTGTAGCACAGTCATCGCTGATGCACAGAAAGATCGTAATATTGTTGTACATAGCCAGAAACCGCCCGCGTTCTGCCGAGTCGCCATCTAGTGGCCAAGCGGTGGGACCGCACCCTTCATTATATAAACATACAAATAGTTTGTAGATAGTTTAAATAAGTTCTAATCATAATACTAAGCCATTTATGGAATGTATTTCACGAACGTGCACTAGAACATGTATATAAGTTGTTGATTCATCGGTTATTAATAATTGATAATTAACAAAAATAATCTTTTCATAACTCATATTTCATATTCATAAATTTAATAACCTTTTCACAACACCTTTAGAGACTAATTTGTATGAACCATAGTGTTCAACCATGTCAGGAGTACTACTCTGTTGTTAGAAATTTAAAACATATTTTGATCCTTGCATTTAACTTCTAGAACATGCTAAACCCAAATGTTTATATGTGGCAGGGGGAGGGGAAGAAGGTGGAAACACAGGATAAAGTGAAATGAGCGAAAAGAAAATTGCCTGTATATACTTCTGAAATACATAGCCCATTTAACAGAAGATTTTATGAGATGCAATTACCTGTACCTCTCATGAGAGGTCATTTTCTTTCATTCTAGCCCTCACAGTCAAAAAAAGAAATGTGTATTGCATTCTTTTAGTATCAGTATCATAGTATCAGTATCAGTCAGGGTTGGAAGGGACCACAAGGATCATCTAGTTCCAACCCCCTTGCCATGGGCAGGGACACCCTACACTAGCTCAGGCTGGCCAGAGCCTCATCCAGACTGGTCTTAAACACTGCCAGGGATGGGGCCTCAACCACCTCCCTGGATAACCCATTCCAGGGCTTCACCACTCTCATGATGAAGAACTTCCTCCTCATGTCCAGCCTGAATCTCCCCACCTCCAGCTTCATTCCATTCCCCCTAGTCCTATCACTACCTCATAGCCTGAAAAGCCCCTTCCTAGCCTTCTTGTAGGCCCCCTTCAGATACTGGAAGGCCACAGTGAGGTCACCTCGGAGCCTTCTCTTCTCCAGACTGAACAGCCCCAACTCCTTCAGTCTGTCCTCATAGGAGAGGTGCTCCAGCCCTCTGATCATCCTCGTGGCCCTTCTCTGGACACCTTCCAGCACCTCCAGATCCCTTTTGTAATAGGGGCTCCAGAACTGGACACAGTACTCCAGGTGGGGTCTCACCAGAGCTGAGTAGAGGGGGAGAATCACCTCCCTTGACCTGCTGGCCACACTTCTCCTGATGCAGCCCAGGATCTGATTGGCTTTCCGGGATGCAAGTGCACATTGAGAGCTCCTGTTGAGCTTCTCGTTCACCATCACCCCCAAGTCTCTCTCCTCAGGGCTGCTCTCCAGCCAGTCCCTGCCCAGCCTGTATTTGTGCCTGGGATTGCCTCGACCCAGATGCAAGACCCTGCACTTGGTCTTGTTGAACCTCATGAGGTTGGCTTGTGCCCATCTCTCCAGCCTGTCAAGGTCCCTCTGGATGGCATCCCTTCCCTCCAGCGTGTCTGCTGCACCACACAGCTTGGTGTCATCATCAAACTAGATGAGGGTGCACTCAATGCCACTGTCCATGGCACCCACAAAGATGTGAACAAGACAGGTCCCAGGACTGATCCCTGAGGGACTCTGCTTGTCACTGGCCTCCACTGGGACATGGACCCGTTGACAGCCACTCTTTGGGTGCAGCCATCAAGCCAGTTCTTTATCCATCTAGTGGTCCACCCATCAAACCCGTGTGTCACCAGCTTGGAGACCAGGATGTGGTGTGGGACAGTGTCAAAGGCTTTGCTCAGTTCCAGGTAAACGACATCAGTTGCTCGCCCCTCATCTATTAATGCTGTCACTTGTTCATAGAAGGCCACCAGGTTTGTCAGGCAGGATTTGCCCTTGGCAAAGCCATGCTGACTGCTCCAAATCACCTCTTCACTATTCTTCTGAGTCAGTAGTGCCTCCAGGAGGATCTGCTCCATGATCTTTCCGGGCACAGAGGTGAGACTGACTGGCCTGTAGTTCCCTGGTTCCTCCTTCTTACCCTTTTTGAAAATGGGAGCAATGTTTGCCCTTTTCCAGTCTGTGGGGACTGCCCCAGTCTGCCATGACTTTTGGAATACAATAGAGAGGGGCTTAGCAACCTCATCTGCCAGTTCTGTCAGCACCCATGGGTGTATCCCGTCAGGTCCCATGGCCTTGAACACTTTCAGGTTCTTCAGGTGATCACGAACCTGAGCTTCACTTATGATGGGCAGTTCTTCCTCCCTGTCCCTGGCATCTTCTGCCATGACTCCAGGAGTGTGTCTGGAGGCCCTTGCAGTGAAGACTGAGGTAAAGAAGTTATTGAGTACCTCAGCCTTTTCCACAGCACTTGAACAAGTTCAATGCAAAGCAGTCTTGGAAATCTTCAGTAAAACTCAGCCCTCCTGGAATCAGTGTTTTTTCTAGTCTCTGATGTTCACCAGCACCTAACTGAGGCTTAAAAACAGTGTGTCTTGAGAAAATGCATTTTACTAGCACTTGGAGCAAATCAAGTGTGTAGGATGGCATTCTTCTTGCTTCCCTTTCCCTTCTTCCTCTTTCCCTTTCCCTTCTCCCCCTTTCCCTTTCCCTTTCCCTTTCCCTTTCCCTTTCCCTTTCCCTTTCCCTTTCCCTTTCCCTTTCCCTTTTCCTCCCTTTCTTCCTGATTTCACTGTCCCCTTCAAGAACATTTAAGACAGGTATGAACTTCCCTAAGGATAAACCATTCTCTTCTGAGCTTATAAGAAGTATCAATTTCATACCAGATATAGCAAATGGTTTTCAGGAGTGCACAGATGACAGGTGTGCACTAGCTCCTATCATGAGCATCTAGCTGTGCATCTGTCTCCTAGATGTCAGAAAGTCCTTCATATCAAAAGTGATTTACAAGCTGTTTCTAATACAGGTGAGTCTTTACTAGAAAATCACAGCTGAAAAGAGCTATGCCCCATATGCAATTTCAAAACCCGCCTTCCTCCAATCATACACACAAAATAGCCATGGAATGTGCTTAGTACACTCCGGACAAATAATTTAATTTCCAATCACAAATTTCAGTTACATTACACGCTCTGTAATTTTGATAAAATTATTACTAACCAGAGCTACATAACATAGGCTAAAGAAATAAGACAGGATGAAATGATGCAATTAATAAATTCCCTTACAGTAAGATTTACTTTAGAGAAGGAAATTAAATCCACCATATTTTCTTGCCTCACATTGCACTGAAAAACATAAAGTCACTTTGTTAATGTTTTCTGTCTGAAGAATGTGAATGCCAGGGGGCTTACAATGTTTCAGATGCAGTTATCAATGAGAACAATGTTGAGGATCATAATCAATAAGTTTACAAGGCTGCAATCATAGGTCACCAAGAAATCCATTTTGACTTGATCAGCTTTCCAATTTTTGGGGTAAAATATAGCACTTCTGAATCATACCCAAGCAATGCAGACACAGCAATAAAATTATTTAATACAGTTTGCCCAGTCTTCAGTTACTTAAATCAAGATAGCATCATAACAAAGATGAACATTTGGTTCCCCCATCTTGTGTACCTCATTCCTGTCTTTTCCTCATCAAGGCAATGGAAACTGCACCCTCTATACTTAAAACTGACTTACAACATTCATGTCTCTGTGGATTAGCTGCAGGTTAAATGTGTAAAATATTTGTGTGTGACAAAACCAGTTTGCTGTAATTACATTCTGCCACAACAAAAAGACATTTCACAAGATACAACACTATTGAATGCTTCTCAGCATTTTCTGAAAAGGGAAAACATTCCTTTTTTTTCCCCTTTTTTTTCTCCCAGTGTAACACTTCTATTTTTCTACTTACCTACCAGGGTTCAGTGCTTCAGGTGCTGTGTTTCAGGTGACTAACTAAAGAGTACAAAAAGATGTAGTTGGGGGCACCACTGAGAGCAGTGGTTATGCTGGTATGTCACAGAGGTGCTTGCTTACATTTCTGTCAATGTATACAGATAATTTTCTTCAGCTGAAGCCTAACTGCATTCCATGTATTTTGTTTACCTCTAAAGTTCATATGCAATGAAGAAAACTGTGAGAACAGAGGTAAAATTTGTGTATCTGAATATGTTATGCCAAAGCGATATTTTGGTTAACACTAGAAGAAATTCTCTCCTTTTCTTGATCTCAAGTACTTGTTCTGGGAGGATCAGTGGAGGCTTAGAATGGTTGATGTGTGTGCATCTTCCTCTTCCTCCTGCATGTTTCTGCCTTGCCTTTGGAAAAGGTCATTAGGAATAAAACTATTTTGTGGAACTATCATGTTTATAGTCTTCACCAAAGAAGATGTGTTTTTACACGACAAGCCTGCATCTCTGAATGAGGAGCTTGTGGCGAGTATGTTTACTTGACTATCAGTTGTATATCTACATGATCCCTTACTAAACACTTTATTTTCACAGAAAGTAGGAGGATGATCTGGACAATGAACCCCTAGTTTGAAGTTACTAATTCTTTGACATTAACACATTTGAACAAGTTAGCATTTTTGCCTGCAGTCATACAGTGCTTTGGTTTGGATACATTAGTTGCATTGTATTAGTAATCAATTAAATAACTAGCAAGACATGCAAATGATACAGTGGCAACTCCTTTGCCACATCTAAAGGTGCACAATTAAGCCCCTGTTCTATAACATACAAATTTTTTTTAAACAAGGAGTTTCTGGCTATTGCTGTTAAGGTTCTTTGTGAAAGGAGGCGTAAATGACACCACCACAATACACTTTTGTAAAGCAACCATGGTATCATGGATGAAAGACAGTTAAAAGTCTATTTCCAATACCATTTCTATGAGAAAATTGATGTCATTGCCACAGGGCTGTTGAATTCAAAGAAATTATGTATTCACTCCATGAATACACAGTCTGAGCTAAGGACGATGGAGAAAAATGGTACATAGCAGGTTTTCCTGAAACTGATGATGTATTCCTCCACTTTGTAGCTGTTGAATTAACCAAAAACTTTTAAGTAAAAAATGAAGTGATTTCACAACCTTACTTAAACTATCTACTGATATATTTTCCGGATTTATTTGTGCTCTGATGCTTGTCAAAGATGATAATTCTTTTTTGATTCTAGATTTCAATTGCTTCACTTTCTTTGGACCTTGGTTTTAAGGAATATGCTTCAGGAGTTTAATTCCTATGTCTGTAAATCTCAGCAACTTATAGCACTGTCTTTGAATATGTTTTTTATCTGGGTTTTGCTTCTGTTAATGCAAATATTTTCCCTCCATAATACTGGTTTTACGTTTTTGCTAAGAACAAGTGGAAGACATAATTGTTGTTTCCTCTCCATTTCACTGGAATGTTTGGTTCTAGAAGGTTTATATCATAGGTTGCTTCCTTGTCTCCAGCTCCTTTATTCCACCATTATGTTTTTCTCCATTAAAGAATGTCCTCTCCACTGTTTTTTGAATCAAAGGAGCCTTGGATATTGACAATAATCCTGTAGATATTCCACTTCGTGTTTCAGTTTCATATTGCATATATTCTGGGTAAAGACCTCAAAGAGAAAGACCTGAAATGGTTTCTCTGTGCTGAGGTTTGGTTTAATCACAATAATAAGCCAACTCCTATCATTTTGAATATGATGGCATAGGTCAAAAGGCTGAGGAACAGAAGGGACCAAAAGTGTTTCTCATGCCATTCCCCACCCTCTAAAATATACATAGACATATATATTTAAATTTTTTATTGTTGTTGTTGCACTGAACCACCTGGCATGGGCACAGCAACTGGCACACTCAGTGAGCCCTACTGCTAGGGAAAGTTCATCAGCACTTGGAAGTTCTGGTATGGGGTTTAGTTTGAGTTCTTGTCCTCCTTCTGTTCTCCAATTTGATAAGGTGATTTCATGCACAAAGGGAAGGTCAACATAAAGTATTGGTGGCAGTCATGTTTCTCTTGGGACAAGGAAGCAGTCTGAGAGAGCATCTTTTCCTCTTCTCCAGTCTTTTCATTTATTTCCACTAATTTGTCAATGTCAAAATGCAAGAAGGTCAGTGAACTTACAAAGTGGTAAGTGAAAAACACATAAATGGAAACATAGTTATTTGAAAAATAAGGTTTCTGCTTTTTCCGTATTTTTTTTGTTTGTTTGTTCAATAGTATCCTATTATTAACATACTGCCCATGGTATCATGGAATTCAATGTCTACCTAGTGGTTTTAGTGTCAAAATTAAAAAAAACACAACAAACCAAACCAAACCAAAAAACACAACACAAATGTAGAATTCTCTCTGTATAACCAATATCTAGAGCTAGTAATAATGTAGAAAATGTTAAGGTTCCTTCCCTAGTTTTCTAAGATATGGATTAATTATCAAGGATTAAAATAATGCAGTGGAAAACAAGTTAATTTGTTTTTAATAAAAAGTTCCTTGTTTTGTTTTGTTTTTTTTCTAATTATCTGTTTTGGTTTTCGATGAAGACATTTTTTGGAATATATGCACCATGAGCTTGATTCTAGGCTGAGGTTTCCATGGTTTAACTACAGCATTCTATAGAAAGACACCTGGTCCAAATGAAGGATGAACATCTCAGCTTGTCTTTATTTGTAAAAGGCATATGCCAAGCTTCACAGAAGTCAGATTGCATTTTGAAATTAATCCTGTTCCAGTGCAATGAATTGTCACCTCAACATATTCAACACAACTCCTATTTATGTACATATTTGCAGCCTGGAAATTCTGCTAAGATACATCCCATTGGAGTTCAGTAAAATGTAAAACCTAATGCACTTCTGAGGCAGAAAGGATTTTAAGTTCAAGTATAAAGCTTCATACACTTTGTACTTTTTTTTGCTTTTAATAGACTTTCAATGCTAAACTTAGCTCCATCTTTATGCACTTATCCTACTTTACAATGGTAAAACCATGATCATGAACAATTTGCATTTATTCTATAGAGGCTTCTTAGATTATGGCTGAAATTCATGTTCTATATTAAGCCAAATAAAGGTAAACATATCCTTAAAATTAAGCTAATGCTTACTTCCTATGCTCAATAAAAATGAATTAAGCATGCACTTAAGTATTTGCTCGAATTGAAGTCTGGTTGTTGAGTTAGAGAGTTTTTGGACTAGTTTTTAACAGTCCTCTTAATACAAACACAGATGGAGAATTCAAATGTCCTGATTGCTCACATGTCCTCATGATCTGTAGCCAGGCTGTGGTATGATTTTTTTTTTATAGTTAAGTTAGAAGAGGACTTCATCTGGAAAGCAGTAGATGGAAGGAAGGGAAGGGATCAAAATTTTTAATTTTTTTTCTTTTCTGAGCAGATGTTATTGAGATGATCAAGCTACAGAGCCACAAATCCACCCAAGAACTGGGTGAAGAAATATATACAAATATATGTTGATATTTGGTATATGGTTAATCAGGAAGGCTACAGTCACCTACTGCTGACATAAATATACACCTTGCATATGGTAGAGATTACATGAGTTTTAAAATTACTATAGAAGAGGAATTTAGTGTCTTGTACTCTTTTGATTTCTTGTTCACTCAAGAGAAAAAACAATCACAACTCTGATACTTAACTTTAATAGCAACCAAATGGTTCAGCACAGGACCAGGAAGTTGGCAACAAGAAGCAGTAAAGTACATGGAAGATAATTTTACTAAAAAGAGGGGCAGATTATAGCATATAGCTCAGGTTCACAGACTTCATTTTGGGCAAATAAATTCACTGACAACTGTCAGGTGGAATACTAAATGCATGGAAGGACAATTGTATGGGACAGGATTTATTGATGAGTTAAGAGGTGATAGTTTTTCTTTCTATTAGTTCTCTGCAAAAGATAAGGCAAGCAGGATGCCCCTGCTTGCTGCAGAGGGGGTTGACCTGGCTGACCCTTGGAGGTCCCTTCCAACCCAAACTATTCTGTGATTCTGTGATTCTGTAACTTAAGAGTTGAAGGATATGCTGATCTCATCATCACAGTCATAATGAAGTAATTCTGATTTAGTTAATGATCTATTTATTAATGTCTCTAAATCTTAAAAAAAAAACACAAACCACTATGATGATGGTTCCTTCAAAGAAAACTGCAAATGAGATGTGATTAGTTTTATTAAAAAACAAAACAAAACAAAGCCAACAAACCTCTCCAATTAAATTAAATCTATGCAAAACTTTGAAAAAGTTTCTAACTACAGATTATTAAAGCTTGCTCTACCTAGTAACTTAATTGTTGGAATTCAGTAATTATGAATGAAGAGGATCCCAACAGACACCTGTTTTACACTTGAAAGCTCAGAATTATTGGTCTATAGAACACTTGATGTTGTATTACATATGTCAAAGGAGGAATTATACAGCAAAATTTCTGCTGGTTTGCATGGAAAGACCAGAAATGGAATTCATATTAGATAGGACAGGTTGTTTTCACTGTACAAACACTAATGACTGCAATATCCAAGAGCATAAGAAAATAATATGATAAGCAAAATATTTACAGTGAAACAGTATTTACCATTTTTTAAAAAAATTAAAAATAAAAATTCCAGTTCCTTAAGTGAAAAGCATTTAACTGCAAACCATTATAATATATGTACTAAAAGTTTTCTGGTACCATTTAGGTCATATTTGACTGATCATACAGAATAAAATTTTCATAATTTTTTGAGGTATGAACAGACAAATCCAGGAAGTAGTAACAGTCTGCATAAAAGCCTGGGGTTTTTAATCCACTATGAAAATAATGTAAGGAAACTAATTTTGAATACCATGGGGTCTCTGATTCTTTGTTCCTGACAAAAACAAACAAACAAACCAACCAATCAAAAAAAACCCACAACCTTAGAGAAGATTTTTGTGAGAAAGATCATAGATAAAAAGATGGTATTTTAAGAAAATGAGGCCAAAGAAGTCTTCTCATAATATATGGTAATTCTCTTACTTGACATATTTCATACTCCTTGTACTTACGGAGTTAGACATTTAACCACAAATTTGGAATACTTTACATGTAGACACTCAATTAGAAATTCAGTTTTAAAAATGATTAATACAATTATTCAATTTAGAAAACAGTTATAAACTCCATATAATATAGCTTTCTTCATTGAAAAGACACTGCTTCCACCATGTCACACATGTACTTCCAGATTCCACCAAAATCTGTCTTCACACATAGCTTTTTCTAAACAGACCCTTATCTGTCCTGATGATACCAGAAACAGATTTGTATTTGGTTTGCATGGCAAGATTTTGGTAGTGGAGAGGCTACAGGGGTGGATTCTGGAAACGTGGTAGAAGCTTCCCCCACATCCAGCAAAGCAAATGCCTGCTCTATGACAGACTTCCTGCTGACTAGAGCCAAGCCCATCAGTGACAGTGGTAGCACCTCGGTGATACAAATTTAAGAAGGGGGGGGAAAAGCCTGCACAGCAGCAAGTGGCAATTGTAGCCAACGAGTAGAGTGAGAATATGTGAGACAGTTCGTAGGACACCAGGTGTTGGAACAAACACTGCACTGCAGTTGATAATGAAGATTACCATGAAGCAGGTTGCCCCACTGCAGCCCAAAGAAGTGAGAGGTGGAGCAGCTAGGCACTCATAGCCCATGCAGGAGGAGGTGGATGCACCCAAAGGAGGCTGTAACCCTGTGGAAAGCCCACACTGCAGCAGGCTCCTGGCAAGACTTGTGGACCAGTGGAGAGAAAAGGTCATGGATGGAGCAGGTTTGCTGAAAAAACTTGTGACCATATGGGGACCTACACTGGAGCAGTCTGTTCCTGGAGAACTACAGCTCACAGAAGGGACACATGCTGGAGCAGTTTATGAAGGACTGTCTCACTGTGGGAAGGACCTCATGCTGGAGCAAGGGAAGAGTGTGAGGAATCCTTCTGGTGAAGAAAATTTGGCAGAAACAACATCAGATGAACTGACCCTGATTCCCATTCCCCATCCCCCTGTGCCACTGAATGTGAGGAGGTAGAGAAATTTGGAATGAAGTTAAGCCCAGAAAGGGAGAGGTGAGGGGAAGAAGTTTTAAGATACAGCTTTCTTTCTCATAATTCTGCTCTGATTAGTAGTAAACTAATTTCCCCAAGCCAAGTTTGTTTTACCCATGACAGCAATTGATGAGTGATGATCTCTTGTCTTGACCCAAGAGCTTTCTGCTGTATTTCCTCTCTGCCATGGTAGTGAGTCAGGGAGTGAGAGAGCATTTTTGGTTGGCTCCTGGCATGCAGGCAGGGTCAACCCACCACACCAGAAAACACTATGATGTGCAGAGAACAAGACTGGATTCACTTTACAAGACAGAAATGCTTATTTAATTTAGCATTTATTGTAAGGAGAAATCAGACACTTTCCAGTCATATTTCAAAAGTACTGAGTAGAAGACTTGATGTGAACAGGATTTTTGTGCTCTAGTTTTGAGGACGAGAAGTAAAGATGCAAAATAACCGCATAACAAAATTACATTCCACTTTCCTATTTTCCAGTCAAGTTCATCATGTCATCATACGCTGGTAAACCAAATAGTTCTGGCTTGAAATCCTCCATGGAGTTCAGCAGTAGTGTTGCCTCCTTTTTAAGATCTGGATTTAATTTTTCATCTGGAACCATAACTACTTGCATTCCTGCTGCCAGGGCTCCTTTGACTCCAAGTGGTGAATCTTCAAACACAAGACACTATAAAAAGAGGAGGGGAAGGGAAAACATGACATAATAATGTTACTACGAACTTTTAATCTTTTAAAAGATAGTCTGATCCCAAATAAAACTTGCAAAAGTCAACTCCCAGCTTAGATACCCCTAATCAGAACAAGGACAAACTCCTCAATTTGAATATCTGCATGGTAATTAACCTTACATTAATCTTAATTCAAAAAACCATGAACACACTATTTTAAATTTCAGCAACTGGTTACCCATATGTTCCTAAGTGATTTGTTTTATAGGGATGGGTTTAAGCACAAGCTTAAAGTTAAGCAAGTGCTTAAATACCTTTTTAAGTGAGCAATTTTACTCTTCAAGATCAACTTTACAACCTGTAAAATGGGAAAAGCAGTGCTTTCACTTGTAAGTGTGGCAATTCCTACATACACAAGAGGGGAAAGACCACACTACTTAGGTAAATATTACGACCCTAGATGAATGAAGAGTAAAATAGAAGTCAATTGTCAGAAGAACGCTATCAAACTCATGTTTCTGGAGTTCATTACAGAATATGTGTACTTAAACATCTCGTCCTGACATTTCCCACTCATGAGTTTGAATTCTTTGTCATGGACAATCCAAAGCAACCTTTGGCATCCAACCAAAAATTCTGACTTACAATGAGTACAAACTCAGTATTATTAGTGCTGCTTTTACTCCTGGTAACCAGATTACTGCCACAAGTAATTTCAGTAATTCAACACAAATATTGGGATGGTTAGTACAATTTTCCCCACACTCTTCAGACAGTGCAACTCTGCCTTATCACAAATTTCTGTCTCATGCATTAAACCCTTCTCTACAGTCATTATCAATTTACCAAATCACTTCCTACATACCCATGATGGATTTTCTTTTCCATTTTTTTTTTCTTATCCTTTTTTTTCTACAGGAAGCTCACTTGGGACGACGCAGAGACCACCAGCATCGGGGGGGCATCCACTGCTCTCTTTTTCAGGCTACGGGAACTGGCAGGATGCCAGAGATACCTACACATACTACGAGCCTTGGAAGGGCCGTCTTTTCAAGTGCCTGCAGCTTGTGATCCCAGCGTCATCAGCGGCAAATTTTAAAAGGGACAGCCGCAGCTCGCGGGGCTTCCATTTCTACAGGAAGCTCTCCCATCTTCTCTCATCTTCTCTTGTGCCGCACGCACCGCCGCACGTTTTCTAATTTTCTTTTGTCCAGGGGCAGGCATGGTTGTAACATGCAGCAAAAACTCCTTAAAAAAAATCAGTGTTGAGCCAGACTCAGGTGGAACACAAGCAGGTAGCTGTCCAGGAATCTGGCTGAAGAGAGTGCTGGAGCCTGGCTCTTGAGATGCAGGGTAGTGGGGACAACTCCTGCATTAGGTGTGAGCAGATCGACTATCTGCTTAACCTGGTGGTCAGACTGAAGTATGAGGATGCTAGACCTAGGGCTGTAAGGGAATGTAGACAAGAGATGAACCAGAACAGGAAAGAGATGAACCAGAGCAGGAAAGAGATGAGCCAGAGGAGAAAAGAGATGAACCAGAGTAACAGGCTCTGCAGGCTTCCCCAGCAGAGACTGGTTATCCAAAAAGGAGCGGGGAATGGACGCAGGTTCCTCTCAAAAGACACAAAGTAAAACCTCCTTGTCTCCCCTCACCTTCCCCGCTGACCTTGAAAACAAGTATGGGGCACTGGAGATCGAGGGTGAGGTGATTCTGATACTGGAAGACACACCATCTGGGGTTTCCCCTGAGGCTAAGCAGCCTAAGGTTAAACAGCCTAAGGCAAAGCAGCCTAAGGTTAAAGAGCCTTCCCTGGCATCAGGACTTGCTCCCTCAAAAAAAGGAGGAGGGTAATTGTTATTGGTGATTCCCTCCTGAGGGGAACAGAGGGCACCATATGTTGGCCAGACCCTTCTCACAGGGCAGTTTGCTGCCTCCCAGGAGCCCAAGTTAGAGATGTTACCAGAAGGCTGCCTAGTCTGGTGCAGCCCTCTGACTTCTATCCCTTATTAGTTATGCAGTTAGAGAATGAGGATGTTGCAACCAGAACTCCCAGGGCTATCAAAAATTGTTTCAGGGCCCTGGGAGATCTGGTTGAGGGATCAGGTGCACAAATAATTTTTTCATCAATACCCTTAGTTGCAGGAGGGAATACCAGAAGGAACAGGTCAGCAGCTATAGTCAAAAGAATTTTGGGTTTTTTGATCTTGGAGAACTTTCCACTGCATCATGTCAGCTGGCAATAGATGGAGTACATCTGTCCTAGAGGAGGGGAAAGGTCACAGTATATGAGAATGGCCTATCCCCCAAAGGTAAAAAGATCCTAGGAAGGGAATTGTCAGGTCTCATTGGTAGGGCTTTAAACTAGATTTGAAGGGGGAAGGGGCTAAAACCTGTCCCCTCAGGCAGGAGTCGGGGGTGATAAGCTTGAGCCAGAGGTGAAACCAGCAGCCCAGCTGCAGTGCATGTACACTAATGCACGAAGCATGGGTAACAAACAAGAGAAGCTAGAAGCCTTGTCATAGCATGACTGGAGTGCTGCGATTGATGGCTACAGGCTCTTCAGGAGAGACAGGCAAGGAAGAAGGGGTGGAGGGGTGGCCCTGTACATCAGGGAGGCACTAGATACCATTGAAATGGAGATCAGGGACGATCGGGGTGAGTGCTTGTTTGTGAGAATTAGAGGGAAGACCAGCAGGGCAGACATCCTGGTTGGAGTCTGTTATAGACCACCCAACCAGGAGGAAGATGTTGATGAAGCATTCTATAGGCAGCTTAAGCCTGTCTCAAGATTGCCTGACCTTGTTCTCATGGGTGACTTCAACCTGCCTGATATCTGCTGGGATCACAACATAGCAGAGAGGAGGCAATCTAAGAGGTTCTTAGAGTGCATGGAGGACAGCCTCTTATCCCAGGTGCTGCGTGAGCCTACCAGGGGTAAGGCTATGCTTGACCTCCTCTTCACAAATAGGGAAGGGCTGGTGGGTGATGTGGTGGTCAGAGGGTGTTTAGGCGCCAGTGACCACGAGATAAATGAATTTTCAGTATTCAGTCAAGCTAAGAGGGGCAGCAAGAAGACCTCCACTCTGGACTTCAGGAGGGCAGACTTGAGGTTACTCTAGGAACTAACTCAGAAGGTTCCTTGGGAAACGGTCCTTAAAAATAAAGGGGTCCAGGAGAGCTGGACCTACTGCAAGGCAGAACTCTTGAAGGCGCAGGAACAGGCTGTGCCAATGTGCCAGAAGATGAGCCACCGGGGCAGATGGCCAGCCTGGATGGGTAATGAACTTTAATAGAACTAAGGGAAAAAAACGAGGGTGTACCATCTTTGGAAGAAAGGTGAGGCAACCCATGGAATGTTTAAGAATGTTGCTAGGTCATGTAGGAAGAGAATTAGGGAGGCAAAAGCACATTTGGATCTTAGACTGGCCTCTGCTGTGAAGGACAACAAAAAGTCCTACTATAAATATATAAAGAGCAAGAGGAAGGGCAAGACCAACCTCCACTCCTTGGTGGACACGGAGGGGAACGTTGTAACAAAGGATGAGGAAAAGGCAGAGGTACTTAACACCTTCTTTGCCTCAATTTTCACTAGCAGGACAGAACGTCTTCCAGACAGCTGGCCTGCAGAGCTGGCAGAAGGAGCCAGGGAGCAGTATAGTTTTCCCCTCTTTTCCAGGAGGAGGGGGCAGTTAGAGATCTCCTCAGCCGCTTGGATCCCCACAAGTCCATGGGACCGGATGGGATCCATCCTAGGGTGCTGAGAGAGCTGGCAGATGAGCTGTCCCAGCCACTCTCCATCATTTTTCAGCAGTCCTGGTGCACTGAAGAGGTCCCAGAAGACTGGAAGTTGGCCAACGTGGTGCCCATCCACAAGAAGGGCCAGTTGGATGAGCCAGGGAATTATAGGCCTGTCAGCCTGACCTCAGTGCCAGACAAGATTGTGGAAGAGGTCATCATGAGTGCAATCGCACAGCACTTAAAGGATGGCCAAGGGATAAGGCCCAGCCAGCATGGATTTAGGAAGGGCAGGTCCTGCCTGACCAACCTGATCTCCTTCTATGATCAGGTGACCAGCCTGGTGCATGTGGGGAGGCCTGTGGATGTAGCCTACCTGGACCTCAGCAAGGCCTTTGACACTGTCCGCCACAGCAAACTCCTGGCTAAGCTATCAGCCCATGGCTTGGATGGGAGCACACTGCGTTGGGTTAGGAACTGGCTGGAGGGCCGAGCCCAGAGAGTAGTGGTGAATGATGCCACATGTAGCTGGTGGACAGTCACTAGTGGTGTGCCCCAAGGATCAGTGCTGGGACCCATGCTCTTTAACATCTTTATTGATGATCTGGATGAGGACATTGAGTTATCATCAGTAAATTTGCGGACGACACCAAGCTGGGGGCAGTAGTTGATCTGCTGGAGGGTAGAGAGGCTTTGCAGAGGGACCTCGACAGGCTGGACAGATGGGCAGAATCCAACAGCATAAGATTTAACACATCCAAGTGCCTGGTTCTGCACATTGGTCACAGCAACGCCATGTAGTGCTACAGGCTGGGGTCAGAGTGGCTGGAGAGTGGCCAGGCAGAGAGGGACCTGGGGGTGCTGGTTGATGGGAGGCTGAACATGAGCCTGCAGTGTGCCCAGGCAGCCAAGAGGGCCAATGGCATGCTGGCTTGCATCAGGAACAGTGTGGCCAGCAGGATCAGGGAGGTCATTCCCCCCCTGTACGCTGCACTGGTTAGGCCACGCCTTGAGTCCTGTGTCCAGTTCTGGGCCCCTCAGTTTAGGAAGGATATTGACTTGCTGGAATGTGTCCAGACAAGGGCAACGAAGTTGGTGAGGGGTTTGGAACACAAGCCCTATGAGGAGAGGCTGAGGGAGCTGGGGTTGCTTAGCTTGGAGGAGACTCAGGGGTGACTTTATTGCTCTGTATAACTACCTGAAGGGAGGTTGTAGCCAGGCAGATGTGGTCTCTTCTCCCAGGCAGCCAGCACCAGAACAGGAGGACACAGTCTCAGGCTGCATCAGGGGAGGTTTAGGCTGGATGTTAGGAAGAAATTCAATACAGAGAGAATGATTGCCCATTGGAATGGGCTGTTGGCAGAGGTGGTGTAGTCACCATCATTGGAGGTTGGAGGGAACACAGCTGGGACAGCTGACCCCAAGACCAAAAGGATATTCCATATCACATGACATCATCCTCAGCAAATAAAAGCTGGGGGAAGAAGGAAGAGGGGGACATTTGGAGTGATGGAATTTATATTCCCAAATAACTATTATGCATGATGGAGCCCTGCTTTCTTGGAGATGGCTGACCAGTAGTAAGTTAATGCCCGGTTTTGCTTTGCTTGCACATTCAGCTTTTGCATTTCCTATTAAACCATCTTTGTATCAACATTTGAGTTTTCTCACTTTTGCTCTTCTGAATCCCTCCCCCACCAACTAAGGAGGAGTGAGAGGCTGGGTGGTATTCAGTTGCCAGCTGGGGCTAAACCACAACAGACATTTTCAAATGTTGATCATTATCAATATTATTAACTATAAATATGTGACCAGCTGACCCTCATAGATCCTTGGAATAATTACTGTTAGAATGGTAGCATGATTCTTCCTATAGGTTATGTTCTTAATACCTTAGTTTGTGACCTTAAGCACCGTGAAGACTCTGAGGACAGCAGATGGAACTGACAGGCTTTGCCTTTTGAAGAGTAAGCTTAAATGTTGCATAGTATAGCATTATCCAGACCTTTCAGAGACCTTTTCTAATCCAGCCCATACAAAGAAATGTATTTCACTGCTCTGAGTTGAGAGACCTAATTGACTTCCATGATGCCACCAAGCTTACTGTACAAGAAGATGATTATGGAAGGCAATATGCAAAATGAAAAGCTTAACTAATTCCCTGGAACTAGAAGCAATTAAAACTCTTAATTACCAAAGAAGCCAAGCAAATGACCCATAATTAAAGTAGCTTTAATGTTACAGGAAGCAAGTGTACTAGATCTTCCTCTAGGTCTTTCTTGCTAGTGACACTTATTGTCAACAGCAGAACAACATTTTTAATAGATGATGGAAGGTTTAGAGGTTCACATACAAAATGGATTTACTACCTTTGTTGCACAGAGATGTTATAAACTGTTCACTGTCCTGGCCCACCCAGATACTATATTTAGAAACATGAAAGCAGCCAAGTTCTTCCTCACTTTAAATAAGTATTGCAACATCAGCATTACTCCAAATGAAAGAGAGAGATGAGATTTATACAGACTTCAGCTGAGATGCTGCTGGTTCTCTGCATTATTTCTAAAACTTCTGTCAGTGATCAATACTACTGCTACAAGATGTCTCAAAAGGTCATACTAATATAAGACAGTTTTTACTTTGGAATGAACTAGATGTTTCAAAGAAGTAAAATAGTAGACTAATATATATTTCACTCCATGAATCTTGAAAGATACAAATGAATCACTTAATGAAAGGAAGAAATAATAAAATCATTGCAGCACCACATTACCTCACTTTTCTATGGGAAATTTAAGAAAAGTGTCAGTTAGGCCTCTGGCATGTACAGCAGGCCCTCTAAAACCTACATAATGTAAATGTCTGTGACAGTTTAGGCTGTGCCTTTAAAAAAATTTTGAGCAAATCTACAGTTGGGTGTAAAAAGGAAAACAAAAGATTGTTCTAAATGAATTTCATTGGTCAGATGTGAGATGTACCCTAGCAATATCTCACATTCTTCTCTCATTCCATCTTTCTGCTGGCATGCTGGCTGTTTCTCGCTGGACAGAGACTTCTTATCAGCTAAACTTGAGATAAGCATTACTAACTTCCTAACGATGCTGTTGAACTAACTGAAATTTCCCTAACACCTCTCCTTTTCTCATTTCTTCTAATTAACCAGAGGGAAAAGGGAGGGAGAGGTTGGGGGGAGGTAAGGGGGAATCCTCCTGCCCAAGGAGGATTTCTGTGTTGTTTTCTCTTTTGTGAATACCTGTATAATATTGTAAATACTGTATATTTTATATATATTCATTGCATTCCATTGTAGCTTGTAAAATACGGTTTTTTCATTTGCTTCCCCGACTGAGTTCAGAGGAGTTTTTGTTGATGTGGGTGGGTTAAACCATCACATTACACAAAATAATTGGCTTCCAGATGTGGGGGAAGATTTGCTTGATTTATTTCTGCTCAGATCAGGGGAGCAAACATGAAGTTGTTTTGGATTTTCTTGCATCTGATTTTTTTCTGCTTTAAGTGTTGTTGCTTACAAATATGTTGTCGGATTTCTATGTGATAAAATTGGGAGATATCTGATGTATAAATTGTACCTTTGGTTTAAGTATAAAATTCAGCTTCTCTATGATCGATTTTTGGGGTTCTTTTGGCTTAAGAGATATGGGAATGTGACTGCCACAACATTACCTATCTAAATCCATGAGTTCAAAATTCCAGTAGGTGAAAGGGTCATTCTTAGTGATAGCTGAGATCCAAAAGTAATTTATTTGCTGTGTGTAATCATCAATGTGTTCTTGTTAGTGGCTCTGCTCTGCGAAAGGTGAGTATCTAAGATGTGCTTCATTTTTAAATGCAGACCTAGATGTAGGAGAAGCAGTTCTAACTTGAATCCAAAGATTTCTAGTGATGAGGAGTTAGGGGCAACAGTGGAAAATAGAAAGGGAGAAGCTATTGGTAAAGCATCTCTGAATGGGGCTGTTGGTAATTCTGGCCATCAGCCAGGAGCAGTGGCAGCACCTAAGATGGTGTCCACAATGTCCGTGGCAGCCCTTAGAGAGGCAAAGTCATTTCCTTCTTAATCGACAGGACTGGAAGTGGCCTCTGCAGCAGCTGTTTTGTCTCAAAACCTGTCAGATTCTGTTAATCCTGCTATAAATCCAAAAGCATCCCCAATTAAGCAAGTAGAGACTTTAGATTGGAGAGGTGGTCGAAAAGCTGATGCAGGAGTTGATGGGGGGGAGCAGCAAAATTCCTCTGCTGGTGAGGGAACTTCTGTTAGAAAAGATCCTGCTGTGGATGAAGAAAAAGTTTGTCTTAAAGACATAGCTGAGTTATTGAGACCAACACTGGATAATGGAGATGCAGGAAGTTCTTCACCATGAGAGTGGTCAAGTTCTGGAATGGGTTATCCAGGGAGGTGGTCCCTGGAAGTGTTTAAAACCAGGCTGGATGAGGCTCTGGCCAGCCTGATCTAGTGTAGGGTGTCCCAGCCCATGGCAGGGGGGTTGGAACTAGATGATCCTTGTGGTCCCTTCCAACCCTGACTGAAACTATGAAACTATGAAACTAGGACAGGATACAGGTTCTGGTAAGACAGTAGCTAATGGAGGTGCTTCTGAGCTTAAAGAGATCCTTCAGAGAGTGGCAGCAGAAGCATGGGGACAGCAACTGCAGGAAGATGAAACAGACACAGAAGATGATGACATTCAGATTGCCAAAGGCCCCAGGCATGTGAGGAAGGATTACATCAGAGAGAATGAGCCAGTTCTAACTTGGCTTGGCACATGCTTAGATACAGGTGCACCAGCTCTAATAGTGGGACACAAGTCAGCATCTCAGCTAGGAACTCTCTCAAAGGATAGTGGAATAGACATCTAGGTAGGTGTCTTGGTAAGGTTTCTCTGTGGACATGCCTTTAACTGGCAGCTCTTGTAAGGTACCCATCGAGAGAGGACCTTCCATGGAATCCTAAACCTTGGAACACCATGGATGAGGGAATTAAGCATCTGAGAGAATTTGCTGTGAGCGAGGTGATGTATGGCGATCATGGTGATCTGAACCCTGGCAAAATTCCTATGGGAACAGGTCTTGCTAAAAAGCTCATCAAACTTGCTACTCTATTTTGGCAAGCAGAATTGTGGTGGAGCTCCTCCTACAATTGGCCATTTCACAGATCAAATGAGACAACTGGAGGATAGTCTCACACATGTTTCTTTGGTTTCAGCCATTGAAACTCTGTCTGGAAAAACTCAGAATTGCATGAAAGAGCTGAAGGAGGAATTTAAAAATTTCCTATCCAAATTGACACAAGGAGATCATTCTAATTCTTCTTCCTCCAGATGGATACAAATTTCAGCTGTTAGAAAGAAACGTCCTGCAAGGAGGTCATTCCAAAACAGGTCAAACCAAAACTGACAACAGAGGCAATCACATGGGAGTATTTGGATAACTATACATAATCAGTTTGGTGAGAACATGAACAGATGGGATGGTCAACCAACTTTTGATCTTTTCAGGAGACTAAGGGAACTGCAAAGTGGCAGAACCCGAAGTAGCACTACCAGAAGGGTGCTTGTTACTTCCTCAGTTTCCCAGAACAACTCTAATAGCTCCAACAGGGATTCCAATTCTAAACACTGGATACTGTGCTAACTGCACATGGACATATTCCCCAGAATTAGGGGTGCCCTGCCTCCCACCATTGGGAGTAGAGGAATAATGGAGATAACAGAATTTACTGTGATGTGCACATCCAGTGGCCTGACATGTCAAAATTTCAATAGTACAGGGCCTTGGTTGACACAGGACCTCAGTGCACAATAATGCCATCAAATTATCAGGGATCAGAGCTTATTCTGGGAGTCACTGGTAGATCTCAAGAGTTAACTAAGATACAAGTTGATACAGGTTTAACTGGTAAACAGTGGAAGAAGCATACTGTTGTAACAGGACCTGATGCACCTTGTATTTTGGGAACTGATTTTCTGAGAAAAGGGCATTTCAAAGACCCTAAGGGTTACAAATGGGCTTTTGGAGTAGCATCTGTAGAAATTAATGGACAAAAATTGAAGCTGTCTATTAGACCTGAGCTTTCTAATGCATCTGCAGTTGTGGGACAATATGAGATAGAGGACATAAAGTTGTTGGTTGCTTCTCAGACTGTGCATATCAGACAATACAGAACCAACCGTGACTCTTTGTTGCCCATTCAGAATCTGATTCATCAGTTGGTGTCTCGGTCCAGAGAGGGAAAGAGACTCAGTTCTTTTGAATATTCCCGTGTTGTGAAATTAGAGGTACAAACGAGGCCAAAATATCAACAGCTAGACTAATTATTACATAAATAAAGTGGATGGATCAGAAGGGGAGAGAGAGAAAATAGAGAGGGGGAGAGAGAGAGGAGACAGAGAGAAGAGGAAAGGAATTATTCTACCACAGCCCTCACTCCCCAAGACAGTTTGAGTCTGTGGAGGAAAGGTGCTTCAGGAGATGTTGGGTCTGTAGAGAAACAGTGCTGAGGCTTTGGCTGTAGAAGAAATGTGGTCCTCTGGGCAGCCACATCAGCTCCATGAGTTGCAGCAGGTGGAACTTAGGACACGGAGGGAGGGTTCTGCTTCTTCTGGGCTCCATGGTGATGTCTCTGTCATTTTTCCTCTCCTGGTACTCTCTCCATTTTTCTTCATCCATGTTTCCCTTCTGTGTTTTTCTTCTCCTGTGTTTTTGGTTCTTAGGTATGTGTCCAAGTATTGTACCTCAGGAAATCAGGGGCCAGGTGGTGAATCCATTGTCTCACCATCCTCCCTTTCTGGGGTACTGAGTCTCTTCTCTTTCTCTAAGTTAGGTGCAGATTATCTTGTCTTATGCATACTCCCGCAGGTGGCCTCAGTCCGTTGTTGTCAGGCCAGCTGTGGTCCAGTGAGCAATGTTATCTTTGCACCTTCCCAAGAGTCATTCCAGTGGCTCTGCCCAATACACATCAGCTATTGTCTGGGCAAGCAGCAGAGGTGATTTTATCTTTGTTGAGTCACATCAGGAGAGACTAGCTTTAGTCTCTCACAGTTGGAAAGTCAAAATCTCATCAGCAAAACTCATTGACCTTTCAACAGTCCAGTGTGGCCTGAATGCAGTAACTCCACACCTGAATGCAGCAGTACCAGACATGATGGAACTTCAGTATGAGCTGGAATCCAAAGAGGCCAAATGGTATGCTAGCATAGGCATTGGTAATGCTTTCTTCTCTATTCCCATAGCAGAGGAATGTAGGCCTCAGTTTGCTTTCACCTGGAGTGGAATCCAGTTCACTTTTAACAGGTTGCCAGTGGGCTGGATCCACAGCTCCAGCATCTGTCATGCAGTGATCCAGGATGCTCTGGAGAAAGGTGGTGCTCCAGAACACATCCAGTTCATCAATATCATTCTGTGGGGTAAAACTGCTGAAGAAGTCTTCGAGAAAGGTAACAAAATCATTGACATTCTCCTGAGCACAGGTTTTGCCTTTAAGTGAAACAAGGTGAAAGGACCTGCCATAGAGAGACAGTTTCTGGGAGTGCGGTGGCAGGATGGACGCCGACACATTCCAGTAGATATGGTAAACAGAGTCTCTACCATGGCAAATCCCATGAACAAGAAAGAAACTCTATGTTTCTTGGGTATAGTGGGATTTTGGAGACTGCACATTCCTGGATACAGTCAGATTGTGAAACCTCTGTATAATGTGATTCCAAAGAGAAACAGTTTCCAGTGGGGACCTGAAAAACAAGCAGCCTTTGACCAGATAAAAAAAGAAGTAGTTCAAGCAATGGGTCTGGGACCTGTTTGAGTTGGTCCAGACATTAAGAATATTTTGTACACGGCTGCAAGTGACAATGGTCCAACCTGGTGCTTGTGGCAAAGAGCTCCAGGTGAGACACGTGGACATCATCTTGGTTTCTCAAGTTGAGCTTACAGAGGTTCAGAGGCGAATTATACTCCAACAGAGAAAGAGATTCTAGCTGCACATGAGAGAATAAAAGCTGCTTCTGAAGTAATTGGAACTGAATCACAACTTCTCCTAGCTCCCAGATTACCAGTTTTGAATTGGATGTTCAAAGATAAAGGTTCTGTACCACATCATGCCACAGATGCCACATGGTCCATGTGGATGACTCTGGTAACACAGAGAGCTCGAATGGAATATATTGAAACACCTGGTCTAGTGGAGGTGATCACAAGTTGGCCTGAAGGCACTAGCTGTACTAAACCTCCAGAGAGAGTAACTCATGCTGAGGGTCTCCTCCTTAAAATGACCTTTCTGATGATGAATAGAAATATGCTCTGTTCACAGATGTTTCCTGTCATCTTGTTGGAAACAAGCAAAGGTGAAAGTCTGCAGAGTGGAGTCTAACATGTCGAGTTGCAGAAGCAAAGGATGAAGAAGGAGAATCCAGTCAATTTGCAGAGGTAAAAGCTGTCCAGCTAGCTCTCAACGTAGCTGAACATGACAGATGGCCAAAGCTTTATCTCTACACCAACTCATGGATGGTAGCCAATGCTCTGTGGGGATGGCTGAAGGACTGGAAAAAGAATGGTTGGCAGAGAAAAGGAAAGCCTATATGGGCAGCTATCTGTGGGAGGACATTGCTGATTGAATCAAGAGAATTCCAGTGAAGGTGAGACGTATTGACACTCATATTCCTAAGGACAAAGCTACTGAGGAACAGCAACACAACCATCAGGCAGATCTAGCTGCAAGAGTTTCTCAAGTAGACATGGACTCTGAGCTTGATCTCGACTGGAAACACTGAGGTGAGATATTCTTAGCTCGGTGGGCTCATGATTCATCAGGACATCAAGGCAGAGATGCAGCCTACCAATGGGCTCATGACAGATCCATAGATGTTTCCATGGATGCTATCATGCAAGTCGTCAATGACTGTGACATTTGTGCTGCTATTAAGCTGGCAAAGCGAATTAAGCCCTTGTGGTATGGTGACAGGTGGTCCAAGTACAAATATGGTGAGGCCTGGCAGATTGACTATAGCACTCTACCTTGTTCTCATTCTGGTAAGCAATATGTGCTTACCATGGTAGAAGCAAACACTGGATGGTTGGAAACTTATGCAGTTCCACATGCAACTGAATGCAACACCATTCTTGGTCTGGAGGGAAAAATCCTGTGGAGACACAGAACTCCAGGGAGGATTGAGTCAGACAATGGAACTCATTTCAAAAACAACCTTGTAAAGAGCTGGGCAAAAGAGCACGGCATTGAATGGATATTCCACGTTCCCTACTATGCACCAGCTGCAGGGAAGATTGAACGCTACAACAGTTTGCTGAAGACCACTCTCAAAGTCATGGGGGCTGGATCTTTGAAAAACTGGGAGAAGCATCTGGCACAAGCAACCTGGCTGGTAAATAGTAGAAGTTCAGTGAATTGAGCTGGACCTGCACACTCAGATTTGCTATGAAAAGTAGAAGATGATAAAGGTCCTGTTGTTAGTGAAAAGAATCTGTTAGGTAAAACTCTTTCGGTATTTTTTCCTTCAGGAGAGGCCAAAACTGTCCAAAGGGTGGTTTCTGCTCCAGGTCCTGGTCACACTTATTGGATAATGATAGATAATGGTGAAATTCAGTGTATTCCACAAAGAAATCTAACTTTAAATGAGAGTTTAACTCAGACTGTGTACAGATACATCGTGCTGAAAAGAAGAATCCATGAGGAGTTTACAGTGCATGAATCCTGAGAACCCTGAGAGCCCTGAGTCAACTGAGAGTCCCTGATTCCTTTTTCTTTGCTTTGTCTGCGAAGAGACAAGCTGTTTTCTGTTTTCATGTTTCCTGGTTTTCTTGGACTTCTGAATCATCCACATCTGAAGACAGCCAGAATGGACTTTGAACTTTATTTACAAATTTTAGATATTGTTTCAGATTATATGGACAGTACAAACAGCCAAAGAAATTGTTTAGAAGGGGTGGAGTGTGACAATTTAGGCTGTGCCTTTAAAAAAATTTCAAGCAAATCTTGTGACCAGTTTAGGCTGTGCCTTTAAGGAAGGCACAGTTGCTGAACACTCTGGCTGAATGTTTTTGATATTTAAACAAAAACAAGATAGTCTAAACTAATTTCATTGGTGGATTGGTAGAATGCAACTTTGAGTTTGAGTTCTGTCAGTTCAGTCTGTGTTCAGCCTGGGTTCAGTCTGTTCTTCTCTGTCCTGTGGGCTGGTTGGCTTCTCTCTCTCTCTGAAGCAACAGCTTTGCCGGACAGGAGCGACCTTGAATTAACCAAGCTAACCAGATAAGAAAACTAATTCCTGCATACGCTTTGAGCTAACAGAATTTTTCTCCTTAATTGCCTTTCTCTCTCTCTCTAACCCTTTTTGGGAAAAAAGGGAGGTAGGGAGGGAGAGAGGGGGATTCAGGGAAACCCCCTGGCCAGCTGGAGGGAAAAAGCTTTTCTGCATTATGTTCATTGCTGTATATTTCTGTATATATTGTAAAATACTGTATATTTGTGTACATATTCATTGCATTCCATTTCTGCTTGTAAATATAGCTTTCATCTGCTTCTCCCGCTGAGTTAGCTGTGGTTTCTTTGTGTGCGTGGGGGAACTTTCTCACCCCACCACAGTTTGGTGTAAAAGGGAAAACAAAGATTGTTCTAAACTAATTTCATTGTTCAGATGTGAGAGGTACCCTAGCAATATCTCACATTCATCTCTCATTCCATCTTTCTGCTGGCATTCTGACTGTTTCTCACTGCACAGAGACTTCTTATCAGCTAAACTTGAGATGAGCATTACTAACTTCTTAACGATGCTGCTGAACTAACTGCAGTTTTCACTCTTCTGTTATCCCTGTGACATCTCCTTCAAACTGAAACCTCAATGGTTAAGTCTTTCACTGGGCAAAATACATTTAAAACCCCTTCAGTCTTACTGAGTCTTACACTGAACTAAATTAGTACTACCCTGTCTTCTAAGGAGCTACTGATAGAATGACTCTCCCACTATGCATACAACTTCATTGCATGTATATACTCTGACTTAGGAAAACCAACAACAAAACACAAAAGGCAACTAAAGAGGTTAAAAAACAAAGAGTAATAATTAATTTTATTCTTCCCTCCTGCTGAATGGAAGCAAAAAGAAAACTGTGAAATTCTGAGATTTCAAATTACAGTTTCAAAAAGGGCTGGTAAGGCCTATGAGAGGTTATCACTATGTTTATTCTCCAGCTTCTGATCAGGCCCAGTCTCCTGTGAGTGGTGAGAAGACATAGTAGAAGGTTATTGCACCTTCTCTCCTCAAAAGATAGAAACATTTGGTATCAGGATATGGCATATTATGTTTGGGGCTTCTTATGGATTGCATATTATAATTCTGCAACTTCTTTATTTGTCATTGATTTTTCTCCTTTATGATCAAATCAACTGGTCATAAGCATGATGCATTACTTGTAAAATCTGCACACTAGATTAATTTGGTAACTTTACATATTAATTTACATATACATACACAATGCCATCTTCTCTAAGTATCTCTGATTCAAATTCCAATATATTGCTAAAAAAATCCCCACTGATTTCAACACACATCAAAGCACGCCTAAAAATAGGCTGCCAGCAGCTCATGTCTATTTCAGAATTATATTGTTCATCTCTGTGATCTGGGCAGATCTTTCACTTCTACAGGCAACTTGGGTTTTTATTTTCCTCATTGTATAAAACTAGCTGATGCCCTGTGGTCATAATTCAAAACTAAATAATGCCTAAGAAATAAATTATCAGTCTGAAAGATACTGCTGCTGAAATCATGGGTTTGGTTTTGTTCAACAATCTTTATCCTTATTGAAACAATTCTTTCAGACTTTTAAAATAACTCCACTGCTGACCAACTGTGTTACTAGTGTGAGTGACCCAGGAAATTTCAATAACTGTAATATAATTCAGAATGTAACACAGACCCCTCTATATCCCTCACAAATTGTTGAGATGCTGAAGACATGCTGTTCATTATTTAAGGGAGGTAGTTGAAATTCACAAAGAGAGAGAGAAAACACCAACAACTTCACAGTAATGTCATAACACAGATGCTGGGCTTTTTTTTAGGTAACTTGTGTTTTCTTTTTCCCTATGCTTTGATATACAAACTATCCAGGAACAAGGGGGAAATATATTTCTCCATGACCCATTTACAACCAGAGTTACTTAAACATTACTGAATAAATGCATTTTAAGTGGCTGCACTATTTGTAATTTTGGCCTCCCACTGTGTAAACTCTCCTAAGAAGTAACAAAAAGATCAATAATGAAATAATTTGATCAATGTTTCTTTCCTAACATTTGGACTTTCACTCTGCCCAGAAGTACTTGTGAAAACTCTCATTAGTAATAATGAATTAAACTTGGTTTTATTTTAAGGACATATGCCAATTTGACTAGTCAGGGATAACAGGATCATATTATATATGCTGTTTAAGAAAGTCACACGGCTTACAGCCCCATAACTTACTTCCATTTAAGAAAAACAGAGGGCAAGCCAAGGTGTAAATGCTATAACAAATGAACAAACAAGCTGCAAACTTATAATCAAATTAATTAAACACCAGAGTACCCAGAATACTAACTACCAGCCACTACTCCTTATGATTCAATGATTCATATCAAGAACTGTCTGGAAACTACAGGCACATACGATTTTTAATCCAGGTTTTTATTAGGAGTATGCTGCAGATCGATACAAGAATTAAATTATTTACTAGAAAGCTTGTATAATAAACCAAAAAGAAATTAGTTTTATTCTTAAAAGAAAAAAAAACCCAAACAACTATATTACATCTGCACAACTGCATCACATCATATTTCCAGCTCTTACATAAATGCCACTTTACATTTCAGCCCACACCAGGAACAGTGTGGCCAGCAGGAGCAGGGAGGTAATTCTCCCCCTGTACACCGCACTGGTTAGGCCCCACCTTGAGTCCTGTGTCCAGTTCTGGGCCCCACAGTTTAGGAAAGATGTTGACTTGCTGGAACATGTCCAGAGAAGGGCAACAAAGATGGTGAGGGGTTTGGAACACAAGCCCTATGAGGAGAGGCTGAGGGAGCTGGGGTTGCTTAGCCTGGAGAAGAGGAGGCTCAGGGGAGACCTTATTGCTCTCTACAACTACCTGAACGGAGGTTGTAGACAGGTTGGGGGCTGGTCTCTTTTCCCAGGCAACCAGCATCAGAACAAGAGGACACAGTCTCAAGCTGCACCAGGGGAGGTTTAGGCTAGATGTTAGGAAGAAATTCTTCAGAGAGAGTGATTTCCCATTGGAACGCGCTGCCTGGGGAGGTGGTGGAGTCGCCATCACTGGAGGTGTTTAGGAGGAGACTTGATGGGGTGCTTGGCTGCACGGTTTAGTTGGGTGGTATTGGGTAGGAGGCAATGATCTTGAAGGTCTCTTTCAACCTGGTCTATTCTATTCTATTCTATTCTATTCTATTCTATTCTATTCTATTCTATTCTATTCTATTCTATTCTATTCTCACTACTCTCTCACAAACCAGTTCACAGGCTGTTGTCTTAAGGTGGACCAGAAGAAGTAAAACAGTTTGGATAGGGAAGAAGGAGGAGAATTTTCAAATTTCTTGCTTGTTTTGAAGACTTGATCAAGTGAAAGAAAGTGCTTATGTGAGTGACAGTTGGGCCCAGACACTACAGCTCTGTGAGGCAGGGAGAAGGTCGCATTTACACGTGGGGCTACTCTGATGATTCCAGATGGCTGGAGCATGCTTTTCACGGAGGACTGTGTGTTTAGAGGATAGCACATTGGGAACTTTGTATGGCAACTTGTATTACAGGCATCCAGAAATTCCCAGGCATTTCTGAAACTGTGTCAAATTATCCTGGCAGGAGCAATCTAACTCAATCAACCACAGCTTGGGTTAGCCATAGAAGACAATTGTTTTTTACACAGAACACAAGGCAAATACTCAAGATGCTCTCTCCTGAGGCTACTCATAGTATGTAAGATGCTAAGGTTTTATGCCACTTATCATTAAAAATAGCCAAAAAAAGAAATTCTGTGCAATAAAATAGTTAATTTGTGCTGTATTTCCTTCCACCCAGAAGTACCTTTACTAAAACCACAGACTTTCTTGCCATTAAACACACAACACACTCAAGTAACTGCACCTTGCATGCAGAGCTCAAAACTGTATCTGAATTTACACTGGAAGGGATCTTTGGAGGTCATTTAGAAACACTTCTGTTCAACAAGCATCCAGCCAAAGCAGGCTACTTAAGGCCTTGACCAGGTGAGCATTAGGTATCTTCCAGGATGCAGATTCCACATACCTCCTGGGCAATCTGTTTCCATACTTCACTACCCCCAAGGTGAAAACTGTTTACTGAGCCTTTAGGAAGAGTTTTTTGTGTTCCAGCTTGTGCCTGTCTCCTACTGCACAACCACTCTGCACCTCGTAAAGAGGCTGCCCCCATCTTATGAGCAACCACATCAGGGACCTGGTATAGCTAAAGAAGGAGCTGTACTGATGAATCCAAATTCTAGGTCTTAAACTGAGACTGTAGGTAGGTATCCAAAGTATTTCCTGAAGCATTTCCTTTTTACCACAGGGAACATCTACAAAGTCACAGGCACAGCACAGCAGGCTGACAACAGCAGGCCTGTTTCCTGTAACAAGACACCACTACTTCCTATGACCAGCTCAGGAGGCGCTTCAGAGGACAGCTGATTCTCATGGAGCAATTAATTTTTTTCAAGTGGCATAACTTTTTTGCCATCGGTTTCTTTTTGTTCTATAAGGTCTGTTTGACCAGTGTTACTTTGATGCACAGAAAGATCAGTTTGCATACTGAAAGTGTAGTATCTTAGGGTCATGCTGTATAGGAGGATTAAAGAAATTGAAGAATCAGAGAAGAGGAATGAACTTAAAATAATCAGCACTAGGAAGAACCATGATAATGCAAAATAAACACACTATTTTTAAAAAGGAAATAAATTAACATCATAAAGAGGTACAAATATGAAAACCTTTGAAATACAATAGTACAAAGACTTGACTCTGAGTCAATTTGGGGTTGCTAAGCTAAGAATTTGCTAAGCCAGAATTACTTCAATGTTTTCTTTTGTACTCACTGATATTCAAAGTATTATTTCCAATATATATATGAACTTCTAAAATAGTAATATATTAACAGTAATTAATAGTTGTAAATTAGTCTGCTATATCTATGCAAGGTATATGCTATATGCTTCAATTTAATATATATGCTTCAATTTAATATATGTCCACTATATGCTATAAGATTTAGTTCCATGTACACGTGTGGTGGGGTGAGAAAGTTCCCTCCCCACACACGAAGAAAGAAACCACAGCTAGCTCAGTCAGAAAAGCAGATGAAAGCTATATTTACAGGCATAAATGGAATGCAATGGATATGTACACAAATATACAATATTTACAATATATACAGAAATACACAGCAATGATCACAATGCAGAAAAGCCTTTTCCCTCCAGCCGGCCAGGGGGGTTCCCTGAACCCCCCTCTCTGCCTCCCTACCTCCCCTTTTTCCCAAAAAGGGTTAGAGAGAGAGAGAAAGGCAATTAAGGAAGACAAATTCCATTAGCTCAAAAGCACATGCAAGAATTAGCTTTCTTCAGCAAACCATTGTAGCGTTCAATCTTCCCTGCAGCTGGTTCATAGTAGGGGATGTGGAATATCCACTCAATGCCGTGCTCTTTGGCCCAGCTCTTTACAAGGTTGTTTTTGAAATGAGTTCCATTGTCTGACTCAATCCTCTCTGGAGTTCCATGTCTCCACAGGATTTGTCTCTCCAGACCAAGAATGGTGTTGTGTGCAGTTGCATGTGGAACTGGAACCATCCAGTGTTTGCTTCTACCATGGTAAGCACATACTGCTTACCAGAACGAGAACGTAGTAGAGTGATGTAGTCAATCTGCCAAGCTTCACCATACTTGTACTTGGACCATCTGTCACCATACCATAAGGGCTTAAGTCTCTTTGCCTGCTTAATAGCAGCACAAATGTCACAGTCATGGATGACTTGTGTGATAGCATCCATGGAAATGTCTATGCATCTGTCACGTGCCCACAGATATGTTGCATCTCTGCCTTGATGTCCTGACGAATCGTGAGCCCACCGAGCTAAGAATATCTCACCTCGGTGTTTCCAGTCGAGATCAAGATCAGAGTCCATGTCTACTTGAGAAACTCTTGCAGCTAGATCTGCCTGATGGTTGCGTTGCTGTTCCTCAGTAGCTTTGCTCTTAGGGATGTGAGCATCAATGTGTCTCACCTTCACTGGAATTCTCTCAATTCGATCAGCAATGTCCTGCCACAGGTCAGCTGCCCATATAGGCTTTCCTTTTCTCTGCCAACCACTCTTTTTCCAGTCCTTTAGCCAACCCCACAGAGCACTGGCTACCATCCATGAGTCGGTGTAGAGATAAAGCTTTGGCCACCTCTCACGTTCAGCTACGTTGAGAGCTAGCTGGACAGCTTTTACCTCTGCAAATTGACTGGATTCTCCTTCTCCATCCTTTGCTTCTGCAACTCGGTGTGTTGGACTCCACACTGCAGACTTCCACCTGCGCTTGTTCCCAACAAGATGACAGGAACTGTCTGTGAACAAAGCATATTTCTTTTCATCATCAGAAAGGTCATTGTAAGGAGGAGCTTCCTCAGCACGAGTTACTCTCTCCTCTGGAGGTTTAGTACAGTTGGTACCTTCAGGCCAACTTGAGATCACCTCCACCAGACCAGGTCTTTCAAGATTTCCCATTCGAGCTCTCTGTGTTATCAGAGCCATCCACTTAGACCAGGTGGAATCTGTTGCATGATGTGGTGTGGAACCTTTGCCTTTGAACATCCAATTCAAAACTGGTAATCTGGGAGCTAGGAGAAGTTGTGATTCAGTTCCAATCACTTCAGAAGCTGCTTTTACTCCTTCATAGGCAGCTAGAATTTCTTTCTCGGTTGGAGTATAATTAGCCTCTGAACCTCTGTAACCTCGACTCCAAAAACCAAGAGGTCGTCCACGTGTCTCACCTGGAGCTCTTTGCCACAAGCACCAGGTTGGACCATTGTCACTTGCAGCCTTGTACAAAATATTCTTAATGTCTGGACCAACTCAAACAGGTCCCAGACCCATTGCTTGAACTAATTCTTTTGTTATCTGGCCAAAAGCTGCTTGTTGTTCAGGTCCCCAGTGGAAATTGTTTCTCTTTCGAGTCACACCATACAGAGGTTTCACAATCTGACTGTATCCAGGAATGTGCAGTCTCCAAAATCCCACTATCCCCAAGAAACGTAGAGTTTCTTGCTTGCTCATGGGATTTGCCATGGTAGAGACTCTATTTACCACATCCACTGGAATGTGTCGGCGTCCATCCTGCCACCGCACTCCCAGAAACTGAATCTCTCTGGTAGGTCCAGAAGCCGTCCTGAAGTCCTGAAGCCGTCCAGCCCACAGGACAGAGAAGCACAGACTGCACCCAGTCTGAACCCAGACCAGACTGAACTAACAGAACCCAAACTTAAAATTGCATTCTACAATCTACCAATGAAATTAGTTTAGACTATCTTGTTTTTGTTTAAATATCAAAAACATTCAGCCAGAGTGTTCAGCAACTGCCTCTTTCTTAAAGGCATACCCTCAACCGGTCACAACACGTAACCAAATTAGAGGCCACGGCTGTGGCCTTGGTTCCATTGTCTGGGCCAGCAGCAAAGGTGATTTTATCTTTGTTGAGTCACATCAGGAGAGATAAGATTTAGTCTCTCACACCACCCGGTCAGTCAAAGATAAAAGCAAGAAAGAGAGAAAGAAAAGAAAGGAAAGAAGTTTTAAGCCATTTTTGCCATAGACATGAGTTTTAATTGGCTAATGGTGCAAATCTGTTCTATACCATCATTAGACTCAAAGTGCATATTGGACACTACATGTTGAATCAATTGTGTAAAACAGATAATTACACAAGGTGAAAGCTTCACTGTTCCTCCTGGAAGCCAGGAGAACAAATTCATATTCCACCCCCCCACAACATCAGTCCTTCAGTTTGGAATTGAAGTGAAAGCTTCCTTCCAGATCTGAATGCATCTGCGAAGATATGGAAAGCACAGTCCCTGAAAAGGTGTATTCTGTGATGCAAGACTTGAGAGGTCTTCTATATTGTAACAAGACAAGTCCTTTTGACAATACATCAGGGAATCTTCAGCATTAGAACTTAAATAAGAAACACAACCTCAAAACATACAAAACTGGTATTTCCAGGTTCCTCCCATACACAGGTTCTCCAAGCCACCCTCTCAGGTCTTGTCCCTGAAAGAGTTGGCTTAATTACTTTGAATGGGCATGTAAATAGAGTAGAATAGAATAGAGTAGAGTAGAATAGAATAGAATAGAATAGAATAGACCAGGTTGGAAGAGACCTCCAAGATCATTGCGTCCTACCTATCAACTAATCCAACCCACCTAATCAACTAAACCATGCAGCCAAGCACCCCATCAAGTCTCCTCCTGAATACCTCCAATGAAAGGTGACTCCACCACCTCCCCAGGCAGCCCATTCCAATGGGAAATCACTCTATGTAGAAATTCTTCGTAACATCCAGCCTAAACCTCCCCTGGTGAAGCTTGAGACTGTGTCCGCTTGTTCTGATGCTGGTTGCCTGGGAAAAGAGACCAGCCCCCAATCTGTCTACAACCTCTGTTCAGGTAGTTGTAGAGAGCAATAAGGTCTCCCCTGAGCCTCCTCTTCTCCAGGCTAAGCAACCCCAGCTCCATCAGCCTCTCCTCATAGGGCTTGTGTTCCAAACCCCTCACCAACTTCGTTGCCCTTCTCTGGACATGTTCCAGCAAGTCAACATCCTTCCTAAACTGAGGGGCCCAGAACTGGACACAGGACTCAAGGTGTGGTCTAACCAGTGCAGCGTACAGGGGGAGAATAACCTCCCTGCTCCTGCTGGCCACACTGTTCCTGATGCAGGCCAGGTTGCCATTGGCCCTCTTGGCCACCTGGGCACACTGCAGGCTCATGTTCAGCCTACCATCGACCAGTACCCCCAGGTCCCTCTCTGCCTGGCCACTCTCCAGCCACTCAGACCCCAGCCTGTGGCATGGCATGGGGTTGCTGTGACCCTTGATTGTTTCAACTTCTCTCAAAGCCAAGCTAAACACAAACAAAAGCTTTTCCCCAAACCATGTACAATTTTTTTGGTGATCTCCTGAATCATGCTTCACCCCCTGTTGATCACTGAGAAGTGAAGCCTTTAGTTCCCCTGGGAGGCATACCCCTCCCCTCACCAAATGGTCGCACCAAGAGGGGAGCAGTGGCCTCAGCCCTCTCTTTAGGCTCAGCCCAGCAGTTCACCATCATTTCTAATTGTCTCATGGATAACCCATCAATCACTTCTTTTGTAATACCTTTCTTCTGACCCCCTCCCACCAATATTGCCGGGTATTCAAGTGTTCCCTGCCACTAGCCAGGTGCCTACTAGGAATACAGTGTGTGGTGGGGTGAGAAAGTTCCCTCCCCACACACAAGGAAAGAAACCACAGCTAGCTCAGTCGGAAAAGCAGATGAAAGCTATATTTACAAGCATAAATGGAATGCAATGAATATATACACAAATATACAATATTTACAATATATACAGGAAAATACAGCAATGAACACAATGCAGAAAAACCTTTTCCCTCCAGCCGGCCAGGGGGGTTCCCTGAACCCCCCTCTCTCCCTCCCTACCTCCCCTTTTTCCCAAAAAGGGTTAGAGAGAGAGAGAAAGGCAATTAAGGAAGAAAAATTCTGTTAGCTAGAAGCACATGCGAAAATTAGTATTCTTATCTGGTTAGCTGTTAACTCAAGGCCGTTCCTGCTTCAGAAAGAGAGAAGCCGTCCAGCCCACAGGACAGAGAAGCACAGACTGCACCCAGCCTGAACCCAGACCAGACACAGACTGAACCAACAGAACCCAAACTCAAAACTGCACCCTCCAATCTACCAATGAAATTAGTTTAGACTATCTTGGTTTTGTTCAAATATCAAAAACATTCAGCCAGAGTGTTCAGCAACTGTCTCTTTCTTAAAGACACAGCCTCAACCGGTCACAATCCACCTCTTCTAAACAAATTCATTGGCTGTTCATACTGTCCATCCAATCTAAAGCAATAGCTACAATTTGTAAGTAAAGTTGATAGTCCATTCTGGCTATCCTCAGGTGTAGATGATTCAGAAGTCCAAGAAACAAGAAAAATGGAAAACAGTTTGTCTCTTCGCAGACGAAGCGAAGAAAAGGGAAACAGGGAAACAGGGACTCTCAGTTGACTCAGGGCTCTCAGGGTTCGTGCACCGAACCCTCAAGGATTCTTCCTTTGGGCACGATGTAGCTGTACAACACTCTGAGATCAAACTCTTTCAGCTAAAGTTAAATTTCTTTGTGGAATACACTGAATTTCACCATTCTCTTGCATTACCCAAGAAGTGTGACCCGGACCTTCAGCTGAAACCACCCCTCGGACAGGTTTAGCCTCTCCTGAGGGAGAAAACACCCAAACAGTTTTACCTAACAGATTCTATTCTCTAACAACAGGAACTCTATCACCTTCTACTTTCTGTAGCAGATCTGAGTGTGCCGGTCCAGCTCGGTTCACTGAACCTCTACTATTTACCAGCCAGGTTGCTTGTGCTAAATGCTTTTCCCAGTTTTTCAAAGATCCAACCCCCATGGCTTTAAGAGTGGTCTTCAGCAAACCGTTGTAACGTTCAATCTTCCCTGCAGCTGGTGCATAGTAGGGGATGTGGAATATCCACTCAATGCCGTGCTCTTTGGCCCAGCTCTTTACAAGGTTGTTTTTGAAATGAGTTCCATTGTCTGACTCAATTCTCTCTGGAGTTCCGTGTCTCCACAGGATTTGTCTCTCCAGACCAAGAATGGTGTTGTGTGCAGTTGCATGTGGAACTGGATAAGTTTCCAACCATCCAGTGTTTGCCTCTACCATAGTAAGCACATACTGCTTACCAGAACGAGAACGTGGTAGGGTGATGTAGTCAACTTGCCAAGCTTCACCATACTTGTACTTGGACCATCTGTCACCATACCATAAGGGCTTAAGTCTCTTTGCCTGCTTAATAGCAGCACAAATGTCACAGTCATGGATGACTTGTGTGATAGCATCCATGGAAATGTCTATGCATCTGTCACGAGCCCACTGGCAGGTTGCATCTCTGCCTTGATGTCCTGACGAATCGTGAGCCCACCGAGCTAAGAATATCTCACCTCGGTGTTTCCAGTCGAGATCAAGATCAGAGTCCATGTCTACTTGAGAAACTCTTGCAGCTAGATCTGCCTGATGGTTGCGTTGCTGTTCCTCAGTAGCTTTGCTCTTAGGGATGTGAGCATCAATGTGTCTCACCTTCACTGGAATTCTCTCAATTCGATCAGCAATGTCCTGCCACAGGTCAGCTGCCCATATAGGCTTTCCTTTTCTCTGCCAACCACTCTTTTTCCAGTCCTTTAGCCAACCCCACAGAGCACTGGCTACCATCCATGAGTCGGTGTAGAGATAAAGCTTTGGCCACCTCTCACGTTCAGCTACGTTGAGAGCTAGCTGGACAGCTTTTACCTCTGCAAATTGACTGGATTCTCCTTCGCCATCCTTTGCTTCTGCAACTCGGTGTGTTGGACTCCACACTGCAGACTTCCACCTTCGCTTGTTCCCGACAAGACGACAGGAACTGTCTGTGAACAAAGCATACTTCTTTTCATCATCAGAAAGGTCATTGTAAGGTGGAGCTTCCTCAGCACGAGTTACTCTCTCCTCTGGAGGTTTAGTACAGTTGATACCTTCAGGCCAACTTGAGATCACCTCCACCAGACCAGGTCTTTCAAGATTGCCCATTCGAGCTCTCTGTGTTATCAGAGCCATCCACTTAGACCAGGTGGAATCTGTTGCATGATGTGGTGTGGAACCTTTGCCTTTGAACATCCAATTCAAAACTGGTAATCTGGGAGCTAAGAGAAGTTGTGATTCAGTTCCAATCACTTCAGAAGCTGCTTTTACTCCTTCATAGGCAGCTAGAATTTCTTTCTCGGTTGGAGTATAATTAGCCTCTGAACCTCTGTAACCTCGACTCCAAAAACCAAGAGGTCGTCCACGTGTCTCACCTGGAGCTCTTTGCCACAAGCACCAGGTTGGACCATTGTCACTTGCAGCCTTGTACAAAATGTTCTTAATGTCTGGACCATCTCGGACAGGTCCCAGACCCATTGCTTGAACTACCTCTTGCTTTATCTGGTCAAAAGCTGCTTGTTGTTCAGGTCCCCAGTGGAAATTGTTTCTCTTTCGAGTCACATCATACAGAGGTTTCACAATCTGACTGTATCCAGGAATGTGCAGTCTCCAAAATCCCACTATCCCCAAGAAACGTAGAGTTTCTTGCTTGTTCATGGGATTTGCCATGGTAGAGACTCTATTTACCACATTCACTGGAATGTGTCGGCGTCCATCCTGCCACCGCACTCCCAGAAACTGAATCTCTCTGGTAGGTCCTTTCACCTTGTCTCGCTTGATGGCAAAACCTGCACTCAGAAGAATGTCAATGATTTTGTTACCTTTCTCGAAGACTTCCTCAGCAGTTTTACCCCACACAATGATATCGTCGATGAACTGGATGTGTTCTGGAGCACCACCTTTCTCCAGAGCATCCTGGATCACTGCATGACAGATGCTGGAGCTGTGGATACAGCCCATTGGCAATCTGTTGAAAGTGTACTGGATTCCTCTCCAGGTGAAAGCAAACTGAGGCTTACATTCCTCTGCTGTGGGAATAGAGAAGAAGGCATTAGCAATGTCTATGGTAGCATACCATTTGGCCTCTTTGGATTCCAGCTCATACTGGAGTTCCATCATGTCTGGTACTGCTGAACTCATAGGTGGAGTTACTTCATTCAGGGCTCGGTAGTCGACCGTCAGACGCCAGTCTCCATTCTGCTTTCGCACAGGCCACACTGGACTGTTGAAAGGGGAATGAGTTTTGCTGATGACTTTCTGACTCTCCAGCTGACGAATCAGATTCTGAATGGGCAACAAAGAGTCACGGTTGGTTCTGTATTGTCTGTGATGCACAGTCTGAGAAGCAACCGGCAATTTAATGTCCTCAATCTTGTGTTGTCCCACAACTGCAGATTCATCAGAAAGATCAGGTCTAACAGACAACTTCAATTTTTGTCCATCAATTTCTACAGATGCTACTCCAAAAGCCCATTTGTAACCTTTAGGGTCTTTGAAACGCCCTTCTCTCAGAAAATCAATTCCCAGAATACAAGGTGCGTGAGGTCCGGTCACAACTGTGTGCTTCCTCCACTGTTTACCAGTTAAACTTCTATCAACCTCCACCTTGGTTAACTCTTGAGATCCACCAGTGACTCCCAGAATAGTTATAGCTTCTGATCCCTGATAATTTGATGGCATTATGGTACACTGAGCCCCTGTGTCAACCAAGGCCCTGTACTTCTGAAATTGTGAAGTGCCAGGCCACTGGATGTACACATCCCAATAGATTCTGTTATCTCTGTTACCCCTCTCCTCCCCCTGGAGGGAGGCAGGGCACCCCTAGTTATGGGGAACATGCCCACATGTGCAATGAGCACAGTGTGCAGTATTAGACCTGGAGCTACTGTTGGAGCTACTAGAGTTGTCCTGGGGGACTGCGGAAGTAACAGCTACCCTTCTGGTATTGCTACCTCGGGTTCTGCCACTTTGCAGTTCCCTCAGTCTCCTGAAAAGATTAGCAGTTGGTTGACCATCCCATCTGTTCATGTTCTCACCAAACTGATCACGCAGAGTTATCCAAATACTTCCACGTGACTGCCTTGGTGGTCTGTTTTGGTTGGATCTGTTTTGGAATGACCTGTTTTGGAATGACATCCTTGAAGGACGTCTATTCCTCACAGAGGAAACCTGTATCCATCTGGAGGAAGAATTGGAATTATCTCTCTGTGTCAATTGGGAGATGGAATTTATAATTTCATCCTTCATCTCTTTCATGCAATTCTCAATTTTTCCAGACAGAGTTTCAATGGCTGAAACCAAAGAAACACGTGTCATGCTATCCTCCAATTGTCTCATTTGATCAGTGAATTGGCCAACCATAGGAGAAGCTCCGCCATAGTTTCTTGCCACAATCCTGCTTGCCAGAATATTTGCATAATTAGGAGGAGCAAGTTTGATGAGCTTTTTAGCAAGACCAGTTCCTACAGGAATTTCATCAGGATTCAGAGTCTCATGGACACCATAGAGTACCTCTCTAACAGCAAATTCTCTCAGACGCTTAATTCCTTCCTCTATGGTAGTCCAGGGCTTAGGATTCCATGGAAGATCATCTTGGGAAGGATATCTCATGAGGGTTGCCATTAAAAGGCGTATCCACAGAGTAACCTTACCGAGAGTCCTGCCTAGATGTCTATCTATTCCATTATCCTTTGAGAGAGTTCCTAATTGAGCTGCTGATTTGTCTCCAACCATTAGAGCTGGAGCACCTGTATCGTAGCATCTACCAAGCCAAGCTAGGATTGGCTCCTTATCTGCTCTGATGTAATCTTTACGCACATTACGTAGCTCTTCTCTTGGGGAAGAACAGTCCAGAATGTCACCTGTCTCCTCCTCTTCCTCCTCTTCCTGAACTTGTTGCCCCATTAATCTTATTGTCACTCTCCTAAGAATCTCTTTAAGGTCAGGAGTACCACCTCTAGTTGTCCTGCTATCAGCAATTTGCCCTGCATCTCCATCCAGTGATGTTCTCAATAACTCAGCTGTATCTTTAAGACAAATCTTCTCCTCCTCCTCAGCAGGGTCTCTTAAAGCAGAAGGTCCCTCCCCAGCATCAGCTTCTGAATCAGCTTTGCTCTTTCCACCTCTCGTCTTTAAAACAGCTACCTGCTTAACTGGAGCTGTGTTTGAATTTACAGCTGGCTTAACAGAAGCTGACAGGTTCTGAGACGGATCAGCTGCTGTGGAGGACACTTCCGGTCCCGCTGAAGAAGAAGGAGGAACTGGCTTTGCCGCATTAATGGCTGCCGAGGACGGGGGAGCCGCCATGTTAGGCGCTGCCACTGCCGCTGCCGCTGGCTGATTGCCGGAACCACCAACAGCACCGTTCAGAGCAGCCTTTCCGATGGAATTTTTAGCTTTATCTTTAACTGATACAGATCCTGCATTCTCCTCATCACTAGATATTTCTGGGGTCGAGTTAGAGCTGTTCTTTCTCCTCTTGGGTCTACGCCTAATTACAAAACAGGCCTTAGACACTTTCTTCTCCTGGTACAGAGCATAAAACAAGTACGCATTGCTTATCACCAACAGCAGGATTGCACACATTAAATAAATCACCTTTGGATCCCTGCCATCAGTTAAAACTATTCTTTCACCTACTGGGATCTTAAACTCCTTTATCTCTATAGGCAGAGTGGTTGAGGTAACATTCCTGTATCTATTAAGCCAAAAGAATCCCAGGCACCGGTCATAGAGAAGCTGAATCTTATACTTAAACCATAAATACAATTTATACATCAAGTACCTGCTTAAGCGATCGAAAATCAATCCTAGAACATGCTTATAGATAAGGACCCCAAAAATTGAAAAAAACAGACGCTCTAAAATCCAAAACACTTTCATCTTTGCAACTCCGATCTGAGCAGACAATAAATCAAGCAACTTTTGCTCTGCTTCTGGACAGCAACTATCCACAAGCCACGCGTTGGGCCGCCAATTAAAAATATGTGGTGGGGTGAGAAAGTTCCCTCCCCACACACAAGGAAAGAAACCACAGCTAGCTCAGTCGGAAAAGCAGATGAAAGCTATATTTACAAGCATAAATGGAATGCAATGAATATATACACAAATATACAATATTTACAATATATACAGGAAAATACAGCAATGAATACAATGCAGAAAAACCTTTTCCCTCCAGCTGCCAGGGGGGTTCCCTGAACCCCCCTCTCTCCCTCCCTACCTCCCCTTTTTCCCAAAAAGGGTTAGAGAGAGAGAGAAAGGCAATTAAGGAAGAAAAATTCTGTTAGCTAAAAAGCACATGCGAAAATTAGTTTTCTTATCTGGTTAGCTGTTAACTCAAGGCCGTTCCTGCTTCAGAAAGAGAGAAGCCGTCCAGCCCACAGGACAGAGAAGCACAGACTGCACCCAGCCTGAACCCAGACCAGACACAGACTGAACCAACAGAACCCAAACTCAAAACTGCACCCTCCAATCTACCAATGAAATTAGTTTAGACTATCTTGGTTTTGTTCAAATATCAAAAACATTCAGCCAGAGTGTTCAGCAACTGTCTCTTTCTTAAAGACACAGCCTCAACCGGTCACACAGTGCCACTGGCCCTGGGGGCTTGGTGGGTAAATAATTTTCACATGCCTCAAGTCTCTAGTTGGAGTTTTTTTAATTTCCTCAGGTATAATATACTGCCTGGCATAATCTAGTAATTCCCTTCCCACTTCTTCCCATGTCCATGGCTTCAAGTCAGGCTGGCTCCCTCCAGGTGTTAAATTTTCCCTTAGAGCAGCTTGTATCCTGGAAGAAAGTGGGGTGTCAGCTATTTCTTTTTGGAGCTGGACACTTCTTATTTTAACTGAATTAGGGAGACCCCTGATCAAAGGAGTCATTCTGTTTGCATCCACCAGAAGAGAAAGGGGGGATTCAAAATGATGTTTTAGCTCTCTTTCATATATCATTTGCAGGCATGCAGCCTTTTGCACATTCTCCATTATCTGATTCATGCCTCGTTGCAGAACTACAAGTTCCCCTCTCTCCTTTGGATCAACCCCCCCTGCCCAATAGGCAGCTCACTAGGTAATGCACCAGGGTCCACTTCTGTTTTTCGTAGTTAGAAAAACATTATCACCCCAATAGCCCATGGCTTCAGCTTCTGTTAACATAATCTGATCACCTCCAGTTTTTGAAACTCGCCATACATATTCCACCTCAGATTCCCCACCAGAGCGTGGAAATTCTTTGCAGAGTTTGGCTGGCACAGTGTAGAAGAAAGGTAGTTTCCCCACCCTCATATAAAATTTCAGTTTTAATGAGAGGTCTGACATGCACAGCAGCTTCCTGGGCTGCTGTCAACTCTGGCCGAGGGTACATGGGGACAGAATCTGGGTAATTCACATCCTGTTTTGATTACAAATACGAATTTTGCCTCCTCTCCTTTTCCAATTGAATTTTAAGATCTGCCATTACATCTTTTAAAGTGACAACATGACTTTGTAGTGATGAAACTAAGTCCTGTAAAGAGGAAATAGTTTTATTCTCTTGCTCGTGCCATACCTCTTTTTCTTTCACTGAAGCTGCTAAACAGGCACCTAAAACCACAAAAATAAAAGCTTTGCCTTTTCCAGCTTTTGTTCTTGCATCTTTCTGCAGAGCCAAAATATGATCAGCCACGCTCTGGAAATTTCTCCAATTTTCACAGGCCCAGTCAAGTATCTGTACAGATGGGCGGGCACCATGAGCTTCTAAAAGGTTAAAAAGCCTCTCACTCCGGGCCATCTCTTTTGTTTCACAAAGCATTTCTTAATAGGGCACTAAGTTTCATGAGGAAGTCAGATCAAAACCACTGTTTGTACACAAAAAGTCTTCCCTGGAAAAACGTGCACTTTTAAATACGACTAGTCCAAAATACTCTTCTCAGGCAAAAATACACAATTTTTCAGGAGAGGTCACACACATGAAAAACAACTAACCTGCCCTTCTCAAGGGAAACAGACTATTTCCCTGAGAGAACCAACACTTGCAAAAGCTTCTCAGCTTTTGTTCCCCAAATTTTCTGTTACAACAGGATAAGAACCCTGTGTTTCTTAGGGAAGAGTCATTCTGTTTCCCTGAGAGAACACACACCTGAAAAAGCTTGTCAATTTTTGCTTCAATACTGGGCTTCTCAGGGAAGCCACACTTTCCTTGAGAGAATACACACTTTACAAATATCACCAAAACTGGGTTTCCCAAAACAGACCTTGGGGAGGTCACACTATAGAATCAACATTTGTACCCCAGTTAATCTTCCCCAAGAAAGCACACACATTTAAAGCTTTTGAGAACTCCCACACATTCTCTCTGAAAACTTTCGCTTTGTCCTTCTCCGGTCACTTCCGTGAAAACACGAATCTGGACTCCACATTCACTACGTACTCAAAGTACATCTCAGACACACACACACACATTTTGGGGTACTCAGAAATGCAACAGTCTTGCTGTGATAATGTGATGGGTTGAAGCAGACCCCCTCCCCACCACAGGCAAAAATAACGACTCAGACAAATGGATTGCAAAAGTGGTGGAAAGTTTAAATGAAAAGCAGTGAAATGTTTACAGAGAGGCAGAAGCACAGTGACAAAAGAAATCCCAAAAGCACAACCATAAATATCCCATCCCCACATGAGGGTACACCCAAGACCCCCAGGGCTCCTTCTTCCCCCGCCTCCCACTCCACTGCTAGGCTAGTCTCAGCTGGCCAGATCTGAGACTGCCCATCCCCCAAGCCTCAGGCCTAGCCAGGCCCAAGGCCGGGAGACATCTCCCCCAAGTTACCAGGCGATGGCGAGGGAAGAAAGAGAAAGTGCCAGACCCCGCGCTGAGATGTTACAGTGGTGCAGGGAATTATGGTATGAAATACCTGGTTTCCTGTGTCCACCCACTGGGCTGGACTTCTGGACACAGGAAGCACTCCTCGTATGAACACAGCAGAGGGCAACCAGCCCAAACTGCCACAGATACTTTCACTACATGGGAATTCTGCCAAATATGCCAATATTAATGTCTCGGTCTGGAGAGGGAAAGAGACTCAGTTCTTTTGAATATTCCTGTGTTGTGAAATTAGAGGCCAAAATATCAACAGCTAGACTATTTTTTACATAAATAAAGTGGATGGATCAGAAGGGGAGAGAGAGAAAATAGAGAGGGAGAGAGAGAGAGAAGAGGAAAGGAATTATTCTACCACAGCCCTCACCCCCCAAGACAGTTTGAGTCTGTGGAGGAAAGGTGCTGCAGGAGATGTTGGGTCTGTAGAGAAAGGGCGCTGAGGCTTCACCTGTTAAAGAGATGTGGTCCTCTGGGCAGCCTCTTCAGCTCCATGAGTTGCAGCAGGCAGAACTTAGGACACGGAGAGAGGGTTCTGCTTCTTCTGGGCTCCATGGTGATGTCTCTGTCATTTTTTCCTCTCCTGGTATTCTCTCCAATTTTCTTCAGAGCAGCATTGCCCCAGGCTTTTCCTTCTCTCCTGTTTTCCTTCTCAGCAGCATTGTCCTTCTCCTGTGTTTTCCTTCATCTGTGTTTTCCTTCTACTGAGCCAGTAGTTGCTCAAATCTTTTATACAGTTTTTAGGTTGATTTGCTTCTGCCTATTTCCAGGACAGCTGCAGTCCAGTGAGCAATCCTTTGTTGGGGCACATCTCAGTTCATGATACAATCAAAGGGTGATTTGCACCCAGGAATGGTCCTGATGGGTGGAGATGATCTTGTATGCATATTACTGAAGGTATCAATGGCTGTGGCCTCGGTTCCATTGTCTGGGCCAGCAGCAAAGGTGATTTTATCTTTGTTGAGTTACATCAGGAGAGATAAGATTTAGTCTCTCATACTACCAACGAAAGTAACAGAGTTAATAACAAATACAGCAGAAATAGACACTGCCACAGGTATTGCCAAGAATCTGAATAAATTGACAAGCAGCTGAGTGCTACGAGCAGCATTTTGTTGGTAACTTGGAAGCTTCAGCTCCCACATAGTATATAAGGATTCCCTGGTGAAACAAGACTGCAGAAGGCATGTCAAGGTAACAAAGTATCACTGCCACACAATCTACTAAAAGATATGTTCTGGATACCAGGTAAAATATGCTGCGACTACAAAAAAAGGAGGACAGGCTGTCAGGGGAAGAAGTGAGAGAAGATCAAACACCATGATTCAGTATACAGGAAAAATTTCAGGTAGCTTTTGCCTCCATTTTTTCTGATTAGAAGTTGTAATGTATTCTACTATAGAACCACAGAATGATTATGGTTGGATGAGACCTCCATGATCATCTAGTTCAACCACTGACCTAACACCACTGTGGCCATTAAACCATGTCTTGAAGTACCATGTCTACATGTTTTTTTAACACCTTCAGGGATGGTGACTCTAGCACCTCTCTGGGCAGTTTGTTCTAATGCCTGACCACCCTTTCTGTAATTAAATGTTTCCCAATGCCAAAGCTAAACCTCCCCTTGCACAATTTGAGGTAATTTCCTCTCATTCTATTACTTCATACTAGGGAGAAGAGACCAAAACCCAGATCACTACAACCTCCTTGTGGCAATGGTGGCAGTAAGCAGTGTAAACAATCTGGCAGTACAGGCTTAGAGCCTGACATGGTGGTAGGCCATGCTCAGCATAAGTGTAGAAGTAAGTAGCAGTTTAGCAAAACAGTGCTGTGCCTGCAGCATGTAACTACAGCAGGGCACTGGTAGCTATAAACACAGCAAGTTATCTGGGAATAACAAGATGTGCACTTGCATCAACAACCTCGCGTGGTATTAGTAGTTTGACCAATAATCTACAATAGTATGATGTGTGGTCACTCATGGGGAACCAATGAAGCTATGCCAATGATGCTCTCTGAGTCTATATAAGTTGTAGAAGTTCCCTTAATACACACTATATACTATACTCACTATACTCGGACTATACTCGTACAACACTTGTACAATAAAGGAATATACTAGAATGATACTAGATCATATTGGTTGTCTGCATTGACTCCATTCTCCATCGCTGACACCTCCTTTCAGGTATTTGTAGAGAGTAATGAGGTCTCCCCTCAGTTTCCTCTTGTCCACTAAACAATCACAGTTCCCTCAGCCATTCCTCGTAAGATTCATTCTTCATACCAGCTTTGTTGCCCTTCTCTGGACAAGCTCTAGCAACTCAACATCCTTCTTGTAGTGAGTGGCCCAAAACTGAACACAGAATTCAAGGTGCTGCCCCACCAGTGTCTAGCTAAAAGATTAATATGAATCTTCTCTTCCAAATCTTCTGTGGTTATGAAACATCACATTACTAATAAGTCTAAATAGCACCTATGGTGTGTTAGCAGTTAAGACTGACAAGTGTGTTTCTACAGAGAGACATCTGTACATTTTCATATCTTGAAATGCATAAATATATGTGCATACACATACACGCACACATTAGTTTATGCAGTGGAAGTGCTTATTTTTGCATAGAGGGAAAAACATGGAAGAAGCAACAAGGGCAGATAGGGAAGCTTGAATCACACTCTGCTCAACTGCTCTGAGGCCTGCCATCAGCCTACTAGAAGTTCATCCTTGTGCTGCCTGAGGGAGCAGTAGGCTTAGTGGCAATGGAGACCCTTGGTGCCACGGGAGTACCTAGGGCGCCTCAAGATAGGGCCAGACTTATTCAGACACACCAGCAGGAGAGGCCCCACAGGCTGTGGTACACTGTGGGAATGAGGACAGAAGGGGCTGGTGAAATGTGAGCAGGGGCCATGAGCTTAGTGTCATCTGCAAACTTGCTGATGGTGCACTCAATCCCACTGTCTGTATCATTGATAAAAGAAAATTGAACAGTACAGAACTGAGGGACACTACTTGTCACTGGTCTCTATTGTCTTTGAGCCATTGACCACTACACTCTGGATGCGACCAGGGGAGTAGGATGTTGTGGGGGACTGTGTCAAAGACCTTGCAGAAGTCCAGATAGATCACATCCATAGGTTGTCCCTTGTCTACTGACATAGTCACTTTATCATAGAAAGCTGCTAGTTTAGTCAGGCAGAATTTGCCCATAGTAAAGCCATGCTGGCTATCTTCAATCATCTCCCTGACTTCCATGTGCTGCAGCATGGCATCTAGGAGGATCTGTTCCATGATCTTCCCAGGCATGGAGGTGAGGCTGACAGGTTGTTAGTTCCCAGGGTTCTCCTTTCTACCCTTCTTAAAGGTGGGTGTGATGTTTCCCGTCTTCCGGTCACCAGGGACTTCACCTGACCACCAGGACTTTTCAAATATCATGGAGAGTGACTTGGCAACTACATCATCTAATTCCCTCAGAACTGTGGGATGCATTTCATCAGGTCCCATGGACTTGTATATCTTCACGTCCTCAGATGATCACGCACGCTGTCTTTGCTTATGGTGGGAGGGATTTTGTCTCCCTGGTCTCCATTTTGTAGGCTGCCATCAACATGAAAGCGGTGAGGAGAGGGGCTGCCAGTGAAGACTGATGCAAAAAAGTTGTTGAGAATCTCAGCCTTCTCCTCATCTATTGTTCCTAGTTCCCACTGTTGCTCACCAGGAGGTTACTATTTCTTTAACCTCCCCTTTCTGGTTAATATACCTGTAGAAGCCTTTCTTGTTTTTCATTACCCCCTTTGCCAAGTGCAGTTCCAGCTGTGCCTTGGCCTTCCTGACTGTGGTGAAGGCACATTCTGCCCAGATACTAGGGTCCCTGCATGTGGACCAGTTTCCCCTCCTTCAGGAGGAAGACAAAAGCCAAGGCATTAGCCAGGCCAGCACGCATTCAGCGTATGCAATGCGTGTGCAATTACCAAGTATGGGCATAATTCCAGCTTCACGCTTTCTATAGGCTGAAGCCAGTTGCCTATGAGAGTGCCCATTGGCCAAACCCAGCCTCGAGGAATCTATAAGTATTACCCCTGTGGGTAAACAACTTGCCCCCCTCGTTCACTTTGTCTCTGTACTCGCTCAAGAGAGGAGCTCTCGAGCCATGGCCTCTGCCATTGAGCTTATCGTTATTAGCTTCTGTCATACATGCACGCATATTGAAGCCTCTGCATCGTGAGAAGCACTCTGATCGTGAGGATCATCTCAGAGGGAGGACCTTCGCTGAGCCCGAGAAGCCAGCATCGCCACAGCCAGTCATACCGACCGGGAGAGCCCACCGTGCTACCGGAGGACTGGACCAGCCCCCGAGGGTAAGATCTGCCCAGCTGTCGGGGAGAAGGGACTTACTAGAGACTAAGTCCACATATACCTAGCCCCGCCATAGCGGGAGGAGAGCCGCCACGTGTGCCGCTCCAAGCCCTGTAACCGCAGGGAAGACTAAAGCATTGTTTCGTGCCTATACTGCACCAAACCCGGGACTGCCCCGATCGTCCCGCTGTTGCTTTAAGTCCAGAAACGGAGAAGCCGCAGCTCAGCGCAGCCGCATTCTCTCTCCGAGGCTGTTTACCTCAGCCCCGAGATCCGTCGCCACGAGGCCGACCCCATAGCTATTGTTGTCCAACCGGGAACCTCTGAACCCGCCTACCGGCAACCGTCGCCCCGCCCTGCTGTGCGAGCCGACTTCCAGGGCCGACCCTACAGTCCGAACCCGACCAGGACCTGTCCCTTTTGTCTGGAGGGAACCGACTGAGTCCTGAAGGGAACCTGCTTCCAAGCCAAGCCCAGGTTCCAGCATTCCTTCTCCACTGCTGCAGAGAGAGGCGATAATACCCAACACCACCGTTTCAACTCTACTAGGAATCAGTCCAGCGGCAGTCGTCAGCCGGACCCCCACCTTGCTACAAACAACAGCTACAGAGTATCTCCCACGTGCTTTCCACCCACTAGCACTCAGTTCAAAGCATCCGCGTGTAGCAGAGTCATCGCTGACGCACAGAAAGATTGCAATATTGTTGTATATAACCAGAAACTGCCCGCGTTCCACCGAGTCGCCAACTAGTGGCCAAGCGGTGGAACTGCACTCTTCATTATATAAACATACAGTCTGTAGATAGTTTAATTAAGTTCTAACCATAACACTAAGCCATTTATGGAAATGTATTTCACAAACGTGCACTAGAATATATATATAAGTTGTTGATTCATCGGTTATTAATAATTTGATAATTAATAAAATTAATAATTCATATTTCATATTCAATAAATTTAATAACCTCTTCACAACACTGACCTTGTCCCTGTACAGCTGGGCAATGTCCCTATACTCTTCCCCAGATGCCTGTCCCTTCTTCCATTTCCTGTGTAGTCACAACTTGCCTTTTAGTTTGACCAGCAGGTCACAGCTCAGCCACAGTGGTCTCTTGCCTTCCTTGCTCGATTTCTTACACCTGGGGATTGAGATCTCTTGTAGTCTATGGAAAGCACCCTTAAAGATCTGCCAGCTCTGCTCTGTTCCCTTGTCCCTGAGGGCTGTTTCCCATGGGGTTCTATTTACTAACTCCTTGAAGAGCTGGAAATTTGCTTTTCTAAAATTTAGAGTCTTGACTATACTTCTCATGGGCTTCATACCCCTTAGGACAGTGAACTGCACTAGTGCATGATCACTGCAGCCCAGGCTGCCTTAGACTTTGACATCCCTGATGACCTCACTTTCATTGTGACCAACAGGTCAAATAAGACATCCCCTTGTGTACGGTTGTTAATTTCTTATCTTAAGAAATTGTCACCTAGGCACTCCAGGGGCCTCCTGGATTGCCTACAGCTAGCTGTGCTACTTTTTCAACAGATGTTGGAGCGGTTAAAATATCCCAGAAAGATAAGTGCCTGTGATTGTAGTGTCTCCTTGAGCTAGAGTAAAAAGGCTTCATCAATAGGCTCTGCTTGATTGCACACACTGGATGATCGGGGAAGTAAGTGAACTAGCCAGGCAGATGAGTGTATCTCTATGAGCAAGACAGCTGCTGTAGAGAGCAGGGTGTCTGGGGTATCTCCAAAAATAAACCCCCAGAAAAATAGTGTGGAAGACCCATTAAAAATGGCACTTACAAATAAAATGAGAGCTAGAGTCAACTGGAATAGGATTGAGCCCTTTGCTGAATTTATGAAGAAATGCAAAAAGGTAGCTGGTTTACTTGTTTTTGTTAAACAACACAAGCTTTTAGTATATCTACTCATTCAGATGTTGGACTGAGATTTATTAACTTGTCAAACAAAAGCAAATTTATAACATATGTAACTGCAGCTCATTTCAGTACATTTATTGCTCTGTAAACAGAAAAACCAGATTCTCTTTAAACAATCTGTCCCTTCTCCCTGAAGCAGGAAGGTAGACAGGGTAGGAGAAATAAATTCTAAATGAAACAAAGAAATGTTTATGTAAATAAATTTATAAAGATAGAAAAAGTATAGAATTAGAAATTAAAACAGACTTTTACAGTAACTACCTCTACAGAAAAAAAAAAAATTGGTGGCAGCAACTTATTCCAAACAAAAATCAAACAGAACACAGAAATGGAAAAAAAAAAAATTAAAGGTGGTAATGATATTGAAAGGAGCATAGCCTCTGCCCAGGAGATGATTTAGAACACCTGCTACATTTGGGCAATACAAATGAGCAGGGAAGGAGAAACAGAACAAGCCCGCCCACAGCTCCATGTTTATGTAGTGTATTTTGTGCTGTGCAATTCCCCAGCCCTGAGTGAAAGCTAAAAAGAACCGTCAGGTTTTTGCCTGCTTGACAATTTTTTAAACACAAAACAACTCCAAGGAAATCTAAGTAAGCATGGAAGGCTATTTGTCTCATGATTTTAGTTAACAGTATCAGTTGATTGTGAAATTCTTTTACTAGTGAGTATCCTAATTCTCAAATATGCAAGAACTATATTTGAAAAGTTAATTACTCACTAAAATTAGGAAAAAAAAACAAACAAAAGGATGACCAATTTCAGGAAGTCCATCAGAGGGCCACCAAGATCGCTGGGGCTGTAGCAATTTGCTCTGTGAGGAATTGCTGACAGACAACTGGGCTTGTTGACCCTGGAGATGATTTCAGGAAGGACAAAGAGTAGCTGCCTGGTATCTCTTGAGGCCATTACTGAAAATATGGAGACAGTGTCTTTGCCAAGGCAAACTAGAAATGATAGTCTGAAACTAAAATAGAATCACAGAGTCATAGAATGCATTGTGTTGGTAGGGATTCTCAAAGGTCATCTTGTCCAACCCTCCTGCAGTAAGTAGGAACACTTCCAACTAGATCAGGCTGCTCAGGGCCCCGTCAAGTTTGACCTTGACTGTCTCCTGCAATGGAGCTTCAAAAACATCTCTGGGAACCTGTTCTGATATTTCACCACTCTCCTTGTAAAGAACTTCCTCCTTACATCTAACCTAAATCTACCCTGCTCCAGTTTAAGACCATTGCCCTTCATCCTATCACCACCGTAACTTATTTACAAAATGTCTTCTCAGGTTCAATTATTCAGTTGTGGGTTTTATACTGCATATAAAGACAGTTAAATGACTTAAGCACAGATCTAACATTTCTAATACAGCAATTCAAATTGGAAATACAGGTGCTGTGGTCTGTGGGTTTCCCACAAATGGGATTCTGTGGCAGATTGGCTGGGTACTCAAGACTTGCTCCTCTGTCTGGTATCTTCCCAGATGCTGTGGCAATGATTCAAGCAGTCCTCGGCTCAGAGAGGGTTAAGGAGCCTCTCTCTTGTGGTGCCCAGTCGCTGGGCTGTAGCTTCTGCTGGGTTTCAATTCCCTTAGAGCTTATCCCCTTTCTGTCTTGATCCAGATGCAAGGCCTGGGTGAAGTTGTTGGTCTGCCAGAGCAGGTTATTCAGCTACTACTTGGGCAGCATTTGGCTCTAATTGCTTGCTGGGCAAGAACAAGGCAAGTTGCCTTGACTTCTTGGCTGGTTGAAATACTGTCCCAAGACAAATAATGCCCTTTGGTAACACAGAACCCTGATAACTGGACCTTATGGCTGGGGGCGCACACAGGCCACAGCTGTGTCATGAAGTTAATTACATGTGGTACCTGTTTATCTGGATCCCAGGAAATGTCCAGGTTTGCACATTCATGGGTGCTTATAATGTTAATCACATGTGCTATACATTTGCCTTAGCCATCTGGATCCCAGGAACTGTCCAGGTTAGCACATTTGCAGGTGCTTAGCCCATTGTCTGGACTAGGGCATGCAGATTGGCCTCTGATGTGCTCATGGCTCCTGTGCTGAGCCTGGGAGCAGTTGGACAGGGTGTGATTTGGGTTTCCCTACTTGCTGTTGCCCCTTTGAGACTCTGCAGTCTCGTGAGTCCACAGATGAATTTTTATCACATAATGTAACAGCTGCATCCTGTGTCATACCTTTCTTTGGATCTATTAAATTCTATGAGGGTTTATGCATCATGTGCTGTTTGATTCCTAACACGCAAGACCAGGAATCCAAGTAGTTTCTTTCACAAGTCTTTATAGCAACAGTCTGGCATACAATACACTATGTTAAATTTTAGAAATCAATAGGACTGATTTTAGAAATCAGACATCCTACTTTTTCTTTCTTCTTGATGCTATTATTCCAATGTTCAGTCTGATCCTAAAGCAATACAGCACAGCATGTCACAAGTAGCATTATGTCTTCATACTGCTGAGTAACAGAAATCCTTTTATTAAAATACAGAATTCTGTGATGGATTTCTTCATCCTTGGACTGACACTGAGCCTGAAGCTCTTACTAGTAATCACTTTACACAAAGCCAAATCACATATTCATCTCAGAGAATCTAAGAACTCAATCCACATAGTTTTAGAAATGGTGTGAAAGCTGGTGAGACTGAATTGTTCCTGCAAAGAATGAATACATTTCAAAATTTGAGAGAAACTACACTGAAAGCATTTTCTGAATAAGCAACTTAACAGAACAATTTATCCTTCATTAATACTATTTTATTAAAATATAATCATTTCCACAAAACAGAGGAACACTGAATATTAACTATTTTAAAGAAATTTAAGGCTCTAACATGTTGTAGTGGGTTGAGAGACCAATTTTCCCACCACAGGCAAATGAAAGACTCAGACAAAATGGATTGCAAAAATGGTGGAAAGTTTAAATAGAAAAAAAAAAACAATGAAAGTTTTAGAGAAAACCACAAACACCATGACAAAAGAGAGAGATATCCCAAAATATACCCAAGAAGGTCCCATCCCCACCTGGGGGTACACCCAAACCACCCCCCCAGGGCTCTTCCCCCCCCAGCCCAGCCTTGGGCCAGGCCCAAGGCAGGTGGTTCAGCCCATTACCTAGGCAGCGGCGGAGAAGAAAAGGGACAGGGAGGACCCCTTGCTGAAGTTTTATAGGGGAGCAGGGCATTACAGGAATGAAATACCTGGATTCCTGTGACCACCCACTGGGCTGGGCCCCCTTTTAGAGCATCCCAGGTGTGGCCTGTGCAGTGGCATCAGGGGCCAGCACCCAGCCTAAACCACCACATGTGTTAACATCACAGCTAAAGAAGAGCTATAAATGGTAAGGTATCAGTTAAAACAGGCTTCCACTAGCCTACTCCAAGTCAGCCATCATCTTTCAAGTATAATACTTGCTCTTCAACTGATTTCTGTGATGCTAAGAAACAAATAGTAAATCAAGCCACAGAAGAAAGTGACAGTAATAAATTGTCCAAATGCCTTAGAATTACTACTTAATACCAGACAGAATGGAAGACGAAGATCTGACACCAATGTTTCTAAAGAAAACCTCTGAGAGACATGTCAAAGTATGTATTGCAGCTGACTCTTCTTTCCACTATCTTAATGAGATTTTAAATTTAGACACATAGCATCTTAAATGTTTGAAAGTTTTTCGCTGCAATGCTAGCCTTGTCACATAATTTATGAAAGCTCTTGAGACAGAATGCTTAGTCTCAAAAAAGGAAATGTTTTTATTATTTCAGTATACACAACATTAACTACTCTACTGTTTCCTCACTTTTCATCTACACTCCCTAAAAACTGTTTGGGAAAGCGTTAAGGACAAATGGGCTACTGCACATTATTAACTCTTCATAATTTATAATGAAACTACATAAATTACTTAACGCAGACACAAATTCAAGTTTTCATTTTCACCCTTAAGGCCCTATATTGTCTTCCCCACAATTACTGCATGTCTTGCTTTTATTTTCTTCTACTCCCTAGACATCCTTCCACTTAATTACATTCTTTATCTCTTTCTCCCACTTTCAGCTATATGCCTTGTATCATGCTGACCTCTGTACCTTGCACAATCTCAATGCATACACTCTTCATCCTTTGTCTGCAGTATCTTTAGAAACACACTCTTTCAGGAATCATTGGTACATTCTCCTCTTCTTCCCCTTCTTCCCCTTCTTATTGCTGAGCTATTAACTGAAATTTGTCTTGCTTAAACAACTTTTCCTCCTTCCTGGACCACTGCAGCTGAAAGTATGGCTGAAAACAGTCTGATTCACTTCTTAATTTTATCAGAAATAATCTCTGTTAATTCTTTAACTCTGAGGAAAACTGTAGGGATGATACATTTAAAATAGAAATCTGGAACCTTGTTCATCAAAAAAAGCCACAACATTCATCACATAAATGCCAATCAGTGCATGTGTGTGTAGTAATTAGTTTGTGCAAGCTACATCAGTACTTCTAATAGTCTTAGATGTTTATATTTCACAGTGCTCCAACAGCTGTTCAGAGCACCTCCATGCCTATTATTCAGTGTATATGCATTTGATGTTTCTTTTCCCCTTCTGGGTTTAATGTACACTTAAATGCAAATATGATGTACACAGTGAACAGCATCACACACAAATGCCAGGAAACCTAAGAGCATTCCAAGGTCTAGCAATGGTCATAGCATGGTGGAGTTACATTCCTGACTCCTGGAATACCTGACTGCAGGACTCTCAGCTTCAAACACCTGCTCTACACAGTCTAACTCTTTATGGAAGTTCCCGTATGACAATTGTACTAGTTATTATTATAATTAGAAAATATTATCTTCTGAGGAAATCACTAAAATAACTGCAAATGCTTGTTAAGAAAAAAAAAAAATTCTCAATGAAAATTTTCAGGCTGAAAAGTTAAAAACTCACAACTGGAAGTAGTCTTCAAAGGACATATCATAACTAATACTAAAATCACTGATGCATTCTAGATAATAGATATAATCATTCTTTGTAAAATGAAAGATTCTGTCGGCATTCTCTTGGGATAATTGCATTGTGGAAAGTTGTAAGGTAAGTTACATACTATTATGCTTTTTTGCCCATGGCATTTTTTTTCTTTTTTTTTAAATGAGCAATATTTTGAGTCTGTCATATCTTTGAAGCTCAGGACAACAGGCTGCAACCCCTAATGTTTCCACTCCTTAGACTGAAGCCACAGGATGCAATAATGTGTTCTGGAGATAGTAAGTGAATGGATCACTGTGACCAGGTATCTGTTCAAGAGAAAAAGGCCAATTTTCTAATGCAGGAAAAGTTGTTCTGCAAGAGAAGATATTTTCACAGTAATGGATGAAAACTCATAGGCTAGTCTTTACCCATCAGGAAGACCCTGAGGCTTTGAAGCAACTAAACTATGAAGTGAAGGAGTTACTAACATTTAAAAAAAAGTTCCCATCACCATGCTACTGTTTTAGAAAGCAGTTGTAGATACGTTTTAAAATAATTCTGGTGTTACTCAGGGAGTTATTGACTAGTAATCTTTACCTCTCTATTTCCTAAAATATGCTGATGACAAATCTATGTAGGTTAGTCGGGGTAAGAAACATCTGTAAGAAATTTGGAGTGACAAGATAGACTACTTGGCAGTCAAGTGTCAAATGAAATAAAATGGCCATGAAATACAAGCCATAAACATTAGCCTGAAAAAATAAGTGAAATGTACATCTTGTAACAGTGAGTTTATGTACTGGATACCACTGCAGACAGCTCTCTGAAAACTCAGAGCTTGGGTGATGTATATATGTTCACAGGCATATATAATGCTGTCTCATCTGGAATACTCTATGTACTGTATGCCACAGGCATTAGTGTATGTTAAAATATTTTTGATAGGGAGGGTCTGAAGAAATGTAATTAGAATGCTTAATAGTAAAAAAAAATATCTGAAACAATAGAACAACCAGCAAATCACCCATCATCACCCTCCAGCCCCTCAAAAAAATTCAAAACACAATGCTTTCAAATGTTGAGAGTCTGACCAGACTATACAGTGTTTTATTTGTGGAGCAAGAAGTAAAAAGGGATGAGTAAACCTTAAAATAAGTGGTAGATCAATTATTTACCTTTATCACTCATAACAAAACCAAACAAAAAGTAGAAAAAGCTGGCATTCCAGGAATTTAAAGGATGAGAAATTCAGAATTCATGCAAAAGATTTACTGAACTCACTATCTCACGTAGTCATTGACACCAATTTAAAAATGAATCTTGTGAATGAGCTACTAAAGCCCTTTGTGTTAGCAGTGTTGTTATAGAGCTTTCAATCACTTGATATGGGAGAAACAGAATTTAAGTGAATAAATTATCCCACTCTAACTAAAAGGCAATTAGTACGCCTCTGATATTACCTGTAATCAGAGATGGTACCCAGCAAAATCAATGCTGAATCCAAGCAATTCCTATTTTCAATGCTACTGAGATAAAAATTAAGAGCTTGCTTTGTTGGAATTGGAGGACAGCACTTCTTCCCACCTGGAATTGTTTTCTGTTTTAAATGAGAATCACTTCAGCCTTATTGAAGCTTAACTTGAACCATTCCCTTCTTGGCTCTGAATCACACTATTATTCTAAGATAAAGAGATGCTGAAATGGAAATATTAAGCATTCCTTTTTGAGCAGATAAGCTGTCACTTCTTCAGCTCCTGTGTGTGCTGCAACATCTTTTATCTTTAAACCACCAGTCTATTACAATAATAGCAAAAAAAAAAAAGTAAAAAAAATCTCAAACATTGTTTTACGGAACACACTTTGTATTCACCTCATGTAAATGCACTTATTTCGTGATACAGCAATCAGCCTGAGCAAAATGCTTTGCCCTGTTTGCTGGTGTCAACTGATGGTCCTGTATGCAGGTTTTCTGCAACTATGCCAAAAATTCAGACTCCTTAACTTCTTTACCCCACAACAGAATAAGCAGAACCCTACCATGAATACAAGATTTCTGAAAGTTACCCTAAACTGCATCTCCACAAAGAACAAATATCTTACACACAAAACCAAATAAACAAAAATTTAAAATAAAAGGAAATGAACCCTTCTGTCCCCAGCCTTACTGCATTAAACTAACACACAGTTGACTTTAGCCTTAAAGGTATCCAGAGGTCTCCCCATGACAATACTTTATGAAGAAACAAACAAAACCACTGCTATCAATGCAATTAGTTGTTCTTCATTCTTTGTTGCAAAACTGTTGAAAAGCATTGCCACAAGCAGCTCTGGGGTGATTACAAAGGTAACTTGAGATACAGAGAGAATCAGCGAACTGTATCTTTTTGTAAGAGAATTTATTGATACTTTCTATAACCCAAAAGACATTCAAAACTCCGGGTTTTTTGTTGTTGGTTTTGTGTGTTTGTTTTTCTTTCTGTGTCTTTGTATTTTTGGGGGGTTTGGGTTGGTTTGTTTTTTGTGTTTTTTCGGTAGGCAATTAATCATAAAAGAAGGATTTTCCCTCCTCTTTTTTACTACTTATCATGTATAATTAATACATGATAATACCCATAATGAGTTCCCTAAAACAATTAGTGACACATCTCCAGTGACCAGATAGTCTGAATATAATGCTTTTAGATTTTGGAGGTGTACCACTTTCTTTGTACACTCACCTCACATAGAAGCTAAGAAGGCTGCAGAATATAATTTCTTGTTCCGCATCACATTTCATCAAGTCCCCTAACATCTACTTGATATATTATTGTGAACAGTTTAGGCTATGCCTTTAAGAAAGAGACAGTTGCTGAACACTCTGGCTGAATGTTTTTGATATTTAAACAAAAACAAGATAGCCTAAACTAATTTCATTGGTAGATTGTAGAATGCAATTTTAAGTTTGGGTTCTGTTAGTTCAGTCTGGTCTGGGTTCAGGCTAGGTGCAGTCTGTGCTTCTCTGTCCTGTGGGCTGGACAGCTTCTCACTTTCTGAAGTAAGAACGGCCTTGAGTTAACAGCTAACCAGGTAAGAAAACTAATTCTTGCATGCGCTTTTGAGCTAACAGAATTTTTCTTCCTTAATTGCCTTTCTTTCTCTCTCTAACCCTTTTTGGAAAAAAGGGGATGTGGGGAGGGAGAGAGGGGGGTTCAGGGAACCCCCTTGGCCGGCTGGAGGGAAAAGGCTTTTCTGCATTACATTCATTGCTGTGTATTTCTGTATATATTGTAAATATTGTATATTTGTGTACATATCCATTGCATTCCATTTATGCCTGTAAATATAGCTTTCATCTGCTTTTCCGACTGAGCTAGCTGTGGTTTCTTTCTTTGTGTGTGGGGAGGGAACTTTCTCACCCCACCACAATTATCAAGACAAATGCAAGGAAAAAAAATTAAAAATATTCCTGGCTCCAAACCCCTCAAGTAGGGTACCCCAAAGATTAAGAACCAATTACAATCTCTCTTTCCTTTTTCAATCAGGTATGGTATGTGAAAGCAAACTTTGACCAGGGTTTGTGTTTTTTTTTTTTCCATGGAATATTAATGACTTTTTTCATCTCCATAAGACAAATACATTCATAAATAAACATGCACTGCAGTAACACTTAGGAGGTAAATTACTTTCAAGCCATGCAACATCTAATTTTTTATTCCTCAAATATATAATAAAGATTGCCAGTATGGGGGGGTGGAGAGGAGGGGAGGGAGGTGAAAGAAATGGGGGAGATGCAGACAAGTACACATGCCTCAAGAGAAGAGGGAGAATCAAAATCAACCATGTGAACTGAGAGCATGACAACCATAAATAAAACCAAGCAAGCAACTTTGTAACTGTCTCCTCCATTTAATTGTCTTGTAATTATAAAATAGTGGCCTATTATGGATTTAGGGAAAACTTACATGTGTATAGCAGATCTTTAGAAGTCATGTTTTTTTAGATTTAGCAAAATATTTCACATTCTTGTCTCACAGTCATGTCTGTTACACTTTTAAAACTAGAAGCTGAGCTTAATAATCATAGATTTCATTATCAAGTCTGGGAAATACCAAGAAGGGCTACACGCTTAAGACTATTTAGAAGCTGAGGAAGGTGCAAGAATTCAGCCAACAGACTGTCCAGCAACATATCACATAAAACATACATTCCACTAGAGTGCTGTGAACTTTGCATTCCAAGATATAAACTAGATCAGTATTTCAAGATGAATGTCTTAAGACATTAAACTCCACATAGTTCAGTATCTACTTACTTTTTGCCTACTAGACAATTTAAAGTATTAGCTTCTTAATAATTTAATCCACTACATTTGTCCAGTGTCTGCCTGAAATCCATAGCTTCTCCAACAGGAATGGGGGGAAAATGTAAGAGAAGTCATATTGGTTCCTGCTGGTTGTTATTTCATGGTGCCCCACAATAGCAGAGAAAGAAAATTAAAGGCTTTATGAAATCAGGAAAAAATTCTAGTCGAGAACCTTCCAGAGCAAACAGCTGGTGTACCATGCAGTAACTAGGATGATCTTCAAGAAAACCCTAAAACTGGAAGATTGAACTCCTTTAGGCTGGAAAGTGCTCCAAAAGCTGTCTTCCTCATCTTTTTGAGGACATCTTCCACACAACAGAGAAGACAAGGATGACCTCCTCTTAAAGAGAAAATAGAACTCCCACATTGCTTTTAGGTTCTCTACAGAGCCCATTTTTCTTAACATTTTAGCAATGTGCTGGGACTACTTTTCCAATTATGCTTTACAAAAGACTACCTGCAAGAGTTAGTTTAGTTCCTGAGAATCAGACACAAGTGGTTAAATTGGGCAATTTTGTATGTATACATGAAAGTGAAAAAACAAAACAAAACAAAACACCCTTCTAGTCAGAAAGGGTCGTGAAAAAAACTTATGGGGGACACTTTTCCCAGAGGGGGAAAAGGATCCTGGGGCAGGAATTGGCAGGGCTCATTGATAGGGCTTTAAACTAAATTTGAAGGGGGAAGGGGTTAATAGTCTCCTGCTGGCCTGTGACAAACAGAGGGGCAAATCACCAGAGGCAGAGGGATGGAGAGCTGGTAAGGGCTCTCAACTTGCTGCCCTAAGGCAAGCCACGAATGACACACCAGGACACTCTGTGGAAACCAAGGGGAATTGGCACAAGAGGACGACAGGGCCAGTCCAGCTGAAGTGCTTCTATGCGAATGCACGCAGCTTGGGCAACAAACAGGATGAATTAAGGGCCTCTGTGCTGCTGGGATGCCATGACATAGTGGGCATTACTGAAACTTGGTGGGATGATTCCCATGACTGGAATGTAGGGATAGACGGGGATAAGCACTTTAGGAAGGACAGGCAGGGAAGGAGAGGAGGAGGTGTTGCCCTCTATGTCAATAACCAGCTGGAATCAGTGGCGCACCACCTGGGGAGGGATGATGAGCTGGTTGAGAGTGTATGGGTTAAAATCAAAGGCAAGACAGGGGAAGGAGATATTACTGTGGGGGTCTCCTACAGGCCACCTGACCAGCAGAACCAAGCAGATGAGGCCCTCCACAGGCAAATAGAAGCAGCTTCCAGCTCACAAGCCCTGGTCCTCATGGGTGATTTCAACCACCCTGACATCTGCTAGAGGGACAACACAGCAAGGCACCAGCAATCCAGGATGTTCCTGGACTGCATAGAAGACAACGTCCTCCTCCAAATGGTAGAGGAACCAACAAGAAAAAGTGCTATGCTGGACCTTGCTCTCACCAACAGGGAAGGGCTGGTAACCAATGTGAGGCTCAGAGACAGCCTTGGCTGCAGTGACCATGAAGCAGTTGAATTTAATATCCTCAGGGCAATCAGGAGGACCTATTCTAAGTTTACTACCCTAGACTTTAGGCATGCAGACTTTGATCGCTTCAGGGATCTAGCCAAAGTGTCGTGGGACGAAGCCCTGGAAGGAAGAGGGACCCAGGACAGCTGGTCAGTATTCAAGGACCACCTCCTCTGTGTCCAGGAGCTATGTATACCAACAAAGAGGAAAGCAGGAAAGAATGCTAGGAGGCCTGCCTGGATGAGCAAGGAGCTACTGGACACACTATTACTTAAAAAGAAACTCTACAGGAAGAGGAGGGAAGGACAGCTAGAATAGGGGGTATATAAGGAAGCTGCCCAAGCAGCAAGAGACATGGTTAGGAAAGCCAAAGCAGAGATCAAATTGAATCTAGCCAGGGAGGTTAAAGGGAACACTAAGAATTTCTACAGGTATATTAATGGCAAGAAGAAGACTAGGGAAGGTGTGGGCCCCCTCAGAAAGGAAACTGGTGAAATGGCCACAAGTGATGTGGAAAAGGCTGAGGTACTCAATAACTTCTTTACCTCAGTCTTCATTGCAAGGGCCTCCAGCCACACTCCTGGTGTCATGGAAGAAGATGCCAGGGATGGGGAGGAAGAACTGCCCATCATAAGTGAAGCTCAGGTTCGTGATCACCTGAAGAACCTGAAAGTGTTCAAGGCCATGGGACCCGACGGGATACACCCATGGGTGCTGAGAGAACTGGCAGATGAGGTTGCTAAACCCCTCTCTATTATATTCCAAAAGTCATGGTAGTCTGGAGAAGTCCCCACGGACTGGAAAAGGGCAAACATTGCTCCCATTTTCAAAAAGGGTAAGAAGGAGGAACCAGGGAACTACAGGCCAGTCAGTCTCACCTCTGTGCCCAGAAAGATCACGGAGCAGATCCTCCTGGAGGCACTACTGACTCAGAAGAATAGTGAAGAGGTGATTGGGAGCAGTCAGCATGGCTTTGCCAAGGGCAAATCCTGCCTGACAAACCTGGTGGCCTTCTATGAACAGGTCACATTAATAGATGAGGGGCGAGCAACTGATGTCATGTATCTGGGTCTGAGCAAAGCCTTCGACACTGTCCTGCACCACATCCTGGTCTCCAAACTGGTGATACATGGGTTTGATGGGTGGACCACTAGATAGATAAGGAACTGGCTTGATGGCTGCACCCAAAGAGTGGCTGTCAATGGGTCCATGTCCCAGTGGAGGCCAGGGACAAGCAGAGTCCCTCAGGGATCAGTCCTGGGACCAGTCTTGTTCACATCTTTGTGAGTGACATGGACAGTGGCATTGAGTGCACCCTCAGCAAGTTTGCTAATGACACCAAGCTGTGTGGTGCAGCAGACATGCTGGAGGGAAGGGATGCCATCCAGAGGGACCTTGACAGGCTGGAGAGGTGGGCACAAGCCAACCTCATGAGCTTCAACAAGACCAAGGGCAGGGTCCTGCATCTGGGTCGAGGCAATCCCAGGCACAAATACAGGCTGGGCAGGGACTGGCTGGAAAGCAGCCCTGAGGAGAGACATGGGGGTGCTGGTGGACGGAAGCTCAACATGAGCTCTCAATGTGCACTTGCAGCCCGGAAAGCCAATCAGATCCTGGGCTGCATCAAGAGAAGTGTGGCCAGCAGGTCAAGGGAGGTGATTCTCCTCCTCTACTCAGCCCTGGTGAGAACCCACCTGGAGTGCTGTGTCCAGTTCTGGAGCCCCTATTACAAGAGGGATATGGACATACTGGAACATGTCCAGAGAAGGGCCATGAGGATGATCAGAGGGCTGGAGCACCTCTCCTATGAGGACAGACTGAAGGAGTTGGGGCTGTTCAGTCTGGAGAAGAGAAGGCTCCGAGGTGACTTCATTGTGGCCTTCCAGTATCTGAAGGGGGGGCCTACAGGAAGGTTGGGGAGGGACTTCTCAGGCTATCAGGTAATGATAGGACTAGGGGGAATGGAATGAAGCTGGAGGTAGGGAGATTCAGGCTGGACATGAGGAGGAAGTTCTTCACCATGAGAGTGGTGAAGCCCTGGAATGGGTTGTCCAGGGAGGTGGTTGAGGCCCCGTCCCTAGCAGTGTTTAAGCCCAGGCTGGATGAGGCTCTTGCCAGCCTGATCTAGTGTGGGGTGTCCCTTCCCATGGCAGGGGGGTTGGAACTAGATGATCCTTGTGGTCCCTTCCAACCCTGACTGATACTATGAACTTGGATTCTCATCTTGCTTAGAGGGTAGACAAGTAGAAATATCCTGTTCTGATGTCTATAGCCATTCCCTTTCATATTTCACTTGTTGTCCACTCTCAACACTAAAGGGTAAGTCTGCATGAAACAACTAAAAACGAATGATGCAACATACTTCAGTCACATCCCAATCATGCCACATATGGCAATTGTAAAAATTGACCTATGTGATTTAATATTGTCAACAGTGAACTCTGCTTTCTGCTGAAAGTATGCTGTGTATATGCAGGAGCAGTGTTTCAATTTCTTGTGGTACTGAAGCCAGCAGTCCCACCATCTCCAAGGGAGAACCATCACCACCATACAAAACATTTCTGCCAATAGCAAGTCTTCTCTGCTGTTTGGAAGCTGGCCACTGTGCAGCACAGGATGCAAGGCTAACAAAAATAGAGAGAGCACAAACTTGCAGGTAAGGAATTTCAAAGGCACACATTGTGAGCCTAGCAAGAAAACACACACACCCAAAACACTCAACTATCCCAGATCTTCATCAAACAGCATACTAACTGCCTGGCTACACAGGAGTTGGCACTGACAAAGAGATGACATATGAAGTTCTTTATTTGCTCTAACCCATCAACTGCCTAATTTTAGTTAATTAATGAACTGTAATTATATCAGTAGTGAGAAGAAAGTCAAATGGCTTCCAAAAGAAAAGTCTGAATTCTGCTTTCCACCTCAAAATGCAGTGGAAGCTAGAAAGAGTCAAGGAGCAACACTAGAGGTCGGGAGCCCAGCTGCAGTGCATGTACACCAATGCACGCAGCCTAGGCAATAAGCAAGAGGAGCTGGAGGTCCTAATCCACCAGGGCAACTATGATATAGTTGCCATCTCAGAAACATGGTGGGACAACACGCACGATTGGAGTGCTACACTGGGGGGTTACAGGCTCTTTAGGAGGGATAGGAGAGGGAGAAGAGGAGGAGGGGTGGCTTTGTATATTAGGGAGACACTTTCTGCCTCTGAACTTGAGGTGGAAGATGAGGGAATTGAGAGCCTGTGGGTTAAAATCAGAGGGCAACCCAACAAATCTGACATCCTGGTTGGAGTCTGTTATAGACCACCCAACCAGGATGAGGAGATTGATGAATTATTCTATAACCAACTGGAGGCTGTCTCAAGATCATCAGATCTTGTCCTCGTGGGTGACTTCAATCTGCCAGATATCTGCTGGGAACTTAATTCAGCAGAGAGAAGGCAGTCCAGAAGATTCCTGGAGCGAATAGAGGACTGCTTCCTAACGCAGCTGTTAAGCGAGCCTACCAGGGGACAGGCTCTGCTTGACCTGCTGCTCTCCAATAGGGAAGGGCTGGTGGGAGATGTGACCGTGGGAGGCTGCCTAGGGTGCAGTGGCCACGAGATAGTGAAGTTTTCAATATGCAGGGAGATAGGGAGGAGTACCAACAGAACCTTCACCCTGGACTTCCGGAGGGCAAACTTCAGCCTCTTTAAGAAACTTATTTGTAAAGTTCCCTGGGTACCAACCCTCATGAACCGAGGGGTCCAGGAGGGTTGGACCTACTTCAAAAAGGAGCTCTTGAGGGCACAGGAACTGGCGGTCCCCATGTGTCAAAAGATGAGCCGGCAGGGAAGGCGACGGGCCTGGATGAGCAAGCAGCTCCTGGGGGAATTAAGGGAAAAAAAGAGGCTGTATCACCTTTGGAAGGGGGGGAAGGCTTCTCGAGGTAGGTTCAAGGAAGTGGTTAGATTATGTAGGAATAAAATTAGAGAGGCAAAGGCCCAGTTAGAACTGAAACTGGCCACCTCTGTGAAAGAAAATAAAAAGCAATTTTACAAATATATCAACGCTAAAAAGAAGGGCAAGAAGAACCTCCACTCCTTACTGGACCTGGAGGGGAACACGGTGACCGAAGATGAGGAAAAGGCTGAGGTCCTGAACGCCTTCTTTGCCTCCATGTCTAACAGCAAGGCAGGAGTCCAGGATGAGTGGCCTCCTGAGCTGGGTAATAGGGTCGGGGAGCAGTGTAATGCCCCAGAAATCCATGAGGAATTAGTTCGGGACCTGCTGAGCCACTTGGACACCCACAAGTCCATGGGACCGGATGGGATCCATCCTAGGGTGCTGAGAGAGCTGGCAGATGACCTGGCCAAGCCGCTCTCCATCATTTTCCTCCAGTCCTGGCTCACTGGAGAGGTCCCAGATGACTGGAAACTGGCCAATGTGATCCCCATCCACAAGAAGGGACGGATGGAGGAACCCGGAAACTACAGGCCAGTCAGCCTGACCTCAGTGCCAGGGAAAGTGATGGAACAGATTATCCTGGAGGCAATAACTGCGCACCTGAAGGATGGCCAAGGGCTCAGGTCCAGCCAACATGGATTTAGGAAGGGCAGGTCCTGCCTCTCCAACCTGATCTCCTTCTATGATCAGGTGACCCGTCTGGTGGATGTGGGGAGGCCTGTGGATGTAGTCTATCTGGACTTCAGCAAGGCCTTTGACACCGTTCCCCCACAGTAAACTGCTGGCTAAACTGTCAGCTCGTGGTTTGGACCGCAACACTCTGTGCTGGGTTGGGAACTGGCTGGAGGGCCGAGCCCAGAGAGTGGTGGTGAATGGTGCCGCGTCCGGCTGGCAGCCAGTCACCAGCGGCGTCCCCCAGGGATCGGTGCTGGGCCCCATCCTCTTTAACATCTTCATTGATGATCTGGATGAGGGGGTTGAGTCAGTCATCAGCAAGTTTGCAGATGACACCAAGTTGGGAACAGATGTTAGTCAGTTAGAGGGTAGAAAGGCTCTGCAGAGGGACCTCGACCGACTGGACAGATGGGCAGAGTCCAATGGGATGGCATTTAATAAGTCCAAGTGCCGGGTGCTGCACTTTGGCCATGGCAACCCCATGCAGAGCTACAGGCTGGGGTCAGAGTGGCTGGAGAGCTGCCAAACAGAGAGGGACCTGGGGGTGCTGATTGACACCCACCTAAACATGAGCCAACAGTGTGCCCAGGTGGCCAAGAAGGCCAATGGCATCCTGGCCTGTATTGGGAATAGTGTGGCCAGCAGGAGTAGGGAGGTCATTCTGCCCCTGTACTCTGCATTGGTTAGGCCACACCTTGAGTACTGTGTCCAGTTCTGGGCCCCTCAGTTTAAGAAGGACATCGAGATACTTGAACGTGTCCAGAAAAGGGCAACAAGGCTGGTGAGAGGCCTTGAGCACAAGCCCTATGAGGAGAGGCTGAGGGAGCTGGGATTGTTTAGCCTGGAGAAGAGAAGGATCAGAGGTGACCTCATTGCCCTCTACAACTACCTGAAAGGTGGTTGTAGACAGGAGGGGGTTCGTCTCTTCTCCCAGGCAACCAGCACCAGAACAAGGGGACACAGTCTCAAGCTGTGCCAGGGGAGGTTTAGACTCGAGGTGAGGAGGAAGTTCTTCACTGAGCGAGTCATTCGTCATTGGAATGGGCTGCCCAGGGAGGTGGTGGAGTCGCCGTCCCTGGAGGTGTTCAAGGGGAGATTGGACGTGGCACTTGGTGCCATGGTCTAGTTGTGAGGTCTGTTGGGACAGGTTGGACTTGATGATCCTTGGGGTCTCTTCCAACCTTGGTTATACTGTGATACTGTGATACTGTGATACTAATCCCTCTTCATGTAGTAAGTGGCATGTGCTGGATCTGCTTCTGTACAGAGAGTGAACAGAAGTGATCTACTGCACATGCTTCTTCACCTATCCCACTGAATGCAGCCCAATGCTTTAAAAGTCAGATGTACTATGATCATTACAAGCACAGGCTATATGACTGGAAAAAAACCCAAATATCTAACAATAATCTAGACAGACTGGCAATAACTGCTAAAATTGTCAGTCTGAGGAGATAAGACAGCACAGCTAGGGTACATCAAAATGGCTTAAACCATGAACAGCTGTTTAGAAGAATGTTTCAGCTGAGGAAAAATTGGTAACACAGGACAATTTAAAGGACCATCTAAAGCCAATGTTGAAGAGACAGCCATTGATGTAGGTTTGAACTACGCTGAAAAATGTCTATGTACATTTACATTTAATACTTTTGTTATTTCTACAGTAAAATGTCTGATTTGTGAACTGTAAGTGTTCAGGAAAGAGTTCAAGTCAAATTTATAAAATGGAAAAGGGGTAGATTTTTGATGACTGAAGTATTTGATTTCAACAGCAGGAATTCCAATTTACAGCTTGGCACACCAACTAGAACAGCTGTTCATGCCTTTGCATTTCTGTACCTTATTTAAAGTATTATTAATAAACCACATCTCTAGAAATACATTGGGAATTACAGAAACTTCACTAATAACTGTTTATCTGAAAATCATAAGTGAAATATATACACTGCATGCATACACTAAAAGTGGGGCAGTTGAAGGCGGGAAAAAAACACAACAAAATAACCACCTTAGAATAGGGGAGGAAATGGAAGAATAAGAAATAAAAAATAGGTTTTCGCATCCTTTTAACACAAGCTCACAACAATAACAGTCACATTAAGTGATAAATCAGTCATCTTCACCCTGTTTTCCTTCTACAATATAGACTAAAATTACAAAATGGTCATAATGTTCTGAATCTGTTACTCTTTTGCTATGTATTTTGTAGCAAAAAAAGCCTCATAACATTTCTCTTTGAACTTCTCTTTCCTATGAAAGAAAAAGTCTACTGAGACTCATAAATCCTAATGCCATTTAATCAGTCTGAAAAATTTAAATGAGCTCTCACTAGATTTGGTACAGAGATTATTCATAACTATGGCATCAATTAATGAATTAGAAATGGAGGAAAGTACAAAGAAATAGTGCTTTAAATTATATCACTTGGAACTTTTTCAATAGAATAGACTGATTCTTTGTGAGACAGTTAAAACCATTTGTATTACTACAATCTTTTCTTCTTTTTAAACAATGGGTATAAATGGTATTTGTTTTAAAATCATCACTACTAATCATGTCCTTCATTTTACAGAAAAGCTAAAGGCAAAACCATCAAAACACTGGAATGAAAGTCTTTGACTCACCACATCCTCAGGTAGATAAATAATTCATATGTTTTTAATGATGTGAGGATATTAGAAATATGCATAAATTCTGCAAGTTAGAGTCATAGCTGTAAAGAGTTTAGTAGCATAACATTTTTGTTAATATGCTTCAAGACAATATTGAAAAGTTATGGCTGACATATATATGTATGTTGTATATACAAATACACATAGAACCATACAAACGGCAAAATTGTTAAGAGTATTGATTTTTACTTTAGAAGACTTCATAAGTTTTACAAATTCTAAAAGCATGATTTTAATTTGAGCTATTTAAATCAAAATGGAACAGAAGAAATAATATTTAGAAAAAGTCCTTGGTTTCTCTTGTTTGGTTGGTGGTTGATTTTTTTTGCCCCCCAATCAAATCTGTAAAGTGTATCATTAAATCTGAATGGTTGAGGATGGAAGGGACTTCTGGACCTCAACAGGTCTAACCTCTCTGCTCAAGCACAGCCACTTAAAGCCTGCTGCCCAGGACAATGAGAAAATGGATTTTTAATATTTCCAAGCAGGAAGGCTCCACTCTCTGTCTGGGCAACCTGTGCCAGTGCTTAGTCACCCTTACAGTAAAATAATGTTTCCTTCTGCCTAGACATAGCCATGTAAGTTTGTTGTGCCCATTGCCTCTGGTTCTGTCACTGAGCATTAATGACATAAGCCTGTCTCTCTTGTCTATATGCTCTCTCTTCATGTATTCATATACATTAGTAAGTGCCCCCAGAGCATTCTCGACTTTGTTATCAAACTGCCTCACCAACCAAATCACCAATGATAATGTCAAACAGGACTGAACCCAATATTGACCCCTGGGGCATACTACTGGCCACTGGCATCCAACTAGACTTTGTGCTGCTGATCACTGTCCTCTGAACAGTGTCAGCTGCTCAGTTTTCAACCCACTTCACTGCTTGCTCATCTGGCCCATACATCAAGAATTTCTCTAGAGAATCTTATGAAGACTGTATCAAAGGCCTTAGAGTGCTCCAAGTAGACAACAGTCACTTCTTTCCTTCTCATCTGCTAAGCCAGTCACTTCATTGTAGAAATTAATTATCTTGGTGAAGCATGACTTCCCCTTGGCAAAGCCATGCTGACTGCTCCTGATGATTTACTTGTGCTTACAGTGCCTGGAAATGGTTTTCAGGATTATCTACCCCACCACCTTTCCTGTGATTGAGATGAGGCTGACCAGCCTGTAGTTCCCTGCATCCTCCTTTTTGCCCTTCAAGAGAGCAGTGGCATTAGTTTTTCTCCAGTCTTTGAGCACTTCTCCCAGTCTCCACAAGTGATCAAAGATTATCAAGTGGTCTTGAAATTACATCTGCCAGCACCCTCAGCACTTGTGGGTGCCTCCCATCAAGGTCCACAGATTTATTCATGTCCATCTTGCTTAAGTATTCTCTGCCCTGATCCTCTTCCAACAAGGCTACATCTTCCCTGCTGCAGCAAGGTCCCTTTGGTCTCTGGGACCTGGCATATCTGTCTTGCTACATTCAGCACTTCAGTCATTTTCATGTCTTGCACAATAAAGTCCCCCATTTCATTCAGCAATAAGCCCACATTTTTCCTAATCTTCTTTTCATCTCCTGGTTGTCTTTGACATCCACTTCCATATGCTGAATTTACCAAACTTCAAAATGGTATCATCAATGAAATTCATATTTTGCTACTGTATCACATTTTAAAGGTTCCCTTAAAAGGAAAACTCATTATAAAAATTTGAAACATAGCAAACCACTAAGTAACAAATTCTAGAAAAATATGAAAATATATATATGTCCAAATTATGATGACATAAAGGTAGGAAAACAGTTTTTTTTTCCCAACTGTCTAAAAATGTATGGAATGGAGTGTTTTGAACATCCTGGCCTGAAATTTCAATATCCAAGCACATATACTTCCACATATGTACATCTACAGGTGTGTTGTATACAAGTTGCATCTGTATACTTGAGAGATTAAAAAAAGCAAAAGACAAAATTACCAACATTTAATATACAGATCACATTTTGATTACCTGACTGATTTAATTCATTACTCATATGACAGTGCACTGCTATCAGTTTCGGAATTTCATACAAAACTTCATGCACCAGAAGACAGTAAGACCTAGAGTAAATCTGCAGAGTGTACCTAGTTTGAAATTCCTCCATTGGGGCTTGATGATTGTGTTTATTAAGTTCTTTGTTAAGCAAAGAGTGCAAACCAAAAGGCCAATATTTAAATGTCCATATGGACAATTATGGCATCCCTCAATGACAGTAGACATCATATTTATTTTCATGCTATTTCAGAAGTGCCTATTTGTAGAAGTATGCCTGTACGGCAATGGTCACAGGCTGGTATGTCAACACAGGTACATGTTAGGTTTGGCCTTGGATGGCTACATTGTATTTTTCTCTTGGAGCAGCAGTGAAGTTCTGAAGCAAATACGACAGTCTTCAATTGCTACCTAATGGTTTCTTTCACTTGATAGTTTTGGCACGTACTAGGTTGCCTTAACAGGGAGTTGAAGTCCTCTCCAAGTACATATCCAGTTTTTATGTAGGCTTAAGCCTACATAAAGTTCCTATGAACCTTTTGCAATGTTCAGATGTGGATCAGAGTAAATCTAGCTCAACAGAAAACATTAAAATCGCATATAGCATAGATGCACGGGCCTAATCACCGAACACATTGCTTTAATAATGTTTCCTTTGAGTTTGCCTATGCAAACACTGACCATACCACCTGATGTTTTGCTACAAACTTGCATGTTACTGATTTTCAGCATGAAATCCAAACCTATAGCTCTACTGAGTTCATTGCAGAAGCCCTCACTACACTGCAGCTAGTTAAGAATGTTTCAGATACTTTCGCAGGTACTGCTTTGTTTTACTTCTTGGGAGTTCCATGCATGTGTTAAATTCCTACACTTTGACATTTGTGACTTTTGTAGATGTAACTACAAAAAGGCTTAGCTAAATTACCTGCACTTAGAATTCTGAATGCTGTTAAACTTCATGCAAAGGAAAAACACTACACAAAACTACCATTAACACTCCAAAAGTAATACCTTTAAAGTTTAAAATTAAATGTAATATAGATGCTACTATTACCTTCACTTGTTATTTCATTGCTAACACAGCTAAGGCTACTTACTGCTGAATTAACAAAAATAGCTACAGCACAGAGTCACTGTGGTTTTTGTGGTTTGGATTTTTGGGGGGTTATTTGGTTTGGGGTTTTGGGTCTTTTTGTTCTGTTTTTGTTCTTGTCCTTTTCAGCTTTCACCACCTTATGACTTTTTTGAAATAGAGTCAAATACACTAAGAGGCTCCTCATGTGAAATAACCGTTCATCATTAATACAGTTGAGATTCCATTTCCATACCTCTCCTTCAGATACCAGTTATGACTCAGCTTTATATAAATTCTCAATACTTTCTGTTCTTTTATTTTCTGTATTATAGAACAGCTCACAGCCACATCTTCAACCACTTGAAAAGCATGCATTACGCACCTCTCATCCTAACTCATAAAATCATGAACATTACAGGAACATAACCTGGTATTTTGCTCTCTAGATATACTGTGAAGCAAGTAAGATTTTTTTTTTTTTATGAAAGCAACATTACGCTGTTCTTCAAACTTCTTTTCAAGTCATCTTACTCCCTCCAAAACCATGGACTGCTTTGCAATACTTGCTCTCAGTCAAGTATTAACATGTTCAAAATTCATAACTACTTGACTAAGTGAGATTAACAGCTCTGTTTTTCAGATTCTTCAAAATCTGTAATGTATCATGCATACAAGGACTACTCACACAAGTACCTATTATGTCCATATACCCACCATCTGCATGAACATGATCACATACACTTGGTGTATCTTTTCTGAACATCTAGATTTCTAAATTACGTTGATGCACATACACAGAATGTCAAGAGAAATTGCAACAGCAATCAATGAATGAATCAATCAATCAATAAATCCAAATCCAGTTTAGTTAATGCTGTTCATAATATGCCACATGGTATAAAAGTTAGTTCACTTTGTATTCCCATGCAATACAAATAATCATTTAGACACTGGGTGACAATGTGGTATGAACGGCTGCAAAATTGTAGCTAATCATTTTTTATGTATTTGTGTAACCTTTTTCCTCAATACTCCTACTGAGAAAACAGTAATCACAGTCTGAAACACCAAAAATTGTTCTTTAAAAATTAGCGTCATGCATTTTTCTGCAGTAATGAAACTCTAAAATTTAGAACTTATGTTTGATTCAGGACAGACAAGAAGTGAGAAAAATATTTTAAGGATAAAGGTAACTTAAATTGAAATAAAACTGAAGACATTTTACGTAACTCAATCTATCTTTAAAATATTCCCTCTACAGATTTCTAACTCAGAATCAAGTTTGGAAAGTTTAATACTAATAGTTCTACAGTTTGGGAAAGTTTTCTCAAACAGCTCATTTTTTAATCAGAAAACAAGAATTATGATCTCAAAGATTTAGAATGCAAGAGGAAAGAGATGGCTTAGAAAAACAGATATGCTTTCTTTACATAGGAGTATCTGCAATGTTTAGAACCTTAAGTGGTAAATCAGCCTTGAATGTATGAAAAATAAACTGATCCATGTTTAAATAACTATTTCCAAACTCTGAGTAGTGAAGTTAAGCTTGCAGATTTATGCATAGAATAGAAAATCATTACACTTTCCTACTACTCTATACTAGCAGATAGTAAATCAGAGCAATCTGCATGACAAAGATTACATGTAGTGGGAGGAAACAATGTGCTCTAACAATCTCTTCCTTCAACAGCATAATCATCTTTAAAAACAGAAGTTGTTAATTTTTATAATTAGATGGAGCAAGAACCAGCTTGATGGCTGCACCCAAAGAGTGGCTGTCAATGGGTCCATGTCCCAGTGGAGGCCAGGGACAAGCAGAGTCCCTCAGGGATCAGTCCTGGGACCAGTCTTGCTCAACATCTTTGTGAGTGACATGGACAGTGGCATTGAGTGCACCCTCAGCAAGTTTGCTAATGACACCAAGCTGTGTGGTGCAGCAGACATGCTGGAGGGAAGGGATGCCATCCAGAGGGACCTTGACAGGCTGGAGAGGTGGGCACAAGCCAACCTCATGAGCTTCAACAAGACCAAGGGCAGGGTCCTGCATCTGGGTCGAGGCAATCCCAGGCACAAATACAGGCTGGGCAGGGACTGGCTGGAAAGCAGCCCTGAGGAGAGAGAGTCTTGGGGGTGCTGGTGGACGAGAAGCTCAACATGAGCTCTCAATGTGCACTTGCAGCCCGGAAAGCCAATCAGATCCTGGGCTGCATCAGGAGAAGTGTGGCCAGCAGGTCAAGGGAGGTGATTCTCCCCCTCTACTCAGCTCTGGTGAGACCCCACCTGGAATGCTGCGTCCAGTTCTGGAGGCCCTATTACAAGAGGGATATGGACGTACTGGAAGGTGTCCAGAGAAGGGCCACGAGGATGATCAGAGGGTCGGAGCACGTCTCCTATGAGGACAGACTGAAGGAGTTGGGGCTGTTCAGTCTGGAGAAGAGAAGGCTCCGAGGTGACTTCATTGTGGCCTTCCAGTATCTGAGGGCGGCCTACAGGAAGGTTGGGGAGGGACTTTTCAGGCTATGAGGTAGTGATAGGACTAGGGGGAATGGAATGAAGCTGGAGGTGGGGAGATTCAGGCTGGATATGAGGAGGAAGTTCTTCACCATGAGAGTGGTGAAGCCCTGGAATGGGTTGTCCAGGGAGATGGTTGAGGCCCAATCCCTGGAGGTGTTTAAAGACCAGGCTGGATAAGGCTCTGGCCAGCCTGATCTAGTGTGGGGTGTCCCTTCCCATGGCAGGGAGGGTTGGAACTAGATGATCCTTGTGGTCTCTTCCAACCCTGACTGATACTATGATACTGTTTACATTAAATTCTAATCTAAGTATTACCCAAAATAACCACACCGAAACCACCCAACCAAAACCAAACAAAACCCACAAAACCAAACAAACAACCCAAAATAAACAAAAACCCAAACAAAAATTAATCCAAATATAGCTCAAACATAATACTCTTAACTTTTCCATTACATTGTTCCCTCTCCTCCTTACCTTCTCTGGCTGTGCAGAAGGATGAAATCTCTTAGCACAAACTAGAAATGCATCAGGATTTGGCTTGCCATGCTTCACCTCAGGGTCATCTCCCAACACAATATGATGAAAAAGAGCAAAGAAGTCTTTGTGTCTGGTTGTTTTCATCTGAAATGTGGCTTCAGCTGAGCTGGTGGCGACAGCTATGGGTACATTGTGTTTGTGTAAATGGCGGATCAGCTTATCAACCCCTGCAAGACATACATATACATTTATATATATATATATATATGCAGGTATATTAGTATTGATATATAACATATTTAGCAGTATTTCAACAATGTTGTTTTCTATCAGTCAGTGTAGAAGAAAATTCTTGCTATATATGAAATGTTCCTTCTCCACACAAAAATCATGGAACACTCCTCAAGGTATGCATTTGTTCTGTCATCAAACAATGCTGTCTCAAAATATGCCATAACCACATTCAACATCATTGCACAGATACACTCACTAGAATTTCATTAAGTAATAACCCTGCATGTTTATTATTTCAAACTCTCTGTAAGTAAGAGAGAAGTACACAGGAGAACATTTTCTTTTATACACAGCTATGCTCCTGGAAAACAAAACAAAAGAAATAGAGTCTTTTCACTGAATGGTACAGTTTTTGTTTCTACAGCAAATACCCAACTGGCTTAAACCAGCCCCTAACAGAGTTCAGTTTCTCTCTTTTGCAATTACTAAAGCAAGTAACACTGGGCCAAGAGGGGAGCTGTCAGTTGCAGTTGTTAATAGCAGAGCTTTATCTATTCATGCTGTGAACCCAGAAGAATGAACACCTCAATCCTAATGGGTAGAAACTTCAATTTGATACAGTCTTCTAGGGAAGGTTAATGCAGTGAACAGTGAAAACACAACAGACTGTGTAGGAGGAAAACATATTTCATTATTTGATGCAAGTGTTGAATCTCCTGTGCAGAGGTTTCAGTGCTTCTTGGCCACAGCATTCTAAATGTTGGATACCTCTTGCAGACAAACAATTACCAGTGTCTAATGGAAAACAAGAGTGGATGTCTGGGTCTTTACCAATTCACAGGAGAAAATTCTTCCATTTTTGTAAAAGCATTTCAGCTCTAATTCTTGGCATGAATTCAAACTGTGCTTGGCACATGATACTAGTTTCAAGCAGAGAAGCCTCTAGCTGATTTGGACTCTTGGAAGCAAATTGTGAACAAGTCTCTGTCTTCATCTTCCATCTGCATGAATTCTTATTCTATTTTTCATGCTTGGTTATGCTAAAGCTATTTCCTTACTCCAGATTTACTGTCATACTTGCATCTCGTCCCTGCTCCTCCAAACATTCCTACTCCTGTTAATTTAATTCTTGTATTTGCCACCCCATCATCTCTGATTTACATTCCCCATGTAATTCAGCCTTTATGCTCTATTTTGACAAGTTTGTAAATAACAATCTTATCTACAATATATTTTTCCCAAGTACAGTCACATGACCAAATGTGGTAAGTAATAATTATCACTGATTATACAGTGTGTAGATTAGCAAATAAGTGCATTAACTAGCCCATTCATCTGGAAATATGACCTGTAGATGTGCCCCACTGCAGATTTCTTTATTCTCCATAATCTAATCAACCAATTAAAAACTGACATTTACACCTCCATGCTTGTATTTGAAGACAGTCTTTAAATTATAAATACATGTACTACATGTGTATTCATGTACTACATCCTACATGTAAGATTCCAGCTGGATAGAAATAACAAGTGTCATTCCCCCAATAATGTCAATGTATCACCCACTGAACAGCCTTCCTATGCCCCTTTAAATGATTATATTCCAGCAATATGCAAGTGCTCAGTCCTCTCACTGAAACACAATGTTAAATAAATTATTCCAGATATAGATTATTAAAAATGAAATATTTCATTCTGAAACATCTGATACAAGTATTACATTATCTTAGTACTTCCATTAATGTAAAGGAGTAGCCTAAACATGTCTTTTTAAAAATCAGAATTCGTATACTGAAAACAATGTATTCTAAATAATCTCAAAATATGAAAAAAATATATCATGTGTGTAAAAATGTTGAAAGATTACATTAGAAGACTTTTCCTGTGTCCTATGCCCTTGCTATGATATAGTTGGTTTTCTCTGAAGTTGTGCTCTTTTCAATCAGCTGATCTTCCTTCAGTCCCACTGCATCACATTTTTAGTTCATTTGAACTGTATGTTTACTCTATGTTTCTACTGGACTTAGCTAGTCACAGAAAAGCACTGTTACAGAAATGTTGTTTCTCCACCTTCTCTCATATTCCCTCTGCATATGCCATAGTTTCAGTGTGTAAAGTTGTGTGTGCTTCTTTTGCGTTTTCTTTTTGGCTTCCCTTGTTACAAGGAAGATAAAATGCAGCTGTCCCTAATAGCTCCAGAGAGCAAAAATTTACATTATTCAGAAAATGCACTTAAATAAAAATATGCCATTTAAACAGCACATATCTGCATATGTGTAAACATAGCAAGATAGTTTGGAAAAAACTATCACGAGGAAAATCAGCTACATGGAAAAACATTAAATTGTATATGGAAGAATTGCTAGTATAACTTCACAAGCTCAAGGCAGCAGCAGTTGAAAAAATATTTTCATCACAGCTATTTCTTTGTAAAAGCTATAGAGCAACAGAATAATTTATTTGCATCAATTACTACCAATATAGTTACAGATGATTTGCCACCATGGATTACTGACATCATTATTACACCAATTTAGCATATAATTCTTCATTAGAAGGTAATATTGCTCCTAGTATTTTTCTTGTGCCTTTTTTACAGAGAACATAAACAGAATGGGTAGTGGGAAACTGCTTTAAAGATCTGTAAGAAACTTTCCTTTGCATATACATTGTCATTATACCCTAGATAACTATACAGATTTTTTTTTTCCATCAAATGAAGACTTTAGTTACATCAAAACCAATCAATTAAAAATTCAATGGCTATCAGAATATAATGAACTCGTTAAATTCTACCTTACTTGTAGGTAAGAGATTGAGGCCCATCCTTCACAGAGGGACCCACCCACTAGGGTTCCTGGAACCAACATCCACAGCTCTTACTGAAAGCTTAGCCACATGCAGCAAGTCCTCTTTTTTTGCCTCCTCTTATTTTCTCCCTTTTTTCCCCCTCCTTTTTTTCACCTCCCCTTTGAGAATCTTTTCTTAAAATTAAAAAAATATAGATCAAAAGCAATAAGGATCTGTCTTTCCTCCTAAGGATACACTCCTAATCTGTGACATATCTCAGGCAATACAATGTAAATTCAAGTAATAATAACCAAATGGGGAATAAACATCCTATACTGGTATGCTTTATTTCCAAATGCACTTTTAAACTTCAAATAAACAAAAAGATAAATACCATTTCTTTTCTCTTCAAACATTTAAGTCTTAGAACAGACACAAAAGTTTATAGTCTAAATGCCATAATAAAATGCCAATACCTACTGGAAAAAAATAACCAAACAAAACAGGTGAAAAGAATCAACAGTTTAGTTACAGAAGCTGAAACCAAGAAAGATCACCCTCAAATGTCAGCATCTTTAAAACCCAATTAATCACAAATGTCAAATAAATTAACAACTTTGGGAAAAGAAAGAAAACAAGCCAAAACAATAGAAAGGAGCCATTTTGTGTAAAATCAGAGATGCATTTTAAAGGGAGAGATTAGTACTTTTGTTCTGAAAGCTGAAGTGAAAAAAAAAAAAAGAAGGAAATATTATTCCCCCGTTAGATTCCCAATATGATGTTAGTTCTCTTGACATTCAACTGAAATCACAGGGAATACTCGAGTGCACTTGAGTAGCTCGAGACACTTGAGCGTGTCCAGAGAAGGGCAACAAAGCTGGTAAGAGGCCTTGAGCACAAGCCCTACGAGGAGAGGCTGAGGGAGCTGGGGTTGCTAAGCCTGGAGACGAGGAGGCTCAGGGGAGACCTCAATGCTGTCTACAACTACCTTAAGGGAGGTTGTAGACAGGCAGAGGTTGGTCTCTTCTCCCAGACAACCAGCACCAGAACAAGAGGACAGTCTCAAGCTGCAACAGGGGAAGTTTAGGCTCGAGGTGAGGAGAAAGTTCTTCACTGAGAGAGTTGTTATCCATTGGAATGTGCTACCCAGGGAGATGGTGGAGTAGCCATCCCTGGATGTGTTCAAGAGTGGATTGGACGTGGCACTCGGTTCCATAGTCTAGTCATGAGGTCTTGGGAGATTGGTTGGACTTGATGACCTCTGAGGTCTCTTCCAAACTTGGTGATACTGTAATACTATACTGAAATCAACGGTCAAAATAAAATTAAGACTTATACCGAACAACAAAACCCTTGGCCTAACTGTCACTTCTTCCTTTTCATTGACTAATACAAACGTACAGAAAAAGTTCAGGAAACCAAATAATGGTACATTAAAATGATCTAACAATAGTACCTATATGTTTACTTACCTGCCATTACAAAACTATTTTCCAAAATACTTTTTTCCAATTATCATGCTTTATAAAAAAATAACATTATTCATTATGAATTGAAAATTAGCAATACATAACTTCTAAGAGCTAATTTAAATTGGTGGAAAACAACAGCAGTTTTTATTTTCCTTTTAGCTTTATACAAACACAAGCCCTGTGTCATATGTAGTTGTTCTGAATGGTGAGCAATATGTAAATTTTGGCCTCATTTTATTCCATATACTTTCAGATTTTTGTATTATCCCTTGCCTTGTGTTTGTCTACCACAGAAAGGAACACTGTTGTTATCTTGTATCACTTCTGGAACTCCAGATTCAGACCTGTTTCTTGCAAGATGCCTCCAGACAAATGTAAAGAAAATATAAAACTCAGTTATGCCAAAGAGGCAGTTAATTACTCACAGCTAGTTATACTCAGGTAGGGAGTGCTACTGCTGTGTATTAGAGGCTTTGGGGTGCTCTCATGCGCCAGGCATGGCAGGTTGTCGGCAGGAATGCCACGCCGTCTTCTGTGGCTGGCCTGGCTTCAGCAGACAGCAGGCTGTGAATAACACTTCTTATGACAGGTGCTTGCTTTGTCCTGGGTGATTTGAGGCATGGCAAAATCCTGGTCGCAATGGGAAGCAGGCTTGGTTCTGACTCCTAAGCTCATGGCTCCTCTGGTAGCTTGCGGTGTCTATGTGCGTAGCTTTATCCCAGGCACTGGACCAGGAAACTTGAGGCTACGCAACTCAAGGTAGTTTCAAGCCAAACAAGGTCCAAGTATACAAGGCAAAAGCAAGGCAGAGGCAACTAAAAATCAGCTTGTATGAAACCAGCACATAGTTACCCAATGGGAAGGGGTTCTGCCAGGCTGTGGCCATAACATATGCCCATACCATAGATATAGGGTTGTTTAACAGACATGCATGGTCCTGTCCCCTTTGTTTCTCTTCCTGCATTACACTGGCTTTCTGCAGGAAGATGGCAGGAGAGTGGGACCATGTCTACACACCTTAGTGTCTGTCTGGGCTTGTGCTGGGGCTGTTTGGCCCTACCATGACAGGAAAATGGTTCTTTTGAAAAATGGGCTGGATTATTTAAATATGCAACAGAGTTCTTTTTTATTCAAGAAAAAGACCTGTATTTCATGGGCAACCTAATCTTTCCCTATGTATATTTTATTGTATATATAGATATATGCTTAAGTCTTCTTGGACTTCGAGCTACTTACACTGTTATCGGAGAGCAGCGAGGGAAGACAGCAGCAATCAATGTGATTGATAAGCATGCTTCAACTTTATTGCCCGGATACACAGCTTATATAGCATCTCAGCTAAATATGCACAAGCGTCACTATTCTATTGGTCTCTGACTGAAGGCAACATTATAATATCCAGCCCACCTGCAATTAGGTCTGTGTACAATATCAAAGGCTCTGTGTACATTCCAAGAAAACTCCCTTCTCACTAGCTCTTCCTTTCCCATCCAATTATCTTACCTAGCTGTCCCTTTGCCATCCAGTTATCTTACAAACACACAGCTGCGAGAACAGCTACGAGGCCATAGTGACCTTGCTGCTTCAGCAAGTCAGCTAACTATGAGCAGTAAACAACAAGATGGAGTAAGGCCTACACATTCTGCTCAAGTAGCTGTTCCACAGAGTCATGCCCCTTAGATTTAAGCCATTCTACAACACACTGTTACAAAAATATACTCATTTTTGTTTTCCTTTTGTATCATGTTTGACTAGTCTTGCCAAACTACTGGCTCTTTTACCCTTTTCCTTCACTATGTATGATTGATTTCTCTCACCCTGCTATAATTTTGGAGCTTATCCACACTATGTAACCCATGCTAACATAATTATAGTTGCTAAGTCTTGTAACTGAGATGCAGTATAATTTGAAGAAAAAATACTGCCATAGGTGTTTTTCAGATAATACTGTCTTGATCAAGAGTCTTCTGCACTGTACACTGAAATTTCTGCTGGAAGAACTATACTGTTCATCAAGCACTTTCTTCAAATAGCGCACAAATTATGAGCTCTTGAAAGAACTATACAGGTCACCAAACACAAATTATGAGCCAAAGTACAACTTCACAGTCTTTTTGCAGACTCTATCAGCTTTAAGATCTTCATATACATATCATCACAGTGCTGCTCCTCATTTTCACCATGTAGATACACTCAGCTTTCTACTCACACCAACAGCATGAGAACAGAGAACATCTGACCTCTGGGGTACCAAAATCAAAGCTCTTTAGAAATCCTTATTAAATCCACTTCAGTTTACTTTAACATTACACAAAGAAAGCTGTCTAAGAGCATTCAGTACATATTAGGAAGAAAAGATTTACTGCTGAGAAAAAAGACTAAAGGAAAGCAATGTGCTCAATGCACGTTGAAATTATGTACATGCCTTGCATGATTCCTATATGGTTGTGCATGTATGGAAATCTTAAACACAGGCTCTGTATGAAAATACTATTCTTTCAAAATCATGTTCAGTTCCTAAGAACAATGTGATATCAGACTAAATGTAAAGATTTCACTTTCTTTAATCAAAGAAAAGCTAAAATTGCCAGAGCTTTGTAAAGTTGATTAGAATTCTAGTAAATTTGATGGCAATTCTTCCAGTTCATAAACCTGACTCAATGGTAAAAACATCAGCAGTCTCATCCAAAGGAAAAAACCCAAAGTCTCACACAGAACAGTAAGTTATCTGTTAACCCAAATAAAAAAAAAAAAAAGTATTTTTAATGTAGTTCGGTGTGCTTCAAGAGTTGCAAGCCCATCAGCACAGCACTTTTCGTTATCTACACTTACGCTCAATTCCCACAGCATAGCTTCTGTGAAGGTGACAGTGTGACAGAGGTATGGCAATCCACCACTTGGTGTAACTGGCATTAATCTGATCAGACTACAAAAACTCCAGATCCACCTGTTTCTTTTTTGTTCTGAGATACTAAAAGTACTATCTGCAATGGCATATTATCTTTTCACTCAGATAAGTAAGTGGAGGTGCAAACTAATAACCTACTTCCCAATTTGGAAGGTAATTGGCTATTAATAAAGAATTCTACTGTCTCATCTTATTGCTCCCTATAAAGTACCACAGAAGCTCCTGCAGAAACTCTCTGTTAACCAAATCAATAATTCAATTTTGGTCTGGCATATGAGACCATACTGACATATCCATGGCCATAGAAAAAAAAAAGTTAAGTACTAAATTTTACAGAATTTGGAACCTCTGCCAGCTGTGTTGCTGACAGGTTTAGGGTTTCAGCCCTTTAGGACAACGCAAAGGTAAAATTTTTTTATCAGTGTGGTGAGTTAACACCCTTTTCTGAGAACAAAAGAACAAAGCAGGGTGGAGGGCTTGCAGATACTTTTCACTCCCTGCAGGGCATTTTTCACCTGGGAAGCTGAGTCTGTTCCACTCCCCCCTCCCTGCCCAGCTAGGGTATAAAAAGCAGGACATCCTAGCTGTTGGCCCCTGTTTTTTCTGGCTCCTGCCTCTGCTGGATGAGAGCTACTGCAGCTGCCCTCCTGCTCCTCTGCCACGTGGTCGGACCTGCTGCCTCCATGCTTCCTCAGAGAAAGGCTGGTTTTGTATTATTCTCTTGGTTTTGTCCCCCTCCCATCCATCCTTGTTCCTTGCCCTTGTGAACCTTTTTCCTGTTATTGTTATATATATAAATATTGCTTAAAGACAACTCTTTACCTCTCTACTTCCAAGCTGACTCCAAATTATTATTTGGTCGATTTGCTTCTTCCTTTTCTCCCCTCTCTGTTGGGAGGGAGGAGGGGGGGAGTGGGGGAGAGACTCTCAGCCTTGCCCCCCCACCTGAGCTCTTAACCTTCAGTTAAGGCTCAAACCACTACAATCAGCCAAACAGTATAATTCCAAGTTTGGAGCTAGCTACTGATCTATATGTGTTACAGCCTCACAGAGCCTAGCATGGACTCATTGCCATTAAAATAATAATAGCAAAGCAAACAAGGCAGGAAATCTGTTTAAGAGTTAATGGTACAACATGAATAAAGAAAGGAAACAACAGTTAAGTAAACTAGACTTCTGGTTGAATGGAACCATTCCATTGGAAATTGAACTTTCTGGGTTTTTTTGGTTTGGTGTGTGTGTTTTTTTTTTCCCTTTGTAATTTCTGACTGGATTCATCTGGTACTAAAACTACACTATGAAATTACCTCCCCACGTCTGCAAGAGAAAGACAGCTGTACTTGACTTGGAAAATCATTTTTGCATCATATTCTGCACTGGCTTAACCGGAGATGCAACATATATTGTCATGGAAATGACCCACATATGGAAAATATCAGAAAGGTGTACACAACCACACAATAATGATGATGAGCCAAAACCCCTGGAGACTGCTATGAAAGAACAGCATTAATCTCAGAACCCTGACATGATTATAGCAACTGTTGGCAGCTGTGTACAACTGAATTAGGTTTTTCTGGTTCTGCGTACATTCTGGGTTTATGTTAAACAAAAGCACACCTATATACATGTATAGGTAAACATACATAGGTATGGTTTTCTTGTGTCTAGTTATTTGCTTCCCTGCAATGTAGTACTGCATTTGCAGAAACAGAAAGCCTACTATGTTGCCCTTGAAGATAGCAATGTCAGTACTCCGACAGAAATATTTATAAAAAAGTAGCACAAGTGGCTGTCCTGTCATTTTGTCAGTATCATCATGGACTAATTCTTTTCTGCAATGAAATCAAAACCAGCCTTCTTTAAGATTCCTGAAAATAAATCTATGAAAAACTCTCAAACAGTAATTGTAAAATTCCACATTAGAAACAGATATACCCTCTGCAGAGATTAAATCTGGATTTTGACCACAGTCTGATGTATTGAAGCTTGTCAATCAGTTCAGCTATACTGAAATACTCAAAATTCCATACTCAACCAGAATTGTTACACATTAAGGGGAATGGATGTGATATAGCCTGCCAAACAAGGAACTGCTTTGCCAATTGTATCTTTGTACAACATGCATGCCACTGCATGTGGCTCAGTTGGTAGCAATCCTTAACAATCACTGACATACCTGTCAATTACTTGATCTAGGAATTAACAGTTATAATTGTTGTCACAAACATGTCAATAGCTCATTCTATCTCAGAAACAAGTGTTGCTTTGCTTGAGTCACTTTTTCAAATATCATTGGTCATTACTCAGCATTGCTCTCCACCAAAACCAGAAAAGCCTCACCTGCCTATAAACTGTCAAAGACAGCCAGAGCCTCAGCACATCCAAGTCATTCTACACTATTAATATATGACCATTAACTTCCACTTCCCTTTATTTACAGTGAATGGATGAAGTCCATTCTTTACATTAAGAGGTAGCAGAATAAATCCACAAGGATTAAATACATAAATATTCTCAGAAGTCACAAGAGGACAGAAGTATCAGATTAAAAAATTCTGCTTATCAGAGAGAAGAACAAGTCAGTCTCTAAAGAAACTAGATACTAAATAGTTGGAGCCACTTCTTTCTAGATCATTAGCTGATTTTCAACCTGGTTTTCCTCAAAACTCTTGACAATTCATATGCTGCTTCCAGGTAAAGTACAGATCTTTTCTTCACATGATAACCAGTGAGCATAAAGTATTTAAGTTAACATCAGTTCTGCTTTAGAAAATAGCCTGAAGAAAGTCATCACATGTATTTAATTGAACTGAAAAGATAATCAGATGAACAATTCTGTTGATGATAAACATACTTACTTACTTGTTCCATGTAAGAATTATGCTTGTTTCTTCTACAAAATTTCAGCTTTGGTGAGGCCAGAATTCACATTTTGAACAGAGGAACAGTGCAGAACTTCATATTTCCTTTGGGTAATCTGTTCTACCACCTTGCCATTCAAGACAGCTCAGCCACATTATCTATTGCCTGGGCATTTAACATTACAGTGACTGTTCTCTGTACCTTCGAACATTTCCACCCAGTCTGCTCATCTGGCATTTTTTAAGCACAGACTAGTTTTTTTTTCTGTTTGTCTTTTAAAAAATATAGCTGCAAAGTTATTCTCCAAAGACTGATGTGAAAAATTAAATCCACATCCCTCCATCTTTGTTGTTTTCTGGGAAAGTTTAACTAGGGTTACAGTTTTAGGTGGATCTGTAACTAAGAGACAATTTGAAAAATACTGCATATGAAAGAGATCAGAGGTAACTAAATAAGTTGACAGCACAAAATATGCAAGTTTTTAAGATGCTGCTTGTTATTTATTGTTAACACAGCACATTTTATACTTTCATCCTGTAACTGTATTATGACAGTATATATATATATATATATAATACAATACACCAGGTTGGAAGAGACCTTCAAGATCATCACGTCCAACCCATCAACCAATCCAACCCACCTAAATACAATACAGTACAATACAACCCACCTAAACAACTAAAAAACTAAACCCTGGCACCAAGCACCCCATCAAGCCTCTTCTTGAACACCTCCAATGAAGGTGACTCCACCACTTCCACAGGCAGCTGATTCCAGTGGGCAATCACTCTCTCGGTAGAGAGAAAAAAGCATCTAAAAAGTATAACATCATTAAGTGCTGTACAGACCATCAGAACAAACAAGTACATTTTCACAGAAGAAAAAAAATGTAACTTGTTATAGTGACATAAAGTTATTTCGCTTATAATACTTTTTTTAAAGTCTCCTCCTTCTTCCTTAGTTTTTATTTTTTCCTTAAGAAAGTATTGATACTAGCTCCAAGAACTTTAACATTGCACAAAAAGTATACAACAATCCTAGCTTTAGGGATTGCTTTTCTGGCATGGCTGAGAATTTTTCTCTAAGCAGTTCACAAGTAAAGGCAATGGAATATAAAAGTGTGAGTTGTGGTAGGGTGAGAAAGCTCCCCCCCCACACACAAAGAAACCATATCACAGTTAAGATTTATCCTCTTGCTTATCCTGAGGTACCTGGCTTACGCTACTCATTTAGGCCTCCTGCTCAGTCCCTTGTAAAAGGTATGTATCTTCAGAAGGTAATGAAACTTAAGTGTATTATGATGAGAAAATCTTCCTCTCCATTGAAACACAGCTGGTTCAGACACCATGCATATGTTTCAGTGTCCAGGTTAGGCAACACAAATCCCAGCTGAAACAACCCATGGGTTCATACACTTGCCTGCACATTTATAAGTGTATTTGTGATTAAACAAGTCAGATGATGTTCATACCCAGAGAAAATTAACTTGCTGAGTTACACAGATGCCAACAACAATTTAAAAAGTTCATGCTTATTTACCTAATCATTTTTCTTCTTTTAAAACATATAGGGGAAAAAACCCAACTGTTCTCCAAGTAAAATAAAGAAGATTTTGGCACCCTTTAACAAATAAAACATTTCTTTAACAGGTAAATAACAGGTAAATTTGAGTAAAACTTGCTAAAAAAGAGAATGATGAAACCACTATATAGAAGGCAGATTAAAGAATTCTGCCTTGGTTAGCATTTAGAACATACCTGGCATCAATTCAGCAGTATGGAATATCTCCTCCTGCTTCATTTTACTTTTGTGTAATAATTCTTCTTTGGTTATTGGAAGATCTAGAACATCTCGAATAATCTCTGCCCCCTCAAGGGCTTTTTTACCCATGACCAATGATTTTACATCCCAGGTATAGGTCTTTCCAAAATGACCACAGATCTCTTCAAACACTACTGTATAGAGACGCTCAGTATCTGGGGGAGAAAAAGAAAAAAAAAAAAAAAAAAAAAGAGTAGGATTAAAACCATGTACAGCCAGCTAACAAGTCAAGTTTTACAAGGACGACCATATTAATGGTCACAGAGTGAAATGCCAGGAGACGGGGCATATCAAAGTGGACAAAATTGCCACCCTCTACTTGCCAAGGGGAAAGCTAGACTTCTAAGATCATCCCACAGCTACCTAGCTATTTCAAGATGCCACTGCTGTAATGACTGAGGATCATAACAAAAAAAATCCATACCTGCTCTTTCATCATCTTTCTTTACTACACAAGTTAGCAAGCAGTGTCTTAATTAAAATTCTCTATTTATTCTCTGCATGAGAAAGAAAAGAAAAAAAGGAAATTTGGTACTTGGGGGATGTCATTACATATTCCATGTAAATAAAAAAAAAAAAATAATTATTTAAGAGTGTCTTTGAACAGGAAGCTTCAGAGTGCCTTCAAAGGCACTACAGTCATTATTACAGTGCTGCTGGCACCTCTGCATTTACATGTGATTACTCAAGCAGAACACACCCACTTGTATTTCCAGGGCATTTCCAGCAAGAGTAAACTTCAGGCTGCATTTTGCCAGTAAAACTATCAGTTTCTAAGTCAAGGGTGGTTTTAGTTCTGAAACTAGTATTTTATAAAATACAAAACAGAACAAGCTTTAACAGAGATACTGTGAAAAGGACAGACTGAAGAAAGAAAAGTAGAACCCATGGCTACAATATATGCAAAGATCTTCCCTGTGGTCTGACACTTAATGCTTAGCCCAGGAATATGGTTGTCCTGAAATCAGGAGATAATTCCAATCTGAAATCAAATGAGAAACATCAAGGCGGTTTCCCATCACACCTTCCATCATGTGAGCACACAGCAGTGCAGAAGACACGCTCTGCTGTCTGTCAAAGCACCCTTCTCCATGTTTCTCCTCAGTAACTAGAATTGACATTGAGCCAAAAAATCAGCTAAAGATCTAGTATACTTATCCAGCTAGCAGATCCCTCTCATTACAGGCAATACATGTTTTTGGCTTGTTCAACTAAACAACTGAACCAATTCTTGGAATGTCCACGTAACTGAGAATAACTGGGTATCAAACACCAGTACATTTAACACAATACCAAATGGTATGTGAACTGCCACACAGTTTTGGAAACACCACGGCCAAGATAAAACACATATATCTATCCACAAACTTAAAAAGCTTTGCTGGTGGTTTTGGTAAGGAGTGAAAAAGAAGAAAATGAGAAACCACTAGCCTCTGAACAGTAAACTCAGAATCAAACAAGGAATGTCCTCTCAATCCAAAGAAAAATTCAAGACAGGACTACTCTCAATTTATCATTTACAGCTCCATGTCAAAAAATAAGAAATAATACATTATGAAAACCTACTGAAACATAAAACAGCTTTATAAAAAACTTATTATTAAGGGAGCAATAGACCATATCACTGAATAAAGCATGGTGCATAGTTCATTCCCCATTCTTTTTCTATCCTTACTGTTTCTTCCCCTGGGAATCTGAGACCTTCACCTTAGTTTAAACCATCCAGAACCAGTGAAAAATTAGAGCTGAAGGTTTCTGAGTTGGCAAAACAATCAAGGGGAAAAAACAAACAAACAAACAAACAAACAAAAGACACAAACCCAGAACATTATTTAGTAGAAAACTATCTTGCAATTTGTGACAAAAGTTCAGTCTTGTAGTTCCCTCCCAACATAATTACATTCACACTTTCATTATTGAGAAAGCTAGTTGAAAAATGCATGAGTATGCTTCCTCATAATTGCTGAAAGCAAAAATAAAACCCCAGTTTAACAGCAAACCTCAAAATCAGTTATAGGAGCTTAAGAAAATGAGAATGAGGAAGGCACAATGAAATTAGGAACAAGAGCCTAAATGTTATAATACTAATCCACAAAATGAGATTTTTCAATCTATTCTAATGCCCAAGCCTAATTCTCTACCATTTTTTAATGCTATTATATTATATGCCTGCATATAAACATGTGATGTAAATTATTTATACGCTTGTATATAAAGCATATAAACACATGTGTATCTATACATAAATATATACATGTGTGTGTGTGTGTATAGCATTGTGCATTAAAGGGAAAAGCAGACTTCTGAAGAATAAAACTCACGAGTGCCAGCCAGGGAATACAAATCAACCTGGAGCCTGTTGACTTAAGGGCTCGTTAAAGGGATATTGGTTCAAGCCTCTTAGCAAATTAGGCTTCCCCACAGATGAGCAACAGATGTGTTCTATTCTTTGCTGTAGAATTCCCCTCATTCCTTCCAAACAAACACCCTTAAGTAGTAAAATGGTACCTAAATGTATCACCTTACAGAGACACCCACTTCACTGATTTCATGCATTCTCTACTAAATTTTTTTGTGCCGTGAATGAATTTCAGGGCATGTGGTGCTTATGTACCCAACCAAGCAAGTGTTAAACAGTCAGGCCCATCCAACCAAATGAAATGCCACTATGGTATTCATGTCTTTTACCTTTTGACTGATCTATTCACATAACCAGTAACATTTAAGTTAATTACATTGTTTCCTGGAAGTTAAAAGAAACAGCAAGCACCAAGTAACAACTACTTTAAAATAATATGTCAGTTATAAAGAGTAAGTTATTCAGTAAATCATTTTATGGAATTGATAAGCTATAATTTCCAATGACAAAGAACTAATCACTAATTGCTGAAAATTAAAATTACTGCTTCCAATTTGAGTAATGATTTGCAAAACATTCTATTTTTGATTAGCACTTAGAAAATCCACTAAAATGATCCATTATTCATTTCAGTAGGAAGCAGGTAGAAGTTTGTTTGGGAGCTTTAATTTTTGCAAAATTCTTTCCTTTTTCCTCTCTTGTACTAGAATATTAATGTAAGTACACTCCAAGATACACAAATATGTGACATGGTGATAGCTTCACTAAGTCCAGAGGAACACACTGCCACTGGTTAACCCAATCAAATTGCTGTCAGTCTGTTCACCCTTTCTACAGTATGAGACAACATGAATTTAAGTTATTGCTAACAGGCTTGAAAAGAAAGGGAATTTGGTGCCCAAAAAAGTAATAGCTTAGAACTCTTCCAAATTGGGTATCACGTATTTGCCCCTCTGGGCTTATATTACTGAGAGAATTTTTCAATGGCAGCTACTGAGGAAGCCTATTTCTTATTTTATATGTACAAAAACATTTTACTTCAATAAGGAAGGGAAGAAGCTTCTGAAGAAATTCAAAAAGCTTTTAGTTTATATTAATACAGCAGGCATATCTTAATGCGGTCTTGTATTCTGTGGCGGGTTAATGCCCTTTTCTGAAAACAAAACAAAAAAAAAAGCAGGGTGGGGGGCTTGCAGGTACTTTTCACTCCCTGCAGGGGGTTTCTCCCCTGGGAAGCTGAGTTTGTTCCACTCCCCCCTCCCTGCCCAGCTAGGGTATAAAAAGCAGGACATCGTAGCTGTTGGACCCTTTTCTGGCTCCTGCCTCTGCTGGATGAGAGCTACTGCAGCTGCCCTCCTGCTCCTCTACCACATGGCCAGACCTGATCCTTCTCCCTGCTGCCTCCACGCTTCCTCAGAGAAAGACTGGTTTTGTATTATTCTCTTGTTTTTGTCCCCCTCCCATCCATCCTTGTTCCTTGCCCTTGTGAAACTTTTCCTGTTATTGGTTGTTTTTTTTATATATATATATATATAGTTTAAAGACAACTCTTTACCTCTCTACTTCCAAGCCGACTCCAAATTGTTGTTTGGTGGATTTGCTCCTTCCTTTTCTCCCTTCTCTGTTGGGAGGAAGGAAGGGGGAGTGGGGGCGAGTTTCTCAGCCTTGCCCCCACCTGAGCTCTTCACTTCCAGTGACTTCAAACTACCACAATTCACATATACACCTCATCCTTTTATCCCCATTTAGAGGGGACTATTTCACAGGGAAGTGAAAGAAATAGTTCACAAACAAACCACAGAAACACTTCTGATGTGGAGTTGTAGACAAATACTCCACCAACAACACAAAACAGCCCATGAAAAGGAAATTCTGCAGTATCAATATCAATTCTGGAATCAACTTTGAAGTAGTAGGTCATATATATGACTTAATCCAAAACATTCTAAAACTACTTATTAAATACCAACTATGTGGATTTCAGTCCTTTAGAGAAGCATGGATGTGACAGGGAAGAAGACCAGGCCCAACCACATGGCAGAACCATGAGGCTAGCAGCAGCTGTTGATCCTTTTGAACAGGCGAGGCAGGAACAAAGAGGCAGATGGCTGCCATGCCCTCCTATTTATAGTCTTGCTGGACAGGAAGGGGGTAGTGGAACAGACCAACTTAGACCCAGGGGATCCCTCCTCCTAGGAGGGAAAAACCAAGTCCACCTGAATCAGGTTTCTTTTGCCCCTGGGAGAAGCAGGCTCTCGCAACCTTTCCCCCCCGGCCCCAGATGGGTGTAACCCAGCACAAATAGGAATACTTGTTTTGGTGCCCTGAAAGCTGCAATTACAAAAGAAGGATGAAACAGAAAACATGCATCTATTCCATGCAGAAATACAGTATTAGAAAAGGTTGTGGGTGAATTTAATCATTTTGTATTATTGCCTGGGGGAGAATCAGGGGGAAACAGAAAGATCTCAGTAAAGAGCAGCTTTAACCAGTATAATCCAGACAGGTACCAGCTACAGATTCCAAAATATTAACTCCTAAAGCCGAGAGCTTTGGTTAGGGAAAAATAAGGTCTAGTAAGAAAACTGACATATTTTTAAAGCTTTTTTTTTGACAACTTCAGAGTTACTGACAAGCCACTCATGATCTTAACAGTTATTTTATATGGAAGAAGTCCTCTCATTCATATACATACACACCTACTAAAAGGCACATCTTGTATCTCTAAATCTTTATCCAGGACTTACAAGGGCTTGTAGAACAGTGGAAATATCCAAACTGAAATAATAAGTATTTGAAATATTTTGAAGTCTGTAAAACAAACACATACCTAGAACAAAACATAGTTATCATATCAGAAAGCCTAATACTACAATGAACACTTCACAGACTTCTATTTATTAAATATATTTGCAATAAACCAATACTGACAATATATCCAAGGAATGATGTCCAAGGAATGAAAACTACAGGATTTAGAGCACAGTCTTAGAAAAAAAATTAACAGAAACAAACATACAAAAAGAAAATTTCCAATGCTATGACACTTCCCAAGATGTCATCAGGATTCATCAGTTGTCTAAGAGACCATGATGTCATATGAAAACTGCTTTAGAAGTATATTTGCAAGTAAGCGTAAGCATTGGGGTGAAATCTTAGATGTTGTTAACACAATAATGAATTCAGTTACTTCTGTGCTGTCAATGATTTTGAAAGTCTCCCTCAGAGAAGGGGAATAGTTCAGCTCCTTTTGAAAATTACAAAGCTATAATCAACAATACACTATGCAAAGTCAATGGCGATTTAAAGAAACTAAATTTTGCAATACTGTTCAATTTGCAACTGCCATTTAAAACTTTAATGTTCTAGAACACAGAGAACCTTAACAGCAACACTACTTCTTGGTCTTTACTCTTAGATGCCTTCATTCATGGAAAATGAAGACATTCAAATTAAAAATAGGAGAAGGATAAATATCATACAAATATGATCCACAACAATAATAACAATGCAAGTTACTAGGCAGCAGAGTAGCAACTACAGGTACTACAACACCTTAGTGGCAGAAATATTTTCATTTTCCTGAGATACATTTCCTATGAAACAATGGTTTTAATTTTTAATGACTAGAAATTTATTGCATGTGATACATCTTTGCAGCTCCATCTCCCCTGAGCCACAAAACAAAGAATGTTTTGTTAGTCCAATAACAATATAATGCTACAGAGAGGATTCAGTCCTAGCATAAAAAGATTCACCATTTCACATGGCATAATTTTTTGCAGTAATAGTCTTCAAGCAGAATGATGGTATCATTCAAGGTTTTTGTCACTCCACAGGCATGAATGGGTCTACTCTTTTGCCCTGAAGAGACAGGTCATGTATGTAAATTATAAAAACAAAACAATCTTTACCACAGAAAAATTCATTCAAATGAAATTATGTCTCATTGTACTCACACACTGTGGTGGGGTGAGAAAGTTCCCTCCCCACACATGAAGCAAGAAACCACAGCTAGCTCAGTCAGAAAAGCAGATGAAAGCTATATTTACAGGCATAAATGGAATGCAATGGATATGTACACAAATACACAATATTTACAATATATACAGAAATACACAACAATGAACACAATGCAGAAAAGCCTTTTCCCTCCAGCCGGCCAGGGGGGTTCCCTGAACCCCCCTCTCTCCCTCCCCACCTCCCCTTTTTTCCCATAAAGGGTTAGAGAGAGAGAGAAAGGCAATTAAGGAGAAAAATTCTGTTAGCTCAAAAAGCACATGCAAGAATTAGCTTTCTTATCTGGTTAGCTGTTAACTCAAGGCCGTTCCTGCTTCAGAAAGAGAGAAGCCGTCCAGCCCACAGGACAGAGAAGCACAGACTGCACCCAGCCTGAACCCAGACCAGACCAGACTGAACTAACAGAACCCAAACTTAAAATTGCATTCTACAATCTACCAATGAAATTAGTTTAGACTATCTTGTTTTTGTTCAAATATCAAAAACATTCAGCCAGAGTGTTCAGCAACTGTCTCTTTCTTAAAGACACAGCCTCAACCGGTCACAATCCACCTCTTTTAAACAATTTCGTTGGCTGTTCATACTGTCCATCCAATCTAAAGCAATAGCTACAATTTGCAAGTAAAGTTCATAGTCCATTCCGGCTATCCTGAGGTGTAGATGATTCAGAAGTCCAAGAAACAAGAAAAATGGAAAACAGTTTGTCTCTTCGCAGACGAAGCAAAGAAAAGGGAAACAGGGAAACAGGGACTCTCAGTTGACTCAGGGCTCTCAGGGTTCTCAGGGTTCGTGCACCGTGGATTCCTCATGGATTCTTCCTTTGGGCGCGATGTAGCTGTACAACACTCTGAAATTAAACTCTTTCAGCTAAAGTTAAATTTCTTTGTGGAATACACTGAATTTCACCATTCTCTTGCATTACCCAAGAAGTGTGACCGGGACCTGCAGCTGAAACCACCCCTCGGACAGGTTTAGCCTCTCCTGAGGGAGAAAACACCCAAACAGTTTTACCTAACAGATTCTTTTCTCTAACAACAGGAACTCTATCACCTTCTACTTTCTGTAGCAGATCCGAGTGTGCCGGTCCAGCTCGGTTCACTGAACCTCTACTATTTACCAGCCAGGTTGCTTGTGCTAAATGCTTTTCCCAGTTTTTCAAAGATCCACCCCCCATGGCTTTAACAGTGGTCTTCATCAAACCGTTGTAGCGTTCAATCTTCCCTGCAGCTGGTGCAGAGTAGGGGATGTGGAATATCCACTCAATGCCGTGCTCTTTGGCCCAGCTCTTTACAAGGTTGTTTTTGAAATGAGTTCCAGTGTCTGACTCAATCCTCTCTGGAGTTCCGTGTCTCCATAGGATTTGTCTCTCCAGACCAAGAATGGTGTTGCGTGCAGTTGTATGTGGAACTGGATAAGTTTCCAACCACCCAGTGTTTGCCTCTACCATAGTAAGCACATACTGCTTACCAGAACGAGAACGTAGTAGAGTGATGTAGTCAATCTGACAGGCTTCACCATACTTGTACTTGGACCATCTGTCACCATACCATAAGGGCTTAAGTCGCTTTGCCTGCTTAAGAGCAGCACAAATGTCACAGTCATGGATGACTTGTGTGATAGCATCCATGGAAATGTCTATGGATCTGTCACGTGCCCACTGGTAGGTTGTATCTCTGCCTTGATGTCCTGAGGAATCGTGAGCCCACCGAGCTAAGAATATCTCACCTCGGTGTTTCCAGTCGAGATCAAGATCAGAGTCCATGTCTACTTGAGAAACTCTTGCAGCTAGATCTGCCTGATGGTTGTGTTGCTGTTCCTCAGTAGCTTGGCTCTTAGGGATGTGAGCATCAATGTGTCTCACCTTCACTGGAATTCTCTCGATTCGATCAGCAATGTCCTGCCACAGGTCAGCTGCCCATATAGGCTTTCCTTTTCTCTGCCAAGCATTCTTCTTCCAGTCCTTTAGCCAACCCCACAGAGCATTGGCTACCATCCATGAGTTGGTGTAGAGATAAAGCTTTGGCCACCTCTCACGTTCAGCTACATCGAGAGCTAGCTGGACAGCTTTTACCTCTGCAAACTGACTGGATTCTCCTTCGCCATCCTTTGCCTCTGCAACTTGGTGTGTTGGACTCCACACTGCAGACTTCCACCTCTGCTTGTTCCCGACCAGACGACAGGAACCGTCTGTGAACAAAGCATATTTCTTTTCATCATCAGAAAGGTCATTGTAAGGAGGAGCTTCCTCAGCACGAGTTACTCTCTTCTCTGGAGGTTTAGTGCAGTTGATACCTTCAGGCCAACTTGAGATCACCTCCACCAGACCAGGTCTTTCAAGATTTCCCATTCGAGCTCTCTGTGTTATCAGAGCCATCCACTTAGACCAGGTGGAATCTGTTGCATGATGTGGTGTGGAACCTTTGCCTTTGAACACCCAATTCAAAACTGGTAATCTGGGAGCTAAGAGAAGTTGTGATTCAGTTCCAATCACTTCAGAAGCTGCTTTTACTCCTTCATAGGCAGCTAGAATTTCTTTCTCTGTTGGCGTATAATTAGCCTCTGAACCTCTGTAACCTCAACTCCAAAAACCAAGAGGTCGTCCACGTGTCTTACCTGGAGCTCTTTGCCACAAGCACCAGGTTGGACCATTGTCACTTGCAGCCGTGTACAAAATGTTCTTAATGTCCTGACCATCTCGGACAGGTCCCAGACCCATTGCTTGAACTACTTCTTGCTTTATCTGGTCAAAGGCTGCTTGTTGTTCAGGTCCCCAGTGGAAATTGTTTCTCTTTCGAGTCACATCATACAGAGGTTTCACAATCTGACTGTATCCAGGAATGTGCAGTCTCCAAAATCCCACTATCCCCAAGAAATGTAGAGTTTCTTGCTTGTTCATGGGATTTGCCATGGTAGAGACTCTATTTACCACATTCACTGGAATGTGTCGGCGTCCATCCTGCCACCGCACTCCCAGAAACTGAATCTCTCTGGTAGGTCCTTTCACCTTGTCTCGCTTGATGGCAAAACCTGCATTCAGAAGAATGTCAATGATTTTGTTACCTTTCTCGAAGACTTCCTCAGCAGTTTTACCCCAGACGATGATATCGTCGATGAACTGGATGTGTTCTGGAGCACCACCTTTCTCCAGAGCATCCTGGATCACTGCATGACAGATGCTGGAGCTGTGGATACAGCCCATTGGCAATCTGTTGAAAGTATACTGGATTCCTCTCCAGGTGAAAGCAAACTGAGGCCTGCATTCCTCTGCTATGGGAATAGAGAAGAAGGCATTAGCAATGTCTATGGTAGCATACCATTTGGCCTCTTTGGACTCCAGCTCATATTGGAGTTCCATCCTGTCTGGTACTGCTGCACTCATAGGTGGAGTTACTTCATTCAGGGCTCGGTAGTCGACTGTCAGACGCCAGTCTCCATTCTGCTTTCGCACAGGCCACACTGCACTGTTGAAAGGGGAATGAGTTTTGCTGATGACTTTCTGACTCTCCAACTGATGAATCAGATTCTGAATGGGCAACAAAGAGTCACGGTTGGTTCTATATTGTCTGTGATGCACAGGCTGAGAAGCAACGGGCAATTTAATGTCCTCAATCTTGTGTTGTCCCACAACTGCAGATTCATCAGAAAGATCAGGTCTAACAGACAACTTCAATTTTTGTCCATCAATTTCTACAGATGCTACTCCAAAAGCCCATTTGTAACCTCTAGGGTCTTTGAAACGCCCTTCTCTCAGAAAATCAATTCCCAGAATACAAGGTGCATCAGGTCCGGTCACAACTGTATGCTTCCTCCACTGTTTACCAGTTAAACATATATCAACCTCCACCTTGGTTAACTCTTGAGATCCACCAGTGACTCCCAGAATAGTTATAGCTTCTGATCCCTGATAATTTGATGGCATTATGGTGCACTGAGCCCCTGTGTCAACCAAGGCCCTGTACTTCTGAAATTGTGAAGTGCCTGGCCACTGGATGTACACATCCCAATAGATTCTATTATCTCTGTTACCCCTCTCCTCCCCCTGGCGGGAGGCAGGGCACCCCTAGTTATGGGGAACATGCCCACATGTGCAATGAGCGCAGTGTGCAGTGTTAGAACTGGAGCCACTGTTGGAGCTACTAGAGCTGTCCTGGGGAACTGCGGAAGTAACAGCTACCCTTCTGGTATTGCTACCTCGGGCTCTGCCACTTTGCAGTTCCCTCAGTCTCCTGAAAAGATTAGCAGTTGGTTGACCATCCCATCTGTTCATGTTCTCACCAAACTGATCATGCAGAGTTATCCAAATACTTCCACGTGACTGCCTTGGTGGTCTGTTTTGGTTGGATCTGTTTTGGAATGACCTGTTTTGGAATGACATCCATTCCTCACAGAGGAAACCTGTATCCATCTGGAGGAAGAATTGGAATTATCTGTGTCAATTGGGAGATGGAATTTATAATCTCATCCTTCATCTCTTTCATGCAATTCTCATTTTTCCAGACAGAGTTTCAATGGCTGAAACCAAAGAAACACGTGTCATGCAATCCTCCAATTGTCTCATTTGATCAGTGAATTGGCCAACCATAGGAGAAGCTCCGCCATAATTTCTTGCCACAATTCTGCTTGCCAGAATATTTGCATAATTAGGAGGAGCAAGTTTGATGAGCTTTTTAGCAAGACCAGTTCCTACAGGAATTTCATCAGGATTCAAAGTCTCATGGCCACCATAGAGTACCTCTCTAACAGCAAATTCTCTTAGATCCTTAATTCCTTCCTCTATGGTAGTCCAGGGCTTAGGATTCCATGGAAGATCATCTCAGGAAGGATATCTCATGAGAGTTGCCATTAAAAGGCGTATCCACAGAGTAACCTACCGAGAGTCCTGCCTAGATGTCTATCTATTCCATTATCCTTTGAGAGAGTTCCTAATTGAGCTGCTGATTTGTCTCCAACCATTAGAGCTGGAGCACCTGTGTTGTAGCATCTACCAAGCCAAGCTAGGATTGGCTCCTTATCTGCTCTGATGTAATCTTTACGCACATTCCTTAGCTCTTCTCTTGGGGAAGAACAGTCCAGAATATCATCTGTCTCCTCCTCTTCCTCCTCTTCCTGAACTTGTTGCCCCATTAATCTTATTGTCACTCTCCTAAGAATCTCTTTAAGGTCAGGAGTACCACCTCTAGTTGTTCTGCTATCAGCAATTTGCCCTGCATCTCCATCCAGTGATGTTCTCAATAACTCAGCTATATCTTTAAGACAAACCTTCTCCTCCTCCTCAGCAGGGTCTCTTAAAGCAGAAGTTCCCTCCCCAGCATCAGCTTCTGAATCAGCTTTGGTCTTTCCACCTCTCATCTTTAAAACAGCTACCTGCTTAACTGGAGCTGTGTTTGAATTTACAGCTGGCTTAACAGAAGCTGACAGGTTTTGAGACGGATCAGCTGCTGTGGAGGACACTTCTGGTCCTGCCAAAGAAGAAGGAGGAACTGGCTTTGCCACACTAATGGCTGCCGAAGACGTGGGAGCCGCCATGTTAGGCGCTGCTGCTGGCTGATTGCCAGAACCACCAACAGCACCGTTCAGAGCAGCCTTTCCTATGCAGTTTTTAGCTTTATCTTTAACTGATACAGATCCTCCATTCTCCTCATCACTAGATATTTCTGGGGTCGAGTTAGAGCTGTTCTTTCTTCTCTTGGGTCTATGCCTAATTACAAACAGGCCTTAGATACCTTCCGCTCCCGGTACAGCGTATATAACAAGTACGCAATCACCATCACCAGCAGCAGATTCAAACACATCAAATAAATCACCTTCGGATCCCAGCCATCACTTAAAATGACCCTTTCACCTACTGGGATCTTAAACTTGTTTATCTCTATGGGCAGAGTGGTCAAGGTCACATTCCTGTATCTATTAAGCCAAAAGAATCCCAGGCACCGGTCATAGAGAAGCTGAATCTTATACTTAAACCATAAATACAATTTATACATCAAGTATCTGCCTAAGCGATCGAAAATCAATCCTAGGACATGCTTGTAGATAAGGACCCCAAAAATTGAAAAAAAAATAGACGCTCTAAAAGCCAAAACACTTTCATCCTTGCAACTCCGACCTGAGCAGACAATAAATCAAGCAACTTTTGCTCTGCTTCTGGACAGCAACTATCCACAAGCCCCACGTTGGGCTGCCAATTAAAAATATGTGGTGGGGTGAGAAAGTTCCCTCCTCACACACGAAGAAAGAAACCACAGCTAGCTCAGTCGGAAAAGCAGATGAAAGCTGTATTTACAGGCATAAATGGAATGCAATGGATATGTACACAAATACACAATATTTACAATATATACAGAAATACACAACAATGAACACAATGCAGAAAAGCCTTTTCCCTCCAGCTGGCCAGGGGGGTTCCCTGACCCCCCTCTCTCCCTCCCCACCTCCCCTTTTTTCCCAAAAAGGATTAGAGAGAGAGAGAAAGGCAATTAAGGAGAAAAATTCTGTTAGCTCAAAAAGCACATGCAAGAATTAGCTTTCTTATCTGGTTAGCTGTTAACTCAAGGCCGTTCCTGCTTCAGAAAGAGAGAAGCCGTCCAGCCCACAGGACAGAGAAGCACAGACTGCACCCAGCCTGAACCCAGACCAGACTGAACTAACAGAACCCAAACTTAAAATTGCATTCTACAATCTACCAATGAAATTAGTTTAGACTATCTTGTTTTTGTTCAAATATCAAAAACATTCAGCCAGAGTGTTCAGCAACTGTCTCTTTCTTAAAGACACAGCCTCAACTGGTCACACACACTTATTAAATTCTCCCACTTCAGACCTTCTGATTCACTGTAATCTCAATTATTTCACTAAATACATTATCTTCCATTTCATTCTTCCAATATCAGTGCAAATTTTTTCCTCTTCCTAAGAAATGTTCCCAAATGACCAGGACCAGCCCCAAAACTCAAGATGCTTCCTCTGATGACTGGTCAGTAAACAAATAAGGGTCTATTTGTCTGAATACATACCCTGTGGAAGTTCACATTATGCCCTAACAGACCAGTTAAAGCAGAACACAATTTAAAAGACACAATGTTAAAAAACCATGTCCTAACATAAGCAGGCAATTTGCAGTATATGGCTGCACTGAAAGAGAACCTGAGTGAACTAATACTTATGCACAGCTGACAATCAATGCCCAGGAGTGAACAAGAAGGCTGAGCTCCTTGGCAGCAAACCCAGTCAGTTCAGCACCTGCAAGCACAAGACTGCTGCAAAGGACAAGCACGTATCCGTCCTTTGAAGAGCTGAGGTTACACAAGGGCTACTGGAACTATTACTCCAGGTCAGAGAACACATATTAATAAGCTGGAAGAATGAGACACTGTGTAACACCCTATGTGTTATATAATGACAAAGGTCATGAGTAGATATCTATGGATCCTAGATAAAAATACTGGGCTGACAAATAATAAACTGGGCTTTTCTCTCAGTGATCCTGCATTATGCTGAGATAAACTGCATGTGAAACTTGCCAAAAAAGAACCACACACAAAGGAGTTTTCAAGAACCAGGAATCATAGAATCACAGAACATCTTGGATTGGAAGGGACCTAGAGACAATTTACTACAACCTTCCTGCCATAACCAGGGATACCTCTCAGCTACACTTGGTTGCTCAAGGCCTCATCCAGCCTAGCCCTGAACACCTCCAGGGAGGGAGCACAGGGGACAGGAATCCTGGGGGCACTGAAACTGCACCATAGGGACTCTGAAGTGGGATTATACAGATGTGCCATGAAGAAATGTATTTTCTCTCAAAATCATTCACATGTTGTTTTGGTTCAAAAGTCAAAACATTTATTTCCTGGAAATCCCTCAGAAGCCCAGTTTGTAATCCAGCTGCCTTGGACCTTTGACATACTGCAAAGGAAGGAGGACAGGATTGGTGCTAGCACTCAAACCTGTGCATGGCAACGGAACAGGAACATCACAGTGGCACAGGAAACCTCTGCTTTTCCAACAATGTTTATTACAATAAGAACTAAAATTTTAAAAAATAAAAAGTTATGGAAGAATAGCAAATATACATAGATATAGCAAACACTGACACCAGCAACAGGTGTGCAACCCTTCAAGAAGCAAAATATTGCCAAAAAAAAAAGTTGTCAGCCATTGAAAGCAGAGCCACAAGAAACAAACAAGTACTCCCTCACTATTAATTGAAGGAAAGGAAGTCAAAAGAGATAAAAAGGAGCAGTATGGTTTTCTCTTGTCTGAGTACCAAGAAAATTTTTTATAACAACTGGCAGTATATCAATAAATTTTGGGTCAGAACACTGGTTTTATTGTTAAAGGAGAAGAAAAGGATAAAGCAGCATTGAGAGTCTGTCTCATTTAGTAAGGTACAAAAATTACTTTGTTTAAATAATTCTCAGTGCTCTTGTGGAAGCAAATGAAGATCAGTACAGAAATACATAACACAAGCAGCAACAATCAGTAGCAATCTCTACACTGGTGAAAGAAAATCAGGTTGTCCATAAAAAAAAGCAATATATAAGAAGTTTAAAGGGAGAATATATTTAGCTTAATTGTCTTTGCATTGCCAGTTAACATAGCTCCTGCTCTTTAAAAAAGCTGTAACAATATTATGAAAATCATTCTGGTCTGTTGCCAATTAATAATAAAAAAAACCAAACAAAAAGTTACAAATAATAGCAACAACCAACAAACATCCTTCCCAATATCAGAAATAAAAATGCCAGTATTCAAGAATAAACAAATTTAATAAGAGCAGAATTTTGCTGCCAAACTGTCCAACTGCAGACAAATAAAGGTATCCCTAAAAATTCCTCTCTCAAGAGCTCAATGAGCCAACTCACAACAAGGCTATATGAATGAATTGCAATTACTCAGAACAAGAGCTTCCAGACTTGGGCCCACAATGGCAGGGTAACCACTGCCAGTGTGCAGAATAATAAATCCAGGGTTGTTAATGTTGGTTTTCTCCTTAAGGAAAAAGAAATTGGAATGAAGCAGCTGGAAACGGTGTAATGCACCTTTTCTTTGTTTAAAATTTGGTTCCATTTATGATAACTTATTATTTACATTCAAAGCAAAATAATTGGAACTTCATGCACAAAACAGTGCACATAACCAACAAATATAAAATCTTATAATTTACAAACAGATTTGAAAATTTGTATTTAGGCACAGAAAGAAACTATTTTTTATAAATGGTCAAACTGCTCTATCTTTACTAATCACTAAACAAAACCTTTAGACTCCCAGCACCTTCAAAATACATCTCTCAACTTGCTAAATCACAGAACCACAGAATGTAGGGGTTGGAAGGGACCTCAGAAAATCATCTAGTCCAACCTGCCCACCAGGGCAGAATCCCCTAGAGTAGGTCACACAGGAACATGTCCACACAGGTTTTGAATATCTGCAGAGAAGGAGATACCACAATCTCTTTGGGCAGCCCATTCCAGTGTTTTTTCACCCTCTCAAAATTTTTCCTTATGTTCACATGGAACCTTCTGTGCACCAACTTGCACCCACTGCCCCTTGTCCTATCATTGGCCATCTCTGAAAAGAGCCTGGCTCTGTCCTCCTTAAACATTAAGGAGGCCACCCCTCAGTCTCCTCCAAGCCAGAGGCCCAGCTCCTTCAGTCTGTCCTCATACAGAACATCTTCCACTCCCTTAATCATCTTGGTGGCTCTGTACTAGACTCTTTCAAGCAATTCCCTGTCCTTCTTGAACTGAGGGGCCCAGAACTGGACACAATATTCCAGATGTGACCTCACCAGGGCAGAGTAGAGGGGTAGGAGAACCTCTCTCAACCTATTAATCACTCCCTTTCTATTAGGTTCTCTATAGAACTGTGTGCAAGACAGAAAATGAAAGCCATTGTTACTAAAAGTAGAAATTTAAAATCTCTTTGGAATAATTTAACACATGGGGGTTTTTTTGTATGATTTTGGGGGTTTTTGAGTGGTTGGTTGGTTTGGTGTTTGTTTTGTTGGATTGCTTTGTTTTGTTGGGGTTTTTTTGTTTGTTTTTTGTTGGTGGTGGTGGTTGGAGGTTTTTATGGAATTTTTTTTGGTGGTGGTAATAGGGTTTTTTTGTGTTGTGGGTTTTTTTTTTTTAAGTCAGATAATTTAGATCTGGTGCAAGTACCAAATAAATAAGCACCAAAAATACATTGCATTTGTGTCCTATTTGTGTGCAATATTAAAATCAAATCATGGACTTTTCAGCTTTGGAGATGTCCTCTGTTAACTCCCCAGGGCAAAAAAGATCATTGTTAATGCTGCCCACTGCATTTTGAAATATGGTAACCACTACAGAAATTTAAAACCCCCTGTTCTATGATGCTGAACTAAGCTCCGATCCTGGATTATTCTAACCACAAAAAACAGGCAACCATGTGGGTGGACAATTCAAAAATCAACCATGGGAATAATATAAATTAGACTCCAGGTTAGTATGTCTGCCAAAACTTTCCTTGCTGTTAAATTAAAAGGCTAGTTTTCAAGCATATGACAAATCTTATTTACTCTATTTGTGGTTAATTCTCTATGAGGAGACATTTTACCTATAAGCAAAACTTGCTCAAGAAGCTTTTATCAGGTGTTTTCATATAAAAATATCTTTAATCCATATGTTTTTGCAGCAAAACAACTCAACTCAGGGGTAAGGAATATTTTTGTTTCCCTCTTCATTCCCCAAAATCAGACAGAAATGGAAAATGGCAAAAAAGTTTCTACTATCTAGGAGCAGAAAACAGACTTACAAGATTGCCAGTTTATAGCTGTGGTGGTTTGAGCCTTAACTGGAAGTTAAGAGCTCAGGTCGGGGGCAAGGCTGAGAGTCTCTCCCCCACTCCTCCCTCCCAACAGAAAGGGGAGAAAAGGAAAGAGCAAATCCACCAAACAATAATTTGGAGTCGGCTTGGAAGTAGAGAGGAAAAGAGTTGTCTTTAAGCTATATATATATATATATATATATATATATATATATATATATATATATATAACAATAACAGGAAAAAGGTTCACAAGGGGCAAGGAACAAGGATGGATGGGCGGGGGACAAAAATCAAGAGAATAATACAAAACCAGCCTTTCTCTGAGGAAGCGTGGAGGCAGCAGGTCCGACCACGTGGCAGAGGAGCAGGAGGGTAGCTGCAGTAGCTCTCGTCCAGCAGAGGCAGAAGCCAGAAAAGCCGGGGGCCAATAGCTATGAGGTCCTGCTTTTTATACCCTAGCTGGGCAGGGAGGGGGGAGTGGAACAGACTCAGCTTCCCAGGTGAAAAATGCCCTGCAGGGAGTGAAAAGTACCTGCAAGCCCTCCACCCTGCTTTGTTCTTTTGTTCTCAGAAAAGGGTGTTAACCCACCACAATAGCCTAAGAAGATTAATTCCTGCACTTAAGCCATATTAGAGAACAATCTAGAGAGGGCTGATGTTTAGTTGAATTGGTGCTATTTCCTCTGATACAGAATAAATAGGGAGCTGTTTTAACCTCCCATTCACACTGTAAAATAAAAGACAGCACATACATAAGCTAACTCCACATGGATCTCTCACCAGTTTTCCTTTAACAGCAATTTCCTAGGCAACATGTGCAATGAAATGGAAGCAAGAGTACATTTTTGACTTGTGACAATGGGTAAGTAACACTGGGAAGAATGAAAACATGCCAAAACTCTTATGAATCTCACAACACTGCAAAATGAGTTTAACTGCAGGTTAATTTCTCCCATATTATAAACCAGAGATTACCTGTATGAGTAGCCATGCAGAGGCTGTAGCACATAAATACAACAGTCTTCTTCATACAAAAGAGACAGCAGCTGCAAGAACAGCAGCTTCTGATCCCAACTGCCTAAACCTCCTCTCATCCATCTGCAAATGGTCAGAATCAGCTGTGCCTTGTACAGTCCAACATGCATTTGGCTTATGGCAAAGGTACCTTGCATAAGCTGCTTCAAAAACCACCTCTCTTGTAGATCTGCTTGAATATGCTAACTTATCCTAGAGTCATACAATGCACTGGGTTGGAAAGGACCTTTGCAGGTCATCTAGTTCAACCCCCCTTCAGGTAGCAGGGACCTCTAACTATATCAGGTTGCTCAGAGCCCCATCAAGCCTGACCCTGAATGTGTACAGGCATAGGGCCTCCACCATGTCCCTGGGCAACCTCTTCCGGTGTTCCACCACCCTCATCATAGGGAACGTCTTCCTTATGTCCAATACTAATCTACCCTTCTCTAGATTCAAACCATTGTCCCTTGTCCTCTTGCTACGTTCCCTTGTAAACAGTTGTACAGCTATCCTATCGTGCCTTCAGGTATTGGAAGGCTGCTATGTGGTTTCCTTCTCCAGGCTGAACAATCCTAACTCTCACAAGTTGTCTTCATAGAAGAGGTGCTCCAGACCTCTGATAATTTTTATTATATTCCTATGGACCCACTCCATCAGGTCCATATCCTTCTCATGTTGAGGGTCCCAGAGCAGGACACAATACTCCAGAATGCCCCACCAGGGGGCATTCCTATACTTCTTCAAAGACACCTGTCCTTGCTTGAACTGCCTGTGCAGTTACTTTTTGCCTTTTATTTTGACTACCAGGTGTCAATTCAGCCATGCTGGTCTCTTCCCTTCCTTGATTTCTTACACCTGGGATCAAGACTGCACTCCTGCACTCTATGGAAAGCATCCCTAAAGGTCTGCCAGCTCTGTTCCTGCTCCCTTGTTCCCAAGGACTGGTTCCCAGGTGGTCCTATTGACTACCTCCTTGAAGAGCTGGAACTTTGCTTTCCTAAACTCAGGGTCCTGACTATGCTCCTTGTCTGATGCATATCCTTAGGACTGTGAACTCCACCAGAGTGTGATTGTTGCAGCCCAGGCTGCCTCCAATCTTGACATCCCTAAGAAGTTCCCCTGCATTGGTGACCATCAGATCCAGATCTTATCACAGAATCACAGGAAACATCCAGTTGGAAGAGACCTCAAAGATCATCCAGACTGACGCTCAACTCAGGGTCAACACTAAACCATATCCCTAAGTGCCAGGACCACACTCTGCCCAAACACCTCCAAGCCCAGTGACTCTACCACTGCCTTTGGTAGACCATTCCAATGTTTGATAACCCTCTCCATGGAAAAAATAGTTCCTAACATCCAGCCTAAGCCTCCCCTGGCACAACTTGAAGCCATTTCCTCTAGTCCCGTCACTTGTTAACGAGAAGACGATGGCCCCCTCCTCACTCCAACCTCCCTTCAGGTAGTTATAGAGAGTGATAAGGTCTCCCCCAGCATCCTCTTCTCAGGACTGAACAACACCAGCTCCTACAAACTAAGATGCAGTGTCACAACACTGAGGGACACCAGCCAAGTGTAGTAATCTACATTAAAATGATCACTACTCCTAACAAAAATCTAGCAAAAACAGACTAAAATTGCTATACTAAGGTGTCATGTTCTCTGCATGTTAATTTAGTTCAGCTTTAAGCACAATTCTAAGAAATACCTTCTCTTTGCAGCAGTTTTCTTAAGTTCATTTATCAGTTAGGAAAGGTTAATACTACAAGTGTAGATAGTAGCGAGCATAATTTCAGATATAACACATTTTCAGCCCCCTACAAGTTTATGCACAGATGAGCAGGGGCGACACTCAACCCTATCTGCATTCTGGTGATAGGGTAGCTGTTGGCAACAAGTATGCAACAAAGCCACTTGTCATAGCTCAAAATACAATGTACACAGTAAGTTGAGGAAATAGACCCTTGGAGGCCTTATTCTAGTTGTATATTTTGTACAAATTCAATAGATTTTGCCTTCTGTATCTTCAGAGCTGGTTTTGTATATTTTTATAGCATGCTAAAATGCCAGACTCGGATACTAAACAGTACAAGAGAAGTATTTATTTAGATATCAAGTATCTCTGGGGTTTCTTTTGGGTTTTTTTAATAATTTTATGCAGCTAACCCTATAGTGTGTTATGTGTGTGTCAAATAAGCATACACATAAATAGGTTTAACGCTTTTAATTATACTACATACTAGCAGTTAGAACAGTAGTCTTCTATTGTACCAGTTCTGAGCGTTTATTGTAAGGATTTGAAGTAGATAGGCAAGGAGAAATGTAATACCATAAACATATCTGTTTTTTTTTAAATACAGCACTGCATCAAAAATTAAAATGCAGGTACTTTTTTTCCTCTGGTTTTTACTACACAGTGAAGTGACTATCACTTATAAACTGAACTGCTACATATGTATAATACAGCAGAAATTACCTGTAGTACTCTAGTACAAAGGCAGGTTTTAACACTGCATCTGGAGTTTCCTACAAAAAATAGTCCATCAATTAATTTTATGTATTAAACAATAAGCTGCCTAAATGTTCTGTGCACACACTTCACTTACTAAATTAGCGCATTACCTTCCAGTGTACTAATTTTCCTGAAATAACAGCTGAACTCCCCCAGATTTCATCTAACAGCATAAGAGGATGGAGGAGGTAATCCAAAATGAGAAAGCCCTAGAAGGAGGGTGAACCACATTGACTGTAAGAGCTGAAAAAATAACGTATGATAGCATGATAACTCTTCAGTTAATACAGATATGGAAGGACTCCAAACAAAGGGGATGAAATATTTCACTAGTGATTTAGAGGCAAGAACTTCCCTGTTGAAGGTAAGCTGATATATGAAGGTGAGACACAAAGACGATTTAACCAGTCTCAATTATGCTAAAGAGATGGGGGAGACCAAGATCAGACCCAGCAACACTTTCATACTGCCTAGCCTTAGCCACTAAAGTATACAGGGTATACAGTGTAACAGTTAAATTATTTCCAAATAAGTGCCTCAGACCTCAGTTAAGGATTTTACAGTTATGAAGCATTCACAAATATTTGGGGAATCTTCCTATAGAAGCTATCCTATCTTCCTTAATCAGAATCAAGTAAGTCAGCTATAGAAAGCAAGTTTATGGCACATTAGATCAATTTAGTCTTTAATTTTTCATTGTTTATAGATGAATGTTTGACTTTTTTAATAAAACTGGAAAGGTTTAGACAACAACTTCCAAATCCAGTTATATATATTTTTCACACACTACTTTGTTGTCAAAATGATTGCAAAACCTATAGCTTCAGATTCTGAAAAAAAAAAAAAAAAAACAAAAAACAAAACACCACACCAAGCAGCTGAGGTACTTTAAGTTTAAACAGTGTAGTTTCAGATATCCAATACCACAAGCTTCATTTGTGCTCTTTCAAAGTAGTTTTATGTAGATTTGTATAGCTTCTAGAAATATGTATACGTTTATCATTTTCCATTAACATTATGTGACACATTAAAAGTTTTGTGATGTTCTAACCAAAATTCCATGATGTCCTAATCAATCACCAGGCTGGGTAAAGGAGACTGATATCAAGCAAGCAGATACTAGAGCTAAAAAGGTTGTCTGGAGGAAGCACGTGTTCCTAACTGTGGTAAACACTACTTGTCACTGCTCAGTCACTGTTCTGTACAGCCAGTTGAGAGTACAGATGAAACAAACAGAAGACGAGACTCTATAATGCTTGAAACTATCCGTGATAATGGGAGTAAAGCCATTTTTCCTTTAAACTACAATAACTGAATTGCCTTCACCTGTAACATACACGAAAGAGGGAAAAGTGCACATTTCTTGGAAATTAGTAATTCATTAGACTTCACAACAAGTTTTCCAGAAACTGCAACAACTTGGGTTTTACGGAAGGCAGGCATACATCTCAGGTTCACACTTTTCAGGAATTCACCCACATTCAAAACTGTTTTCTGTGCAATAATCCACACGGATTACTTTTAAAACTAAGTTAAATGCAAAACTATTCCATTATTCCCCAGCAGACACCCAGCAGAAGGTTCTGATTCTGCAAACAGTTAAAAGCCGATTAAATACTGTTCTAGTCATAACGACTTAATCAAACTTCAAAATCCAGTCTAGTTGTAGCATGGGAAAGATCACAGAACCCTGCAAAACTGAAAGACTACCGATACAAAATTAGAAGATGATTATCACAACGTTTTCCAGAATTTTCAGTTAAAAGACTGCAACTCTTTAAGTGCCTAAAAATGCTCTCTTGTACCCTGAACAGCAAAAGCAACCCCCACACTCCTCTCAGCCACCTCCTACCTCCTGCGCCCCTGCCCCTGTGCCGGGGCAGTGCCATAGAATCATTTAGATTAAAAAAGACCTAAGATCACCTAGCCCAACCGTTAACCCCGCACTGCCAAGGCTATCACTAAACCATGTCACTAAGCACCACATCTACACTCACGCAGCCTGTTCCAATATTCAGCAACCCTTTCGGTGAAGAATTATTTCTTAATAGCCAATATAAACGTTCTCTGGCACCACTTCAGGCCATTTCCTTTTGTCCTGTCACTTGAGAAATGAGGCATCTAGCTCACCACAACTTCCTTTCAGGTAGTCGTAGAGAGCGATAAGGACTACCCTCCTTTTCTCCAGACTAAATATTTCCAGTTCCCTCAACCGCTCCTTATAAGAAAGCCCATGGCCTGGAGGGTTCTGCAAACCGGCAACCCATTATTTGCCATTTCCGCTTTATTTGGCTTTTAAACTCCAATCTCGCCCTCGCCTCCTTCCATATTGCTACTCTATTTAGTCCTAAACCATTAAGGGCCCTTTTCAGTCTCAGCCCCAGATCTTTAAATTTGGGCCAAATTTGCCCCTGAAGGCAGGGAGTGGCAGGACAAACAGAGGGCAACAAATCGCTTCCTACTGTTTTATTCCCTTCAGCCTAGTTTAATCAACGACGCCCGGGGCGCGCTACATATCCGTCCAGATCGCGAAGGGCCGTGAAAAAAACGACAGGAGGCACCGAGGCAGGCCGGGCCACGCCGCCCCAGCACCTTCGGCTCCGCTGTCGCAACCCCGGGACGTGCCTCGGCGGGGCGGCGCCTCGAGGTGGGGATGGGAGGGCGCTACCGGCCGCCAGCTACCGTCCCTTGCCGCCTGGACTGATGGGACAGGCCTCACAGCACAGTGGGATCGGCTCGCGCGAGGTGGGGGCCCGGCCACCGCAGGGGAGAGGGGTGAAGGCTACACACCCAGTAGGAGACCGTCCATGTCAAAGATGAGGTGAGTGACTGGCCGCAGGGCGACCGCGGAGGAGGGAGCGGACATGGCTAGACCCAACCAGCAGGGAGCCCGCGTCGCAGCGGTGGCGCAAGCGCGCTCCGCCGCGGCGGCAGGAGCCGAGGGGAGTGGGGCTGCCGCAGGACTAGGCTGGGCCGGGCCAGGCCAGGCTAGGCCCTGCTTTCGTGGCCAGTAGATGTATTGATTCTAGGCCGTTGGGAAGACTGGTAGTCGCTGCGGGGCACGGCGCGGGGGGGCTTTTCTGTTGGATTTGATGTTCTGTTTTTGAAACAAAGTCCATTTTTCTTCCTGGGTCCTCTTCTGGTGGAGGATTTGGCTTTCTAAATGCTGTCTAGGATTGCTTATAGGAGGGAGTAGGCATTTGCTCGCGTTTTGACATTTCAGCATCAAAATTGTTGTGTGCCTGTGTAGAGATGCACAAGGATGATTTTATCTATGGATACTAATTTGAGTCATAAACGAAAAGCAGCAAATCTATGTTAAACTGTGCGGAAGATGTAAAACCCCATCTCTGGGGGTCGCTAAGTGTGTGAGTCGTTTTGGGTGGATTTTATTTGTAAAACATTAAAGACGTTCTGAATCTCAAGAAGCAAGACAGTGTTCTTAAGACGAAGCAAAATCTTCTAGCACAGACACGTACCTGATTTTGCCTAGGCAGTTGAAATGGAAAAAAGGTAACTTTCCTCACCAGTCATCCCTATTGATTTGTGTTTTGTTTTTGGGTTTTTTGTTTGTTTGTTTTTTTAGGCAGGTAACTCACCATTGGCCATGTGGATTGTTGAAATACCGATTACAGAAACAGATATGAAAAGAGCTGTAATACTAGGCTCCCAAGGTGACATTGTGGCTTGAAGATTTCTACTGCTTTGCAGTTTTGTCCGAAGGCAATGGTTAATTGCAGCGTCGCATGTGTGAAGTCTTGTCTGTTTTCTCTGTAGGTAGGCCTCTCAGCAATTTATTTTTTTCTGGAAATGCCTTCATTTGAATTGGCAATACTTTACTGTTTTAGCAAGTTCAGTGTTTTTTTTTTTAAAGCTCAAGCTACTACCACTACGTATCTGAATTTGAATTTAGCCTCCTTATGCATCTTACACTCAAACCCTATCCCCTAAAAGAACCCTCACCCTGTATTTGTGAGAAATACTGATACAAAGTCCTCATACTTTCTTCTATCTTGGAATTAAGAAGACAAATAAAACTTGCTTGGCCTTTACTTGTACCTTTTTAATAATAAAACTTGACTTGCAAACAAAGGGTTTTTTTGAGTTTTGGGTTGGTTTTCTGATTTATTTTTTTTAAACTTGTCTCATTTTGTAATAATTGATAATGCATCTTAGGTCCTCCTTTTGTAGGCTCTGAAGAGGGCTCTGCCCAGTGCCCTAAATGCCTTTTAAAAATATAATGTGTAGTCATGACATTCCTGCATGAGATTTAAAAACATGGATCCTTTGCTTCCAGGTCAAATTCTTCTTGTAACATTACAATATGAGCATTAAAAATGCCCAAACTGTTTTCTTTCTGCAATAAATATTGTGCAACAAGTCAGTATTCCAGCTTTGTTTCAGACAACAATTGTGTTAATTTCCTCAGTAGTTCACTTAAGTGGGGTCCTTGTTAGAATAATAGGGGAAATTCTAAATACATACATATAAAAATATTAATTGCAATACCTACAATGGTTGTATTCTGCTGTTGAAAGAAATAATATGTTTGTACTGTAAGAGCATGTGCTGTCATGGTGAATAAGAATGTGAGTAATGAGGTTGTATGGCAGTTGTAGCTGAGGGGGGATTCATCCACCTTCTAATTAACAGATATTCTGAAAAACCCATCTTTAATTGTATTTGCTGACACAGTAACACCTGAAAACAAGTATGGAATGAACAAGGTAACAAGGAAAAACTCGTCAATCAGGTTTTCATTGTCTAATTAAAGTGTAAATAACGTGATGGTAACTTCCTCCTCCAACCCCCTCAAAAAAGGAGACCTTTTCTAGCATGTAAACTATCAATTCATCTTGAAAACATTTTGAAAACTTTTGAATATTTTAAATATAAATAAATGCTAAAGACCTTGGGGGCAGGGGGGGAGTATAATAAAAAAGATAAACTTTTGTAGGATTAAGCAGCCTGTGTTACAAATGTTATTGCGCACCTTTCGAGAACAGTCCAGTTACCTGACAGGCTGATGACCTCAATTACATTTGCTTTACCCTGGCACATCAGTGATAATCAGTGTAATGTTAGCTTACTTTATTTATCAAAGCTACATTGGAAAACAGGAATGTCTTCCCAATATAGACAAACTTGTTAGATTTTGAGCATGACTAAGTCTTTACAAACATAACAAAACTGGATGGAAGGTCCATCAGAATTTTTAATTCATGGTGAAATATGGTTTCTAGATGTGTAAGCGAAAGTGCTGATTTAAGTTTTATTTGAGCTGTTTTACGTATCTCATGTCTCCGCAGTAGTATTTATCTTGTTATTGGTTGTTTAAGAAAGTAGAAATGAGATTTGAGTCTGTTTTGTTTGCTACCTTCTATTTATTTTAAGTCTATTTCAAATGATTAGGACTTCAGTAGTGTCTGAGCTGAGGGAAGCATACTGTGGTCAGAGGTAACTCTCAAAACCAGTGGTTACTTATACACCTGGGATCATGATGCATGCTTATTGAAAAGGGGTAAACTTGGCTACCTGATGTGTAATCACGCAATTCTGAAGAACACAGTTAAATTCATGTAAATTCATATTGGCTTCTTGACTGGGCATATACCAAATGAGATTTAGTAAATCTTCACCGAGTTCTTAATTGCATGGTCTAACATGGTACATATACATGCTGGATATACAATACAGGGTTTGGAATGACTATAAGCTGCCTATAGTAGCCCTTCTTACCCCAAACAAGTTTATTATCTCTGCCTATAGTAAGAGGTTAAAATCACTTTGTTGTTATGGTTCTTGCATGTGAGATAAGGTGAAAATGCTAAGGTGCATATCCATGGGGCTATTAAGTATGCAATGCTGTTGGTTTTTTTTACACAATCTTCAACCATTTTTAACCTTTATGTGTGTGTTTGGGTTTTCTTTACCTTAAAGCTGTAAAGTTTTCCACATCACTGAAAGTAAGATGAATAAGTTCTTTTCCTGGAGAGTATAAGCTTAAGAGAATATGCTTAAGTGTTTCCTCAGGTAATACACTTAACTCAAAAGTTGCAATTTCCTATTTCCCTACTTCATATTTTGCTCAAAACATGGGTTCAGTTGCATGTTTTCGTACCATCGATAGGAGTATCATGCACAATGTGTTTCACACAGAAATGACAGACTTTATTATTTGTTCTCCAGCCACCTTGGCAACAGATTATAATCCATTTTGGCTTAAATATTAAAAAAGAATCTGAAGTCTTAACAAGGGATCTAAGACATTTTTAGATATCATTGCAGTATTTATTGATGGGATTGTACAACACAACAGTTTATGAAGCTGGGAATTTAATGCCATGCTTTAGGGCCTCTTTTTGTCTCCTTTGAAGTCAGTGAGAAACATTTTCTCTCCTATATGGTTTGTGAATTAGCTTTTTGGCATAAACTTTGGAGTTCCGGTAAAATACCAGCTGCACACAGGCAAAGTGTTCAGGTGATTAGCAGTGTTGTTATAATTGAAATCCTGAAGTGCTTAAGTATATAGGTCCTGCTTAGCTTTAAACTATGGGAAAGATTAGGGCAGAAGAGGTAAGATCAGATTTATAGCTTGTTTTGGTTTTCCTGTCTGATACAGGCTTCCTCTGTAGGATAATTTGCAATGTTTATTTAACTTTATATTGTTGCAGGAGCCTTAAATACTCTTTGTGCTCCTGTTGTTTTTTTTTCTTGTCTGCATGTAAATTTTATGCCTTTTTTTTCCCAACAGTTTGGTTATTACAGATTATACGGCGGAAAAAAGTACTTGTAGTACCATATGGAGTACACATTCTGTCAATCTTACTGAGTAAGATATCCTTCAGTCTTGTGTTCCTTGCTCAACCACTTTATAGGCTGTAATAGTTAGATCTTCAGATGTAAAAGAGAAAGAATTTGATGTTCAGTCACAAGGTCTTTAAACCACTGATCTGTGGTGCTGCAGATGCAGATTTTAAATGCAGATGCAGATTTTAAATGCGTATGCCCCACTCAGCATACAACCAGTTGAAGATTTGAATCTCCAGAGCTCAGACATTCTGTATGCTTTGTGGATGGGTGCATGCCCTTCTATTTTTTTATATACCCAGAAGAGTCAAACAGATAAATGATCTCACTGACACTTAGCCCAAAATGTCTACATGGTCAGAGTAAGCATGCTATCAGGCTAGATATCATAGGGAGACTGTTGCAGGCCAGCTGTTGTGCAATACCACAAAAATTTTTTTGCAATGATTCTAGCAGTCCTTGTGCCTAGTTCTGTCTAGCTAGAGAATCCATAACAAGGTGCTGCAACATATGAAGTATCAACTCTAATCAGGAAACAGAAATGGTAGGAAGGGAGATGGGTAGGAGCAGTGCCAAGCAGACTTAGCCTGCTGCTTTTGGCGTTCCTTTTACTGATGAATTGGCTGTACTGATGAATTGTTCCTTTTACTGATGAATTGGCAGTTCTTGACTAGGGCAGTTGGGAATTCTATGGCTGCAGGAGTTAGCGTATCCCCTATCCAAATCGTAATTCCATTTTTAGAATTCCTCTCTTCCCTCCTGAAGCCACTGCTGTTTTCCTGCCCATACATGGGGGCACACAGACATGCACTGGTAATGCACTGTTGCGGACAGCCTGTCAAATATGCTTTGTGAGCATATAGCATGTAGGACCCAGACTAATTTTTGGATGAGGAAATAGTCACTTAAGGCATATATTTACATACCTTGAGGAATCAGATGCAGGGTGTTGTAACAAAATATATGAGAAAATTATGTAGCCTTTATTTTGTTTTATGCCTTGAACTAAAATATCCTCAGCAGAAGGTCAATAACAGGTACTTGTTTTCATAAAACATTTGTAAACCAAGAAACACCCTTTGTAAATACTGATAGATACCTAGGGATACCTAGAAGGAAGCATTGTAGTGTTGGTACTGTCAAGCCAGTGAGACCCTAATTGTTTTATTATTTTTTTTTCCTAAGTCAGCTAGCTTTACCTCCTAAGTGCATTTCAAACATTGTGCCTCTGTAAGGTGAATGACTGCTCACAGTGACACAGCAGGACTGAAAAATTCTTAGCTTTCTACTTCAAGCGCTTATATACAGGTAAGACCACAAGAGATGTTCAAGAGCTCAAGTTCTTTGAGACAGACTTGTTAATGTTTAAAATGTCTGTCTAGACATTATGTGTAAAATTTTCTAAATCTTTCAGTGAATCTCTCCCTGCTAGGATATCCCATGTTCCTTGGTTGTTCTACTTTTCTTTATTTATTTAACAAATATCATTCCTTTAACTTTTCCTCATAACTTACTAGTTTAGCATTTTGATTGCTCTTGAGAATTCTAGTTTATCCTTAAAGAAGTCCACCACTCATGTGCATGTTTATAGCTATGAGTTTTATAGTTGACAAATAGGAAATCCATGTTTTGTGGACAGACTTTTTAGTCCCAGATGCAGCATGCTTTTGGATTAACATTAAGACTGAATTACCATTTGGTATAGTTTTATTTTGTTCACTCTTGAATGATTTGTAATTCTTCCAAATATTTCTTACTACTGACGCTTACTCAGGTTCTTCCCCTTTTGTACCAAGCTGAAAGTTAAAAATGCTTTTTGCCTCTTGTCCAATTGAAAATTTACTTTATGGATAATTTCTAACTGTATCCTCACTAATTAAGAATAGTCACTATTGTACTTCACTGGAATAGAGTTTGAAAGATTTTTCCTCATCTTTAAGTAAGAGAAATTATCTTGCAAGCCTGATGAAGCAGTCATCTTCAAGAAGCTGTTTTAGACAATGAATTGTTTTATCATTGTTTCAAAAATGTTGCATGTATTAGTGGCTGCTACAAGCAATAGGGAATGAGTATTATATTAATGACTAGATTTGACAGCCTAGTGCCACAATCTGTTTTCAATGACATTTCCTTTTTAGACCAAAAATTATGCCCTCATCTATAAAAATAATACTAATCCAATTTTCCAAAAATTATTAGCAAGACTTCCAGTATTATCATGACTGTATATCCCTATTAAGTAGGATGTGCTATCCGGAGACTAGCCTCCTTGTATTGTGGTCTTGAAATGAGATAGGGTGAGTCTGTGTTGTTCAATTGGAGAGATTGGAGGCAAGCCTATGTGCTTCAGGAAGCTTCGAGTTTCACTCAGTAGGTATTACTCTTGTCACTGAAACTCTAGAAGAGACTCTAGCTAGTGTCTTCTGGGATGGAGTCTCCACAAAAATTTCTTAAAGTCGGTGGAAATACAGTAAAACCTTGCCTACTTGCAATTTTTAAATGTATTTAGCTGAATGACTGCTTCTTGAAGATCCTGACAAAGTACGGGGACCTGCATATTCCCCTGCTTTTTCTGACTTCTTCACATCCAGGAAATAAAGTACACTTTCTGGTAAATCCAATAAAACATGGTTTTCTTGTTTGTTCAAGCCCATGTTTCTTTAAAGATCTTGTTCTCTTTGTGACTTGAGGTAATTCAAACAATTATTATTTGATAATCAAAAACTATGGTGGAGTGACTGCAAAATCTGGATCTTTATTCCTCCATGACATAGTCAATATGTTCTTCTAGCTAAACTGCTATAGATAACTTGTAACTAAATTAAGCACAAAGAAAAAAACTTCCCTAGAGAAGTTGGAAGAGACCTCGAAGATCATCGAGTCCAACCTTTCACCACAGACCCCCAGTTCAGTCTTCATTCACTGCTCAGATTTGGGTAGGAAAGGGGGAAGATACTTGTTTTTTCACTCATTAATTCATTATATTTTTTTGCATACTGTTTTCATTAGAATGAATAGAAGTTTTTATACTGCATTTTGGTTTTCCATATGAAATGCCTTGAATTGTCATGTTACTTAGCACAGACAGGTCTTCAATCTTTCTATGTTTTGGCATACATATCCTCCTTGTATCACTACTGTCTTCTAATTTACAAGATTACAAGTTTTTTAATGTTGCTTAATAATAATTTGTTTAAATAAAATTTATTGTAAATAAATATTATTTTACATCTTCAAAGAGTTGGAACAGTATGTACATAGGAAGCTTGAAGTACAAGTGTTTTTGTGTTTTGCTTATGGATGTTGCATATCATCTGATACTCTTACATCTGTCTGAAGGATGTTTTCTCAGTGCCTTCTAAAATATGATTTATCTAAAAATATATAATTAGAGATTTAAAACTAGCTAATTATTTTAAGGAGCTTGACAACATTTTTGTAAATTTTCACTTAGTGCTTTCAATAACTACAAGATAATAGGTGCAGAGTTTTTCAAAGGCTTAAGGTGGATCTAGCATTTCCTATTTGTATTTGAGATAGGTGAAGGTTGGCAATTTAATGTTGTTTCAACATTATGGTAGAGAGAGAAAAAATGGAGAACAAAAGCTTTGAAGAAGCTGTACTGATTTCTTGAACTGCAGAAAAACATTTCAAACCTTGCATTTAGACAGTTATTCAAAAACACTGGTTCAGTTTGAGTTCTCTCAGTCATTGTTAACTTCACTATTTTGTCTTGGAAGAGAAGGAAAAAATATTCAAATTCAAGGCTTTAATTCTGTTAAGTTTCACTAACATCAGTTGTGGCACGTGTTTGGATATGCATATTCCTCTTCCTGCTCAAGTTTCCATGTGGAAAATACATAGATTGGGGTAGAGGGGGAGGATAATGTGTAAACATGAAAAGTTCTAGAAATGATTTTTCATATTAGCATCCTTGGACTTACAAGGAGCAGTAACTATCTGGGAACACATACTGTTTCTAAGATAATGTGTAGCGAGCAAAGTGGGACAGACTATGCTGTAGAGAGAATTACTAAATTGTTCTGTGCATACAGTGGAAACTTTTGAAAACAGTGATTGAAATTATGCTTTAAAAGGTGGTTTAATGCAGTTTCTCAGTAGCTGATATGTAGATACTCTTCAAGAACTATTACCGTGTGTACAGAAGGCAGAAACACACCTGAGATTCTGGCAGTGCCCTCATTTTCAAAAAGTAAGATACAAAGTCACTAGCAGTTGAAAAACCTAGCAGAAGCTCTTCAGAAATAAACTAGCACTAGTGTCTTGATTAGGTGTGTGCATATAATCATTCTGAAAACATGTGGAGATTGTTTGCTAGTAGTGAAGTAGTGTCTTATGAAGGAATATTGTCAGTGTTGTGTAACAAGAGGTTGTCTTTTTCAGTGTTGTCCTTGTCCTCCACCTTTGTGTTTCAGTTCACATAATTGGACTTTGTACCCTTTACCCGATAGTAACTGTGCAGCCATCTTGTTTGAAAACTAGAGGCAGGAACTGGAACGATTGCGTGCTGCAAGGTAAAATGCCCCTCGTGCTCCAAAGTGTGTTATATATATGTGGTTTCATTGCAAACATTGATGTCCTATGTAATTGGAATTAATATTCTTGCACAGCTCAAAGTAAATTCTTCATGACAGGAAATTTGCAATGATAAGTAATATAGTGAATTCTTTTTCTCTTTAGCTGAATGCAATATATTTTATATAAGAAAAAAAAACCATCAAAGAATGCTAATACTGTCTGTCTACTTTTGTCTGTAAGGTTACTATCAATTATTATCAACTAGTGGCAATTTATTTTGTAACAAAATGCATTTTATTATTAGGTATTGCAATAGAGTAGACCATTCCCTACCTGCAGAGAGTTAAAAAGTGTATAAACTACACTTAAATTGTGAAATCAGTTTGAAATAAAAATAAAGCAGGGTGTGTGTGAGCTAGAACATCTTCCGTCTTTGCAGTGGTGGTTTTGCTCATGCCATTTAAGCTCTGGTTGTTTAAAAAGTAATGACACAAGTGTCTGTACTTTTGATTACACACCCTGTTTCAAGAATCAAATGGGTATGAATTGTTAAATAGTAGTGGAGGGAGTTAGTTTCTGAAATAAGCTTGTAGTTTTGAAGTGACTGGTTTGTGTGCAGTGTCTGTAACCTGACAAAATCCATTTGATTCAAAAGTGGAAGTCTGCAAGATTTAACTGTAACCTTTCAAGTGGTATTAAATAAATCTAATATCTTCCTGTGTAATATCATACACATCCAACCTGCTAACTCGGGGTTAGCAGCTACTGAGAAGACAGTATCTCTAAGAGGATTCAGCCAAATGGGAGTGCAAGGAATAATAGAGAAAGAGAAAACATAAGGAAAAAATAATCACTTCTGAATAGTCTGTATCTGCCAGGCTTGACTACATTTGGGCAACCACACCGAGACAAAGAGTATTGAGGAGAAGCCTATTTGAGCAAAACAAATGTTGAACAGAATTTAACCACACATATTGTTAGTTGTGCAGTTTTGTAATGACTCACTAATAATACAGATTCCATACATCCTGTTTTCTCACAAACATGTATTTTACATCTGCCCTTAGGGCTCTCTGTAGGTGGATTTTAGGAAGTTCAGGCTTGTATTGAGGTGTTACACCCCAGTCAGACCAGCAGATACTATGATACTATGAAGCTGTTTTAATATTAGAAGACCCAGTAGGAAGCACTGTAGACTGCCTCCTGGGAGAGGAGTTACAGAGGAGACAAGCAGAGAGACCCAGCAGCATCAAAATAGCAATGCTAGAGTGGTAGTGATAATAGCAGTACATGCGCAAGCAGAATTGGAGACATTGAAAAGCTGCATCCAATAGGTATTCAAGTCTGAGTTCAGAATTATGGCATATTCATATGGGATTCTTATGTAGAAAGGGCTGTAGAATAGCTTAGGGCATGGTTTAGAAAGATTAGAATTACAGAAGAGTTTGAGAGGTATCTTGATTGTATGAGAGGAATTTTGGAGATGAGGAGGAATGAAATAAAATTAATTTAGTGTGAGAAGAGGCATAGGAGAAAGACCAGACATTTGAGATGGATTGTTTGTTAAGTGCTGAAAGACTGTGGTTATGGCACTCTGTGCTGTAGGCATAAAAATATGGACTGCTTCAAGTACACAGTGATGATCTTGGATTTTGTGCATTCCAACCTGGTCCTATTCTATTCTAACCAAAAGTTTTAAATTAAAAGGTAATAATGTAAAAATTATCTAATTTTTTTTTGGTCATGCGAAAGAATCATTCCATCAACCATACTATGGTGGTTTAGGCTGGGTGCTGGCCTGAATGCCACTACACAGACCACACCTGGGAGGTCCCAAGGGGTGGGCCCAGCCCAGGGGGGTGGTCACAGGAAACCAGGTATTCCATTTCCCATAATGCCCTGCTCCCCTATAAAACATCCATGCGGGGTCTTCACTTCCTCTTTCGTCCCCTGCTGCTGCCTAGGTAAAATGGCATGAGCTGCCTCCCTTGGGCCTCCCCAGGCCCAAGGCTGGGTTGGGGGGGTGGGGAGAAAGAGCCCTGGGGGGGTTTTGGGTGTGATGGGATCTCTCTCTGTCATGGTGCTTGTGGTTCTCTGTAAAACTTTCATTGTTGATTCATTTGGGTTTTTTTCCATTTAAACTTTCCATCACTTTTGCAGTCCGTTTGAGTCATTATTTCTGCCCGTGGTGGGAGGATTGCTCTCCCAAACCACAACACATACTCACAAGGAAATCTTAAGACACAGATCTCAGATCTCTCTTCTTCTCATGTTGTCTGAAACTAGCCAGAGGGGTGGTGGTTGTATGATGTTGTACACAAACATGTTTTGTGCAGTAATCACAGAAATTTCTAGTGTTATAAAATGTATTTGTTGGAGAATGGCTTAAATCTAAGGGACATGTCTCTGTGGAACAGCTGCTTGAGCAGGATATGTAGGCCTTACTCCATCTTGTTGTTTACCGCTCATAGTTAGCTGCCTTGCTGAAGCAGCAAGGTCACTATGGCCTCGTGGCTGTTCCTGCAGCTGTGTGTTTGCAAGATAACTGGATGGGAAAGGAACAGCTAGGTAAGATAATTGGATGGGAAAGGAAGAGCTAGTAAGAAGGGAGTTTTCTTGGAATGTACACAGAGCCTTTGATATTGTACACAGGCATAATTGCAGGTGGGCTGGATATTATAATGTTGCCTTCAGTCAGAGACCAATAGAATAGTGACGCTTGTGCATATTTAGCTGAAATGCTATATAAGCTGTGTATCCGGGCAATAAAGTTGAAGCGTGCTTATCAATCACATTGATTGCTGCTGTCTTCCCTCGTCGCCCTCCGACATCTGGCGCTCGAACAGCGGACGATCTACTGGGGTAAGGGAGAGAACCCCTGACGCGGGACCTTCTCGCGGTCGTGGTGGTGGCGAGCCCGGAAAAGCATCGATTAGCAGCGAATCGAGGGGCAAAAGTGCGACTCAACGCTGGCGTAGGGAGTTCGTACCGTGCCTGAGCTGGGTTTCCTGAATTGGAATTAAGCTCGCCGTCCGGGTAAGGGCTGCTCGGTTTCCACGGGTTTTGAAGGCTGCACTAAGGGATGGAAAGCGAAGTAGCTCTTAACTTATTTTTAAGCTTCCTTGAGAAACGCAGTGTAGGGGATGTGGATTTAAAGAAGCATCCTGAACGTTTATTACAGTTTGGTAGAGAGAATGGGTTTTTTAAGTCGTCGGAAGATGTGTTTAGTGTTGATGTGTGGAAAGAAGTAGGTAATACGTTGTGGTATAAGGTGATTGATGATGATAAAGTTGCTCGTAAACTTATGAAGCCGTGGAGAGGTATTATGAATTGTTTAAATCAGTATCAGACTGAGAAAAGGGTTGCGGCGGTAGCAACAGCTGCTTTGGATGGGGTGCAAGGTCTGGAAGGGGCGCAAGGGAAACCAGGATTGCATCAGTTTGGTTGTGATTATACACCTAGCCCTCCGATCGGGAATACTATCTTGATTTCTAATCCTGCTCGGGCTAACAAGGAGCTCCCCTCAGACGGTTGTAAAGCAATTACGGTACCATCTGCTCCCCCTTTGAGCACCGTTCCGCATGATCAGTCATGCAGTGCCTCTCCTCCCCAGCCCTCTCTCCAGCTATCACCTAACATAAAAGTTGAGAAAGAGCGGTTTCCTGAGACAGACGAGGAAGAGCTGGAGAGGGAGGCTGTACAATATCACAAGGAGGAAGCATTTGTGGCTTGTAATCCTGCTGTTAAGGATTCGAAATTAAACAGTGAGGATCTTATGCTCGAAAAGTTTCAGAAGAAGGTAGAAGAAGTTGGTAAATCTAAGCAGAGTACTCCTCCTATTATAAAGATTGATTGGTTGTCTATTCGAAAGGAAGCGTTGCATAACAAGGATTATGAGCTTTGTGATTCTCTTGAGGAGTTACAGGCTTTTCCAGTCACCTATACGCAGAATGGCAGGGGTGAGCTTGAAGCTGTGTATAACCCGATAGATTGGAAGTTGTTGTCCCAACTGAGAGCTACGGCGAAGGAGTGCGGGCTGCAGGGTGAGCCTACTAAACAGATGATAAATTATATATGGTCCACAGGAATTTTGTTGCCTGAAGATATTAAAGCTATTATGCGCATGGTAGCAACACAGTCCAGCCTTATGCTGTGGCAAGCGCATTGGCTTCGGCTATGTGATAGATATGTTACACATAATCCAAACAACAATGTTACTGTAGAACAGCTGATGGGGTCAGGGAATTTTTCAACAATGGAGGCACAAGCTCAGTTAGGTCCAGAAAGGTTACAGCTTGGAATGCGGCTTGCGAGAGAAGCGCTTAATAGAGTCAGAGTAGCACCTCCTGTACCCTCGTATCTGTCCGTTAAGCAGGAGAGGAATGAGTCATTTGCAAGCTTTGTAGATAGGGTGACTGAGGCCATCAATCGGGCAAATGTGCAGGAGTATGTGAAAGGAGCTTTGCTTCGTCAGTGTGTGTTAGAGAACTGTAACGGCCCCACTAAGAATATTCTTTCTACCATGGCCGCTGATGCATCAGTAGAGGAAATGCTTGAACGCATGTCCCATATTCCCGTAGGACCACAGGCTATGATAGTTGAGGCTTTAAAGGAGTTAGGGAAAGATATGGTGCAAGCCCAAACCCAAGCCTTTGCAGCCCTTACGCCGTTGTTACCAGCAAATCAAGAGCAGAGGCCACAGGGGAAAGTTAAATGCTACAGATGCGGAAAAGCGGGGCACTATCGTCGCAATTGCCAAGCAGGACCTGTGTGGTGCAGAAACTGTAACACGAGAGATCACGCAACTGAGACATGCAGGCGCTCGGGAAACTTCAAGCGGAGCGCGAAGGGCAGCGGCGTGAAGACCCCAACAGCAGCCCCTGTGTGGCAATCGCACGTCAACTCCAGCCAGCCTCAGCTCTTAAACCAGCCACCCCAGGAAGCCTTGGGTTGGACCTGGCAGCAGCAATAGAAACAGTGCTAATAGACTCTAAACCAGTGAAAATTGCTACGGGTGTGACAGGACCTGTAATATACCGAGGACAACCGTGTGGAGCTCTGTTGCTGGGACGCTCCTCAGCAGGTCTAAAGGGACTGTTTGTTATGCCTGGAGTTATCGATGCAGATTTCACTGGAGAGATTTGTGTGGTCGCTATGACATTTTTTCCACCCTTGGTTATTGCTAAAGGTAGTCGTATTGCACAACTGGTACCATCCTTACAACTTACAGAAGCAGCTACAGCAGTGTCTCAAGACGCGAGAGGAGACGCAGGTTTTGGATCGACGGGAGGAATGGCACTACTGTGTATGTCTATGGATCAGCGTCCGAAGGCTAAGATCACTTTGGACAATGGGCATGAGCAGCTCCAGCTAAATGCATTACTAGACACAGGAGCTGACATTACCATCATTTGCCGTTCAGTCTGGCCTGACAATTGGCCAACTACCTCCATGTCAACAGGTGTGGAAGGCGTTGGTGGTACAGCGTCGGTCAGCAGGAGTCATGATAAGATCCAAGTCATTATTGATGGTCGTGTCTGTGTATCCTTTGTGACCATAATGCAGTTACCTTCTAAAGTGGAAGCACTGATTGGCCGGGACATTCTTACCCAAATTGGGGCACGGCTTGTGACTAATGGCTGTTTTTAGCAGCGGTCACTACTTGGGCTTTCCCGATCCGGTTAACTTGGCTGACAGATGAACCAGTGTGGATCGAGCAGTGGCCGCTGAAGAGAGAAAGCCTGGAAGCAGCTCACCAATTAGCTTTGGAACAACTACAACTAGGCCACATTAAACCATCCGTTAGTCCGTGGAATACTCCCATATTTGTTATCAAGAAGAAATCTGGCAAATATCGATTACTTCACGACCTCAGAAAAGTTAATGATCAGATGGAAACTATGGGAGCCCTGCAACCTGGCATGCCAAATCCTGCGATGTTGCCAGCAGGATGGAACTTGCTCATTATAGACTTAAAGGATTGCTTTTTTACCATCAATATTCATCCTGATGATACCAAACGGTTTGCTTTTACCTTGCCAGCTTTAAACAGGGAAGCACCTGCTGCACGCTATGAGTGGGTCGTGCTGCCTCAAGGAATGAAGAACAGTCCTACCTTGTGTCAACTATTTGTCGATGCAGCTTTGCAGCCAGTGCGGCAAGCTTGGCCAGAAACATTAATATATCATTACATGGATGATATCCTTTTTGCACAGGAGCAACCATTCACGCAACAACAGGAGATATTATTAACAGAACAACTCAGCAGGAGTTCTCTTGTAGTGGCAGCAGAAAAGATACAGAGGACTGCGCCTTGGAAATATTTAGGATGGACAATATCAGATTCTGTTATACGGCCACAGAAAATTGCTATTCAAAAGGATCTTCGTACCCTGCATGATGTTCAGAAATTTATGGGTGATATTCAATGGCTTCGTCCTGTGATTGGCACTAGAAATTCGCAACTGGAAATTTTACGACCTCTTTTAAAGGGCACTAATCCTGCTGCACCAGTCGTGTTAACGCAACAACAACAGAAAGCAATCAGTGACATTGCCGAGTCCGTCTTAAAACAATCAGTGTCGCGGCGACTTTTTGATTTACCAATTGATTTGACTATCCTGGGTGATGGTCCATTTTTGTTTGGTGCACTTACACAATCTACACCAGAAAAAGGGGATCGTGTGTGGGTCCTAGAATGGATATTTGGACCCCTGCAACCTCGTAATTCGATTCAGACGAAAGTGGAATCGTTAGCCCTTATAATTCGGAAGGGTCGAGGACGAGTGCTGCAAGTGATGGGACAGGAGCCGAATACGATCTATGTGCCAATTCGACAAGAGGATCTGAACTGGTTTTTACAACATTCGGTAGAGCTACAAAAAAGCCTTCTGGGACTAAGTGTGCAAGTAGCTTTGACATCAGTACCTCTTCCTTTGAAATGGGTAGCTAAGCAAGAATGGATGTCTGTACCAAAGCGAAGTGAGGACCCATTGCCTGATGCACTTACTGTCTTTACAGATGCAGGAAGAAAATCTAGGAGAGCAGCAGTTACATGGCAAGCAGATGGACAATGGCAACATGTTCTTCTGGAAGCTGCTCCAGGAGACTCACTGCAAACACTGGAACTTGCTGCAATGGTTTATGCTTTTAAACGCTGGCTGCAGCTTCCTCTTAATGTAGTATCTGATTCTTTGTATGCAGTAGGAGTAGCGCAGAGAATAGAGGAGGCCTTATTAAGAGATACTAACAACCGCAGGTTAGGTGAATTATTCTTGCAGCTACAATTAGCCATTCGGCAGCGAGATGCTCCCTATGCAGTGTTACATGTTAGAAGTCATCAAGGTGCAATTGGCTTGGGAGAGGGTAATGATAGAGCTGATAGATTGGTATCTTTATTAGTACCAATGGATGCCTTTACGAAAGCTCGTGATGCACATGCTACTTTTCACCAGAATGCTAGAGGTTTGCATCGTTCCTTTGGTATCACGATGGATGAGGCACGGGGACTTGTGAGAGCCTGCCCGCAGTGCAGTCGCCATGCAGGTCCGGGTCTCGGTCTTGGGGTGAACCCCGGGGTCTCGGCCCGAACGAGGTATGGCAGATGGATGTTACTCATGTGGCACATTTTGGGAGGCTCAAATATGTCCATGTCACCATTGATACCTTTAGTCATTTCATTTGGGCCTCAGCACAAGCTGGTGAAAGGACAGTTCATGTGATCCGACATTTGACACTATGTTTTGCTGTAATGGGAGTCCCCGAACAGGTAAAAACAGATAATGGTCCGGCGTATGCTGGACACCGAGTTAAGAGATTTTTACAACAATGGGGCGTACAGCATCGTACTGGCATTCCACACTTACCTACTGGGCAAGCTATTGTAGAGAGAGCAAATCAAACATTGAAATGCTATCTAGAGAAATTTGATAAGGTACAAGATCCTCAGGAGAAGCTAGCGCGTGTTCTTTTTGTTTTGAATCATTTATGCATCTTTGGAGAGCAGAAAAACCCTCCTGCCTATGTTCATGGTTCTCTAGTACACCAACAACCTTATCCGCAAATGTCAGTTATGTACCGACAGCCTGCAACTGGACTCTGGATGGGCCCGGCTCCAGTCAGGTATTTAGGCAGAGGTTACATGTGTGTGTCTACTCCAACAGGTCCTTTGTGGGTTCCAAGCAAGTGGACTCGACCAGTACCAGCGACACAGGAACATGGAGATTCTTCTGCGACACAGGAACATGAAGATTCTTCTGTTTCTAATGATGCCTCTGATGGGCCTGACGATCACATCGATAAACCCGAGAACTAACATGTGGGTTACGTGGGCCAACCAGACAGGCAATTTAGATTTCTGCCTGAGCTTGCAGTCTGCGGTAGAGCCTTTTAAAACATGCTTGGTTGGTGTTCCTGATCTTAATGCTTATGCTTTTAGAAATTATAGTGTGTATGCTGATTGCTCTAAAGCTACTAGTACTTCGGAGTGTGCTGCAGGACTTATTGCAGGACTGAACGTTACCCTACCCTGGGATCCACAAGAACTGCAACTGTTAGGCTCTGCACAAGTTGGCAATGCATCCCATAACTGGACTCGCACGTGTTTTGTTTTTGGTTCAGTGTATCAAAAGTCAACAGCTCGTATGTACAATGAGGTTCCTCTTGCATCGCAAAACAACCTTTTGGGGTGGACGGTAGTCAGCCCTAGATTGCAAGAGAACTATGAGGTTTATGGTGATTATTGTGGATGGAATGATACACATAAAAAGGGGATGGTTGCAGATGGCACGATATTTGGGGGGGGGTGATGTTTGGTGCTTATGGGGCGCCGAGGTTGGATCAAATTTTAGTACACTATAGGCATGATCAAGCTCTATATCGGTATTTCACTGGAACTTTATCTTATTTGTGGAACAACAACACAGCCAAGGCTTTACCTCCTGGAATCTTTTTGATTTGTGGTGGTAGAGCCTGGCAGGGAATACCAAAAAATGCCTATGGAGGTCCGTGTTATCTGGGTAAGCTTACCCTATTTGCACCTCGACATCGAGATTGGTTAAACATCTCTGCTGCACTAAAACGTCGACCAAAGAGATCTTTGCTCCATTTAGATGGAAGTTGCAAAGATGATGTAGTTTTGTGGTCAGCTACAGCAAATTTCTTTGCTTCTCTTTTTATTCCTGGTCTTGCTGCTAAGCAGGCTTTAAAGCAAATTGAGAAGTTGGCTTGTTGGTCAGCTAAACAGGCTAATGTTACTACTGAAGTTTTAAATCAATTGCTTTTAGATCAAAATAGTTTAAGGCATGCATATTTACAGAATAGAGCTGCTATTGATTTTTTGCTTTTAGCTAATGGTCATGGCTGTGAGGATTTCGAAGGCATGTGTTGTTTTAATTTGTCTGATCATAGTCAATCAATTTATAAAAGGATTGCTTGGTTGGAAAATCACACTCAATCAATTGTTAAAAATGTAAATCCTTTTGATCGATGGTTTCATTCTTGGTTTGGAAATATATCTCCTTGGTTATTAGGTCTGCTTAAGGAAGGTTTACGCTGGATTGGTATTGTTCTGTTGATATTGCTTGTTTTGCGTATTGCATATGGATGTCTTATGAGAAGTGTAAATGAGGTAACATCTCGAGCTTTTCTTGTACAAAAGAAAAAGGGGGGAATTGTTGGAGAATGGCTTAAATCTAAGGGACATGTCTCTGTGGAACAGCTGCTTGAGCAGGATATGTAGGCCTTACTCCATCTTGTTGTTTACCGCTCATAGTTAGCTGCCTTGCTGAAGCAGCAAGGTCACTATGGCCTCGTGGCTGTTCCTGCAGCTGTGTGTTTGCAAGATAACTGGATGGGAAAGGAACAGCTAGGTAAGATAATTGGATGGGAAAGGAAGAGCTAGTAAGAAGGGAGTTTTCTTGGAATGTACACAGAGCCTTTGATATTGTACACAGGCATAATTGCAGGTGGGCTGGATATTATAATGTTGCCTTCAGTCAGAGACCAATAGAATAGTGACGCTTGTGCATATTTAGCTGAAATGCTATATAAGCTGTGTATCCGGGCAATAAAGTTGAAGCGTGCTTATCAATCACATTGATTGCTGCTGTCTTCCCTCGCCGCTCCCCGACATGTATTGAAGTAGAACTCAAAAGTCAGTAAACTAGAAGGCTACTTTATCTACTTTTTTTGATTATTTGTTTTGTTTTGGTGATGTATGTATTCTGCACTGCAGACAGGACTGGCAATTATGATGAAAATTAGAAGCTGTTGACATAGATTAGTCATAACTGCATAAGAGGTCTCATGTCTCCAGTTCATATGAGTTATTATAGTAGACCTCAGGATATGTTGTCTGATAGAAGTAGTCTAATAACAGGAATAAAGTATTAATTCCAGAAAATTCATGTTGGACAGAAGGAGTAAAATCTTCTCCTTCACTGATGAATAGGGTCCAGCCTTTAAAAACAAAACATTTTGTTGTACCTAATGGGACAGTGTGAATGAAAATTTAATTTCTTACACTATTGTTGAGAAGCTATACAAAAGCTAAAAGGAAGTTAGTACTGGTGTGCCACAAGAAAATGGAAAAAATACTGTTTTGGAGTACATTTTATATGTTCTTAAATATAATACAAAATAAGATATGAAAGTACAAAATACAAAATGAAGTGAATTCCTGTAGTCTTGAACTAATGGTAACTTTCATTTATTTTGTTATGTTGGGATTTTGCCTCTTAGTTCCTATCTGCAAAGGGATGGTGTTCTGATACAACAGCAAGAATTAACAAATTTTCTAGAGTCCCTGTGAAAGAGAGAGAGAGATTTAAAAAAGAAGAAGAGACGGGGAAGGGCAAGGAAAGGAGCAAGAGTTTTCTACTCCTACAGAGCAGAAGGAACCTGGACACCTTGTGGCTTTTATTATTGTAATACAATAAATGCATTTCTTCACTGTCTGTTCAAGTTACTTTTCTGTTAGCCTCTTATTGTATTTTAGGCAGATATTTTTAGTCTTAGAATTACTTGCTGTTTAAGATATCCTGCATTTTAAGACTTGCATTCTAATTGTTGCCTAATCCTCTGATGTTTATGTTCTCTCCTTCAAACATTTTGCTTCACTAAGTATATTCACAATTTTTATATTTTTTTTTCCCTTGTTAGGGGGGGTTAAGTCAGATATTCCTCTGTAAACTTACTGAAATAAATTATTAAATCTTTGGGGTAAAAAGTTGGCCAATGTATAGACTTACTTCGTAAATGTCTTTGCCCTTTGAGTTGCATTTTTTAGAAGATTTTGATCTATGTAATTTGCAGTTAGGCAGTTATATAATCATTATGCAGGTCACAATCCTTTTAATAATTGTGCAAGTATTCTTTTCAGGATAATTATTTTCCTGGTTTGTGTGACCGGTTGAGGCTGTGTCTTTAAGAAAGAGACAGTTGCTGAACACTCTGTCTTAAAGACACAGCCTCAACCGGTCACAGTTTGGAAGCTCTCCTAATTTCTTGATCCATGTCTTTTGTTTCCAATAATTGCATTTGCTTTTAAAACTATTTGTACTTTTAGTGTTTACAGTGAATAATGTTAGTGGAGTATCTCTGCATTAGAACTGGTTAGAAAATGGCTTACTACCTTAGTATTTTTTATATATTAATGTATATATGTTTCTGAAGCTTCTGCCTCCCCCCACCCCCACGTTAACTGGGGCAAAATAGAAATTAAAAATGGATAATTCTATTGACTTTGTGCTAGTTTTGCGTCAGGTTTATAAACATGGGAGCTTTGAGACATAATACTAACCTTGTTCAAAATAACATAGTAAAAGTATCTTCATGCCCAAAAGAATAATAAAAGTGATTTGTTTTCACCTTGTAAATGTTAAACAGGCTATTTTTCTACATGTAAAAGTAAAGGAGAACAATTTAGTTTTTAAATTGTGACATTGGTGGATGTTGGTCTCTTTTCCCTTGTAACAAGTGATAAGAGGAAATGACCTATAATTGCACCAAAAATGAATCAGATTCGATATCAGGAGAAACTTCTTCACTGAAAGAGTTATTAAACATTAGAATACACTCCCTGGGGAGATGGTTGAATCCCATCCCTGGAGGTGTTTAAAAGATACATAGATGTGGTGTTGAGGGACATGGTTTAGCACCAGACATGGTAGTAAAATACCAGTGGGACTCAATGATTTTAAAGGCCTTTTCCAACCAAAACAATTCTATGATTATATGATTTTACTAATCTTTTAACATAATTTTTCATGAGACACATTCATTACTACTAACTGAGTGAAGACATACCATTCTCTGAATATTAATTTTATGACAAGTAACAAAAACCATTTTCTTTTGTTTTAGAAATTGTAAAGAAATTTGGTTTTCAGTAAGTGGTTGCATTTACTTAATTCGAATATGTGCAAAACAAAAAAGAGGAAGAAGCAGCTATAATTTTATGTCTTGTGAGCTTCCTTAGACCAACACCATGATTAAATCAGCTGATCTTGAATTATTTTTTAGTTAAAAAGCTTTTCCATTTCTAGCCCTGATATAAAAGGCATACATTTAGACTCTGGATGGATTGGATCACAGTAAAGAAACTTTAGGCTAATGCAAGTCAATTAAAGTAATTTGCCATTGGATCCATTCATTCCTGTTCATTTTAAGTGCAGTGGGTTGGCTGGTTCTAACAGCCGCACAGTCTTCCTCACTTCCTTCTGTCCCCTATCCAGTGAGATGGGAGAGAGGAGGAATAAGAGTGAGAAGCCTCATAAGCTGAAATAAAGACAGATAAATCACTTACTAACGTGGGCAGAACAACTTAGGGAATTGAACTCAATTTATGCCAAGTGGCATAAATAGTTAGTGACTGGGGTATTGGGAAACACCAAAAAGGACAAACATTTAAATATGCAGGAGAAACAGCTTTCCTCCCACTTTTTCTGGCTTAGCTTCAGATGCTTCTCCTTCACATTTCTAGTCACCACACCTTCACTCCAGACATCTCCTCCTACTGTGTTATTGTTGTAGGTTGCTCTCAGTCCCTTCAGTGAGGCAATGAGTGGTGAAGGAGGACCAAGTCAGTGCTTAGCCATTTCCCTCTGCCACTCCTTGTTGCTATTTTTTTTTACTATCCTGTGATGGGGGCCCTCCATAGCCTGCTGTCCCTTTAGGCAAATGCTTGCTGCAGAGTGAAGCACCTCCTGCTACTCTTGCCTTGTTGTTCCCTCCTCTTCCTCTCTGCCCTCTACAAACCTTTCTGTGTTCTTTCCCCCTTCCCCCCCCCCCCTTTTTCTAAATATTTTTTCCCAAGGTGCCACCGGCTTGCCTCATGGAATTAGCTCTGTCCTGTAGTGAGTCCATTGCAGAGTTGACACGAACTGTCTGCGATCAAGACTGGTCTTTTCTAACGTTCATGAAATACATTCCATAACTGGCTTAGTATTATAATTGGAACTCAATTGGAAATATTTACAGAACCATTTCTATATTTATATAATGAAGGGTGCAGTTCCGTGGCTTGGCCACTAGGTGGCGACTCGACAGACCGCGGGTGGCTTCTAACTACATACAGCAATGTTTCTATGCGTCACAGGTTACTGCTAGACGCGGATGCTTTGAACTGAATGCTAGTGAGTGGAAAGCACGCGGGAGATATTTTGTAGCTGTTGTTTGTAGCAAGGTTGAGTTCCAGCAGACTACTGTCGCTGGATTGGTTCCTAGGCTGGTCTGGACAGCGGCGCTGGGTGGCTAGTCTCTCTGCAGCAGTGGAGAGGAAATGGAACCTGGGCTTAGCTAGTAGGTTCCCTTCACAGTACTCAGCAAGTTCCCTCCAGACGATAGGGAGCGGTCCTGGTGGGGTCGGCCCATGGGGCTGGTAGGGCTGGTCCCGGGATGGGGTCGGCCCTCAGAGTTGGTTCGCACAGCAGGGCGGGGCGATGGTTCCCGATAGGCGGGCTCAGAGGCTTCCGATCGGGCACGGTAGGAGGCGGGGCAGACCCGGCAGGAGTCGGGCCGGCTACAACGTGTTTTGGGGCTGATGTAAACAGACTAGGGGAAGAAATGCGCCTGCGTAGAGCAGTGGCTTCCCGTTTATTTAGCTTAAAGGAGCAGCGGGACTCTCAGAGCGGTCCTGAGTTTAGAGGAGTATAGACACGAACGGTGCTCTGGATTTCCCTGAGGTTTACAGGGCTTGGCATGGCGGCTCCTCTCCCACGATAGTGGGGTTATGCATATGTGCGGACTACCAGACTTGGTCAAGTGCCTTCTCCCCGGCAACTGGGCAGATCTCTGGAGATAATTCTCAGGGCTGAGGCTCAACGGGCCTGCCTGGATACGGGCTTCTTACCGTTGTGCAGAGGCTTCCAGTATGCTTGCATGTATGAGGGAGAAGAGCTAACAGCAATGAGCTCAATGGCAGAGGCTATAGTACGAGCATTGTCCCCTCGAGCAAGGTGAGAGAGAAGTGAAAGAGGGGGCAACTCGTTTACCAACTGGGGTAATACTTACAGGTTCCTTGAGGCTGGATTTGACCAATGGGCACTCTTGTAAACAACTGGCTTCAGCCTATAGAAAGCGTGAAGCTAGAATTATGCCCATACTTAGTGTTTGCACGAGCATCTCAGGCGGTGGGTGCATGCAGGGGTCCGTACAGGCCCAGTTAATTCCTTGGCTTTTGTCTCCTTCATGAAGGAAGGGAACTTGTCCACATACTGGGACAAGATTCAGTATTTGGGCATAATGTGCCTTCACCACACCTGTGTGTGTAGCCCTTAGGCAAGAGGACAGCAGGGACAAGGCTGTGAACCACAGTGAGGCTGAGCTTCCAATCTGTTGATTGGTCATTTCTGACCATAGCAACTCCTATGAAATCTCATCTGGCTTGAGTTAAAGTGAGGAATGTAATCTCTTTTAATAGTAGAGATGTTTTTAATTACCTTGAGCATGCTTTCAGGACAAGATGTAAGCAGATGAAGATGTTTATTACGTTATACAGCAAAGTTGCATAGTCTATCAGAAGGCACGTGTCAAATCTCAATTGGTCATTTTCTACTGGCATACGTGTAATTAAGGCATACAATAGGTCAAAATAACAAAACAATATTTTAACACATCCAAACAGATTCTGCCCAGCTTCTCTCCTTCAATTACAAGGTGTTTACATTACCCTCAGAGTCAAAGACAAAACATAGCCCTCTCTAATTTGAGCAAAGGCAAATCTTCCCTATAGTCTTCTAAAGCTATCTGAAAACAATCCTTCTGCTACAATCTCTATTCCATCAGAACTCCTGTTAGAAAGTTTCTTTGTCTGAAGAGAGTTACAATTGTAACCTGAATAGAGAGGTGGCTACAGCTTGCATCAGTCGGGGAATTACAAATATTCCTATAAAATTATCCATGCTCTTTGATGTAGTCATTCTTAGATCAAATATCTTTTATTTGAGAGTAATAAAAGATTGCTGTATAGTCTGAAAAGGAATGCTTAATAATTTTATACTTAAATGCATCACTTGGAGAAATCTCACAATTTTGCAGCTAGTTCTCAGATTTCAGTGGAATTACAGAGTTAGAAACTGTTACATGACCGAGGTTGGTAGTATTGAAAAATAATACAATTGAAAAATGTAGTAGTTGGTTTAAATACATAGGGATTTTGTTGGGGGGGGGGGTGGTTATTATTTAATGTAACTATTCTTTTTGTGTACATTTAGTCTAAACTAGATTTTTGGGCTCTATTTCCAGTGTGTGGAAAAAGATCATGACCATCACTTTCAAAATTTAATTATACTAATCTTAAAAAAAAAAAAGATCGATCATCCTCTTAAGGTACCTGTCCCTTCCTATTAAGTAGAGACAAAGTCTAGATAACTAGCTCAGACTAATTTAAGATTAATAAATTCAGATGAATTGGTTTGCACCATGAGTGCCTAGGTGATATAAGCCATATAGACATTTAAATTGTACATGGATAAAATTAATATTGGCTGAATGCAGCCTTTTCTAATTTTATTTTTAAATCTGGTATAATCAGTGGCTGTATTGAGAGCTCCTGAGTGTTGTCATGATCCAAATATAAATAACAGTAGTGCTGTTTTATAAATAATAATCTCTCTGAGAACAAATTAATGCAAATGCAACCTCTCTTTAAATGAAAGAACCTTTTGGATATAGGATAACATACTGGATTGTTTTATTGATATGCTACTTGCTAGCTTCGTGTAGCAAAAAAAAACATAACTGCCTTTTTTGCTGCAAGTTCTGTGGTACACCACTTTGACTATAAAAATGGCTGTAGGTAGAAGAAAATGCAATAATATTGTGTTATAAAATCTGAAGTGTTGATCTTGACACAATCCAGAGGATGCCAGTGATTAACTCACAGGAGAGAGAGGTTTCTTAAGAGCCTTGGGTTTTTTGTGGGTTTTGTTTGGTGGGTTTTGTTGGTTGGTTGGTTTGGTTTGTGTTTTTTTCTCCTGTTAGGTTTCATGTTTTCCTCTGAGAGGCATTTAATATCTACCATTTCAGTGAAAAAGGCTATAAATTGCTTTCAAATTGAATTACATTAAAATCTAGTATTAGGTGGTTGGGCAATTATCTTACTGTCCCTCCAAAGACTTAAAGCAGGACATACATACCAACCTTCACATTTGTGCATTGTGTCGGAGAAGGCAGTATCTTGTTGGAGTTTAGTGTCTTAGTCCAATGTTGCATGTAATTAGGATTTTTTTTCTTTTTTTCCTTCCTTTTAAAACATTTTATGGATTATTGCCTTGAATTTAGGAGGAAATTTGGAAGAGCCAAGTTTGGCAATGGATGGGTGAAGTCTATCAGTGAGATGAAGCTGCAGTTTCTATGTTGCTGTAATTCAAATGGGTGTGGTGAAACTTAACAATTCCATGTATAAGGCTCACAGTCCTGCTTGCTTATCATAAAACCAGAAAAAGAATTTGAGTGACACAAGTTTTTCTTCCTCACATTCATTTGATTCTCTTGAAAAAGGAAGTATCAAAAATATTCATTTCAGACATCATCTAGCTCTAATATATTAAAAAAACCCTGACTTTCAAAATTAATAATTAAATTAGATATCATGCATGAGTTTAAGGTCCTAAATTATGGAAATGTCATATTATAAATGTCTTATTCTAATAGACCTACACATTACAAGAAAAAATAATAATAACACGTCACTAACTTTACACATGTTGTCAGTCAGTGTCATGAAATAATTAAAATGTTAATACAGATTTCAGAAAAAATGCTTTCTCATCTCTCGTCTTTCTTTTCCATCAACATCTAATGGTAAATTTTTATATATTTGCACTAAATACAAAATGTATGTGGAGAGATACAGACCTGAAATGCTTGTCAAGTGATGAACTGTAAAGACAGAGAAGTTCTATCCTTCATACATGGCTGTATATTTTAGTGACATGCAATTACTGAATCTGAAAGATTTCTTTTACTTTCTTTTAATTGTCTTTGCTTCCTTGGAAGTGACACAGGCACTAGTAGTTACTCATGATTAGTTTTGGTTTTGTTTATTTGAAAAGATTTTTCTGTCTCAGGATGATGCATAACTGCAAATAGGATACCTGACTGTGTTATCTTATGGTTCTGGTTTTTATGTTGCTGACCAGAGCCCATATTCAAAAATTAAATTTGAGTTTCTAATGAGCATTTGGTTAAAGGAAGGAATATTATGAAACAGTAAACACAGAAAAGAATATATGCACTAACATGTATGTAATCATAGAGGTCTTTCATTACAAATAATAGCATTTTATCACAAAATAAAACCTTATCTTCCATTCAAATTATAATTTACTACTAGAAATGGTATTTACTTTTATTAATACTACCATTACATTCTGTAATTGAGTTGAGATGAAACTAACTGAATTCTTGTGAGAGCCTTTTAAAAAGACAACAAAATTGACATTCTGTCTGATGGAGGCAGTGTGGCTTCATTTCTATTTGATTCAGATCCAGCAAGAGACATGATTATTTGTTCTGGTGTTTTTCCCAGCTCATGTTAAGTGAAATTTCTGACTCACAGTGAGACAACTTTTAATAAATTAAATGCAGATTTTCATTTTAAGTTGCATATTGATATTTTTCAGAAAAGTGTTCTATCTTTTTTATGACACAAGTAACAGTTTACAGATGCAGAGAGACCCAGCCTTCCTTGCCCACTCTCAGAGGGCTGAATGCAAATCAACTCCAGCCTGGGAAACAAGTTGTCATCTTAATTTGACACTGAATCTGAAATCCTTAACCAATAGTTAGAATGGATGATTCCTGTGTCACTTATGATTTTCCAGGGAAAAAAAAAAAAAAAAACAAAATCAACCACAAAACTGAAAAGAGAAAGCAAAAACCAAACAAACAAGAAAAAAACAACAATGAAAGAAAATAACACGCCAAACTGCTAATAAGAATGTTATATGTGCCTGAACCTGAGGAAACAGAGTATGTCTGGCTTTGAAGGCAATCATATTACTGAGCATGATTTACGAGTCATAAGTTAGGATGCTGTGACTGAATCTTTGCAAATGCAAAGACATGATTGTCTGAATGAATTAGCATTAGGAACAGGCCAAAAGTATACAGTATTATTTCTCTTTTTGCAGTCATATGGCATAAAAGATGCAATGGATATGACTAGCTTTTAAGGGAGAAATTAATTGAGAGATCTGAACAAATCTTAAGCCATTACCAGGAAACTGTTAATAGTATATAGTATTGCTTTACTGTTTGCTACTGTTTCTCATGAAGCTGAGTAATTTTCTCTTTCTCTTTGCAGAATCATCAGTATGGAGGGCAGGTCTGTCTTCTAGCTTCTGTACAGAGTTCTGGCATTCGATTAAGCAAGGTAATTTTTCTTCTTTTTTTTTTTTTCCTTACCTACCACTTAAGGATAGCACAGAATTTTTTTAATGAGGTAAGTATCTTTAAATGTTGCTCATTTCATCAGAAAACACTATACGTTCAAGGATATATTAAGCATTTTCTCAAAGGGCTCTGTTACTTTGAAAAAGTAATTTGGAGATAAATTGTATAATCAAATGGAATAAAAATACTCGAGTGATTCCATTGGGATGAGGGGTTTGAAAGACTTTCATAGCATTGTTCTTGTCAGAGATGAATGTCTGTAGAAATAAGGATAAGGATGAAACAGCTGCCCATATCTTCAGGCAATTATCCCAAAGGGGGAAAATAAACGTAGACAACTTCGAGGCCCCTGTATGATCTACCAACATTTTTAATGCAGAAAAATAAAACTTGAAAGAAGTGTTTGGTAAATCCATACGAAATATCAACAAACAGTGGATTCTATCTATTATTTGCTTTCATCTATTTATTCTTACACACTTTTACTGAATTTGTTTTACTAGAAATAGAAAACATATATTTCAATCCTAAAAATGTAATTTGATCATACCTAGAAAGAGTAGGGCATGTGTGTAATGTGTATACACACCCACATACATGTGCAGATGTGTATGTCAACACATCTATTTACATATGGATGTAGGTTCATATATGTTTTAAGTAGTTTGAAATAGCTTGTATGAAATTAAATTCATATGTACCTCTTGTAGGAAATTAAGCAGCTTTTAAACCCATTCAACTCAGAACTACCTTTGGAGTAAAGAAGGTACCATTAGTCCTATTATCTCAAAGGGAAGGTAAAACAGAGATTAAAATTTTCACTGATGTGTCCTATGTGCAATTAAGGAATAATGTTGCCACCTCAATGTAATACATAAGCGTTTAAAGCTGAAACCTGCTGCAGAAATGTTTAAAGGATGTTGTGGAAGTAAAAAACAAACAAACGAAAAATTCAAATTGGTTTGAGTAAATTGAGTACAGTGCTTTCATCCAAACTACCCCAAATATTGACTCTCAAAAACAAGAAGAGTACACTGGTAAAGGGTGCACTTACCAAAGTTCTTAGGTTCTTTCTCTAAGCATTAAGAGTGACTGCTGCTGGAGACCAAATAGTAGGTTAAGCGGAAGATTCATCTCATGTGGTGCCATTGTTTTTATGATAGGTCTGCACATGCCTGTCTTTTCCCCATTAAAAACCTTGGTGTGACATGCTCAGAGCTTCATTCTTACATCCTTCTCTTTTTCCTCCTCCAAATTTCTTTGCTGTTGTGCATTCCACTCAATTTCACCCATCAAATTTTTCTTACTTTCCATGCACATCCCTTCAAAATATCTTCTGCAGAGAGAATACATGGGAGAAATCAGAGTTGTTTGGAATTTTTTTTGTTTCCATGTTGATTTCACTTCAGGGGCATGATTTCAGGTGAAGGCAAATAGCCCGGTGCATGAGACTACGTACACATACTCCTTCAGAGTGGAGGAGTGTCCAGGATTATTGTATTACAGACAATTTTTAATATCTTTTTTGTTGTTGATTCTTAAAATGATAAACAGAGAAAATAAAAGAGTCTATCCTCTGCAGGCACAGATCCACACAGTAACATTTTCAGCTATTTTGCAAATAACATTGATTCAGTTATATTGGACACAACTATTGCTTACTTTGCTGTGTAGATTCATTAAAAATACTGTATGAAGAAGCAGTAACTTTGTGAAGAAAAAGAAAATTAATTTGTTCTTTTCATTATTGGCTAAAGACCCCATACATATTCACTCAAAGTACGCTTTATAGATACATGCCTTCTAACTAAAGCCCAGGATGTTTTGTTTGTACTAGTTGAATTACACATTGGCATTCCTGTCTGTAAACTTGAGAAACCATCTAGCTTTGTACCTTTATACTGATAGTCTTCTAAGTAGCAGGAGATATATTTCTGTTTTATTCAAGCATGAAATCTACAGCAAAACTGAGGGTATTCAGTAATTCTGTGAAATAAATGTTGAGATGCTGTGAGCATCCATGTGGCTCTATATATAATGTCACCAACATTATCACCAAGATCCCTATTCATAGAATTAGTCAGCGTTGGAAGGGAGCACACGGATTATCTAGTTCCAACCCCCCTGCCATGGGCAGCGACACCTCACACTAGATCAGGCTGGCCAGAGCCTCATTCAGCCTGGTCTTATACACCTCCAGGGATGGGGCCTCAACCACCTCCCTGGACAACCCATTCCAGGGCTTCACCATTCTCACAGTGAAGAACTTCTTCCTCACATCCACCCTGAATCTCCCCACCTCCAGCTTCATTCCATTCCCCCTAGTCCTATCACCACCTGATATCCTAGGGACTTGAGGCCCTCACATTCAGAATTATGGAGTGGGAACATAAAATACAGCAGCAGGTTGTTCCAGTCCTATGGGGTCAGTGTAGTTTGTTCTCTCAAAGAACAAGGGAAGCAACCCACACTTGTTTATCCTTTCAGGGGGGAAAAATGTTAAATATATTTTGCAGATTTAATGTCTGCACCACGGCAGATGCTACAGAGCTTCATTAGTATGGTAATTTGGGGAAGGTTTGGTTAGATGCATCCTACCAAGCAGAAACTTGTATAGTGTTTTAGTCTTAAAGTTTGTTTATGTATTTTCCATGTTGAACTAAGTAAATTGCTTCCCTTGGAGTAAACCACTTAACAATCTGTTGCCTCAGCAATAAGGTTGGGATCTTTAAATGTTGACAGATGAAGTCTAAACCATCAAAGTGAGGCCAGTGTGTTCTAAAGTGTTAAGGAGTAAAAGCCAGCTAATATACTTATTAGTGTTTTATCTGTATATGAACAAGCACTGAAAGAGTTAAAATCAAATTTGCATCTATGCTTTCTGATAGGATGGCAATAATGAAGGCTGGGAATCAGAAGTCACAGTCCGTGTTGGTTGAGCTCCACTATTTTGATCTCTTCTCACTTGTATCAGTCTCGCTTGTATCAGTGTCTGCCCAGGCTCCTTCCAATTAGTTCTCTTCATCTCCCTTACTGATAACTCCTCAGCTCTTTCATCTCAGACACTTCTAGTTCTCTCACCTCCTTTCCACAGTTTGTTTTCCTATTCTTTCTCTTGCTCCACCTTCTGGTTTCTTAAACCCTCTACAGTTTCCTCTCACTTCAACCTGCAGTTCTCATTCCACCTGGATCTCAACCCTTCCTTCTTGGTCTTTATTCAAATCAGTGCAAGCTCTTCATCTTCTCTACATATACCTTTACCCATCACACCTCACTAATTTATGAATCTGTCTCCTTTGATGTCTGGTTTCTTTGTACCAGCTTTCTCAGTTCTGGCTTCTTTATTTTCTCTCCAGTTACATTCATATACTGTAACTCACTCATTTACAAGTGTTTTATTTCTTGACCTCCTGTCTCCATTCTCTCTGGAAATGAATTTTTCCTATGCTTTCACTTTCAAATTTCTACCTCACTCTTGGTTTTTGCTCCTCTCTTGTCGTGATATAATCCACAGTGCAAGTGTGACTCATGCTTCATCTGCACTTGAAAAAGACTAGCTGCATCCAGAACAATGGAAGTATTACTAGTGGCAAAAGAGAGTCTCTGTTCTTTTTTGATGTGTATACCTCGCACAGTCCATCACAGCCTAGAGGCACTCAATTTCATTCAGAATGCCATCAATGCACTTTAAAACAGAGATATGACAAGTCCCACTTTAGGTAAAATAACATACACAGCATTTACATCTGCAAAGAGACTATACTTTCATCAGAAAAGCGTACAATCGTATGTACAAGCGTATGTACTATAATGGACAATGCATTTGTCTTCCAGTTTTAAGTCGGCTATAGCATGAGCATTTTCAATAGAACATCCTGATACATAATTTTGCCACAGGTTTTGTATTTAAAACTTTTATGAAGAGCTTTTCCTTAAGTATTCCTTTCAATAATTTGATATCTCTTCAGTCCCTTTTCCATTGTACTTATTTCTGTCAAGAAACTCAAACTGGATTTTTTTTTTCCTGAGTTGAAGAGAAACTCAGTTACTTACTTCAATAGCAGAATTGATGAACTTCTTTTCTGCAATGGACCTCGGAAATTTTGGTCTTTGATTCATGTTCTCTGTTACTCAAATCACATTTACACTTAAACCCCAGCAGCCTTATTTATTCTCATTATTTATTATTATATAGTGGTCAGTGTATGCAGAAGTATTGTAACTAGTTCTTTGTTGATCTTTATTTAAAGGCTTCATATATGTAAATGGATGGAAGGTAAAATTAGCTATATACTAAATGATGCATTTTTATTTTTAAGAAATATGAGAGAAAATAATGTTTTAAAAAAAAATCCTCCCTAGGGGAAAAAAACAGTCAATAAAAATATACAAAATATAGGAAAATACAGTTTTCTTTTTTTCTTCTATTGTGCAATCCAGGGCAATAATCAGAATCAATTAGCTTAACTTTTTTTTTTTTTTTTAAAGTGCTTCTATTATGTTTTCTGCCTGTTCTTACACACCAGGAAGAAGATGAGACTTCTTTTATTTTTAATATTTTGCCAATGTGCCATGAACAATGTCAAAACACACAGTGCTTCAAATCCTAATATTATTTTAATGATGGCTGATGATCTTGGTATTGGAGACCTGGGTTGTTACGGGAACAGAACGTTAAGGTATGATGCATTTAAGATTATACATCTGGGGGAGTCATAGCTTTATATTTGTTTTTTTCTGTGGACTTGTAAGATTAAAAACCCCAAAACATTCAGATATTTTATTAGATTCTTTATAATTAATCAAAGTTGTTAACTTTTCCAGAGAAGAGAATATTTGATCTTTTTTCTGAATAACAAAAGAAAACTGATCTGATGCATTTATTCTGCTGAAAACTTGCATCAGAAACAAAAATTGAGCAACAAACCAAATAAGAGTAGGTCTAGAGAAGCAAGATATGATCAACAATTTTCTTTTAAAATATACATGATTAAAATACATCATACAAATGAAGTGTAGTTTCAAGCACTTCTGATTTGAGATAAGCTTGTCACTGTCCAGAAATAAAGTGCTGATGTTTTTTCCTTCATTTATTTCATTCTGTAGTCAATACATTCATTGAAATGCATGTCAATGTGCCTAAGCAATGCAGCAGTGTTCCCCAGTATGATCAGCTTAGGTGTGATTGTTGTATAAACAGTACAAATTGTACCTATTTGTTGTGTTTCAGTGGTGCAAAGTCTTTGAGTTAATTTAAACATTCAGGTTAAAAGCACTGTCCTGTCAAATGTTAAATGCTCTTGTTCCTGCTGAGTTAGTTGTATATAAAAACTCCTTTTAACACATACTAAAAAAGTCCAAAACAAAACTAACCAACCAACCTCAAATTACAGCAGGTAATGCTGTATAGGTATATGCAGAACTGTAACTGCTTCATGATCTGTGTTCTGTGATGTGTGAATTCAGAATTAGATCTTTGGAGTATGAAGAAATTTTATCACACTGCTTGTTATCAGCTGGTGATATTACTGATGGCAAAGGCAGCTGTTGGAAAATTAATGTTTCTGACTATTCAGACTTAGATGATAGGAGCACTACTATACCTTGAGGTCATGGTAATTAATCTCCCAGGATGGGGACCTATTAGAACATACTGCAGCTCCTGGTCAGTCTGCATTCCTCCTCTTTTTTTTTCTTTTTTTGTAGAACCAAGGGCATAGTACTTTTTTCTTCAGGAAACAATTTTCATCTGCAGGATGAGCCACATCACAGAGAAGTTTTCCATGCAGTCAGGGAAACTTTGATTTGTTCTTGGGTCTAGCATTGCAGACATAGTCATGCTAGACATAACCATGATAGACATGTAAGGATCTAATCCACAGTCATTACTGTTTGAATCTCCCCCGATAAGCATTGCCACCATACAACATTACACCTACCACAGAAATCTTTTGCTGGGGAAAGAGAGAAGTGAAACCATGTAGGGAGTAAGGAAGCATAACCTTTCTTCAGTTTTTCCTCTTCCTATTTCTGTAACATAGAGGCCCTATAAGTAACAGTTGTAGCTCAAGGAATGCATTTAAAAGGGTTGTAATACAATACATCCAGGTGTCACAGTTTTGTACTGGCCAGGAAAAGTGGGAAAACAGATTTTTGGCACAATGCCACAGTGTCTTAGTTAAAGTATTGACACCTAACAAAAATATTTGAGACAATAGCATTTGGAATTGCAATACCACCCTGGCTTTCATAATTTGCATACAACAAGTCTTAACTTGCTTTTCCTGATAGTTCTTACCTCAGATGCCTTGATCTCATTATACCCATTTCCAAATAATTATCTTTATGTATTCTTTTGGGTTTCTTTCCTGCTGATGTTTTCCTAGAACCCCTAATATCAACAGGTTAGCAGAGGAAGGAGTGACACTTACTCAGCATATAGCAGCATCCCCACTTTGTACTCCAAGCAGGGCAGCTTTCCTGACTGGGCGATATCCTATCAGATCAGGTAAAATCATGTTGCTTTATGTATATAAAACTATCATACTTCATTTGCAGTAATCTGTATGCATTTTTTTCCTCTGGCCTTGCTTGATGTCTTTATCATTACTGGTTTAAATACTCATTTCAGTTATTAATCAAGATCAACAGTGTTGCTAAACATTTGAAATCTTCCATTTCAGATTCTGAAATGTTCACATTTCAGAAAAGTTAACACCAAAATATTTTTTTAATTGAGGAACAGCTTTTATATATTGATTTATTTTATTAATTCCGAATAAAAAGTCTGATTGTGGTTATTTAATATAAAGAGTAGACAGGTTCCACTGACTTTCCCCACTGTCCAAAAGACTGCCAAAGCATTCAGGCCGCTTCCAGGATGTTGGTAAGCATCCTGAATAGTGATCATAGCAGAGATGCATTATGACAGACATAATATAAGAACCCAATGTGAATTCTTCTATCAGTTTTTCTGCTTATGTAAAATCTTATGTCCTAGGCAAAAGATTTTCACCTAGGAAAGGGTTTCACCCTTGTAGAGTAGGGTTATCTGTTGGGCTTGGTGGTCCCGAGGGTCTTTTCCAACCTGAACATTTCTGTGATTCTGTAAATTGTTTTGGTTTCTTTTTATTTTGTTGTGGTGGTTTGAGCCTTAACTGGGGCTTAAAAGCTCAGATGGGGGCAAGGCTGGTAATCCTTCCTTTGTTTCCCTCCACCTCTTCCCCAGTAGAGAGAGAAAAGGGAGGGGAGGAAGGGGAGCAAATCCACCAATAATTTGGGTTCGGCTTGGAAGTAGTGAGGCAAAGAACTTTTCTTTTATACACATATATATATAACAATTACAGGCAGGGTTCACAAGGGTAAGGAACAAGGATGGATGGGAGAAGGAAAAGAAAAGGAAAAAAATATGAGATACAGAACCAGTCCTTTGTAAAGTGTGGAAGCAGCAGGAAAGAGAGCAATGGCTGCAATTCTCCTCCCTCTTGTACCCCTGCTGGACAGAGATGGACAGAGAGTGGGGGAAGTGGAACAGACCAAGTCAGTTTCCTAGGGGGTAAAACACCCCCCAGGGAGGGCAAAAAAACTCTCATGAGCTCTCGCCCCCTGTTTGTTTTTTTTCCAGGATGGGCATTAACCCACCACATTTGTGGGGGTTAGGGGCATGGAGGGCAGGAAGGACAGACCAAGTTACTTCAGCTGCCCTTAAAATTTGAAAGAGAAAGGGAAGAAAATCTCCCTTCTTTCTAAGTTTTCTTGTTCCATATCTACCTATACACAGTGTTAACCATCCTGTGAATACATGCATTTTATATCTTCTCTTGCTTTTAAAGTATCTGATCCAAAGCCCATTTGAGTCAGTGAAGATCCAGTCTGTTTATTTTAGTGTGCTGGGTCTGAGCCCCTCAGTGCTTAGCCATGCAACTTTAACATTCCTTTAACATCATTTTTAGCAAGGATCATTATACATTAATCAGATCACTTGTTCATTAGTGGTAAAACATCCTGTCCTTGCTTCTGGGAATGAAAGCAAAGCAAGACTCTGTAGCCTACTTGATACATTCATGTTCATTCAAATCAAGTAACAAGCTTCTGCAAAAGTGCCAGCTAATATAACTTGCTAAATTTTCCATTACATTGAACTGCAAAGGAAATTTTTATATACCTGTTGCAGCTATTTTTCCATTAATATTTATGTAGGTAAAGCCACAGGTCACTTTCCATTACAATCCTTTTTTTCTCTCTGAAAAATTAGTGTTCAAACTGATTTTTTTCTTACCTGATCTGTTGTCAGTCACATCTAATCATTTTCATGGAGGTGCAAAAATTGAACTTGGTGTTAATTAAATGAGGAAATTCCTAAATATGGACTATTTCCAAGCATCAGTAAGGAACTAGTAAAGCATTAATGTAGAAGATACTAGAATCATTATGTGTGGACAAAATAATGTTAGAATTTTAAAACTCCTGCTGACAGAGCTGAGGAAAAATATTCCAAAATGCAAAAATCATGGTTCTGTACTTTCATTCTGATAACTTAGGGGAATTACACAGATTTTGGTTACAAGAGATTGAAGTACATAAAAATAAATTAAAAAATAGATATTATAGGTATGTATAGATGGCTAAAACTAAACTGTTGATCAATAACTCTAGCTAGGGTGAAAAACTGAAGTCAGCACCTGAAGCTCTCCTTAATAAGCCAGTTTAACAAGTCTTTTCTAATCACAAGGGATACCTGAGGGAAGATTCTGGTTGTGTACATCAGTCATGTAGCTTTGGCACTGCAATCATCCAGTTGCATAATTCAGACTTCCTGGAGATACATCTGTGCAGATTTGCATAGATATTCTGTGTTCTATCTCTTTATACTCAAAGCCAGCTCTCATCTGGAATCCTAGTAATCTAATTTTCATGAACCTGCGCTTTCCAGTTCCTTGTCCTGAGAGTAGTTTATAAGCTCAAGTTTGTGTTCCTCAGACTCTCACTATACAGAAATTGCTGTGCCTTGTTTAGATCTTGTCTTGTTAGCTGGTATCTGATGGTGCTTTAATGCACTCCATGTGCACTGAACCATGTGTCTTCATACCTGCCATTGGAGGATTTATCTTCTCCCATCAATGCTGAGTGCACCAGTCTATTTCTCGAATCACTCTCTCTTGCTCTTATTTGACCTGGTAATGTTTACATGCCCAGCTATAAGACCGCCCTATTTCAACTGCCTTCTCTCCTATAATGTTAAAGGCTTGTAGAAAAAAACATATATAAGGAAAGTGGAATTTTTGAGAATAGAAATTGGGAGTGATCTCACTTAGTCCTCAGCTCCATTCCTCCCCTGTGTAGCAGAAAAATAAATAATACAAACTCAACTTCTTTCATATATGTTATACCTTAGAACATATGCAGAATGGACTCCATCTGTTTATGTGATGGCTAGCCCCAGGATTGTAAGCAGAGACATTTTTCTCTATGTATGCAGAAAGAATGAATGGCAATTGTTTCACCCTGTTATCCAAGTCTCATTAATTTTCATTGTATTTAGGAATGGCTGCCTTCTCAAGAGTTGGTGTCTTCTTATTTTCTGCCTCTTCTGGGGGACTTCCTTCTGAAGAAATAACTTTTTCCAAACTCTTGAAGCAGAGAGGTTACACAACAGCTCTAATAGGTAAAGTGGCATACATATACAGCATTACTTTTCATTCATTTGAATCAGAAGAACATTAGCTTTCCGTATAAACAATGGTCTGCATTAAGCTTTTCTCCTTCCCAGTGTAATGAGTTTATTTTTCTGGCACAAAGTTGAGCACATTTCCATGCATATATGAAACACTAATCAGGTAAGTATGTCTAATTCATTTGTGTAGTTATAGTCTTACTGTGCAAGGTATTGAAGAAACATTAAGAAAAAAAAAATTTAGTCAAGCTCCTGAAAAGTTTTCTGTATAAATAGGAGTTTGAGTACATCAGAGAGACCATGATGGATGGATCAATAACAGAGTACAAGTCAGTATAGTGGTGGGATTCATTTCGCTAGTTTTCAAAGATCTGTAAAGCAGATACTGTAGTACCTGGGCTAATTGTCTGGATTCTCTTAGTAATCAGACAGAAACTGGAATTTCTAGGAAATTTGTCTCATCCTGTGGTAGCTTTTTAATACAAAAATGTGTTTCTATCTCATAATGAAGATAGTTCAGGCAACTAACTATAGCATAAATATCCAGTGATGGATAAAAGGAATCTCAGTAGATTAATTTTAGACATAATTGGAGCGAATATCATAAAAGTATACCATTTAAATAATGTGATTATTTTTTTTCCTATTATGGCCACTGACTTACTCATGACATACTACTTTACACTTCAGAAACTTTTTGTGAAATAAAACTTGTATTATATAATATACTTTTGAATTGCTTTTGCCAGGAAATAGTTGTTTTGGGAACATAATACTGGAATATTAGTACATTAATTTAATTGTTAGATGCACCAGATTTGATTTTTAAACATAACAAAAGCTTGAAAATTTGCATGTAATTTCTATTTAAAAATCAGGCCATCTAACAAGGCTAATGATTTACACCACTGTTCAAAAAAGTATGTATATTATGTAGATAAGCAATGTTGAAGTTCCCAACTAAAAATCCTACTTAGCTATACCCAGGTCTTAGAAATTATAAAATGCCTTTATGTCCTAACAGATTCAAAATGGAAAACCAGAAAATCTTAGCAGAACTATATTTAGTACAGGTGAATTTGAACTATAGTGTAGTAGAGTTAATTTTTGTTGCTCCATAATCAATTTAAGACTAAAAGAAAATTGTTTTTCTGTTTGTAACAAGAAGCAGTGTAATACAACTCATTTTCTGGGACTGACCTAGCTAATGTTCTTTTTTTAGCTACTTTTACTGCAACATGACAGCTTTCCACTTAGATCTCCAGAAATTATCTCCATGATGCTTAATGAACATTTTTTTCAAGTGGCCTGAATGATAGCTATGAAACCATAAGTCATAATATTAGCATATCCTTAGAGTATAATGAAGGCTTCCAAAAATCAAGAAGCGCATTAACATTACAGATAAATCATAAGTAAATGACAAAAAGAAAGGTTATATGGATTTGAAGACTAGATAGACAGCTTCTGATTCCCAAACAGCCTATTTGCTGCCTCTGCTGGTATTCTTATCACATCATATTGGTCTAGGACAGGAGTTTCCAAACTTGTCAAATCTTGCACCAGTGATGGATTGGCATAAGGGTAACTTGAAGCCTTTCAGTTCCTCAAGCCTGTACTGTCACTTTCCTTTTTTTTTCTTTTTTTTTTTTTTTCTCTTCCAAATATCTCTCCCCTTTGCTCTGTAAGGACATTTTTTCTTCTGTAAATGATCCTTTTCCTCTCTTGTGATGGTTTAATCCACCTACATCAACAAAAGCTTGGCTGAACTCAGTCTGGGAAGCAAAATGGAAAGAAAGTTGTGTTTTACAAGCAATAATGGAATGCAATGAATATGTACAAAATATACAGTATTTACAGTATTATGCAGGTATTTACAAAAAGAGAACAGCACAGAAATCCTCCTTGGGCAGGAGGACACTGCCCCACTCCCCCCCCCAACCTTTTTCTCCTCTCCTTTTCCTCTGGTTAATTAGAAGAAAAGGGAAAAGGAGAGATGTTAGGGGATTTTCAGTTAGTTCAAAAGCATTGTTAGAAAGCTAGTAATGCTTATCTCAAGGTCATTAGGTAAGTCCTTCTTTGTGAAGCAGACATGTCAGCAGCCAGAAGGAAGAGGACAGAATGAGAAAAAAATGTAAGATTGTAAAACTACATCCCACTCATATACCAATGAAATTAGTTTAGAATTATCACTCTTGTTTTCCTTTTTACACCCAACTATTCAGCTAAAGAATTTGCAGCTATCTTTCTTAAAGGCACAGCCGGAAACTATCACATCTCTCATCTGATTATGTGCTTCCTCTTGCTTGATACATCCCTAAATACATTTCAGCTATAAATCTACTTTATGTATACACCTTTTTACCTCATTGTTTTTCCCCTGTGACACAAAGGTGACATCCAATAGATCTGTCAGGAAGACACACAGAATATCTGCAATAAAACCATACTTTCTCAAAAAACACAGATTCATTGAATATGTAATATTTCACCAGTTAAATGTCCTGGAAAGCAGCAAGAAATGTTGATGTATTGTAGGAAATACCTATTCTTAATGCAAAATTTTCACTGAAAGTAGGTAGGTATTATTTTGCTACTGCTAAACTCAATTACAGTTGAGAAATGTCAACTTTTCCTCACTACTTTTATCTAGCATGTTGTCTAATATCTTGAGAAGTTTAAAATCCACCTACATAGCTCATTTCCAAAATGTGAAATACTAATGCGTAAACTGGGAGTTGTGTCTTTCCTCCAGAGTGAGGTGTGGCAGTATTGGGACATATGACAGCATTGACATGTCCAGTACAAGGCTGGCCAAGTAAGTCAATGGAATAGGATTGTTACAGTTATGAACACAACAGTTTATGCATATATATTTTATATTATTATTATTTACTACATATGTGTATATTTCTTTGAGTACATAAAATACTTACGTTTGCATCTTGCTCTGTGTCTTGCATCTTACCATTTATCTGGAATGCAAAACCATACAAAAAACCCCACATCAAACTCAGTCTTTACATTCTTCTCTCACATTCACTGTCTGAGGGAAAAATAGAGGGGAAATACGAAATTTTTCTGCCTTCCCAGCATTCTGGTCTTGTAGTGGTTTGAGCCTTAACTGGAAGTTAAGAGCTCAGGTGAGGGGCAAGGCTGGGAATCTCTCCCCCACTCCCCCCGTCCTCCCTCCCAACAGAAAGGGGAGAAAAGGAAGGAGCAAACCCACCAAACAATAATTTGGAGTCGGCTTGGAAGTAGAGAGGTAAAGAGTTGTCTTTAAGCTATATAATATATATATATATAAAACAATAACAGGAAAAAGGTTCACAAGGGGCAAGAAACAAGGATGGATGGGAGGGTAAAGAGTTGTCTTTAAGCAGCATATATATATATATATATATATATATATATATATATATCAATAACAGGAAAAAAAAAAGGGTTCACAAGGACAAGGAACAAGGATAGGTGGGAGGGGGACAAAAACAAGAGAATAATACAAAACCAGCCTTTCTCTGAGGAAGCGTGAAGGCAGCAGGTCCAACCACGTGGCAGAGGAGCAGGAGGGCAGCTGAAGTAGCTCTCATCCAGCAGAGGCAGAAGCCAGGAGAAAAAAAGGCGGGGCCAACAGCTATGATGTCCTGCTTTTTATACCCTAGCTGGGCAGGGAGGGGGGGAGTGGAACAGACTCAGCTTCCCAGGCAAAAAATGCCCTGCAGGGAGTGAAAAGTACCTGCAAGCCCTCCACCCTGCTTTGTTCTTTTGTTCTCAGAAAAGGGTGTTAACCCACCACAGGGCTCTGAAACAGTGACTTACAAATGAAGTTTCTTGTCTGAATGGGACTTGCCTCTCATTTCCACTTGTTTTTCATTTGCATTGCTTTTGCTGTGCAGAAATCCTAATTGAAACTGAAAGAGAGGGAAAGAAGCCTGGGTCTCAAACTATTAATGCACTTATAATTTACAATGAACAATACAAATTTAAATCAAAAGCCTGGTAGTATCTGCTAAAATGCTTATGATGCTTGTGTGAAGTATTCATGCTATGAAGCTTCACTTGGCAAAGAGATGAGAGCATTTTGCACACCTCTCAGATTCAGAAAGGCCCCAGAGTGTAAAGCATATCACAATAAACTGTTGAAACACTAGCTCAAGGCATGGGTTATTGTCACAAGAGGTGAAACAAAGCATGTTTTAGACCCAGTTACCACTTGCTTTTTTAAGAGCAGTGCAGTATCTATCAAACCCCTCTACTTCATCAGCTATTTGGCAATTGTGTCTTTCTGTCACCACTGACGATGTAATTTGAACCAGTGCTTCTGTTGCCTTTCTCAACTGACCTGCACTCTGCTTTTTTTGGCTTAAGTTGTTTCTGAACAATTTTTTTTTTGAGGCCCAAGTTCATCTTGACATTGAACAATTTGTTGTGCTTGCTAAAACCCTTTTGATAAAAATAGGTGCTATATTTTGCCCTGTCCTGATTTGTTGCTGTCCTGGCTTGCAATGTCTGGTTTTATTGAGATCCAGTTGAAATAAAATTCCTTGTATCATAATAAATGACCTTGAGGGTATATTTAATTTCTTTGGGTTTCTTTTTCATATTTTTGGACTGAATTATAGGTGCTTTGAGATTGACAAATAACAGAAAAAAAAGGATAAATTAAAGCTGTAATATTTGTGATTCTAAGCCTCTACCTTTATATCTAACTTGATGAGAGTTGTTTCATGCTTACATTGCTTTGTGATTATTCCATGAAGACAGTCATGTTAACCTAAGAGAAAACACTGAAGCATTTTTTTTCTCCAAAATCTCTGTCTTTGCTGGGAATGAAATTCAGAATTGCACTCTTAACTAGCCCTTTATGGCACCACTGTAACATACAAAAATTCAGTAAAGTGATCTGCATTGCTGGGTTTTGCCTCAGTAATGTTCACGGGCCCATGTAAAGGAGAGTAATAACAGTCATTTTACCCATGAAAAGGAGAATACCACCTCAGGTGAGGAGCCATCTGACAGTAAGTAGAAAAACATCTGATGGGATGAGAAAGCATTAGAGGCCTCCATCTCACTGGCACATAAGCAGACCTAAAAATGCTTTTATAGAAGCTTCCATGATATACATGAGGTATTTCTATCTTAAGGCCATGAAGAGATGTACAAAGAGAACTTGACTCAACTAGCTTCCTGCGGTATTTTTCTTCACCTTTGATTACGAGGGAACTTAATGCACACAACATTCCTGTCCCATACCTTAGTTCTGTCATTTGTAAAAGAGAAATAACGACATCGAGCCCATTTCCAGGTACTATTAAAAAAAAAAAAACCAAACAAACAAACAAAAAAAAAAAAAAAAAAAAAAAAAAAAAACAACCCAAAAAAACAACAGAAAGGACCCCCATCTTCACAATCTTTGCTACTGTAATACCTGCATTTGTCATTGCCAGAGGCAGAAGTGCAGGATGAATAGGCTGCTCTCTAGACTCTGGAGATTCTCAGGAGTTCTCAGGAGTTCCTGTAAAAGCTGGGATCGTTTGGGAATAGGGAAAATTCTGCTTTTTCACTTTTATGTACTTTCTACCATGTATATCCTGAGGCCTCTAGAACAAAGTATTTCAGAATTCTTTTGGGTGGGTTATGGGGTGAGGACTTCCTGGCTTGTGGGGTTTTGTTTATTTCTTTTAAGGTCAGAGACCCTGAGTTTTACTGGTCATGTTTAGGAATTTGATTCAGAAAAAAATCAGTAAAATTTGACCCAGGAATATATATTGTCTTCTGTTTTGTGACATGTTTTTCAAATAACACATTTTCTTGCTGAGACCAAAGAACATAGCTCCAGCCATAATTTATATCACAGACTTACCTGAATTTTATATAATTATTTAATTTATTATTTAATTAGTATATATTTGAATTTAAATAATAGCTACCAAATACTTAGGTCTGTTGCACTTAGTGATGCATAAGCATATGGTAAGGGATTGTACCTGAGTCAGAACAAATTATCTAGATACTTAGAGCAATCAGCATGAACATGTTACTGTAATGCAAATGAGACTCAGTGTTTCCTTGTGTCAGCCAATGTCCAACATTATTGCAGAATGAGAGTGATTTCCTAATGAGACAAAATGCTGTGAGAGATTGTATTTGGCAGCAATTTAATTTTTTCTTATTGTTATATATATAAATAAAGTATTCCTCACTTTTTACATACATGTGTATATAGTGAAGAAGATTGATAATTTCAGAGATTTTACTGTCATTTAAATAAAATATGCCTTAGTTGTTTCACTATTCTTATTTCCTGCTTGTTACTGTTTACTTCTTTTTCTTTATTTAAACTAGAAAAATGTGAATGATTTCCCAGAAATATTTCAGAAAATATATTTTGTAACTCCAAACTGCCTCTTCCTAAGAAAGCAATAGATGTTACAAAACAATATTTTGTGATGGTTACTTAACTATATGTGCACAAAGCTTTAATTTTCAAAGTTAGCTATCTGTTAGGGTCCTGTTACTCTTCAGTGACCTGCTAGACCACTCAAAATGTAGTGGTCTCCATCAGGAGCTGTACCAAACTATTTCTAAGTAAAATGAAGAGGCAGACATGAACAAAAGGGCTTGATGAAGGCATAAAGAGAGATTAGACAGAAAATAGGGATGCATTAAATAAATATTGGGGGTGAGGGCATATCAGACAGAGTGACAGTTTCATGTCTGGAACAGCGCACATTAGAAGTTGATGGTTTAACTACAAAAATGCTCCCTATCCTCTCTTTCCAGGAAAGTGGCATCTTGGAATGAACTGTGAGAGCAGTAATGACTTCTGTCACCACCCCCTCAGTCATGGATTTGATTATTTTTATGGGCTTACCGTGACCAATTTTAGAGACTGCAAGCCTGGCCAAGGCAGCGTATTTTTAAAAGGGATTCAGAAATCCCTTGTCATCCCAATCCAAATTGCTGTAATCACCCTGGTTTCTTTGGTAGTAATACAGTACATCGGTCTCCTCAAAATTCCTTTCCAAGCATTGGGTTGCTGCTTGTTACTAGCTGCTATTTCACTTGCTGGTTTGATTTTTTTCTTTTATCATTTTCGACACTTCAACTGCTTCTTAATGAGGGACCATGAGATTATCCAGCAACCACTGTCCTATGAGAACCTCACTGAAAGACTGACAAAGGAAGCAGTGCAATTTATGGAAAGGTAGGTTTCTAAATTTGCTATACATTAAATTATTATTATTATTAAATATGCTATTATATATTATGATAACATTTTCATTTAAAAATTACTAAAGTTAATTATTTTAGTGAAAGTGACTCTGTTGTTTTGTTTTGTTTTCATTAAGTATGTGTTTACTTGCTCTGTAAAAGTTAAAAATATGAATGTTTACAAGCTTCAGAAAAAAATAATCTAAAAACCACACAAGGTTTTTTGGAATTTCATTCTTGAGAACTTCATGTAACTTAGAAATATGAAAATGTTTTTGTGGTGTGATTTAATTGTATGGAAGTACAATGCAGAATCGTAACCCATGATTTCTCTTGAACGCATCCATTAAGTGGATCCATTCACTTGATGCATCCATTAAGTGACATTAGTAAGTCATATTTTTTAAGACACTGTTATTTTAGATGCCTCCATTTTTATGCCAGATTCATTTTGAAAATATTTAATTTACAGAAGTTAGGAAATAATTATTTTTTTAAAATCAGTCAATTTTTAATAGCCAGCACATCAGGTCACTTAAAGATTGGATGTACAGTTTCATGTTAGGTTATTCATTTTTGCAAAGTTAGCTACTTTAGCATGATTGCCACCACAGTGCTTTTAATGAGATCAAATCAAGAAAGTATGCATTTTATGCTGAATTATAAATCAGTATATTTGGAGCAAAAATATTTTATCTGTTTTAATTCCTGAAAAAATATGGCAAAGTATTTTTCTTGGTCACTTTTGAAACAGGTTGCACCATTTCTAAAAATAGCTAATTAAAATTAAATCGTATTCTAAGACATAAGAAGTTCCTTGATTACTATTCTGAAAAGTATGTACCAGATAGTTACTGTGAATACATTCACGTGGTGCCATTGCTGAATGAAAACTTAGACCAAAGAAACAGAGGCTACATTTTCCAGACTTTATGGCTGCATGCAGTAGTTATCAATATTTCTCTAAGTATGTTTATAAATAACATAAAACATATTTATTTCCTCTTGGCAATGGTGATATATATAATCATGCCTTCCCCATCTGCATTCTAACTAATTTAACAGTGAAATGCTTTTTTTGCTATAAAAAATACATATACATACGTCTCTGAAAACTTTTGGAAGATTATGTACTTAGTGACCAAGCACTTGGTGATTTTACAAGACTGTTGAATACATTAACTGTATTTTGACAGATTCTTCTGTGATTTACAAGTTTATAATGTATCTATAGTGATTCATAATATTTTGCTTATCTGAACATTTCATTGCTTTCAGTGTAATGACAGTGAAATTGTAACCCCTAAACAAGTGAGTTAAAGATTGGAAATCAATGCTAGGAAACTATTAACTCTTTATATTTCATTCATATTCATAATGCTCATAGTGTTATTTTACAGCTTAGTGTTTTGAGCTGGCAAAACAATGGATCATCTAAGTCAGCACAACTTTGTTGACTCAGCTGGAGGCAAGTGCCTTTACATCAGCTGGGCACTTAGCCCCAGTTTTCAATGTAGTTTCCAGACAAAAATGATATTAAATTGAAGTCACGGTTAATAGCATATATTCGTAATTTACAGAAAACTTTGTTAAAGGAATGCTGCAATTATAATGAAAGCTACAACCCAGACTAGTCAAAGTCAATGTTAAATTAAGGAATATCCAATCATTTGGATATTGGCAGGGCTCATTAGGAGGGCTTTAAACTAGGTCTGAAGGGGGTGGGTGAAGACATCGGTCCCTCTGCAGAGGTAAGAGTAGGGCACAAGGTAGGGTCAACTGAGAGGTCGGGAGCCCAGCTGCAGTGCATGTACACCAATGCACGCAGCCTAGGCAATAAGCAAGAGGAGCTGGAGGTCCTAATCCACCAGGGCAACTATGATATAGTTGCCATCTCAGAAACATGGTGGGACAACACGCACGATTGGAGTGCTACACTGGGGGGTTACAGGCTCTTTAGGAGGGATAGGAGAGGGAGAAGAGGAGGAGGGGTGGCTTTGTATATTAGGGAGACACTTTCTGCCTCTGAACTTGAGGTGGAAGATGAGGGAATTGAGAGCCTGTGGGTTAAAATCAGAGGGCAACCCAACAAATCTGACATCCTGGTTGGAGTCTGTTATAGACCACCCAACCAGGATGAGGAGATTGATGAATTATTCTATAACCAACTGGAGGCTGTCTCAAGATCATCAGATCTTGTCCTCGTGGGTGACTTCAATCTGCCAGATATCTGCTGGGAACTTAATTCAGCAGAGAGAAGGCAGTCCAGAAGATTCCTGGAGCGAATAGAGGACTGCTTCCTAACGCAGCTGTTAAGCGAGCCTACCAGGGGACAGGCTCTGCTTGACCTGCTGCTCTCCAATAGGGAAGGGCTGGTGGGAGATGTGACCGTGGGAGGCTGCCTAGGGTGCAGTGACCACGAGATAGTGAAGTTTTCAATATGCAGGGAGATAGGGAGGAGTACCAACAGAACCTTCACCCTGGACTTCCGGAGGGCAAACTTCAGCCTCTTTAAGAAACTTATTTGTAAAGTTCCCTGGGTACCAACCCTCATGAACCGAGGGGTCCAGGAGGGTTGGACCTACTTCAAAAGGAGCTCTTGAGGGCACAGGAACTGGCGGTCCCCATGTGTCGAAAGATGAGCCGGCGGGGAAGGCGACCGGCCTGGATGAGCAAGCAGCTCCTGGGGGAATTAAGGGAAAAAAAGAGGCTGTATCACCTTTGGAAGGGGGGGAAGGCTTCTCGAGGTAGGTTCAAGGAAGTGGTTAGATTATGTAGGAATAAAATTAGAGAGGCAAAGGCCCAGTTAGAACTGAAACTGGCCACCTCTGTGAAAGAAAATAAAAAGCAATTTTACAAATATATCATGCTAAAAAGAAGGGCAAGAAGAACCTCCACTCCTTACTGGACCTGGAGGGGAGCACGGTGACTGAAGATGAGGAAAAGGCTGAGGTCCTGAACGCCTTCTTTGCCTCCATGTTTAACAGCAAGGCAGGAGTCCAGGATGAGTGGCCTCCTGAGCTGGGTAATAGGGTCGGGGAGCAGTGTAATGCCCCAGAAATCCATGAGGAATTAGTTCGGGACCTGCTGAGCCACTTGGACACCCACAAGTCCATGGGACCGGATGGGATCCATCCTAGGGTGCTGAGAGAGCTGGCAGATGACCTGGCCAAGCCGCTCTCCATCATTTTCCTCCAGTCCTGGCTCACTGGAGAGGTCCCAGATGACTGGAAACTGGCCAATGTGATCCCCATCCACAAGAAGGGACGGATGGAGGAACCCGGAAACTACAGGCCAGTCAGCCTGACCTCAGTGCCAGGGAAAGTGATGGAACAGATTATCCTGGAGGCATTAACTGCGCACCTGAAGGATGGCCAAGGGCTCAGGTCCAGCCAACATGGATTTAGGAAGGGCAGGTCCTGCCTCTCCAACCTGATCTCCTTCTATGATCAGGTGACCCGTCTGGTGGACGTGGGGAGGCCTGTGGATGTAGTCTATCTGGACTTCAGCAAGGCCTTTGACACCGTCCCCCACAGTAAACTGCTGGCTAAACTGTCAGCTCGTGGTTTGGACCGCAACACTCCGTGCTGGGTTAGGAACTGGCTGGAGGGCCGAGCCCAGAGAGTGGTGGTGAATGGTGCCGCGTCCGGCTGGTGGCCAGTCACCAGCGGCGTCCCCCAGGGATCGGTGCTGGGCCCCATCCTCTTTAACATCTTCATTGATGATATGGATGAGGGGGTTGAGTCAGTCATCAGCAAGTTTGCAGATGACACCAAGTTGGGAACAGATGTTAGTCAGTTAGAGGGTAGAAAGGCTCTGCAGAGGGACCTCGACCGACTGGACAGATGGGCAGAGTCCAATGGGATGGCATTTAATAAGTCCAAGTGCCGGGTGCTGCACTTTGGCCATGGCAACCCCATGCAGAACTACAGGCTGGGGTCAGAGTGGCTGGAGAGCTGCCAAACAGAGAGGGACCTGGGGGTGCTGATTGACACCCACCTAAACATGAGCCAACAGTGTGCCCAGGTGGCCAAGAAGGCCAATGGCATCCTGGCCTGTATTGGGAACAGTGTGGCCAGCAGGAGCAGGGAGGTCATTCTGCCCCTGTACACTGCATTGGTTAGGCCACACCTTGAGTCCTGTGTCCAGTTCTGGGCCCCTCAGTTTAAGAAGGACATCGAGATACTTGAACGTGTCCAGAAAAGGGCAACAAGGCTGGTGAGAGGCCTTGAGCACAAGCCCTATGAGGAGAGGCTGAGGGAGCTGGGATTGTTTAGCCTGGAGAAGAGAAGGATCAGAGGTGACCTCATTGCCCTCTACAACTACCTGAAAGGTGGTTGTAGACAGGAGGGGGTTCGTCTCTTCTCCCAGGCAACCAGCAGCAGAACAAGGGGACACAGTCTCAAGCTGTGCCAGGGGAGGTTTAGACTCGAGGTGAGGAGGAAGTTCTTCACTGAGCGAGTCATTCGTCATTGGAATGGGCTGCCCAGGGAGGTGGTGGAGTCGCCGTCCCTGGAGGTGTTCAAGGGGAGATTGGACGTGGCACTTGGTGCCATGGTCTAGTTGTGAGGTCTGTTGGGACAGGTTGGACTTGATGATCCTTGGGGTCTCTTCCAACCTTGGTTATACTGTGATACTGTGATACTGTGATTTTAAGGTATCGAGAAGCAATTAGGACATTTTAGCAGTCTTAACTGTGCCCTCTAGTGAAATCACATGCAAAGTATATGACCATAAAACTTGCTCCTGGGGATAGGCATAATTAGATTAATAATTATTGAACTGGTCTGCGCCATTTATTAGTGTGAGCAGCAAAATCAATATATGCTTTGACACACTAGTTCTGACATTGTATAGGTCATACCTGTCAACTCCAGTGCAGCAAAAAGACTGGCTACTGCCTGGCCATTTGAAGGAGAATGGCCATCAAGAAGAAATGAGCAGCAGTCACACATCTGGCACATGTCATTCCACTTCTCTCAGGGAGCAGTCTCCCTTAACCCACCTTCAGGCAGACATTTGACTCAACAGTTCATTTCTCACACAGGTTTCTTTTGCTTTGATAATACAGTATCTATAGCTTGGCCCTGTACACTGCTACTGCTTGTTCACAAGTCTACCAGAGTTCAAACAATCTGGAATTTAAAGAATTTAGAGTTGTTCACCTTAATTGATTCTTAATATACATTTCATCATCAAACTAAAAATCATCATATATAATTCATATTTTAATTGATTAATTGTCTTTACAATAAGTCTATGATGAAGCTTCAAACTTCAACAATGCTGGTATGTGCTGTATATCCCTTATATCCCTTTTATGCTATATTTATATATATTTATAATTTTTATGGCAATTGCAACTTAAATGTTGTATGTTTATTACACCTATTACCTGTATTACCTTTATGAGTTCTTCAGAGTTCAGGAAATGGAATTCCTGACATTATTCTCTCTTCTAGCTATTTCTCAACAGTATTGTCAGATTTATGGCTTCTTACCATGTACATAATCATTAAATTTTGTATTTTTCATCTTGTAATTTTTTCATAACATATAGTTGTGTGTTATTATAATTCAGTCTGGAGAGATGGTATTGCATTTGTTCTTCTTTAGGTTAGTATGTGTATGACTGTTTTCATTTGCTCCTAGGAGGACTGAAATAGAGCAAATTTAAGATTCAGTAAGCAGAAATAGCACTGAAGAATATATACAAGTGTCATATCCAGTGTAAGAAAACAAATGCTAGTTTAGTTTTTCACCCTAATTGTATGTAGGTAGGTCAGCTTGGTGTATGTTAACTCTAACTTCTTCCCAAGAGCAAGTGTATGTACATATTGTAAACTTATCAGAACATTGTCTTGACATTAACATTACATTTGATAGTCAAATAAGTACCAATTATTTAATATTAAGTTCTATGTGGTTGTCAGTCTTCTAGTATGTCCTTTAATGATCAGCTGCACAGACAATCCAAATTTGGAAAACAACAGAGACTGGTATCTAATGTATAAGAAATTGACAACATGCCAATACTACTCTATGACACAGAATAATTCTCAATCAAACTTGTAGAGCTGATAACAACTAATAATATTTTTTTTTTATTAAAAATCCTAATGAAATCTAACTTCTGGGAAACTGTATTTGGGTAATAACATATAAAAACTGGGGTGAAGACAAAACTGAACAACTTCCTTGCATTTAAAAAACAATATTTTCCTTTTATCCTATTTCAGTCTTTGAAACACTGTTACAACAGATATACAATTTTTTTATTTCTTTTTTATCCAGCAAACTGTGGTTTCAATTTTTTCTGAAAATCACTAGGTCTTAAGATCAGGCATTTGGCATGTTGTACTGGAGTCAGAGTTTTTAAATAAAGTGGCTTTATGAATCCATGTGGTAGTTTGGGCTGGGTACCCTCTGCTATGTGGGGTGCTTCCTGTGTGCAGAAGTCCAGCCCAGTGGGCAGACGCAGGAAACTAGGTATCTCCTACCATAATTCTCTGCACCACTAGAAGATCTAGCGCGGGGTCTGGCACTTTCTCTTTCTTCTCCCGCCGTCACCCAGTAACTGGGGGAGATATCTCCCAGCCATGGGCCTGGCTAGGCCCACTGCCACGGTGGGATGGGCAGTCTCAGATCTGGCCAGCTGAGACTAGCCTAGCAGTGGGGGGGAAAGAAGGAGCCCTGGGGGTCCTGGGTGTACCCTCAGGTGGGGATGGGATGTTTCTGGGTCTGCTTTGGGATCTCTTTTGTCACTGCACTTCTGGCTCTCTGTACACAATCACCGCTTTCCATTTAAACTTTCCATCACTTTTGCAATCTGTTTGTTTGAGTCGTTATTTCTGCCCATGCTGGGGAGGGGCTCTGCCTCAACCCATTACAATCCTGCAAGAATATTCATGATATTCATGAGGTGACTAGACTTAGAGATGTCAGGGATTGTAGAAGGGAGACCAACTTGAGTAAGCAGGCTCTGCAGGCTCCCCCTGCAGAGGCTGGTTATCCAAAAAGCGGAGGGGAATGGACAAAGGTTCCTCTCAAAAGACACAAATTAAAACCTCCTTGCCTCCCCTCACCTTCCCCACTGCCCTTGGAAAACAAGTATGGGGCACTGGAGGTCGAGGGAGAGGTGATTCTGATGCCGGAGGACACACCATCTGTGGTTTTCCCTGAGACAAAACAGCCTGAGGTGAAACAGCCTTCCCCTGGCATTAAGACTTGCTCCCTTAAAAAAAAGAGGATGGTAATTGTTATTGGTGATTCCCTCCTGAGGGGAGCAGAAGGCCCCATATGTTGGCCAGACCAGACAGTTCCCAGACAGGGAACTGTTGTCTTGCAGGAGCTCAAGTTAGTGATGTTACCAGAAGGCTGCCTAGTCTGGTGCAGCCCTCTGACTACTATCCCTTAATAGTTATGCAGTTAGGGAATGATGATGTTGCAACCAGAACTCCCAGGGCTATCAAGAATGACTTCAAGGCCCTGGGGGATCTGGTGGAGGGGTCAGGTGCACAAATAATTTTTTTGTCTATACCCTTAGTTGCAGGAGGGAATACCAGAAGGAACAGGTCAGCAGCTGTAGTCAACAAGTGGCTTAGAGACTGGTGTAGTCTGAAGAATTTTGGGTTTTTCGATCTTGAAAAACTTTCTACTGCACCAGGTCAGCTGGCAACAGGTGGAGTACATCTGTCCCAGAGGAGGGGAAAGGTCACAGTATATGAGGATGGCCTGTCCCCCAAAGTTAAAAAGATTCTGGGAAGGGAATTGGCAGGTCTCATTGACAGGGCTTTAAACCAGCTTCGAAGGGGGAAGGGGCTGAAACCAGTCCCCCCAGACAGGAGTCTGAGGGTGGTAAGCTGGAGTCAGGGGTGAAACCAGCAGCCCGACTGAAGTGCATGTATACTAATGCACGAAGTATGGGCAACAAACATGAGGAGCTGGAAGCCTTGTTACAGCAAGAAAGTTATGATGTAGTTGCCATCACAGAGACGTGGTGGGATGACTCACATGACTGGAGCACTGCAATTGATGGCTACAGGCTCTTCAGGAGAGACAGGCAAGGAAGAAGGGGTGGAGGGGTGGCCCTGTACATCAGAGAGGCACTTGATGCCGTTGAGCTAGAGATCAGGGACGATTGGGTTGAGTGCTTGTAGGTGAGAATTAGAGGGATGACCAGCAGGGCAGATATCCTGGTTGGAGTCTGTTATAGACCACCCAACCAGGAGGAAGATGTTGATGAAGCATTCTATAGGCAGCTTAAGCCTGTCTCAAGATTGCCTGACCTTGTTCTCATGGGTGACTTCAACCTGCCTGATATCTGCTGGGATCACAACATAGCAGAGAGGAGGCAATCTAAGAGGTTCTTAGAGTGCATGGAGGACAGCTTCTTATCCCAGGTGTTGTGTGAGCCTACCAGGGATAAGGCTCTGCTTGACCTCGTCTTCACCAACAGGGAAGGGCTGGTGGGTGATGTGGTGGTCAGAGGGTGTTTAGGCACCAGTGACCACGAGATAATTGAATTTTCTGTATTCAGTCAATCTAAGAGGGGTAGCAAGAAGAACTCCACTCTGGACTTCTGGAGGGCAGACTTCAGGCTACTCAAGGAGCTAACTCAGAAGGTTCCTTGGGAAACAGCCCTTAAAAATAAAAGGGTCCAGGAGAGCTGGACCTACTTCAAGGCAGAACTCTTGAAGGTGCAGGAACAGGCTGTGCCAATGTGCCGGAAGATGAGCTGCCAGGGCAGATGGCCAGCTTGGATGGGCAATGAACTTCTAAAGGAACTAAGGGAAAAAAAGAGGGTGTATCATCTTTGGAAGAAAATTTTTATGCCAATTTTAGCATAGCACAGTAGTTTTTCTTAGAAAACAATAAGTGTATCTGCTTTTATAGCCAGATGATGTGAGTCATAGTACTTCTACTAGTATAGGGGATGTAATGGTCTAACAAATTAAAAGTTTGTACTTTATGATGGAAATTGAGGATACTTTCACATCTGTTTGATTTGACAAGTGCAGGCCAACAAATTCAGAGTTCTACCTGTTGCTCTGCTGCATTGGTCTTAGATTACTATCAGTGCACTGAAAGGCAAACAAAATTTCCCAAGGAGTTTTCAATACAATACAATACAATATACCAGGTTGAAAGGGACCTTCAAGATCATCGCATCCAACCCATCAACCAATCCAACCCACCTAAACAACTAAACCAAATCAAGTCTCCTCCTGAACACCTCCAATGAAGGTGACTCCACTACCTCCACAGGTAGCTGATTCCAATGGGCAATCACTCTCTCTGTATAGAACTTCTTTCTAACATCCAGGCTAAACCTTCCATGACGCAGCCTGAGACTGTGTCCTCTTGTTGTGGTACTGGCTGCCTGGGAAAAGAGATAAACCTCTGCCTGGCTACAACCTCCCTTCAGGTAGTTGTAGAGAGCAATAAGGCCACCCCTGAATCTCCTCTTGTCCAGGCTAAGCAACCCCAGCTCCCTCAGCCTTTCCTCATAAGGCTTGTGTTCCAAACCCCTCACCAACTTCATTGCCCTTCTCTGGACACATTCCAGTAAGTCAACATCCTTCCTAAACTGAGTGGCCCAGAACTGGACACAGGATTCAAGGTGCGGCCTAACCAGTGCAGTGTACAGGGGGAGAATGACCTCCCTGCTCCTGCTGGCCACACTGTTCCTGATGCAGGCCAGGATGCCATTGGCCTTCTTGGCTGCCTGGGCACACTGCAGGCTCATGTTCAGCCTACAATCAACCAGTACCCCTAGGTCCCTCTCTGCCTGGCCGCTCTCCAGCCACTCTGACCCCAGCCTGTAGCACTGCATAGGGTTGTTGTGGCCAATGTGCAGAACCCGGCACTTGGATGTGTTAAATCTCGTGCCACTGGATTCTGCCCATCTGTCCAGCCTGTCGAGGTCCCTCTGCAAAGCCTCTCTACCCTCCAGCAGATCAACTCCTGCCCCCAGCTTGGTGTTGTCCACAAATTTACTGATGATGGACTTGATGCCCTCATCCAGATCATCAATAAAGATATTGAAGAGCATGGGGCCTAGCACTGATCCTTGGGGCACACCACTAGCAGCTGGCTGCCAGCTGGATGTGGCACCATTCACCACCACTCTCTGGGCTCGGCCCTCCAGCCAGTTCCTAACCCAACGCAGTGTGCTCCTGTCCAAGCCCTGGGCTGACAGCTTGGCCAGGAGTTTGCTGTGGGGGACAGTGTCAAAGGCCTTGCTGAGGTCCAGGTAGACTACATCCACAGGCCTCCCCACATCCACCAGGCGGGTCACCTGATCATAGAAGGAGATCAGGGTGGTCAGGCAGGACCTGCCCTTCCTAAATCCATGCTGGCTAGGCCTGATCCCTTGGCCATCCTGGAAGTGCTGTGTGATCGCACTCAAGATGAGCTGTTCCATAATCTTGCCTGGCACTGAGGTCAGGCTGACAGGCCTATAATTCCCTGGCTCATCCAACCGGCCCTTCTTGTGGATGGGCACCATGTTGGCCAGCTTCCAATCTTCTGGGACCTCTCCAGTGCACCAGGACTGTTGAAAAATGATGGAGAGTGGCTTGGCCAGCTCATCTGCCAGCTCTCTCAGCACCCTAGAATGGATCCCATCCAGTCCCATGGACTTGTGGGGGTCCAAGCAGCTCAGAAGATCTCTAACTTCCTCCTGGAGCAGCGGGAAACTATGCAGCTCCCTGGCTCCTTCAGCCAGCTCTGCAGGCCAGCTGTCTGGAAGACGTTCTGTCCTGATAGTATAGATTGAGGCAAAGAAGGCGTTAAGTACCTCTGCCTTTTTCTCATCCTTTGTTACAACGTTCCCCTCTGTGTCAACCAAGGAGTGGAGGTTGTCCTTGCCCTTCCTCTTGCTATTAATGTATTTATAGAAGGACTTTTTGTTGTCTTTCACAGCAGTGGCCAGTCTAAGCTCTAAATAGGCTTTTGCCTCCCTAATTTTCTTCCTACATGTTCTAGCAACATCCCTAAACATTTCGTAGGTTGCCTCCCCTTTTTTCCAAAGATGATACACCCTCTTTTTTTCCCTTAGTTCTATTAAAAGTTTATTACCCATCCAGGCTGGCGCAAAACTGTTGGAGAAAAGTTAAAAGGCCCACATGTGAAGCACAGTGTCAGATTAGTTTAACTTGCTCTCTCACCCACTTTGAAGTTGTGTTTTACAGCTTAAGCCTGACCTGAATCCTTGAGTACTGTATGCACTCCTCAAACTAAAAAGGAAGAAATTAGTACTACTGCAGTGCAGGGAGGTCACCAGCAATGTGATGCTTTTAGATGTTTCAAGATCAGTTAAACACAGATTAAAGAATGCATTTTGTCATATGTATGTAATCTCTCTGGCTACTCAGAGAATTAAAAGACTGTCTGATTCATGTTAGGATGAAAAAAAAAAATGTGTTTGCATAAGTGAATCTCAGATCTTTTGAAACTGAAGTTCCTTGTGTTTGAACTGTGTAAAAGATAGTGGCAATACATTTTTGAAGGAGTTGTTTATTGAAGTGATTCAGGAATTAAGATGTTATTGTCAAATTTCTCTCATGCCTACCAGCTGATACTGTCATTCCATTTTCAAGGTCATAGTAAAGGTAGTCAGTTATGATTCTTCTCAAAGAGTTTCGGTAAGAGATAAATAGCTGCCTGTAATAATTTACAGGATATTAATAGGTGAGGCACTTTTCCACCTGAGAGTGAGCTGTCAATCAGAACCTGTCAATTTGAGTTACAGAGAACAGAATTATGTGCTACCTTTCCATATCAATCATTGGTTCAATGACTTTTCATTAACATTAGATCTTTATGTCAGATCTATTAAAAAAAAACAAAACAACAAAAACCAAACAACAACCCCACCCCCCCAAACCAGCAAACAAACAACAAAACAAGCCTGAGATTTTATATGTTGAAAATAACATTTATAGTGGAGGCTTTCCATACTCAATTTTAGCAATACAGGTATGCATTTAGAAATATGCAGTGTCTCTGGGACATTAGAGAAAGACAGTTTGCATAAAAAGTAAATTATGCCTATGCCATTGTAGCTATGAAGTATATTTTTGTGTTGATTTACCCTAGAACTTGTATATTGCTGCCAATTCAGTGAACTGTGTTTAAGAAAAAATATCTAAGATAATCCTGTGCAGCAAACAATGCAAGTTGTAAAGAAAAATCTTGCAAAAATGTTTTTTAATGAAAGGTCAGTGTTGTGTTAATGTGCATATTAAATATTAAACTTAAAAGTATACATATTTTTTACTTGAAATGCTGACATTTGCAATCTTTTTAATTGATTCAGAAATCTCCTGTTATTTGTTGCTGAATCAGTGAAAGCTCCTCACATGTAAGACTTTTCAAATAGCAACCAATACAACTTTGTGCAAAGTGTATTGTATTTCTTTGAATCTGTACTTTATAATATTACAATAGTACAGGATACCTGCACAAATATTTAAAGGAAATCCTTTTTTTTTTTTTTTTTTGTCATTTTCCACATGAAAAATGGTCTACTTATTCTGTCTTTTTTTTTAAAGGCTTCCCAGTCAGAAGCACACTTATCAACTAACATGGATAAAATTTTCCCGTATTTTCTGTAGGTACCACTGTGTATTTTAGTAAAGAGCTTTAACAATGCAGCTTCTGTAAAATCAAAGCCAGCCAAGGGGAAAGGAAAAATGGATCATACATATATTAGAATAACTAGTTACTTTCCCTTCAGATTATTGTCAGATGAATCCTTTTTATTTAAGAGATTGTTTTCAGGTTCTAAAAGTTAGAATTTATTTTCACTTTAAAGAAACAGATTGTGTGTGCATGTGTCTGTTGTTCCTTCTCTCTTTAAAGTATGGATGAATCAACTTCATGAAGAAATACATAGTTATATAGTCTCCTTTCAATGTTAATGTGAATCACAGGTATTATACACCACAGATCTGGTGAGAGAAAATATGATAAATACATTTCAAAATACTCTGTAATTAGCTGTGAGCTTTAAGGTGTGATCCAAACAAGTGTTCTGTAATTCGGCTGATATTTACAAGAATGCATAATGTACTATGAATGCTGGTAGAGCATGTACCAGTAAATTTGGCTAGTACTGCACAATTCTAAGTAAAGTTCTATAAATAATGCAGAAGGAAGACTTCTTTTTTAAGATGTACTTTCACAGCCTGCTGGAAATGCTCATAAACTCTGTGTTCATTGTTGTGAGAGGGAAAAAAAATTATATTAGTATATGTATTTTGAAATTACTTATTCTTTAGTACAACATACATGTAGTGTTATGTACCAGTCACTTACATGCACACATAGAGCATTTAATGAGTAGAGATTTGGTCATATCCCTTGCTCCAGGATAAAGAAGAAGGAAAACTAGTAGTATACTTGATTTCACATAGTTTATAGTATTATGGTATGTTTGACGCTGCTACTCATAATAGCCTGCTTGATCAGCTTCCATATGGCCTTGTGAGGATGAAAATTGTGTTTCATATATGTATGTAGCTCTGACGGTATTGTTTTGAACAGAAATTGCAACTGGGCTTTTAAATATATACTTGTAAAATGAAGACGAGTGCTTATAGCCAGAAACAAGTTTTGAACAAATCATAGAATCATGGAATTGTTAGGGTTGGAAGGGACCTCAAGGATCATATAGCCCTTCTCTGGACATGCTCCAGCATATCCAGATCCTTCCTGTGATAGGGGCTCCAGAACTGGACGCATTACTCCAGGTGGGGTCTCATGAGAGCAGTGTAGAGGGGGAGAATCACCTCCCTCGACCTTCTGGCCACAATTCTCTTGATGCAGCCCAAGATGTGATTGTCTTTCTGGGCTGCAAGTGCACCCTGGTGGCTTATGTTGAGCTTCTTGTACACCAGCGCTCCCCAAGTCCTTTTCTTAAGGGCTGCTGTCAAGCCAGTCACTGCCCAGCCTATGTTGGTGCTTGGGATTGCCCCCACCCAGAGGCAGGACCTTGCATTTGGTCTTGTTGAACCTCTGTCAATATATTTAGCAAACAGTAATAAGCTAGATTTTGTAGTTTTGTTTTATAGTATTCTCCTCCCTTTTTGTTGTTGGCTTTGGTTTGGGGGTTTTGGTTGTTGTTTTTTTTATATTATTTTATTTTTTTAATTTTGATCTTACTGTAGAAAGATTTTGTTTTATAAATTTTGTCTTAAAATACACTAAGAGTTTGGGGGTTTGTTCTGTTTTATTTTTCTCCAGGAACACTGATGAACCATTTCTTCTTGTCCTGTCTTATCTTCATGTCCATACTGCTTTGTATGCTTCAAAAAATTTCAGAGGAAAGAGCAAGCATGGTTTATATGGTGATGCAGTGGAGGAAATGGACTGGAGTGTAGGTATGTGGCTTTTGTTTCTAACCACAATGGAAGGAATTTGTAGAAAACTTACATTCATGTTCACTAAATGCAGACTCCTGCAATTTGGATATCTACAGCATAGCTGACACACTTTTCCTTTGTAGGGAAAAGAAACTGATTTAAAAGGCACAATAAGCTGATCTCCTGTAACATTTTTTGACCAAATTTATTGTATCTTCTTTGACTGTGATGGTATTCTATACGTTATGGACTTAGCGGAGATATGACAACATAACTGTGGAAATTTGAAGTAGTTAAATCCAATCCTTTAAGCTTCTGGGTGCCATCTGGCCTCATAAAACAATATAATAATTTGAGAAGTGACCACATGATTTTGATATAAAAAATATTTTTAAAGTTAAACTGTTTTCAAAAATAATTGCTAATTATTTTAGTGAGTTAGTAAAATCACTCAGGTGAAATCCACTTCTGTTCACATGATTTGCCTTTCAGAGCCTTCCATTCTCTGAGACTAGAGAGTGGTTTCTCACTACATCTTTCAGCAGGCTTCCCATGTTGTAATGACATTCTGATTCCAGAGATAATCACCAATGAAATCAACAAACAATTCATATATGAGAATAGCAGTATTATGAGCTTACATTCCTCCCTCGCATATATGCCAAGTTGATTCTGTTCTCAGTACAATTCAGTCCAGACTGACATTCTTCAAGAAAATGTTGCTTTCTTACTAAGTTGCTATAGAGGGATTCATACATATTTTTGAACTATGCAAATGTGCAGTTCAACATCATGTACATTTCTTTGTATATTCTGAATCAGGAAGTGTAGCTGCTGAAACTATGGCACAAAAGGCAGCACAGCACATTTAGTGATTTGTAATGTGTTTAGTGCACTATTTGCAAAATGGGTAAAACCCATGTGGGAAGCTGTGGTATACTTAGGAAAGGTTTTCAGTGTGGGAGATAACAGGAAAAAATAAAAATTTTGTAAATCATGTTTTGTAACAGATACTGGCTTTCATTCCAGTTGTATTACATCCTACAATCTTTATCACTTGTCAACAGCCATCAACATTTGGTCCATCAAGTGCTTGCATGAGATAAAAGTATACATGTGTTGCCATTTCTGTTTGCATCTACTGTATTGGTCCAGAGGAGGAAAGGGACTTGTTCTTTTTTACAATATTCCTCTGTGTGAAATTAAGGCACAAATGAGGTCAAATATCAGAAGCAAGGCTATTTATTAAAAGGCTCAAGTGAATGAAACAGAGTAAGGGAGAAAAGAGAAACACAGAGAGAGGAACAAATGGAGAAAGGAATTATATTATCACCCCCCAAGAAGCTTTTCTGTCTTTGGCTGGAGAAGGTCTGAGGAAAGGTGCTGCCAAGTCACTTCTTCAGCTTGGGGAAGAGGAGGGAGAGAGGGAAATGTCCCAAAGTCCAAGTTCTTTTTGACGTGTGTTGTCTGGGGGTGCTGCCAAGTCCCATGATGTTTCCAGCATGTGATGTCTCCAGCCAGAGGAGAGGGGAAAGAGAGAGTCAAGGGTTTGTGTTTCAGTTTGGGCTGTCCTCAGACAGAGAAGGGGAGATGGAGAGAGCTCCATGATGGGTTTTCCTCCTCTGTGCACCTCCTGTTCTTCAGCGGAGTTCTTCTCTCTTTCAGCAGGCAAAACTGAGGGCATAGCTTAGGCTGCTGCTGCCAGGCTGAAACATTGTGATGTTCTCCCCCATAAGCTGGTATAGCTCAGAGCTTTTATTCAGTTACTTTTGTAGCTCCTCCTTGGCCCCTCCCCCTAGTCCCATTGTCTTCCAGGTGTTGCCTCCAGAGAGTCCTGCATGCTTGCAGGGGTTGGTGCCAGGGTGGGCCTCCACCCTGTTCACACACCAGGCCGGGAGATGATGTGTTGCATAGTCTTTCCACTTCCCCACCTTCCAGGGTAGCTGCTGTCTTGATGGGTAGAAATTATCCTATCTTTGTTCCAGAGGGTCTTCCCTGCCCACCTCCCTTCCCCCCCCACCCCCCAGCAACTACTGTCTGGGGAGCGAAGGTGATATTATCTTTGTCGAGGCATTCTTAAGGCTGATTTACAAGAGAGAACTCTCAGCTACTAAGCGTTACCTGGTCTTACTGTCTGTAACTGATGTTACTATTTCTATTTCTATTCTATGATACATAGTTCATTTCAGCCTAACTGGTCATTTCCTGCTACCGTTAAGTTTTGCTGCCTCTTTCAGAGGCTCCACTGTTTGGACAGCAGGGTATGGACAACAGGTTGGAAACCAGGGCAGCTCAGGTTACTGTTTCAGGCTATGTAACAATAGAGGGGTGGTAACAGATTGAAAACCACTGCTGTCTTCCAGAATGAGCACAGGCTCTTAAGAGATGTATCAAACAACTCAAACCATAGCCCAGAAGCATATTATTGAAAAAGCCTGGGATAAACCAGAGATACAGGAATGTTGAACAAACTCAGAAGAGATATAGGAGCTTCTCTGTGTATTGTCCTTTAATTACAGGAACATCAGGGGCAGTGGAGGTAGCTTAATTCTGAAACAGATCCTCATTTGTCATTTTCTGTTCTACAAGCATCAAATTTTGTTTCAGCTGGGGGTCTGGTTCTTTTTTATGTAAGACTCTACTGTTGACAGATGGCATATTTTCTCTTGGAGGTATAAAATCTGTTTAGTTCCTCTGGTACTTTATCCTCCATTATTAAAATGATGAGAGAAATTTATGACTGGCATATTCAAAAGAGTCCAAAGGAATAATACAGCATTTTTCCTTTATTTTCTCTCTTTTGTTGTTGTGTTGTTTTTTTTCCATTTGAAAGGAGTACAAATTTCATTAACCACCACTAAAAATTCCAGTCAATGCATAAACTACATCAGACAATGTGGATTTCTGTACTGCTGATGTCAGTAACCAGCATTTTCTTGGAAAAGAAGTGAAAACTATAAGCTTTCCAGAAAGGGAATGTGAGAAACGAGCTCACTGCTGAAATTTATAACCAGTTTATTATAAAATAAAGGCAACACAGCGCTGGGCGCATAGCGAATTTGCTAGAGGCGCACCTGAACAACACAAGTTGAACTTATATAGGCGGCAAACATACATATTCATATTCAAACATACATATTCCCCAGCACGCTCCCACCCCTCTCTATCAGGACTGAGACAAAACCTGCACTTTTGACCTGGCCAGTCTTTAGACATGTTGGCACCTCACCTTTCTCTCACAATACAGACCATAATCAACCAATCGGCCCAACGATCGAGCCCCAGGTCCCCAGTAATTGCCCTTGCGAAAGCCAAATATTAAAACCTATTTCTCACAATCCCTCCCCTTCTTTCTACTACATTTGGCTTGAGCCATAATAACCTAACTTGGGAACAATTCTATAACAAGCAAAAGGATTCCAATGTCAACTTCCTGGTAAAAGGAATGGGATAACAACTGATGTTCCTTGCCTGAAAATATTTCCTCTTTTACTTTGCTAGGTACCACACCCAGGGATGGGTATGGCATATATACCAGTGTCTGGGTGACAACTTTCTCCCTCCGAGTGGTTAATCCTGGGAATTAGGAGTCCGGTTTGACTTGCAACTCCACTCACACGGCCTATGGGGTTGCTGCCCACAGCCATGGTTCTAGATCTTCTTCGTGGCAATCACAGAGGTCTACCCGGTCTTGCCTCCTTCAATCCCCACCAATGCTCTGCTGGGACCATGTCCCTTTCCCTTGTCCAGGGAGGCTGTACCAATTTCAAACCCCGACCTGTTTCTAGTTTGTGATGTTTTCAGGCAAGGACCATTACCACTCCTATTCTGATACTGGAACTCATCTCATGACCATCTTTATGTACTCCATTTGGGGTACCACAGTCCGTTCAGTGGGTGGATGCACTGGTCCTTTCAGCTGTCTGTATAGCAGTCTCTGTGGTCCCACTAGCTGAACACAGTTTTTGGTGCTCTCCTCTGTCCTAATCACTTCAAATTATAACCATCTAGTTGCAACTTATTAATACCAAACAACAATTACAGCAATGTTCCAACAAGCCAATTTACATTTGATAATCAAGAAGTTAAAGCTTTTGAACTCACAGGTAACCTAATTCCATATAGCAGAAAATCACAGTGCAGCAGAAAAATTTACCATCACTTTAGTAGGCCTGATTACTAATTCAACCTCTTTACCATTACTAATGTTGGAGGAGACTTTATCCACACCTGGGGACATGGTCTTAGATTTTGATTGGACTCCTTTCAGTTTTACACTTTACCCATCCCCAATGACATCAAGTCCCAGGATGTTTTATACACAGAATGAAATGGGGGCTTCCCTTGATGTTTCCTTGCAATGGAATTCGCACGAGCTCCAGAGCCTTCAGACTGAGGTCTTCCAGGTGTTACGTAATTCACGCTGAAGCAAGTTTTGCTTTTTCTGTGCAGTCAGGCTCAGAGGCACACTCCTGAAGTGGTCCCTTTCACTCACGAAACATGTGTCCACCCTTGTTCTGCAGTATGGACAGCTGTATCTGTTGTTAACAAAACCAAGAAAACATCCTTCCCAGAGGGAAATTAGTGACTCTCCTTCAAGTTTTTTAACACTTTACCCCCAGCTTTAATTTTATAGATCGGGAATCCCCAAGGTGGGATCTGAGACAAGAACAAAATTAAAAGTTGCTTTCTGGGCCTCCTCTACTAATAAGGCCGCTGCTACTAGAGCTTGTAAGCAAATTGGTCATCACCTAGTTGCAGGATCTAATAACTTGGAACAATACCCAACAGGATTTTAACTTCCAGTCCAGTCCTGGGTCAACACCCCATATGCTGTCTGGTTAGATGTACTTACAAAAAGATCAAATGGTTTGTCCATGTCGGGCAAATTTAAAACAGGGCATCAATCAACATTCTTTTTATTTTATCCAATTACTCATCTAGACTCCACTTTATATTATTATTATTATGGAAGGCCAATTCCTCATGTACCTTTTCTTACCCCTCTATCCATAATCGACAGTACCCCAGAAATCCGAGCAGCTGCCTTATTTCTAACCTTCCCTCACAGCAGTTACCAGCAGTCCTTCTGCTTCTCTTCATCCCTCCTTACAAACACCTTCTGAGCTTCACGTAGTAACTCCTCTAAACCTCTGTCTTGCCAATCCTAGATCTTTTCCAATTTCTTTCTAATATCTGCCCATGATTTTGCCACAAACGGCGTCCTAAGAAGTATCACCCCAGCTGCAGAATTGGGATCTATCCCAGAATATACCTGTAATCTTCTCTTTAATCCTACCATCCACTCCATAGGAGGCTTTATCAAAATTTCTGGGCACAGCTTCTTTAATTCCTTGTGTTATTATTGTTCTCAGGTCTCCCATGTTCTGTCTCCCCTGAAGCTGTTGATGGTCCCACTTAGGATCTTGATTAGGCCACTTCTGATTTCCTGGTGTCCCCCCAACCCGATTCTGCCTCTCCCATATTCTCATGCCAGCCTGTCTGCCTTTTCCTTGTCTTTGTCCTCATTCTCAGTTGTTAATGTAAATATGGGAACAGGGGTAGGGCGTGAAGCCCTAATCCAGACAGCAGCATATTCAGCTTCTTCCCTACTAAACCACTTTTTAGAATTTGGCAAATCCAATCATCAAAAGATAAACCTTTGTTTTCCCTTTGATATTCCTTTTCTCAACTCGTCATCAACCCAATACTGTTGTATGATCCCTAACGCACTCTCTAATCACTGACCGGGGATCAAAACCGAGCGGCGGCAGTTGGAAGCGCCGGCCCCGATCCGCTAGACACCAAACCACCAGGATCGCCTGGCTACCCCAATACAAATGCTACGTTCTTCCGCAGCGCCGGTGTCGCTCCCTGTAAACGACCGACCCCCCTCACTGTGCCGATCCCTTACAAAGTCAAACCGCAAAAAAAAACCCTCACACGCCGCAGCCCAGGTCCCTACCCTCCTGCGGAAGCCTGAAACCACGGAAAAAAACCTTCCCGAACCAGGTCCCTCAAACAGAGGTTCCCCCTTAGAAACCGGGACGTCAAACCCGCGAGCGTAACCGCACCACGGGCCCCCGCAGTTCAAGCCCCACACGGAACCGACCGCAGGATACGAAAAACTCCCGAACCGGGTCCCCACCGCCGGAACACCCGAAACCGGGACGTAAAACCCGCGAATGCCACCGCGACGCGGACCCCCACGGCCCAGGCCCCTCTAGAAACCGGACCGCAGGTTACCAAAAACTGCCGACCGGGTCCCTCACCACCGGGACACCGGACACAGGGACGCAGCGCTGGTCGCCCGATCCCTACGGACGAGCAGTCTCCGCAGCCCCTAGACCGTAGAAACAAAGCTACCCCTTCACAGCCCAAATTCTCCAGGGCTGTGAAGACCACCTGACTACCACCCAGAATCCTGGAACCCCCACGCACAGAGAAATTCCGGGACCCCGTAGCCGGGACCCCTACCCAGGCACAACTCGCCGAACGGCCTGGATCCTATGCATCACCTGATTGAGCTCCATCCATCACACCCACAAATTCTTCTGAAAAAAACCCAACTGACTATCCACAATCCACAATATCCCAACAATCCTTGCCTTGGGGCTTGAAGAGACACATTCCTCCCTCCTTCCAACCCCAACTGCCCTTTCTCCCGAGATCAACAGGTTATCTACACCTAACCCCCCTCTATTTTCTTCACTAGCCCCGACTTCTGGGTTAATCTCTGCCTCATCCTTAATGTTTTTCCAGAACTACCCTTATGTCCAATTGAACTATCTCTACCCTAGCCCAATCTCCCACCTAGCTTCAGTAACATCCTTAGCTACCAGGACTTTAAACCTTTCCCCCTTTGCCCCTAAAACTCGCTCTCCACACTCCCTCTAGGAACCTTGGTAACACGAGTAACCCTCCTTCTCCGACCTGAGCCTGGCCACCTCCTGGGCCTGATCCTTCACCAGTCCCTGGTGGGCACGGCTCAGCCACTGTAGCTCCTGCTTCGCCCGCGTCTGTGGCAGCGCCTTGCCCGCCACACTACCGCAGGTGCTGGTGCAAACACGGATACTGGCCTTGCAGCCCCGGCTGCTCTACGCGCAGCCCCTGCCTGCCCTCCGCAGCGTCGCAGCCGCGGCCCCGCTCCAGGCCCGCCCGGAGCCGATCCAACTCCTGTAGCAACTGCCGGGTGCGGCCACGGTTGCGGCCGCACTCCCGGTTCCTCCTCCAGCCGTGACAGACTGTGGCTCAGTTCTGCCTTGTCCCGGGCCAGCCCGGCTGCCAGCTGGTGGCCAGGGCGTCCCGCAGCTGACCCTACGTTCAGCTCCTGGACCTACTGAACATTTTAACATTAAAAAAATAACCCTCCTTCTACTTTTACTGAACATTTTAGCATTTAAAAAATAACCTTAAGATATCTTCCGTCATCTACTTTTCTCCTTGTAGGCCTTCCTCCATTATCCTTAACCCCAGAGGACTGTCCGGGGGTATATCCCTGGGTACCCTTGTTGCTCCCATGTTTCCCGGGGCTGGTCTACACCTGACCCTTGCCCCATTTCCCGAGGTCCACGCTTTCCATCACCAACCACCTCGTCCCTTCACTGGCCAAGTCCCTCGCGGGATATTGGAAACGCAGTTAGAAGGACTCCGCACTCGCTTCGTGGGTCCGGACTGTCCAGCCCACGTCTCACACACACACAGACTCTCACCGACCTCAATACCCGCCCAACCGGACAGTACTTACAGCCCTTTTCTTGCCCGGGTCTTCGTGCACAAGAATTACAGGCAGCCGCGGCAACCGGGAGCTCCTTCCCTTGCCTTTATCTTATAATGTTGGCTGGATCGTTTACCCGTGCTCCGAGAGGCTTTCAGGGTCCTCCTTCCGGGCCGCCGAAATCGGCGGGGGCGCCCCCCCTTCTGAAGGGTCCTGAAAGCTTGCTGCAGACAGGGTAATCACGTCGGGGTCACCAAATTGTGAGAAACGAGCTCACTGCTGAATTTATAACCAGTTTATTATAAAATAAAGGCAACACAGCGCTGGGCGCATAGCGAATTTGCTAGAGGCGCACCTGAACAACACAAGTTGAACTTAATAGGCGGCAAACATACATATTCATATTCAAACATACATATTCCCCAGCACGCTCCCACCCCTCTCTATCAGGACTGAGACAAAACCTGCACTTTTGACCTGGCCAGTCTTTAGACATGTTGGCACCTCACCTTTCTCTCACAATACAGACCATAATCAACCAATCGGCCCAACGATCGAGCCCCAGGTCCCCAGTAATTGCCCTTGCGAAAGCCAAATATTAAAACCTATTTCTCACAGGAAGTTTTATTGTTCAGTAGACAGCAATTAGTATTTATGCACAGATGAATATAACTCACAAAAGCAATTAGAATACAATAGTGTAGCAGTTTGGGCCAGGTGCCCCCTGCTGTGGCCACATAAAGACACATCTCCAGTGTCCCAAGGGTCCAGCCCAGTGGGAGGACACTGTATTTCATCCCATAATGTCCTGCTCCCTATAAATTTACCTGCAAAGTCCTGCACTTCCTCTTTCTTCTCTCGCCGCCACCTTGTAATGGGGAGAGCCATCTCACGGCCTCTTGGGTCTGGCTAGGCCCAAGGCTGGGGAGAAGGGCAATCTCATATCTGGACAGCTGAGATTAGCCTAACAGTGGAGGAAGCGGGGAGGAAGAAAGAGCCCTGAGGGGGTTGGGTGTACCCTCAGGTGGGGATGGGATGCTTTTGAGTATGCTTTAGGATCTCTTTTGTCACTGTGCTTGTGGTTCTTTGTAAAATTTTCACTGCTTATCCATTTAAACTTTCCACCACTTTTGCAATCCGTTTGTCTGAGTCTCATATTTTTGCCCGTGGTGGGAAGATCAGCCCTTCAACCCACCACAAATAGCCTAGATATAATAATGTGCTGCAATACCTTCTAAGTAAAGACAATGCAAGCATAGGAAGGACAAAAATGACTGTATGGAAAATTGCATTATAGTGTGACATTAAATGTTTGGCAGCTGGCAGGAAAAGAAGCACCAACTTTAACTCACTTCTAAAACTTGTGATGTGTTATCTGGGAAATGTAGAAAATTTTCATGGGTGCTTAAAGGGGAAGGAAAAAGGAAAGAAAAGAAAAATGTAAGAAAAGTTCCAGAAGAAGTTAGGACTGTCAGGTACCAGTGATGAAAAATTTATATCAAGACTGAACCGTGAAATGAGAATGATACACTGTTCCCCATTTAAGAGATCAGTTAAAATCAGGAAAAAGACATTAGCTGCCATTTGCAAGAGAAAAAGAGCACCCTTTCTAGTAAGACAGAAGTCCACTGAGACTGAAAATTCTAAATAAAAAAACAGTTTCCTTCTCATCTATATATTTTAAAAATCAAATTACATAATTGGAGAATAATTCAATTTTAAGGCATGCTAGAAAAACCGGTAAGACACAAGAATTAAATACCCCCTTGAATACTTCATGTTTGTGACTTTTTCAACCAATATTGAAATGTATGATTAGAGTCCATGTCAAAAAGAGCAAATAGAGTCTCTGGTTGAGCTTTGGGACCATGTACATCTACTGCTTTTTTGTAAAGTGAAATTCAATGTTTAAAACATTCACAGTTATCATGTCATTGCATGTGACATGTCTTAGAGAATTATTCTCTGGCTAATAACATTAATTTTCTTTTAATGTAAGCTAAGCATCTTATTAATGCTATTAATAATAATTCATATGAGAGCAGATAAAATAATTTTACAGTCTAAAAATGGAAAAAGAAATAATGAATGAATAAATGAATGCAATATTACCTTTTTCTTCCTTCCTCCCTTCTTCTCTTCCTTCATTCCTTCATTCCTGACTGAGTAGAGGAAGAGAGATGAATATGTTCAGAAATTGGTTTTGATGTAAATTGCACTACACCGATTTAATCCAAAACAGATCACTGTGAAGAGGTTTGGAGCCCCCTGTAGACTGGCATGCAAGCCTTGTGAGAACACACCGATTCAACACAACTTTTGCAAATGACTGTTTATTGTTGTTTTCACACAAAACTACATATTCTTAATCCTTTGTGTAACAATCCCAACTGAATGGTGTGAGTTTTAAAAACTCTCAGAAATTTTAGCCTCACAGAAGCCAGTTAACTGTAAAGTGGGGGCCTTGTCTGGATGTCTTTATTATATGATTACCCTGCAAGCTGCAAAAAGATAGGCTCTCTGCCCTGATCTTTTGACCTGTTTTAGGATCAAGTTAAGACAAATAAATTACCATTATCTGATATTAGTTAATTGTAAAAAAAAGAAGAAATAAATCCCAATCCATCTTGTGTTTGTAATAGCTTGAAAAGTTTTGTAGATTTTTATGAATATAGAGTATCTCAAAATCTCCCCAGTATAAGAGGGATGTGGATCTACTAGGCAGTGTCCATCAAAGGGAAGATGATTAAAGGACCAGAGCATATCTCCTGTGAGTAAAGACTGAGAGAGCTGTGACTGGAGCTCCGTTCAGCCTGGAGAAGAGAAGACTGAGAGAAAGAAAGTTGCAAAGAGAAGGGGGGCAGGGTCTTCTCATTGGTACCCAGTGACAAGAAAAAAATGAACACAAACTGAAACTCAAAAGGTTCTCTCTGAACATTTTTACTTTGAGACTGACCAAGCATTGGCACAGGCTGCCCACAGTAGTGGTAGAGTCTCCCTTCTTGGAGAGATTCAAGAGCCAGCTGGATGTGGGTCTGGGCGACAAGTGGCCCTGCTTGAGCATGGGGTGTTGGATCTTCAGAGGTCACTTCAATCCTCAACCATTCTGTGAACCTGTGAGATGCTGAATAAAACCAAAAAGCTGTTCTCTAAAATCAATTAATATTTTGAAACAAAATCAGGCATAACCTCTAAAAGTCAGGGTAGAGCAGCCCAGGAACTCTTCATAGAAGCAAATAGAGGCAAGATATCTCATGATACTCCTCTAGTCATCTCTTGTGAGACACCACCTGGGTACTGCATCCAGCTCCCCATCAGAAGAAAGGCATGGACCTAGTAGAGCTGGTCCAGAGATCAGCCACAGAAATGGTCAGAGGGTTGGAACACCTGTCCCTTCTCACCATGTCCTTTCTCACTTCAGAGAGACTGCACAAGGTGACCTTTGAGTGTCCCTTCCAACCTGATGCATTCTATGAGTCTATGAATCTAACACCTTTCCCGTGAAGAAAGGCTGAGAGAGTTGAAGTTGTTCAGCCTAGAGTAGAGAAGGCTCAGAAGAGATCTTATTGCTGCTTTTAGAAAATATTAAAGTGGCAGAAAACTGAACTGTGTCTACAAGACTTCTAGCAATTTTTTTTCTCTGATGAAAGTATCATAGTCTAAAGCATTCACCAAACAAAAAGAATGGTCTAAATGTTGTAGCCAAAGAATTCTTGAGGTTCTGAAGCATGTTACAGCCCCTCAATTTTTCTGGGGTTTTATGCCTTCATAATAGCATGTGATCTGTTTCAATTCTCATTTAAAAATAATTATTTTAAATATACAAGCTTTTTTGAGCTTTTAAAACTTACTTAGTATTTTTAATAACAAAGTAAATTTAATATTTTTTTTCAAGTTATCCTGCCTGAAATTGTATTTCTAGATGTTTTGGGTTCTTTTCAATGGTCTTTCCTATACTGAGCAGTAACTATTCTTCTGGAAATCAGCATAGTATTGTTAAGTTTCATCTGAAATCTATGTCTCTCATATATAATTGTCAATGGTTGTTATTGTGAATGCTTTACAGTGTTTGTTAGTTTAAACCTCTATTTAGAACCTTTTAAGAATTCTGAATTATGCTAAAATAAAAATAATAATTTGAAAGGAAAAAATACTATTTCTTTGATATTTTTAAAAACAACAACAATCACCAAACAAATCCTATATGTAGAGATAAGCCTAATTTGTCATGGCTTTTTACCTGATGTAATCATTTGTGATAGTGAAACATTGATTTGAAAGATAAGCAAAGAAGAACTATGCCACATTATCAGAACTGATGAACTGGCTCAGATTGTTTGATCAAACTATTATGAATGTGACATAAACCTAGCTGATGTTAGCTTTTTATCTCATTTTGTTTCAAAGGAAAACTTAAAGTGGTGCCTGATGCTAATGGTACATTCCTTGAATTTATACTGATGTCTCAAGTCTAGAAACTTTATTTTTGAGTTGTTTTTGTCATCATAAAAGATGTTCAGACAGTATCTCTGAGCAATAACATCAGCCAAGACAGGTACTCTGTGACTAGAACATCCTTTTCCCACCCTGTTCTGTCATCCTGCTGTTACACCAAGATACTGTTTCTTCATCTGAAATAGTACTTAAGCTCTTGAAGCACATTCATACTTAAGGTCAGGTCTGGGAAAATTGTCAATAAGGGCGCAGATTAAAAACATTTTTGGTTCTGTCTTTTATGATGTGGATCCTTTCCACTTACAATCTGGGCTAAAACTCACGCTCATATGTCACTAAGCAGCAATGACTTTCAGTCACTACTGAACAAGACTGAATTTGAGTAACTAAGAGATGAGAGACTCCCATTTCCACTATGATATGCCTCCCAAGCTACCTAATCCTCCTTAAGTATAGTTTCCTTTTTCTATATTATGGCTTTGTGCACAGAAAAGCTCCTTCTTAGAAAGCTATTTACTAGATTACAAAGCACACCTTAAGCAGCAGCTCCTATAGCATTTTTTTAATTAATCAAGTTTAAATAATGTCTCAGTAACACTCACTCCATGATAGAAAACATTAGTTGTAATGCAGCTTGTGGTAGTAGTGCTGTGTTGTACAAAATTTGCTGCCAACTGCTGTTTCATTCACATATGATATTGCAGGAATTAAATCAGCATGAGATGTGTTAGTGCATTGTGCATTTTACTGTATAAAAATACAACTCCCAAAATTTTAAAGGCTTTCTGTTGGTTATGAATCTCTGAAAATTGGATCTAATACAAAACCAGTGAAATGACACTTAAAGTTGGATTCAAAAATGGTAAAGAAAAAAAAAAAGGGCATTGCTTTTCAGACAAGATAGTTTTCCATTGGTGTGTGAAAAGTCAAAGCTTGTTTTAGATAAACTGGGGTTGAGAGAATCCTGATGACTCAATGCAATGAGGATAAGAATCACAGAATCAACCAGGTTGGAAAAGACCTTCAAGATCATCAAGTCCAACCTATCACCCAACACCATCTAATCAGCTAAACCATGGCAATAAATGCCACATCCAGTCTACTTTTTTTAAACACCTCCAGGGATTGTCACTCCACCACCTCCCTGGGCAGCCCATTCCAATGGCAAATCCCTCTTTCTGTGAAGAATTTCTTCCTAACATCCATCTTAAACCTCCCCTGGTGCAGCTTAAGAGTGTGTCCTCCCATTCTGTCACTGGTTGACTGGAAGACAAGACCAACACCCACTGGCTACAACATTATTTCAGGTAGTTGCAGACAGCAATAAGGTCTCCTCTTCTCCAGGCTAAACCACCCCAGCTCCCTCAGCTGCTCCTCATCAGACTTGTGCTCCAAACCCCTCACCAGCTTTGTTGCCCTTCTCTGGACACGCTCCAGCAATTCAACATCTTTGTTGAACTGAGGGGCTCAGAACTGGATGCAATGCTCAAGGTGTAGCCTAACCAGTGCTGAGTACAGGGGCACAATGACTTCCCTGGTCCTGTTGGCCACACTGTTCCTGATACAGGCCAGAATGCCATTTGTCGTCTTGGCCACCTGGGCACACTTCAACCTACTGACAACCAGTACCCCCAGATCCCTTTCTGCCTGACTGCTTTCCAGCTACTCTGTCCCCAGCGTGTAGTGCTGCATGGGGTTGTTGAGGCCAATGTGTAGATCCTAGCACTTGGATGTGTTCAATCTCATTCTGTCGGACTATGCCCATGTGTCTAACCTGTCAAGGTCCCTCTGCAGAGCCCTCCTACCTGCTAATAGATTGACACCTGCTCCCAACTTGGTGTCATCTGCAAACCTTTTGTCTAATATGTGCCTCTAAATTTTAATTTCAGTTAGAAATGGTATGGTTGGATTTTTCTCCTTGCTTAATATGGGTGGGGAAAGTCATTATCAGTGGAATTAAGAATGCAGTAAATGTTTAAGCCAAAACTGACCTGCACAAATACACTGATCTCTATGTCTACTTGAATGAAGGTTACAATGAGGAAACAGAATGGGAATAATCTCGGTTGTAGATAATCTCCAGAATGCAGATTAGGAAAGTAATTTAAAGGAAGCTATTAAAGATTTTGCTGATTGAGTGCCATTGCATAGCAAACTTCTCAGCACAGACACTGTGAAACTGTTAAGAGGAGTTACATTTGCCCTGTCCCAAAGAAACTCTAGAGGACTTTATTAAGTTAGTCACCCAGAACAAGAGACCAGGTTGGCAGATTTTGCTTTCTTTGGCAAAAGTGTCCTTCTTGTGATCCCTGTTATGAACATGATTTTTGCATCCTTTTTCTTCAATATTTGGACATTGAAAGCAGTATCTGTGGATACTAAAAGCAATATCTGTCTAGGTATTTATAAAGCTTGTAATCATTGTTTTAATACAGGATGTAGCTGAGCTAGTCGGTGAAAGACATTGCTGGTAGAAGCTGTATCCCTATGAAAGAAGCCTGAATGTTAAAGAATTGAGCAGGGAAACTAAAGGTGTTATGGATTTTTAGTCTTGTCAGTTAAACCTTCCCACCCACATACCTTTCTTGTATCTTCAAATAGTTTTGTGGTGGATTACCCAATACTTTAATATAATTGATACACTCCATGAATTCATGTGAGCATACATAAGGGACAAGTGAACATTGTAAGGCTATGAAGTCAAATGCTCAAAGACAGGAAAAATCATTCTTACTGTGCTTGTATCTTACAGTCCAGTTTTCAAGCATATGTTTACATGCCATTTCTTCTCCTGTTGGAACTCTGTCTTCTCATCACAGACTGCATTCTTAATGAGCAGCTACAATAAGTGTATTCCTCATTGTTAAATGCAAATTTCATATTTTATTTAACACACACTATTGTAATTCTCTTTTGAAGACAGATTTCTTTGGCATCTCTCAATTTTTTCAGCAGTATTGCTTCACTACCATATGTCACAGATTTGCAATGAAGCATTTTCACAAAGACTTTGTAAGATAGGGTAATCTAATTAATCTGTTTCTCAGAATGAAAACTAAGGCACAGAGATGATGTTCAGATTTTCCTACTGAGATACCGCTTTTCTGCCAGTGACCCACTAATCCAGCTATGGATCTGTAATAAAGTATTAGACCTTTAATTCTGAAGACATGGGAATGGAGAAGGGGGGAAAGCAAACCATTTATCCTTCTTCCAGATACTGATCTGTGTGAGAGGTGGTAAATGGTTAGAATGTGCATCTGGACTCAGGAACCAGGTTTTCTTCTGCTCTTGGGTATTAAGCAGTACTTTTAAGGATAACTAAATATCTTTATTAATATATGAACTATAATGCTATGATTCATTTCTGTAATGACTCAGGAAATATTTTCCAGCCTTGTACCATTTGTTGATATGTGGCTGCATCACATTTAGCTGTAGAAAAAACCTACAATTGACCATATGCACTTCAGTTTCAGTGATGATACTAAGAATCCTAGATATCCTTTTGAAATCATCCCTGCTGCTTCTTGGAGAGAGACATGAAACTTTTTCATGCTTCTTTCAAAATGTATGTTAATTATTTTGAGACCATGTTGCTAAAAAAGTGGAGGGGGGAAGCAGGGGAAAGGATATGTGTGTGAATGAATTCTCAGTGAAAATAGTAGTGATTTCCGAATGAAGCTTATGGCAATATCAACTTTGTGTTTTAAACTATTGTTCATTGGCAGGCTTGTTCCCATTACTGAATTGCTGTGCAGAAATTTCACACTGCTGATTCACAGGGCTCAAATTCCAGGTGGCAATAAGCTCTTATTGATGAGGTTGGCAGATTTTTTTCCCCCCAATGGTCCATTTGAAACAATAAAACAACCATACTATATAATAGGCAGGCTGGTAATGCTACTAAAGGTCATTATTCTTCTAGAAAAACAGTTGTGCATTTTGTATTAGACAAAGTTTTTTGTTGCTTTATGTACAATAGTGAAATATAATAATGAGATAAATAATGAGATTTTTAAGAATAGGGAAAGAAACAGAGTAATGATGCTGTCCTTAGTGAAAGACAGTCTGGTAAACTAGTAACTATGCTGTTCCCCTGCTTTTTACCTTATTACTTGATTATAGAATAAAGCATTCATGATTCAATTTAGGGTACTATTTAAGAAAAACTGATATTGAATCTTTATTATTCTTTCCTACTTGTTATTTTTTAATGTTTCTGTTTGGGGGGATTTTTTGTTTTGTTTTAGTATTTAATGTAGTTTAGTCAGGCTTTTTTACATTATTTTGAATGGGAGTTTTTTTGTTTGTTTTCCCTTTTGTTTCACTTAATTCTTGTACTCTGTATACTCATTTCTCTTTTTAATTGATTTTCTCTCTCTACCCACCCTTGGAAGATTCTTTTTAATATTTACTTGTGAAGAACACATTGTAGTAACCTTGAGAACACCCAACAAATTTTTTATTAGAGTAGTAAGATCAATATCCCAAGGAACACCTGACCCCTAAGGGCTAAGTTTCTGGCCTGAGATGATGAAAGAGATGCTCCAGGATAATCAAATCCCAGCCATAGACCATCATGTAGTTATATATCTCACAACTTCAGTGGATCTTGCAGCTTGCTACTACCACAAGAGGAGAGGCAGTACACTCTTCATTCCCTTTCTTATTTTGCTAACCAACTTCCAGGGAAAGCAAAAAGTAGGATAAAGAAAAACATCTTCCTTTTCCAACAAGTGCCCTTTTAGCAAGCTACTCAATGGACTCATCTTTAATATCACACTTAATTTGCCTAAAATTGTGTGATTAGCTTGACCCTTAGGTATTACAGTTTACATGGTTTTAAAGTACTGCTGCCATTTTATCAGTGTATGAGATATTTGTGGGTTAGAAATTGACTTTGTTTCCTTTTCTGAGTGGTACTAGAATGGCAGGCAAACAAGAAATAATGCAGATGTAAATGTGCTTTAATCTTTAAAAAGCAATGGCCTGGCCCACAAAAACAATATCAATTTTGTCTCCCTGCAAGCCCAAAGATAACTTAATGCCAGAGGTTTGAAATAAATTAGTAGCTCAGGATGTGTCAGAATTTCTAGCTAAATCATGTAAGATACTATTTTTGGCAGTATGTAAACTATAGCTGTGTGTATAGTATATGGCTCTGTGAAAGATACTGAAGTGCTTCTAATGCAATTGACTTTGGCACCACGTAACAGCAGAGCCCACATTAAGCAAGTAACCAATTGATAGTTTTCTTTTCCTTTATTTACAATTGGAACATTTATAATTTTTCTTTTCAGTTTGGCAGGTGAATAATTAGACATGAGTTGGCAATGTGCACTTGCAGCCATGAGATCAAACTGCATCCTTGGCTACATCGAAAGCACTGTGTTCAACAGGTTGAGGGATGTTATATCACCCTCTACTCTGCTCTTGTGAGATCTCCACCTGGTATATTGTGTCTAGATCTGGAGTTCTTAGCACAGAAGCATATGGAGGATATTGGACATAAGGAAAAAGTTGTCCACATGAAACATGGTGAGGCACCAGCCCAGGCTGCCCAGAGAAGCTTGGGATGCCCTATTGTTGTCAGGTGTGTTCCAGCTCAGGTTGGACGATGCTTTGAGCAGCCTCACCTAGTGCTAGATGTCCCTTCGTGTGGCAGGGTGATTAGACTAGATGACCTTTGACGGTCCTTGCCAAACCAAACTGTTCTGTAATTCTATACTTCTATGAAATTTGTAAAGTCATCACATCATGCTGAAACTTTCAGAAGCATTTAATAATGTATAATGTCAAAAAAGTCTAAAAGAGCCACTGTCATTACATTTTTTCACATGATAATGTTGTGAAATTCAGGGACTTGGCTTTGATGTCTGTAAATCTGAAGTTATAATTACTTTTGTCAGCTAAGGAAGTCTATGATTTGATTTCTTGCTGACAAATTGAGTTTATAAGAAGCCTTTAATTAATGTATTTAAAAGTTGTTATGGGGATTAAATAGTAAATAGCATTATCTTTAAAATAGAAACAAGGAATTAAAAAAGCTTTGATAGCTGATATTTGAAATCTGTCCTGTTCTCTATTTATAAAACATTTTCATGCAGAACAGCAACTTCAGTTTCAGCCAGGAATTGGATTTAAACAAAATGCATGTAGGAGGTTCATTACCCTCTCTGAAGGTGCAACTTCCTTCACTTCTGATAGATGCTTTTCTTTCCATAGGTGTCAAGAGAGATCTTGGCCCATCCAGTACTATACATATCGAAATATGATTATGATGCAGTGGCAAAAAAACAGCCTTATAGCGTTTTCTCTCACCCATATTGATGTGAACAGTTCCATTGAACTAAGTAGTCAGGATAACTAAATTTTTACCTTCCCGATGTGAGAGTGGGACACTTCCATTTAAGAGTTGACTCTGCCCTTCTTTTCTTGTCAGCCCCCCATATGCCATAAGCAGATAGTTTATTCTATTATTTCTTTTCCTTTGTTGTTATTTTCTGCTAATTTTTCCTAAGGGATTGTCATAGGAGATGACACAATATTTTTTACTCCACTTAGCTGCTTTCCATTATTTAGCATCTCCTGCAATGATCAATCCCTATTGGTAATAGCTTATTGGAACATCATTATTTAAGCAGTCCTGGAAAGAATAGGTTTTAAGGAGGAGAAAAAAGTGTCAGGCAATTGAGATGAAAAGGGTGTTATCAATTTGACATACTTTAATATTACACATTCTTTGTGAGATCTCTCTTTTTAGATTGGTTAACAGAACTTTTTAATCTAAACTTTACTGTTATATATACATATTTGTCAGTTCTGTGAAACTCATGCATTAGTTGTTCTTCCCTAGAAGCTGAAGAAAATGTCTTCCTAAATCCAAAGAAAATGATACTAAATTAAGCAATATAGTAGTGTTTCTAGTTGGCAGATACCCAGATCCCTCAAACTACTTTTGTGTTTTAAAAATGAGTGGGCTTTAGGATCTTGATTGCAAAAAGAAACAAGCAGTCACTTGACTAAGCAAGAGGATAAATACCTTGATAAATATTACCCATGCTGGGATAGGTCTTCTTTTTGCATAGGATGTTTTAACTGCACTGAAGTCAGTGGAAATGGAGTATCTTGAAGCCACCATCTATGGATACTGTATAAAAAGGTTGTGGTTCTTTTTAAAAAATTACATCAGAACCTTCCAAAGAATCTATATTTTCTGTTGATCTCCTTTTAATGGGAGGGGAGTGAAATGGGGGAGGGAAGGAAAACTATGTAGTAGTATCCAGTTAAATCATACTGATGGCTTTTTTACTACTATTATTTTAAGCAGACATGACATTGGCAGTTGTCCTTAAAAAATCCCCAAAACATTTCCACAGGACATATTCTAAATATTCTTGGCAATTTAGAGCTGAGGTAATCTACTCCCATATCCCAGATTTCTCAGTCCATTCATACTTCAACTTTTGTGCGATTCTGGTGTATTTTGTCAATGAACTGTTGCAATAACTCCAAGGTGCTGCTCATAAAAAGCAGATGGATGAATTAAAGAGAAATTTGAGGATTTTCATGGCAAGAAATACTAGACAATAATATTACATTTCTCTCTGAATGTAAACTGATTTTCTGATGTGATATTTAATTACTTCCCTTGTTATATATTAACTGTAGGAATGCACCATAAGAGAGCAGAAAATAATTCTTTTAAATTGGAGGCACTGACAGGAAACATATGTAAATGATCGGTCCTGACATTGTCATGTTTAATTGTTTAATATTGATGGTGATACAAACAGTTGCTGAGTATAGCTTGCCATGCTTTCCTATCACCTCTGAAAGCAGAAATAAACTTGCTGTTGTGTACTTCCCTCTGTACGTGATACTGAAACATGATCCAGTGATAGGACTATTCATGTGGAATGTGGACATTTCAAACCTTTCCTCATCAAGCCTGTGTGTCTATACACAACTTTTTTATTTTATACTTTATTGATAATTTTTTTACTTTATGCAACTTTTTAATTTGATGTCATAGATTCAGAAAGGACTAGTGCTTTTTAATTTAAAAAAAACCAAACCAAAACAAAAAGCCAACCAAAGCAACCAACCAAACAAATCCCCAAAACCCCACATTAATAGGGAGGGACTTCCTTTTCTCACAGAAACAGTGCTGTTCCAATGATTTAAAATTGTACTGATTTGGGCCCTTCCAGCAATTAGTTTATTTGCCATCTGTGTCTTGGGGAGTCTACCTTAGCAATAACTCCTGTCTTCCTCAAATACTATTTACAGTTAGATGTTGTATGAAGTGGGGAGTATACTTAGTAAGAGATGAATCCCCTTGCATTCTAGCTGAGTTCTCAGAGATCAGAGGAGCTAGGTGTGTCTGGACTTACCTCATAATAGGGATGCCAATTAGGATGGGTTGCTATAGGTACAACACCAGATACACAGCTCAGTTTTGCTGTAGAGCAGGTTCCCTTCAAAGGGAGCAGTTGGATGCATGACTAACAACACAGGTCTGACACCAGATGCACAAATAACCCAGCTTGATGGGGGTCCAGTTCCATTTGAACAGTCAAATGCATGAATAAGAAGTTTTCTTTACTTTTGCAACATATATACAGATTATTTACAATTGCCAGTGATAGGGACTGCAGAAGTCACTGTACAGCTTTAAGAAAATACAGTTGTAATTACATGCTTAATTACCTGGGATCAAACACACTCAGTAGTGCTGAGGTCGCAGCTAACCAAAACAGTATCCTCTCTGGGGAGGGTGACGACAAATCCTGTAAATGTATCCCCATGGCTTCGTTGTCAAATTCTTGTCCACATATTGGGTTCTAAAACAGCTGATATTTATACCCCAGTTCTCCATTGTGTGAAGTGTGTGAGGGGGTACTGTAGCCACATGACTAAGTGGGCTTTTTGGTTGCACAGACCTTTCTTGATGTGCCTTTCATATTTGATATATTCTTCTGGGGGGTGGGGAGGGGGCATACCTGGCCTCAACCAACATTAATTTTTGAACCCATCACAAACATGGATAGGTGGGCCTTCACCCAGTCCCAGTGTCTGTTTCAGACCTGGATGCTTATCAGCTAGTCATTGCAGCAAGTTAGTGCACTGTAACAAGAAATACCTGCCTGTTTCCCCCCAACACAGAAGTGAAGGAAAGTAATGCACATGAAAAAACCTCTGCGTTGAGATAGAGTTGAGATAAAAAGAGTTTAATGTAAATGAGATAACATAGTAACACAATGCACAATTACATTAGGCCTGTCTGCAGAAAAAAAATGGCAAAGTGCAGGAACAAAAAAAGCATAAAGCAGAAAAACAGTGTGCTAACTAACTTCCACACATCTTGCTGTCATCCCCACAAGAAAAAAATAATATCCAAAACCACAGAACCCAAAAGAAGAAACTGAAACAGTAAGCTTTTCATGTTACAATCTGAAGTTCAAGCTCCATAATACTTTTCTCCTGTCAGGACTTTCTTTTTGAAGATGGCATGAAGCTGGATGGTTTTGAATAACAGCGACAACTATTTAACTTAACCCATGACAGTCCTGCTTTCCTATTCCCAATATTTGTGCTTCCAACATTACTTTAATTTGTTCATATTTCAACTGATCAATAGCATTGCTATGTGAATGATCCTTTCTTATGTCAAATTTATCCTTCAAATTTATCCTCCAAAACTCACATCTCACTGTGATCCTTGTATGCACAGCAAAGCCCTTAGAGAATTTTCTTGCTTTCACACAAGAAAGTCTCATAGGTCCATTTTTGTAACTTCCCAATACAAACCAAATCACACATGCATAGCATTCATATTGCTGAACTTTCATACATAGGAATTAATAACTCTGGGGGTCAGAGTGGCTGGAGAGCGGCCAGGCAGAGAGGGACCTAGGGGTGCTGGTTGATGGTAGGCTGAACATGAGCCTGCAGTGTGCCCAGGCGGCCAAGAGGGCCAATGGCATCCTGGCCTGCATCAGGAGCAGTGTGGCCAGCAGGAGCAGGGAGGTCATTCTCCCCCTGTACACTGCACTGGTTAGGCCGCACCTTGAATCCTGTGTCCAGTTCTGGGCCACTCAGTTTAGGAAGGATGTTGACTTGCTGGAACGTGTCCAGAGAAGGGCAACAAAGTTGGTGAGGGGCTTGGAATACAAGCCCTATGAGGAGAGACTGAGGGAGCTGGGGTTGCTTAGCCTGGAGAAGAGGAGGCTCGGGGTGGCCTTATTGCTCTCTACAGCTACCTGAAGGGAGGTTGTAGCCAGGCAGAGGTTGGTCTCTTCTCCCAGGCAACCAGCACCAGAACAAGAGGACACAGTCTCAGGCTGTACCAGGGGAGGTTTAGGCTGGAGGCTAGGAGGAAGTTCTACACAGAGAGAGTGATTACCCATTGGAATGAGCTGCCTGTGTAAGTGGTGGAGTCACCATCACTGGAGGTGTTCAGGAGGAGACTTGATAGGGTGCCTGGTTGCATGGTTTAGTTGATTAGGTGGTGTTGGATGACAGGTTGGACACGATGATCTTCCAACCTGGTTTATGCTATTCTATTCTATTCTATTCTATTCTATTCTATTCTATTCTATTCTATTCTAACTATATTTGTAATCTCACACGTATTCATGAGTAAGAATAAGGTAGAGAAAAGGCAAAGAAATAAGGCTGATGATCTCAGGCCTCTTCAAGATCTCATGTCCCCACCATGTCTTGGGGGCATCAAGTACATCTTGGCCTAAGCAAAAACCTCAAGTATTTCTGAACCAATTCAGAAGGAGTGTAAAATATTTGTCTTCCCAGACCTTGAACCAGAAATTAGCAGGATTGGTTTTTTTTGCTTCTAGACATCTTCTGTGTTACTGAATACGACCATGAAGCACTGTAGTTCTGTTTGAATAGACTTGGAATATTTTTTTAAGAGTACTTAGACTAGACTAGACTAGAATTAACCAGGTTGGAAGAGACCTTTGAGATCAACATCCCATCCCATTTCATAAGCTAGGGTGCAATCTTCTGGGCCAGTTATCTATGATCAGTGAGGATGACCTGAAAAATTACTTGCCTTCCCTTCTGAAAGGGTCCTCTGAAGTTTCAATCAGCTTTGAACACACATACATACCAGAGGGAAAGGAGTTGGAGGGGGGAGGGGCAGGAATTAACTAAACCCCCAAACTAACCAAACCAACAAGTGAAACATACAGAATAGGTTGAAAAAAAACACAAACAACAACAAAAACAAAACCAAAAACAACAAAGCAAAACAACCCAAAAAACAGCTGAATCATAAAGAAAGATTTATAACCTTCAATTTATTTGTTGTTTTCCACTAATTTCAGAATATCATCTAAAGGATAGAGATTGAAGTTTACATTCATTAGTGGAAAATTACCTTGAGGATAATTTTTAGAGTTAAGCTTTCTTATTGGTATTAGCAGTGTTGTCTCAGTCCAGAGAGGGAAAGAGACTCAGTTCTTTTGAATATTCCTGTGTTATGAAATTGGAGCCACAAATAAGGCCAAAATATCAACAGCTAGACTATTTATTACACAAATAAAGTGGATGGATCAGAAGGGGAGAGAGAGAAAATAGAGAGGGAGAGAGAGAAGAGAGACAGAGAAGAGGAAAGGATTTATATTACCACACCCCTCACCCCCCAAGACAGTTTGAGTCTGTGGAGGAAAGGTGCTGCAGCTGTGGATGTAGATGTGGTCCTCTGGGCAACCTCTTCAGCTCCATGAGTTGTAGCAGGTGGAACTTAGGACATGGAGAGAGGGTTCCTCTTGGTCTGCTTCTTCCAGGCTCCATGGTGATGTCTGTCGTTTTTTCTCTCCTGGTATACATACAATACATACAATACAATACAATACACCAGGTTGGAAGAGACCTTCAAGATCATCACGTCCAACCTATCAACCAATCCAACCCACCTAAATACAATACAGTACAATACAGTACAATACAGTACAATACAACCCACCTAAACAACTAAAAAACTAAACCGTGGCACCCCGCACCCCATCAAGCCTCTTCTTGAACACCTCCAATGAAGGTGACTCCACCACTTACACAGGCAGCTGATTCCAGTGGGCAATCACTCTCTCGGTATAGAACTTCGTCCTAAGATCCAGTCTAAACCTGCCCTGGCGCAGCCTGAGACTGTGTCCTCTTGTTCTGGTACTGGCTGCCTGGGAGAAGAGACCAACCTCTGCCTGGCTACAACCTCCCTTCAGGTAGTTGTAGAGAGCAATAAGGTCACCCCTGAGTCTCCTCTTCTCCGGGCTAAGCAACCCCAGCTCCCTCAGCCTCTCCTCATAGGGCTTGTCTTCCAAACCCCTCACCAACTTTGTTGCCCTTCTCTGGACACGCTCCAGTAAGACAGCATCTTTCCTAAACTGAGGGGCCCAGAACTGGACACAGTACTCAAGGTGTGGCCTAACCAGTGCAGTGTACAGGGGCAGAATGACCTCGTCCAGGTCTGTGGTGGGGTGAGAAAGTTCCCTCCCCACACACAAAGAAAGAAACCACAGCTAGCTCAGTCAGAAAAGCAGATGAAAGCTATATTTACAGGCATAAATGGAATGCAATGAATACGTACACAAATATACAATATTTACAATATATACAGAAATACACAGCAATGAACGTAATGCAGAAAAACCTTTTCCCTCCAGCCGGCCTCCCTCCCCTTTATCCCAAAAAGGGTTAGAGAGAGAGAGAAAGGCAATTAAGGAAGAAAAATTCTGTTAGCTCAAAAGCGCATGCAAGAATTAGTTTTCTTATCTGGTTAGCTGTTAACTCAAGGCCGTTCCTGCTTCAGAAAGAGAGAAGCCGTCCAGCCCACAGGACAGAGAAGCACAGACTGCACCCAGCCTGAACCCAGACCAGACTGAACTAACAGAACCCAAACTTAAAATTGCATTCTACAATCTACCAATGAAATTAGTTTAGACTATCTTGTTTTTATTTAAATATCAAAAACATTCAGCCAGAGTGTTCAGCAATTGTCTCTTTCTTAAAGACACAGCCTAAACCGGTCACAAGGTCTTTTCCTTCTGTGGTGAAGGCACATTTTTGCCCAGACATTAGATCTTGTCCCAGCATGTGGACACGTTTCTCCTCCTTCAGGAGGAAGAAAAAAGCCAAGGCATTAGCCAGGCCAGCACGCACTCAGCGCATGCAGTGCTTGTGCAAATACCAAGTATGGGCATAATTCTAGCTTCATGCTTTCTATAGGCTGAAGCCAGTTGTCTATGAGAGTGCCCATTGGTCAAACCCAGCCTCGAGGAATCTATAAATATTACCCCAGTTGGTAAACAGGTTGCCCCCTCTTTCACTTTGTCTCTGTACTTGCTCAAGAGAACAACTCTCAAGCTATAGCCTCTGCCATTGAGCTTATTTTTGTTAGCTTCTATCATACATGCATGCATACTGAAAGCCTCTGCATCGTGAGAAGCAATCATGAGGATCTCCAGAGGGAGGGCCTTCACTGAGCCCAAGAAGCCCAGTGTCATTATAGCCAGTCGTACCAACCAGGAGAGCCCACCGTGCCACCGGAGGATGGGACCAACCCCCGAGGGTAAGATCTGCCCAGTTGCTGGGGAGAAGGGACTTGATAGAGACTGAATCCACATATGCCTATCCCCACCATAAGGGGAGAGGAGCCACCACGTGTGCCGCTCTGAGCCCTGTAAATCTCAGGGAAGACTAAAGCACTGTTCGTGCCTATACTGCATGGAACCCGGGACCACTCCGAGTGTCCCACTATTCCTTTAAGCCCAGTAAACTAGAAGCTGCAGCTCAGTGCAGTCGCATTTTCTCTCCAAGGCTGTTTACATCAGCCCCGAGACTTGTCGCCACAGGGCCGACCCCATAGCCATTGTTTGCTGTCGTTGTTCAACCGAGCCTGCCTATCGGCAACTGTCACCCCGCCCTGCCATGCAAGCCGAATCCGAGGGCCGACCCCACGGGCCAACCCCAACCAGGACCAGTTCCTGTTGTCTGGAGGGAATTGACCGAATCCTGAAGGGAACCTGCTTCCGAGCTAAGCCCAGGTTCCATTATTCCCTCTCCACTGCTGCAGAGTGAGGAGACAGTAACCCAACACTGCCGTCTAACTCGACTAGGAACCAGTCCAGTGACAGTAGGCTGCTGGACCTCCACCTTGCTACAAACAACAGCTACAGAGTATCGTCCACGTGCTTTCCATCCCCTAGCACTCAGTTCAAAGTATCCGCGTCTAGCAGAGTAATCGCTGACACATAGAAAGATTATAATACTGCTGTATATAGCCAGAAGCCGCCCGCGTCCCGCCGAGTTGCCATCTAGTGGCCAAGCAGCGGAACTGCAACCTTCATTATATAAATATAGAAATAGTCTATAGATAGTTTAAGTTCTAATCATAACACTAAGCTACTTATGGAATGTATTTCATGAACGTGCACTGGAACATGTGTATAAGTTGTTGATTAATCAGTGTCATGGTTTGGGAGAACAATCCTCCCACCACGGGCAGAAATAATGACTTAGACAAACGGATTGCAAAAGTGATGGAAAGTTTAAATAGAAAAACAAAAAGAACAACAATGAAAGTTTTACAGAGAACCACAAGCACCGTGACAAAGAGAGAGAGATCCCATCACCACCTGGGGGTACACCCAAAAGCCCCCAGGGCTCTTTCTTCCCCCCCAACCCAGCCTTGGGCCTGGGCAGGCCCAAGGGAGGCAGCTCACACCATTTTACCTAGGCAGCAGCAGGGGACGAAAGAGGAAGTGAAGACCCCGCATGGATGTTTTATAGGGGAGCAGGGCATTATGGGAAATGGAATACCTGGTTTCCTGTGACCACCCCCTTGGGCTGGGCCCATCCCTTGGGACCTCCCAGGTGTGGTCTGTGCAGTGGCATCCAGGCCAGCACCCAGCCTAAAACCACCACATGCCACCCCTTATTCCATACCATAATCCCTGCACCCAAAACATATAATCAAATTAGAACTCTTCTGATGACATGTCTAGCAACAGTCCATGTCTTCATCTGGGCGTCCTTCCACACAGTCTCTCACTCAGGCTCAAGTATCAGTCCATTCCAGTTGTTCTTCATATGATGGAACCTCCCAGCGATGCAGAGTCATTCTTCTGCAGTGTGAATTCCTCGTGGACTCGTTGGGACATCCTGGTCACCTGGGAATGCCTCACAACTTCTCAGCCGAGCCTTAATTTGCATTTACAGTTACTCAGGGCCTTTTTTCACCTCTGGGGCAAGCTGGTCGGAGCAATCAGGGTCCGTGACCACTTTTTTCCATCCCTCCAGGGAGCCGCAGCTGACCGCTTCCAGCCGCGGTCTGAAGCTACACAAAAACACATTGCAGGCACATCGCCGCCCCACCGGGCGTTTGCATACCGAGGCATCACCACATCCGGTTCACAGCCCTCCCCCAGAAGAGGGAGCAGCTGCAGCACAACTCACTGAGAAGAGAGGAGGCGGAGCCAGGTGCTCGGCGCCATTTTCGGAACATGTCCAAAAACACCAGGGAATGATTTACAGCTGCCACTGCCGCCTGAAAGCAGCCTGGCACGGGCGGTGCTGCTGCCGCCGCCGCTTGAACGCAGCCCGGCTCGGCCCCCGTCGTCTCTGTCACTGCGATGCAGAGTCAAAGTCACCTCCACACCTTCAGGCATCCAAATGGTTATTTCAGCCAAAGCCACGAGTGCATTCTCAGAGCCTTTGAGAATGGCTTTCCAGCTGAAGTCCCCGCTTGCCCTCGGGTTTCGGAAGCCATGGCTTGTCTGCTCGCCCTCTCCCGCAGCAACAGCCAACCAACCTCGCTCTGCTTGCCGCTGCTGCTCCTCCATGCCATTCGTGGCCGCTTGTTGCTCCGTAGAGAACAAGGAGGAGAAGGCAGGTCTCGCCTTCTTAGGCTACTCGAGCATTCTTAAGCTACCCTGAGCAGAAAGTCATAGAAAGAGCCACCCCTCGCTGTTCCCAAGCAACAGGAGGGACTTCCATGCCATCAGCCATGCACCAGGTGTCCTTCTGCAGTCCAAAGGAGTACACACAGTCTCCCCAACAAAAAAACTTGAGCCCCACCTTCCCAACCCCAGACAATGCCCAGAACTAAATTTAAACTCTCCATCTTTTGCAATCCGATCTGCAGAGTGGCCACAACAACAAGCCCCACGTTGGCACACCAAAAATGTCATGGTTTGGGAGAACAATCCTCCCACCACGGGCAGAAATAATGACTCAGACAAACGGATTGCAAAAGTGATGGAAAGTTTAAATAGAAAAACAAAAAGAACAACAATGAAAGTTTTACAGAGAACCACAAGCACCATGACAAAGAGAGAGAGATCCCATCACCACCTGGAGGTACACCCAAAACCCCCCAGGGCTCTTTCTCCCCCCCCAACCCAGCCTTGGGTCTGGGCAGGCCCAAGGGAGGCAGCTCACGCCATTTTACCTAGGCAGCAGCAGGGGACGAAAGAGGAAGTGAAGACCCCGCATGGATGTTTTATAGGGGAGCAGGGCATTATGGGAAATGGAATACCTGGTTTCCTGTGACCACCCCCTTGGGCTGGGCCCACCCCTTGGGACCTCCCAGGTGTGGTCTGTGCAGTGGCATCCAGGCCAGCACCCAGCCTAAACCACCACAATCAGTTATTAATAATTTAATAATAACATTAATATATTCATAATTCATATTTCATATTCATAACTTAACCTCTTCACAACACCTTCTCCCCTCTTTTCCTTCTCAGCAGCATTGTCCTTTTGTGTTTTTCTTCTACTGAGCCAGTAGTTGCTCAAGTCTTTTATACAGTTTTTAGGTCAATTGGCCTCTGCCCATTTCCAGGACAGCTGCAGTCCAGTGAGCAATCATTATCCTTTGTTGGGGCACATCTCAGTTCATGATACAATCACAAGGTGATTTGCATCCAGGAATGGCCCTAATGGGTGGAGATGATCTTGTATGCATATTACCAAAGGTATCCATGGCAGAGGCCTCGGTCCTTTGTTGTCAGGCCAGCTGTAGTCCAGTGAGCAATCTTTTATCCTTGCACCTTCCTGAGAGTCGTTCCAGTGGCTCTGCCCAATACACCAGTCCAGTGAGGGTAGTCTGCCGGACTCTGTGGCTCTGCTGTTGTGGATATGTGCATCGATGTGTTGCACTTTTATTGGCAGCCTGTCCTGGTGGGCAGCGATGTCTTGCCACGGGTCAGCGGCCCAAACAGGCTTCCTGTTTCTTTGCCACCTGTTCCTCCTCCATTCCTTCAGCCACCCTGTTGTAGCTATATAAATTTATTGGCCGGAAATACGATAAAATATTATTTATTAAATATAAAAAATTGCTTTCCCAAGCCAATTTATTCAGCTTTGTTTGCCCGGTCAATGACAGGTTGATTACACATGGTAGAAGGCTAATAAACAGTACAGTAACAGTCAAGAACAATCAGAACTTGGATACAAAGGAACAAACTGGAATCTCCCTATGCGCGCAAAACCAAACAGCAATACTGCCTTGGGTGACGTAGATGAACCATCATCGAGTTCACAACAGAGCTAACCAAGAGGTAACAAGCTATAAACCTCAGAAATAACCAGGTAAAATAGCGTATTTTACTCACGAACTGCCAAGCTGCTAACTACCAAAACCTTTGCTGAACGAAGAGGTATTTGAGTTTGTAGTTGTAGTCTGAAGGGCAGTATCCAGAGATTTAGAGGAAATGAGAGGGCAGGTTCCTGTAGTGGAGGCCCAACTTGAGCACAGTGCCGCTAAAACAAAAGAAGCTAATAGCTCTGAAGATAGGAGCAAGTAGGGAGCTTGTCACTGCCTTGAATGCCATTAACGAACTGGGGAGAGAGGTGAGAGAGTAACCAGCATGCAAGCTATGAGTGTAACGAGCCTAAAAGTATACGAGGTCTACCCCTATAAATTCCCTTTTAGAAAACTGAACAGCCCAATGGCACATCAACCATTCAAATCCCGCCAATCAATTCAAAATGTTTGTGTGGCAAGTAAACTGCACATGCCTTCTCTCATGGCATCTGACAGTCGCCTCTCTGAAACGTGAGGCTCAGGGATCGGGTTCAGCTTCCACTCCCCTCCAGGCAGCCTTAACAGCACATACCTACTGGGCTCCTCCACCTCAATCTGGACCCTGTGACAGAGAGGGAGGAGAAAGGGACAGTGGCTCAAAACAGATTTAGCTGTCTTGTTAATGACTCATCCAGGACACACCCCCACAAGGCATTGGCTACCATCCAGGAGTCAGTGTAGAGGTACAGCACTGGCCAGTTCTCATTCTGCTATATCCAGGGCCAGCTTGACAGCTTTTACCTCTGCGTACTGACTGGATTCGCCTTCTCCATCCATTGCTTCCGCCACTTGCCTTGTTGGGCTCCAGACAACTGCCTTCCATCTCCGCTTGCTTGACATCCCACGATTGTCTTGGGGTGATCTGCTAGGGGAAGGTCACCTATTCCTGATTGCTGAAACACAGACCCATTCTGAAGAAGAAGGGGAAGGGGAAACTGAGCCATCATTCTTCTTTTTCAGTTCAGACAGGGAGGCCTTAAGCTCTTTAGTCGTAGTTTCTATGGCTGAGATTATGGGTTTCTGATTTGCACTGTCCTCATATTCCCTTAAATCCCTAGCAAACTCACAGACAGTTTTGGGACGTCCATTCTGTCCAGTCAGGAGCATCCCTCCTAGTATGTGTGCTTGTTTTTGAGGGCCCCCCTGGGCAAGTTTCTTTATGAAGGACCGTTTCATGGGCACCTCATCTGGGTCTGAGGGGACCTGGCCATGTCCATAAATTATTTCCAGCACAGCCATCTGTCTCAGATACCAAATGCCCTGTTCTATAGCCCTCATCCCAACATCTCAGGGCCTAGCTTAGTATTGGCTCACCCTCTTTCCATGCATAATCCATATGAGTTTGCCTTAATAACTGTTAGCTCTCTACCCAGAAAGGAATTATTTTCTCATCCAAGTCATCCTCATCCACCACTGGGTTCAGCGATGTGCTAAATCCTGCTGATGTGCCTTCCTCACCATCCGTGTTTGGAGATTATTTTTGTGTCCTTTTCCTGCGTGTGGTGACAGGTGCTAGAGAAACTGTGTGGGCAGGAGCATCCGGGGTTAAGTGTGGAACTGCTGGTGGTGAGGCAAACCCTTGTGCCTGGGGCTCAGGCCGAGATCTAGCAGCCCTTTTCGGGTAGCACTCACTACAACCCAACCCCTCCCTGTTCATAGCACACACCCCCACCCCCCACCCCCCACCCCCGGTCATTAGAGTTTACAAAAGATTGCCTTGTCCCTCTGCAAAGAGTTCTTAATGGGTGAGGGTGCTTTGCCCACCCAACATGGTCATAGCAGATGTCCCTATGAGGATTACATTTAAGCATATAGAACATATTGTAATGTAAGGCAATTTTCCACCAAAGACATTTTTATCTACATTGTTAGTTTCATAGCTAGCTTCAGAAAAATTCTCTATGTTAGAGAAATGACCACTGCCAGTAAAATTCAAAGAATTCAAGAGGTACATGCCCAAGTGCATTGGTAAAGTTTTTATCCAGTTAAGCAGCATCTCTATCATTAGCTACAGCACATGGTAAGTTATTAATTTGCAGATATGGGCCCAAAAGATCCAGACAAACACCCATGCAAAAGTATGGAACATCAGATTCTTCAAAATTAACATCTCTACTTCCAATCCTTTTCTTTCAAAGAAAATATTACTTTCCAAATAGAATATTAATTTCCAGCCCCCACATTGGAGCACCAAAAATATTGTGGTTTGAGCCTTAACTGGAATTTAAGAGCCAGATGGGGTGGCAAGACTGAGAACTCCTCCCCCACTCCCCCTTCCTCTTTCCTGATCGAAAGAAAAGGAAAGGTGAACGAATAGGGAAAGATAAGGGAAGAAAAAGAAGGGAAAGAAAGGGGGGTAAGGAAAAAAGGGGAGGAGGTAAATCTACCGAGAAATAATTTCAAGTTGGTTTGGAAGTAGGGAGGTTTATTTTTTATATATATATATAACAATAACAGGAACGGTTCACAAGGGGTGAGGAACAAGGATGGACAGGAGATACACAAAACCAACAGTCCTTGGGAGAAATGTGGATGCAGCAGGGCAAATGACCAGGCCTGACCACATGGCAGAGAACCAGGAATCCAGCAGTGACTCTTGGTCCTCTTGTCTAAGCAAGGCAAGGGGCAAAAGAGAGGGAAAATGGTTGCCGTACCCTCCCCTTTATAGTTTTGCTAGACAGGAAGGGGGAGTGGAACAGACTAACTCGGTTTCCCAGGGTGGGGACACCCACCTCCCCACCCCCCACCCCCCCTTCACGGGGGAAGAAAGGAACCAAGTCCAGCTGGATCAGGTTTCCTTAATGCCCAGGGAAAGCACGGCTCTCACAAACCCTCCTCCCCCTCTCAGGATGGACTAACCCACCACAGATGTGATGGCTGACCTTCCCACATCACTCTTTGTCCAATAATTGCCTCAAGATTACTGTAACCTTTTGGATACTGTGGACCCATGTGAAAGTCTGCTGGACTGGAAAGAACTGTTGTAGTTACATGAATTTGCTTTAGCATCAACTGTCTTGTCCTGAGACAGATCTTTAATCCTCCTTCTGAATCCTGTTCTAATCTGGGAAACTGCTTTAATGTTTTCCTCACAGAGACACTATTTTTTCTTAATGCCTGGATTACAGAGGTATTCTGTATTCTGGAGCTTTTAATCATAATTTCAGCAAGACTCTAAATTATTTCAAATTAATACTAAGAATATTTCTGTCCTACTGACTTCAAATGACAGTAAGCTAATTTGTGAATCAAATGTATTTGTTCATATTCTTGTTTGACTGAATGTTTGAAAATTTTTCCAAATCACTAACATGTTTGTAAGAACGTTATTGCTTTCCAGTGTTTGTGCCTTGTTTTCAAATGAATAGTAATTATTAATAAAACCTATATCATAATGTAGATGAGTACAGTAGGATTTTTGCATAATTCAAAATTGTGTTCAGGTCTCATTCATGCTGTGTTAGGGAAGGTAAATAGTGACATGGCACTTCCAGTTACTCTTGTCACTTTCACATGGCTATCACTCCATTGAAACTATCATTTTCACTTTAAGAATGAAACAGCTCTTTATAATTTAACATAGCTTAAAGCACGAGTGGAGAGCAGAACGTGGAGAGCACTCCTCAGTATATTTTGGAAGAAGCTTTAGTTACATTTTGGAATGCTGATGTGTTAATTAAAACAAGTAACATCCTAATGTTGTCCTTAACCTGTTTTGTCTCTTAAAAAATACAAGTGTAATAAAAGTGTCCAAAGATTTAATGCCTTTGTCTACTACAATGTTAATCACCTACATTAGTGCAGGCTTTCCTAGAATAGCAATAATAGGAGAAACTTGATCTGAAATTCTAATTGCTAAATAGCTTCAGAAGTTACGCAGCTCATTCAGTGTTAGATTTTGTTGTTTAGAAATGTTCCAAATCTGTTCTGTTATAATCAGAAAAAAATGTAAATGGTAACATCCACAGAAATCAGTGCAGCTGTTAATTTTTTAGAGCATGGCTTTCAAGTGAGTCTCCCAGGTAACCAGCACCAGAACAAGAGGACACAGTCTCAAACTGCACCAGGGGAAGTTTAGGTTTGAGGTGAGGAGAAAATTCTTCACAGAGAGTTGTTGGCCTTTGGAATGGGCTGCGCAGGGAGGTGGTAGAGTCACCATCCCTGCAGGTGTTCAAAAAGGGATCGGACGTTGCACTTGAAGCCATGGTTTAGTAGTCATGAGGTGTTGGGTGACAGGTTGGACTTAATGATCTTTGAGGTCTTTTCCAACCTTATTTATTCTATGATTCTACAAGCAGCAATAGGACTTAAAGGGGGTACTGAACCAGCTGAAGTCCGACTCTTGTAATTCAAGAGCAGATGACATATAATACCCTCATAAACACATTTTATGGGTGAAGCAATACAGTTTTACCATCTTTTCTTACTTAGATGTCATTTGTCTGTTCACCACGCTCATTAAAGTGTGTTGGACATATTGTTACATGTCTAGCAGTTTGGGTAGGATTCATCTTACTGTCCTTAATGTCTGATATGAAGGCACTTGGTTTTGAGCTAGTTGCATGTCTTTTCTTTTTTAATCAACAGGTAAAAAAGGCCTTCTTAGGGTTGTGACTCACCTCTCCAAAGGCTATTTAAAGAGGTTAGGTGAAACTCCGCCTTGCTCATTAACTTGCTGTGGTGGGGTGAGAAAGTTCCCCACACACACACACACACAGAAACCACAGCTAGCTCAGTCGGAAAAGTAGATGAAAGCTATATTTACAGGCATAAATGGAATGCAATGAATATGTACACAAATATACAATATTTACAATATATACAGAAATACACAGCAATGAACGTAATGAAGAAAAGCCTTTTCCCTCCAGCTGGCCAGAGGGGTTCCCTGAACGCCCCTCTCTCCCTCCCTACCTCATCTTTTTCCCAAAAAGGGTTAGAGAGAGAAAGGCAATTAAGGAAGAAAAATTCTGTTAGCTCAAAGAGAATGCAAGAATTAGTTTTCTTATCTGGTTAGCTTTGTTAACCAAGGCCACTCCTGCTTCAGAAAGAGAGAAGCCGTCCAGCCCACAGGACAGACAAGCACAGGCTGAACTCAGACCAGACTGGCAGAACCCAAACCCAAAGCTGCATTCTACCAATCCACCAATGAAATTAGTTTAGACTATCTTGTCTTTGTTTAAATATCAAAAACATTCAGCCAGAGTGTTCAGCAACTGTCTCTTTCTTAAAGGCATAGCCTAAACTGGTCACAATCCACCTCTTCTAAACAATTTCATTGGCTGTTCATACTGTCCATCCAATCTAAAGCAATATCTACAATTTGTAAGTGAAGTTCATAGTCCATTCCAGCTATCCTCAGGTGTAGATGATTCAGAAGTCCAAGAAACAAGAAAAATGGAAAACAGTTTGTCTCTTCGCAGACGAAGCGAAGAAAAGGGAAACAGGAAAACAGGGACTCTCAGTTGACTCAGGGCTCTCAGGGTTTATCAGGGTTCGTGCACCATGGATTCCTCATGGATTCTTCCTTTGGGCGCGATGTAGCTGTACAACACTCTGAAATTAAACTCTCTCAGCTAAAGTTAAATTTCTTTGTGGAATACACTGAATTTCACCATTCTCTTGCATTACCCAATAAGTGTGACCCGGACCTGCAGCTGAAACCACCCCTCGGACAGGTTTAGCCTCTCCTGAGGGAGAAAATACCCAAACAGTTTTACCTAACAGATTCTTCTCTCTAACAACAGGAACTCCATCTCCTTCTACTTTCTGTAGCAGATCTGAGTGTGCAGGTCCAGCTCGGTTCACTGAACCTCTACTATTTACCAGCCAGGTTGCTTGTGCTAAATGCTTTTCCCAGTTTTTCAAAGATCCACCCCCCATGGCTTTAAGGGTGGTCTTCAACAAATCGTTGTAGCGTTCAATCTTCCCTGCAGCTGGTGCATAGTAGGGAATGTGGAATATCCACTCAATGCCGTGCTCTTTGGCCCAGCTCTTTACAAGGTTGTTTTTGAAATGAGTTCCAGTGTCTGACTCAATCCTCTCTGGAGTTCCGTGTCTCCACAGGATTTGTCTCTCCAGACCAAGAATGGTGTTGCGTGCAGTTGCATGTGGAACTGGATAAGTTTCCAACCATCCAGTGTTTGCCTCTACCATAGTAAGCACATACTGCTTACCAGAATGAGAACGTGGTAGAGTGATGTAGTCAATGTGCCAGGCTTCACCATACTTATACTTGGACCATCTGTCACCATACCACAAGGGCTTAATTCTTTTTGCCTGCTTAATAGCAGCACAAATGTCACAGTCATGGATGACTTGTGTGATAGCATCCATGGAAATGTCTATGGATCTGTCACGAGCCCACTGGTAGATTACATCTCTGCCTTGATGTCCTGACAAATCGTGAGCCCACCGAGCTAAGAATATCTCACCTCGGTGTTTCCAGTCGAGATCAAGCTCAGAGTCCATGTCTACTTGAGAAACTCTTGCAGCTAGATCTGCCTGACGGTTGTGTTGCTGTTCCTCAGTAGCTTTGCTCTTAGGAATGTGGGCATCAATGTGTCTCACCTTCACTGGAATTCTCTCGATTCGATCAGCAATGTCCTGCCACAGGTCAGCTGCCCATACAGGCTTTCCTTTTCTCTGCCAACCAGAGCTAGCTGGACAGCTTTTACCTCTGCAAACTGACTGGATTCTCCTTCGCCATCCTTTGCCTCTGCAACTCGGCTTGTTGGACTCCACACTGCAGACCTCCACCTTCGCTTGTTCCCAACAAGACGACAGGAACCGTCTGTGAACAAAGCATATTTCTTTTCATCATCAGAAAGGTCATTGTAAGGAGGAGCTTCCTCAGCATGAGTTACTCTCTCCTCTGGAGGTTTAGTACAGTTGGTACCTTCAGGCCAACTTGAGATCACCTCCACCAGACCAGGTCTTTCAAGATTTCCCATTCAAGCTCTCTGTGTTATCAGAGCCATCCACTTAGACCAGGTAGAGTCTGTTGCATGATGTGGTGTGGAACCTTTGCCTTTGAACATCCAATTCAAAACTGGTAATCTGGGAGCTAAGAGAAGTTGTGATTCAATTCCAATCACTTCAGAAGCTGCTTTTACTCCTTCATAGGCATCTAGAATTTCTTTCTCTGTTGGAGTGTAGTTAGCCTCTGTAGCTCTGTAACCTCGACTGCAAAAACCAAGAGGTCGTCCACGTGTCTCTCCTGGAGCTCTT